>JARIHO010000033.1:0-600000 GCA_029282495.1 Mycena albidolilacea | reverse complement strand
GGCTACTGCAGTAGGCGAAGCGAGCGCACGGGCCGTCCGACTCCGGTCGCCAGCGGAGATGCCTGTTGTCACTCCTGGGAGAACGGGAAGTTAGTACGCAGACACTAGAGAGGTCGGAGAAGTGGCCGACCGTGTTTGTAGTCGACGGTAATGGTGTACGCCGTCCGATGGCGTTCCTGGTTTTGCGGAACCATCATGGGAAGGTCTAACTGTTGCAGACGGTCCCCGGGGAGAGCGATACATATGTATCCGCTGGTTCCGAAGTTAATTGAGGCGGGGGACAGAGGGGAAGGCGTACCTAGTGTGTTTGATCATCCAGGCCATTTTTTCTGTAGAACATTGCGAGGCGGAGATGATCAAGTCTCCCTCGTTCTCCCGGTTCTCGTCGTCCATTACGACGAGGAACTCGCCAGCCGAGAAGGCGGCCAGTGCGTCTTCCATTCGGTCGAACTCGAAGCTGGTCCGTGGGGGAGCATTGCGGACTTCTGTCGGACGCCAGAGCGGTTTTGAGGAAGAGACACCATTTGGGGCGGAGATAGTCATAGTAGTTTAGAGGTGCAGGCCAGAGTCCCAAGTAGATTCAAGTATTGAAGTGTGGGGGTGAAGCCTTGAACGAAGCGGGCTAGGGGTTGGGAAGAAGAGCTAAATACTGTTGCCGAAGCCGAATACATTTGTCGATACGGCTTACGCCGGGCTTATGCAGCGACCGCCGCGACCACCATGTTCACTTTCCGAGACTTTCCGAAACTTTACTCAGCGGTGCACTGTGCGCTATTACTGGCGGTGTCCCGTCTCTGTCGCAGCTTTGAATTTAGTTTCCGTCTGACATCGCACTACTCTTGAGATGCTTACCGGGAACCATGACATCTGCGGCTGAACGGCGTAACTAGTCTCAGAGTTCAACCTGGTAATGGGAATCCTTTGCAGCTGAACGTTCCCTTGTCCCTTCCGAGGCCCTGTCGGAAGAAATTACACGTCCTCAGTGGTTGCTGAATAACATTCTGAACGCCAAGCTGCGGGATCTGGGCTTCCCCGAACCAGAGCTTCTTGTGGTTGCTATGCTCGAAACTGAGGTACGAAGCCACCTTTACCTCATTCTTTCCGACCGGCTCGCTTCCTGGACTCAGAATGAGGACCGTATCATTGAGGTTCCGCCAGTTTTTTTGAGCCTGAGTCTGTCCTGACTATATTTTCCAGTTGCTCACAGACCCCGATATGAAAGAATATGCGAAAGACGCCGCCCGGGACGTCGGTGTACATATCGGCAGCGCAATATTTTCAGCGAATGTCGTGACGAAGATTGACAAACAGTCTTGAGATTTCACGGTTCAAATCCTTGCTACACCGTTTCTCGCTGTATCAAAAAGTACACGAATTCGTACGCCAGCCTCTATCCAGTTCCTACATGTTGAAGCAAATTCAAATTGTACATCTCTCTTGGAATCGGCGCCAGGCCACAAAATGCTCCGTTTGTCCCCGCGGTTTTAGCCCAGAAGGCAGGAACGGTAGCGGTGCTGGGTGCTTATCTTGCTCGTCGGCGTAGTCGTTGGATAATCTTTATCTTATAAATTGTTCAGTGCTTGGTTTCCCGTCCTGATCCAATGCTTTCCGCAGCCACGTCACTTGCTCGGGACAAGCCGCCAATGTCATTTGCAGCCCTCGCCGACGAGATTCTGCTCAAGATACTTTCCTTGTGCGACGTGTACACAGTCCTGGCGATATCTGCGGTATCTCCCCAACTGCTAATTCAAATTTTGAACGCCCGCTCATTCAAGACTTGCAGATTAACAAGCGCTTGCGATGTATCACTTTTGACAAGCAACTCTGGCTCATCTTGCTCCGAGATGATACTTTCCGTGAAACACTAGAACTCCATCCTCTCGGTCACAAAGAGCTTGAAAACCACTCGACCGAAGAACTTGTCGGGCTTGTCAAGTGTGCTGTCGCTGGGCCTCCCCGATGGTGGCTCGCGGGACCTTCTTCCTACAGTCAGCCCGCTCACAGGATCGGCTTCGGTGTAGATCTAGAACGCTACCAGGACCCCTGTCTTTTACCGGGTACTCGATACATGATGCTTCGCGGCCGCGTTGGAGACGGGCTGTATATGTATGAAGTCCGGACCAGTCGACGCGTCTGGGAATACGATGCAAATTTCTTCACGACCTGGGCTGTCGATTTGGCACCTGGGAGTCCCACAGCACGCGTGGTACTGCTCGAAAGATCCCCGGATCGCACCGCATAGTATGTACGTTCAGCAACCTGATCCGTGTCGTTAAAATCTGGCCAGCAATATTTCCGTCGAAGAAATTAATCTTGCGGAAGGTGTATCCCGAGAGGTCTTCTTCCTCGAATTCGGTACCAAATCTAGATCGTTATCCACCATCGTCGGGGATTTTTTACTCCTTCCACCAACCCGAATAATAGGCGCGAAAGCGAAACTGCTGCTCGTTAACTGGCGCTCGTCGACGTATGTCCCTCTGGATTACGGGACCAGCGTCAATTCCACGGTATGCGATTCGCATAAATTGGACACGAATACCACGTCTAATTTGAACTTCAGGTAGAACTCATCTCAGGATATCTCGTGGTGACGTACCCGGATAGAATGCCCCCCTATCAACAGCATCTGAGTGTCATAAATCTCGACGCATTCTCTCAACATATGAGGCCTCTGACCGCCGCCAGCCTCTCAGACGAAATCCCTCACAGCCCTGTTCCCATCGCAGCTGACGAAACACTCGAGTACAACGGTCGGCCGGTCGGTGATTTTACCGTTCTTGTCAAGCTGTCCGCACTCGCGAGCGCACTGCATCGGGGAGCATACAACATTGTCGTCTACGCAGGCGAGATCCCGCAGCAGCCGTCACTTGTGGCCCAGATGGGCCATCTTCTCACCGAAGGACGTCTTCCCCCCGCGGCGGTCGCCCGCCCAGCTCTTCTGTCGTTCAAGTTCACACCGCCGCTATCCCCGGGACGGCCATGCGGATTGCGCCTCGTATCGGCTCTCCGCGCCGCCCCCGGATTCGGTACAGCGCGTCTGTCGCCCAGAGGAGCACTGCTGAGGCGTGCGTTGGGCTCCGTCGTTGTATCATACTATCAGTAGCCAGCGATCAATCTGGCCGTCGGCGGCGGAAATGCGTTTGAACATTCAAGTAAGAAGGATAAACCCCTCAGTCTTGTTGTGTTATGAGGCCAATTGATTCGCCACAGCATGTAAAAATAACATGAACGAGGTCAAATGATGATCTATTGTTCCTTGTGTTATGTATGGCCACATTTATTGTTCTGGAATACAAGGGACATGGGGTATTTAATGACACCAGAATTTACGACGTTCGCCCTCCCACTTTGGCTACATCCCTTGCTTCCTCACTGTCGATGCCCCCGGCATCATAGAATACCTTAAATGCTTCGGCTGCTCGGTCTAGACGTGCTCGGAAACCCAACCACACCGTGATTAAGCGGACCTAGGTCGACTGTCTCTCGGGCGCCCGGGCTAAAGGTCTGACTAAAACTCCAACGCAGATAGAGTCGTAGGGGGCAAAGGAGGGGCTCAGGCGAAGTGTGGGTACATAACCATGGCCGACTTCTGCCCCTTTGCCTTGCACTTATAACCTAAATCATCTAAAGTTTGTACGACGCTATGACCCAACCGTGGATCCTCCCTTTCTTGAATCTACGCCAACAATGTAGCTTGCTTTTTCCACCCACTTCTGGGACCCAATTCGCTGTGCAAGCTGGCTCTACTCGACTTGTCCCCTTTTTTACGCCACCGGCGTCTTGAATAAATCGCAATTTTTACGACACGTGTTCCAACCAGGAACTTCCTTGCCAATCTCACCTTAGAAGCCTAACCACGACCCAAAGTATGATTGAGCCCGGTTATTTGTGCAAGGACGCCCCGGGCTTTTAAATGGTGGGGTTTTAATTTTCACCTCGTCTTCCTTACCTCCCCAATTTTTTCTACGTTCAAAAAAAATCACTCCACCAGGTCGGTGGACTTGCGAGCCTCGTCCTTGCTAACACAGATCCCTCGCAGAGATTTCCTTGCTACAAAATCCCCGGCGATTTTCGACGCTACCATGTTTATCGAGGGTGCTGAATATCTCAAGCGAAGAAATGCTCCGTTTTCGACTCCTAATGTACGCGAGGGCTCTCACCTTTCCTAGGCTGAGCATCTGAAACTGTCCCAACATAGGTGACATACAACCAGCTCCGCGCTGTGATCCCACCCGAGCTCTATCATAAATCGACCCGGAAAGGGCTTTTGTATTTTTTTCAGGATGTGGCCACTGTCTGTACGCTGTACACTCTGGGCCTACGGATCGACTCGTTCTCGGAGCACCTTTCTTACAAACTCGAGCTATCGTGTCTGACGTCCATCGCCCTCTACTCGTTGCTGTGGACCGCGTACTGGGTGGCACAGAGCATCGCCATGGCGGGATGCTGGTGTTTAGGTTCGCCCCATATTCAGTATGACCAACGACTAAAACGATTAATTTCAGGCCATGAAGCTGGACACGGAAACATCTCCAAGTACAGTGTCATCAACGACACCTTGGGGTATTTTCTGCACACGGTACTGTTTCCCCGATTGCTCCTCCTGGATTACAGCTGATAGCCCGAACCTCAGTGCCTCCTCACGCCTTATTTCGCATGGAAGAGCTCTCATCACACGCACCATGTATTTTTTATGTTATTTTTCCGCTCAGAGACAATTTACTTATGATCATGTCGAGTAGAGGACAGTTGGCTCGATTGAACGGGATGAAAATTATGTTCCGCGCACGCGCTCCGAATTGGGTCTCACAACGACAGAGCAACTACACGAGATGTTCGAAGAAACTCCTTTGTACACTCTTGGTCGAATGCTGGTCATGCAGCTACTTGGTTTTCAGGCATACCTTCTTTTCAACACCATGGGCTGCCCGCGAGATCCGCCCGGAACCAATGTACGCCATAAATCTTTCGCCTTGAATCTTGAAGTCAACTCAGTTATACAGCATTTCTTGCCCTCCTCAGTTTTATTCAAGAAGAAGGAACATTCCAAGATTGTCGCCTCCAACCTTGGATTAATCCTGGTTAGCTCGGTTTTGGTTCAATACAATTTGAAGCATGGATCCGCCGCCCTCATGAAACACTACGTTGTTCCGTACATGGTAGGTAGACTCAGCTTATATTCGCATTTTTGCTTACCTCCGTCTTAAGCTGTGTCACCACTGGATCGTTATGCTTACCTTTTTACACCACTCGGACCCGACCATCCCGCACTATCGCGCGGGCCAGTGGACGTTTCTAAGAGGCGCCCTCGCCACGGTCGATCGCCCTCTTCTAGGATTTATCGGTCGCATGTACTTTCACAATGTGATCTGTTGCGGAACAACTGCCATCGAATCAGTTGCTGACTTTGTCCAAAGGTCTCGCACGACCACATCGGCCACCACCTCTTTACGTCCATACCATTCTGTAGCCCGATTCTCGTTCTGTCTGACGATGGTCTGATCTAATCCCAGACAATCAGCCTGCTGTAACAGAGAAAATCAAGGCCGTTCTGGCGGAACACTACAACTACGACTCGACGGCAAGTGCGCTGTGTACACATATAGACCAAATCTGATTTTTCGCTCGCAGAACACATTTTACGCACTGTATCGCTCATTCACCGAGTGTTGCTTCATCGAAGACGATGGTGATATTGTATTCTACAAAAACAAGGATGGACAAGCCGCTCGTGCCCTCGCTGTGAATGCTCTGGATGCGCCGGTATATATCTAAGTGCTTTTTACCGGCACATGCTCTCTAACCCATTTTATAGTCTCTTCGTTACTGTTCAGCAACGGGTCCAATTGACCCAGTTCCCAAGAATTAGAGACAGGTCCTTCGTCCGGTACATTGGGAGGAAACAGCGACAACGCCGCAATGGCGAGATATGTGTGATGAGGGTCTTTGTAGGAGGTAAACACTCAAAATTTTGAATAAATATTTCCGTTTCCGACCTGGGTTTTCATCTGCGAATTTCGCGATCCCGCCAAACTTGAATTGACAGCCGGCGATAAAACCAGCATGCGTCTCGACGTCAATGAGGTCGACCGCTCCCAGAACCTAAAAGCAACGTTAACTAACTTGGGCATGCTAATTTTATCTGCAAACCTTAAGAGCCGCGCCGCACCAGAAGCTATAACAGGCGTCGGCTGGGGGCTTTGCTGTTCGACCGCAGAAGCCACCGGATTCATATTGGTTGTGGATTAGCCAGTGTACAGACTTGGCCCGTTGTTCGCGAGTTAAAGGTACGGCGTCTTCTGCTCGAGGCACTAGATGCAAAGATGCAATTGCGATATATGTGGGTCCGCCTGCGACGACGGTTAGAAAGCACCGCGCAATACAGCAACGAACAAACCCGAAGCTTCACAGAAGGGTGCCTGGCCATAACCCCCTTCGTACGTCTATGATAAATCAGCCAGTGAGCGGGAAACGAGGCGAAGGCATTGACTCGACAGGTCCCGATGAATTTGAAAGCCTGTTCAATGTTGACTCCAGACCAGTCGCCGAGCATATCGCAAATGCAAAATGCACAGTACAAGGTGCGGAGGTCTGTTTCACCGTTTCCAGGAACGATGGAAAAACTCGAATACATCTGAATGTAGTGCTATGGAGGGAGCCGCGGGAATCCTACCTTCCATCGTCTCGTTGGCATGCTCGAATGAATTTTACGAGTCCAGGACGGTCTAATTTTGAGAAATCGTCTCGTAGAATCGCCAGCGCTAGCAAGGCGGTATAAGTCATGACCAGATGGGGACCGTTATAGTCGCCATACGGTTCCTGAACAACGGGGACTCTTAGAAAGACGTATACAATGGTAAGAACTCGAATAACCGGTGTCGGGGAGTCTGGGGTCGCAAATGGGCTGGGCCTGAATCCAGTACCATGCACGCCTTCTGCGAAGAGAATTAGAATTAGACTTGGATAGGATTCAGATTCGAGTGCGATAGCGACGTGTCTGCTGTTCCCATATCCATTCCCTCCAAGAATCGCGATCCGTCTCCGATGTTTTGGCCTGCACAAGGCCAAGTAGATCCAGGATACCAAGGCAATAGAAACCAATGACAAGTCTATGCGCCACATAAGAAAGAAGGCTACCACAGAGAGAAACCAGCGTGCCGGGCGGAATCGAGCTCAACTTGAGATCCAGGAAGGCCCGAAAGACAACGATTAGCATGCCCAGCGTGGCCTGTCCTCGCGAACTTGGGCAAACCGTCCATGTTCAAGTTGTCGGGAGGAGGGCGATCGAGGTCCGGCCCGCAGACCGGATCAAATCTGAACCAAAGTGGAATAGGGGTTAATGCAGGGGTTGAACCGCGACGCGCTTTACGCTGCCTTTGCCCGATAGTAATACTCATCTTGCATCTCCGGGATCTTCAGAACGCGTTTTGACGCGTCCTACTCCCCAAAGCTTCCCTCCTGGTTTTTTCACTGTCCGTCAATTAGCTCTCTGGATGCTTGGGGCGTCTCTGTAAACTTTCTTTTGCGCGAAACAGGATTACCGGCACACTCGGAGCGTAAATATGCGTTCTATTTAATATCAAGACCAGACCCTATCAGCACAAAACGCGCGAGTCATTCAACACGCATTATTAGACATGAATGTGGCACGCGGAAAAACCTAGGTCGCTAACGTCTGGCGTTTGTGAGAATAGATACGCCATTGTGCTTTCCAAATCTCCGACTACGTCGACACCCGCCGTCGGCTCGTCTACGGCGCGCTAAACACCAAGTCAACCTCATCCACAAGACTGAATTGCGGAAAGTTTCTTGACGTCTCCAAGGGGATGCTCCCGCGCACGAAGATCTGCGCTGAAGAGGAACCCCAACTAGGAAACTTATGTTGGTGGGTTGGGTAACTGATAGAGCAGCCAGTGGAACAGCCCAGGACTCGGTGATGGCGGGTGCAGATCTGTTGGGGTCGCTATCTGTACAGTACACTTATATCAGAGAGCGAAAATACACCCGCGGTTCGGGCTCGACTGCTTTGGTATGGCAGGTGGATTTTAGGTGGGCCCGCGCAGTGTCGGTGCGGGATTAGGGTGCGCGGATTAAGCTAATATAATCCAAATTAGGTTACTTGAAGGCAATGTTAGCGTAGAGTCGTTGACGACGCGCAGTTAATGTTTTTGCGTGCAGCGCGTCGTAGCGCTGTATTCCACCGATCTCGAGATGCTGTCGCAACGTAGAGTGGGTCACTATCTGTAGTCACTATAAGTGTTGAGTACATACTAACGCGAATGGGTGAATTGGGCAAGAACTAACGGGGCCTGAATGTTTCCTCGTTCTCAGTGGCGCGGGACACCATAGAGTCTCCGGGAAAATCGGGAGTGGACCTACGGCCCTCGCGACCAAGCTCCGGTTCCTGCGAATTATCGTTCTGCCTGAGATCTGGGGACCATCTTTATTCCTGACAGTGCAAGAGATTGGACCCGAGAATGCAGAGCAGCGGCACAGATTTCAACAGGCAATTTGCAAGTTCCGGTGCGGTGCTGTTCGCGCAGGACCGACATCGATGCGTATCACTGTGGACGCAGACAGTTGGTTGATCGGCACGACGGAGCTATGGGTGGGTTCGGGCAGTCGGACTCATCGTGTCGGGGCAACACGGGACACACCAGAAATGAAAATGGATTCGGAAGGCTACTAGGAACACTTGGCAAGCAAGCTTGCGCGCGCCGCAGGGCACACTTAGGTGAAAGGGTCCTGAATTGGACCTCGGTGCCGAATCTGTATGATACGCGACACCGAGGCAAGGTCGGGAATCACATCACGTCGGCCTTGGGAAAAAAAAAGCTCGGAGCTTGAGGAATGTATGCACATAGCAGCAGCCTCCGAGTTTCAAGGAGCACGAAGGCCGGAAAAAGCCGGGGATGTAAGTGTGATACTTACGGTCGTTGTCAGATTGGGTATAGTAGGCCACGGGGAAAGGGAAGAAACGAGGCCAAGCGCGGGAGACCCTGAGCCTGAGGGCATTCCCCAAGGGTGCATACTGCACGTCTGCACCTATGGAAGCGTTGCGAGTCCCGCGTAGCTTTGTGCTCTTGGCAAAGTGGATACAACTTGACAGAGAGGGCCCTAGTCGTAGAATCCATTGTCAATTGTTAGACAGTAAGTTAGAGCCCTGGCCCCCGGGTGTGGTGTCAAGCCGCCGGGGTGTATGTAAGGGAAGCCAGCGATGCGCAGGTAGCTCCAGTCAGACGCAGAGCTATTTGTTCATCATTCGGGCGTCAAGTATAGTGGGTACGGGAACGCGATTGCAGATGGTAGAATTTGCGGTGATGTGCAAATAGTTTCAGTGCAACTGTCAAAGTGGGTGTACAAGAGCGAGAACGCGTCGCGGAGGACGCTAGAATTATCGAGCTGAACGTGAGCTGAACCATTCCATTCCACTCGGGGCCGGAACCGGACCCGCCGTCGAGCACACTGTACCAGGCGTTCAAGAACGTGTCTTTACTAAAAACGCTAGAATTTTCGACTGGCAGTCTACCACATGCATAGTTGGCACACCGAGGCGAAGCAGCGAAGAGAACTTTTCAAGACAGCAAGCGAGGAGAATTAATCGAGTCCTGTCGGAATAAGAGTCGGGGGGAAGAAATGTTGACGGCGGCGGCTGCCACTGCTGCCACGAAGGAAGCGCTGCGCATTTCGGTGTACATGTGCCCGGGTACGGACGGAGCGAGTGGATGCGGGGTGAGGTTGAGACCGACGTGCGCGGCGAGCTTCCAAGTGTTGGATTGAAACTAGAGTTGACTGAGCGCGAGGCGGATTGGATTCGGAGCAGTAAGGCGACAACTGGGCAGCAAAGCAGATAGGTGGGGCTGTAGTATCATTGCTATCACTCCCCTGTCCGAGCGAGCGCGTCCAGCTGGCCGCCGTTGGTTGGAGTCGGTTAGAGACTTGGAGCTGTGCCAGAAAATTGAATTCCTGTCAATACTGAGATGGCGAACTGCTGGGATGGCGAGTACAGTTCCCCGGTACCTTGGAGTAGGACGGAGGCAGATGACCCCGCAATCACCATCCGTTTTCCCGTATCTTTTCGTAAAAAGCAGCTCCACTTGACATTCAGTGCGGGGTTTACTCTGCCAACCCCCGCGCGCACCACCGGCGCAGCTCCTGAGTACCGAATCTAAAAAGCGTTACAAAATTACCGAAAACAATGGCATTCCCAAGGCGAGAAAAACATATGAGTCAGTGACTCATAAGTTTTGACGCCACGCGTACGACGCTTGGTGGACGGCGAGGGACAATGGCGCGAATGTTGAATTGATTGGATGTTTCGATGATCGCGTATACATGTGTTTTAAAAATTAATTCACCGGGAGGTACCAGGAGGTACCAGACGTCGGCTACGTGGCGGCGAGTGTAATGCAGGCCTAATAATACGAGACGTTTGACGTCGTACGCCGAGCGCAGTGCCTGGTGAACGGTTGTAGGCGGGAAAGAAATTCCGGTACTTAATATTTATCGTCAAGGCACTCGAGTCTCCAAGGATTTTGGAGCAAAGGCGCCTCCACCGACTCGGTCACTCGGACTTCATAAAAAAGCTAGAAGCGCGTGGTTCCCCAGTTGGACCGGGGCCGAAGATGGAGCTTTCACCGTCATCTGCAAACCAAAAAAGGGATTGCCGTCGTTGCTAGGATGCCTCGTTGATGCCTCGCATTTTCGGAAGGAAATAAATGAAAAATTACGGGCTCGAAGCTCCTTGAAACAGCTTGACACGTACTCAGCGTACACTACTCGGGAGCCAAGCCAAGCCCGGAATCCGCGCAACAGGGCAAATTAATTCTGGGTTGGTCCTGGTTGGTTGTGGGTGTCTGACACTAGGAATTGACGGGACCCGGGGCGGGGAAAGGAACGAATCATGGCGCCACAGGCGCTGGGATAAAAAAGGCATCGACCGAAGGAGTGGATTGTCTCACGCCCGTCGATCGCACACCGATCCTTTATATAGCGCAACGGTCTTTCACTTTCAACTCACAACACGATGGCCACTTACCTGTCCGCATACCCGTCCTTCATCCTCTCTGGCTTGCTCTCTCCGCCCTCCTCGTCCCCCTCGTCCCTCCACTCTAGAGACTCGTTTGACTTCGCACCAAGAAGAGGCTCGCTCCCCACAGATTCCCCGCCGTCCTATTATTCCTCCGCAGATGAGGGCTCCATGTTCTATTTCACCCTCCAGCAGAGACGCGACAAGGACGAGTATCGCTCCTTCTTGTCCCTCGATCTCGCAGAGTCCCTGTCTCTTCGTACCCTCAGCACGCGTCGCAGACGATCAACCAAGTATCAGTCCCGCGAGCCACCCTTCGCAGTAGACTTGTTAGCCTCTTTCTACTTTTTCTTTCACCAAACTGACTTTGCACCAGCCAAATCCCAGATTCTCCGTCCCTCCTGCCACCCGCTTCCCCGATTGGTCTCCGCAGTTCCCCCGCGTCCTCTCTCCGAGCCCTCCCTTCCCCCAAGCCTGCACCCGTCTCGTCTCTGCCCAGCGTGCCCTCCCCGCGCTCAAAGAGCCCCGACGCCGTACCCACGTCCCTCGCAGTCCAGGCCCTGCCCCGGCGCAAGGCCTCCGTTGCTTCCCATGCCACCCGTGCCTCTGCCACTACCTCCACCGTCTCCACCCGTTACCGCCGCACGCGCCGCAGCAAAGCCCTCGCTTGCCTTGAGGGCCGCCGCCCCATCGTGTCCACCGGCAACTTCATGAGCTTGAGCGAGGACGAGGACGACGAGGGAGAGGACGATGAGTTCTCGCTCCTGTCTTCGCAGCAGGAGCAGGACCAGTTGTCGCTGGACCACCTGTCGCTGACCAACGACCAACTCATCATGCTCATCGCGCGCCTCGAGGACGGCGACCTGCGCTCTGCGCCGTCCCCGCCGCGCTCCAAATCGTCTTCGCGCGGTAGCAGCACGCGTACACGCGCGTCGCCGGTGGCCCCGTCGTCCCCGCGCCGCCGCAACAAGGCGACGCTCGGGCTCAAGTCCTTTATGGACTTTCACAACGACGACCAGGACAAATCGCGGTGGAGCTGGCGCAGCTTCGTCGAGGTCGCCACTTAGACCCGCCCGGCTTCCCCTTCTCGCAACGAAGCACCCCACCACCTAATAATACATCTTGCCTCCGCCACTTCCGTTCTTGCTGCCTGCTAGGCTAGAGCTAGATACCGTCGGCTGGACTCGCACGCCCTGTATATTCTTGCCGCACCCGCGCGCGCGCCGCCGGCACCCCAAAAGAACGTCGACGTTCGCTGTACCACCATCCTTACGCTAATCCACCCCGGTATCCTTACACCCATTTATTGTTGCCTGCCTTCCCGCAGCGCCGATCCCTTCCTTACGACCCCGTACCCACGACGACCTTCACGTTCCTTCTCTTCTGTTCTTTTGGTAGATCCATTCCAACCATCGAGCTAGCCACCCATTCTCCCATTCTATTCTTACATACCTACATTCTGCCATTCAAGACTGCATCCATCTGTGTATTTTTGCCTCCTGCTTTCCGTCTCGTCTCCATCCGAGTCGCCCTGCTTTCGTTCGCTCACTGTTGTACCTACCATCCATCTCTCCGTCGCCATCGTCGACATATCATCTATCATGTCGACCACCTGTACTTTTACGCCGCCGCATCCACACCCACCCGACAATCACATCACATATCTTGCTGTGCTAGCGCTGCATACATACACTCTCATACATTATCAGCGTAATTCTGACTCATCCATACAAAATAAACGTATTTCTGTGCATTACTGTCGTGTGTGCTGGTACGGAGACATTGCGGCCGCTGCCCTTGTTCTGAAAACAAAAAGAATGCAAGAAGCCGATGCGATCAGGACTTCGACAGGTTTTTTGTGTGCGAGGTCCCCTCCCACGCATCGATTCTTTGTTCGCTGGGCACTGGGCAGCGCCTTTGTTCTGCTTCCGGCGACGATAGATTAGACATCGGTCGGAAGTGCAACTGCGGGAGCACATCGGATTTGCGTGATAGATTCGATGACAGGATGGTTGAGTGTGTGGTTGCGGGTGCGGCATGTGCATACGGGCTATTTTCCATGCTGCACTGCATGGTGCCCGGGCGGGAGTTGTATGGTAGAATATAGCATATAGCAATTTCATTATACTAATGGATTGTGTTGTAGACAAGTTGAGGCTCAAGCATACATAGATGGATGGAACTTGGATTCCGAAACTATACTTACCATCATATCGAGACGGTTGTGGGGACACTGTGCCTCGCGGATGCAGACTCGTGCGTTTGCAGCTTGGGACATAGGCGAGTTCCAGACCCCGAATACAATAAATGCGTGCTTGAACTGAACAAATGCCGTTTGTTAGAATGTTGATTGGGCTTCAAGAGATCCGGACACTAGCAGGATGTACTGTATCATGTAAGTACACGTTGAAAAGGCAAGGCAAGAAAGATTGACGTTAACGTTATAAGTTAGCGATATCGATTGGTGGGCGCGCGTGCTGAGTATTCAATATATTTGCGGGAGAATTGTGGGTACACAGAGATACGCGAGTCTACGACTCTTTTGTTTTGTTTTTTGCCGGCAACACGCGACTGGACGCGACTGTCCGGCGTACGCGTACGCGAGCCAGAGAATGTATCGAGGAGGTCAACGCCGAAGGGGCTCAAACGCAGGCGCCTATACGTTCCATCATTCCTCCGGGTATGCTTGAGGCCGGAGTGAAACGCGCAGGATGCAGGACACGATGCGTCGGGCTGTCGGACGTCGACAGCGGCGCCGGTTTGGATGCGGACGGACTTCGGTGGTGGTGGGAGTCGAGAGCAAAGAACGGCATCACTCGGGCCGAATTCCGATCAGTGGCGTCGAGCTCGTGTCTACATGCCGTCACACGGCGTACACAGCTGTACACAGTCGCGCCACGTCGCGGTGGTTCCGTCTTGATTCCGTCAACACACGTTTGCTACTCCGATGTCGCGCCCCGTCACTCCTCAAACCGCCACATGTCTTTGAATAGGAGCTGGCAGAACATTTTACTCCCTCAGGTAGATACGATGCGAACGACCGGGCGCGGGGGAATCGGAGAAGTTTAGCTGCGTTCATCGTGGTATAATTATCGCTGTACTCATGACTCTATCCATATCTACACTAGTACTGCAACGTGGTCTACTCGGAATAAAAACAGTTTTTTCAACCAGCCGATCATGGTTGTGCGCCAGTACTGGCTATAACTCTTCGGTGACTGGCCATGAATACAATGCAAAGAGAAATTAAGGCTCAAGCGTGGGCTACACATTTTTCTACGAAATGGGCACAAGCGGACACTCGAACACATCCTAACTAGGCAGGGACGAGGCTTAGGCAGGGACCCGAACAGACTCGCAGGCACTCATCTCGTTCTCCTGCTCCTTTTATCCCGTGAGTAATAACAGTGTTCGATTTCAACGGACACAAAGGGCCTGGAACGCCCACTGAACAGATTCGCCGAAAAATGCTCACGTTAGTGTGCGCCTTTAATTTTCCATCCAACTGGTGCGCATCAACTAACATTTTACGTTAGCCATCGATAAGAATCATTGGACATTTATCCACTTATTTTATTTTAACCAGAACTGGCTTTTCGGATTTTGCCGGGCATCAACGTTCTCGGGTTTTACCGCCGATCTTGCGAGAAATCGCTTTGACCGCTGTCACGATCATGTGACTGTGATAGCTTCGTTCTCCTCCCCACACAACCCGCTTAGCGCGTTGAATATCGACGATGCACATCACTATCCTCATCGCCCTTTTATCTCTCACTCATCTCAACCTTGGCTACGCGCACACCACTCTCGAAACATGCGAGGAATACCACGTAACCTTCGACGGCTCCGAGTTGGCTTCTGAATCCTTCGATTCCCATTTCATTACCATCAGCCCTGCCAAATCCTATGCCCTCACGAATAACGGCCTCGAAATATATCTTCACAAGCCGGAGGGCCATGTTACCACCTCGAACGGCACTAACGACAAGCTCGGCGACGGGGCGACGATTCATTCGACTTTCACTCTCTTGTGTGTCCTATGTATCTTTATCTATCCAAGCTAATTGTAATTCACTTAGTCATGGAAAAGTGACCTTCAAGATTGAATCTCCCGCCCTCCCTGGCGCGATTGTTGCTGTAATTCTGATAGGTAAGTATCGAACTCGCTGTGGTCTATCAATACAACTTTCCTCCTAGGCGATACATCGAATGACGAGATAGATATCGAGTACATCTGCAGCGAGCCGCATACATGGCAAACCAACGTTTTCGTCACTGACCCCCGAGAGCCTGAGCCGGAGTACGGCGTCTTCAGCACAAAGGAGAATGTGGATAGCATTACGGTTCTCCATGAATACTCCATCGAAGTCACGTCAGAAAGTATTTCGTGGAGTCTCGACCGGAATGTTGTCCGAAGGCTCCTCAAATGTGAGTGGATCTTTCAAAATTCTCCGAGTTGTTTCGAACCTGACGGAATTTGAAGCGGAGTGCACAAGGAATGGCTTTTCGCACTATCCATCCCACAGCATGCGCCTTCAGATTGGTAATTATGACTTTTTGTACCCGAACGCTGTGATTTAACCCGCATTCGCAGGTATTTGGGATGCCAGCGAGCACGCAGGAACGGCAGAGTGGGCGGGGGGACCGATTAATTGGAAGAAGGAACCGGCGGACAAGGTCATGGCGACCATCAAGAGCATCAACGTCGAGTGTAGTTCGGGCTGACGAGGAAGATTTATTCTAGAGTTATTGTTTTTTTCTCTCTCGGAGTTCAAGTTGAACACGGTCTTGTTTTGTGATTGAACACGCCGGCGTATACACCCCGATTCCTAGATATTAATTCCTAGAGCTCAGTCCTTCTTGAGACCCATGGCGTCAGTGGCGCGGCTGGAATCAAGCGTTCCAACTGGACCTGGAATAATATATTCTTAAATTGAAACAGCCCGACTCGATATCTGCTGCAGAAAGGGTTTCCATCAGCCATCATCGATTTGTTTACCTGTCAGGTGACCGTGAAGCGCCGCTCACGCGAACGGTCTTAGACCGTCTTGCTCTCAAACCACATACTAGCTTCGAATTTCTTCTTTCTTCATGTTCAACGTAGCACAAGACACGCGATGGTCCTATTCTTCGCCATCTCCTCCCTCTTCCCCGACCGCATATGATGACTCCTCGCCTGCCCCGTCTCCCGATCCAGATCCCGCCGCGTTTTCGAACGACTATGCCGACGGAGAACCGTCTCGCGCGTCACCTCCAATGGACCCGTTTGCAGCGTCCGCGAACAGGGCCTGGATTCCTCCAGAGTACGAGAAGGGCGCGAAGAAATATCGTCAGGTGTCCCCGTCCTCTCCTCCGCGTACCCGCTCCAAGAAACCGCGTTTGCTTGGCCCAGAATCGTCCCTCGAGACAGTTGTCTCCCTCCCTCCTCGTGTATTTGCCCCCCAAACCGAGGAGGAGAAGGAGGCCGCTATATGGGATGCTGCCATTACCAAGCTCTTCGATGCCGGGAACGGGACGGTTTTACTCGAGTGAGTTGCCCGCTTCAAGCTTATTTCGCCGATTAACATGCATATGAGACAATCCAATTTGACTTGCTTCCCAGACAAGTTCATCGATGACCTTTCCAATTTTTACGTGGCCCCGGAGACGGTAGAAAGTCTGAATTCCACCAGACATAGCCCCGTTATAGCACCACGGGAATTTAGTCGTTCAATCACCGCTCCTGCCATTCTCTCTCGTATGCCCGACCGTATTGTCGGCTCCGCCCGTCAAGAGATACGGCTATACCTCGCGGGGAATCAAATCTCGAGGCTACCTGTTCAACTCTTGGGGGTCAAGAAAATGACCATCCTCAGCCTACGTGGGTGTGAATTTCGTGTCGTCCTACGATATAATTCTCATCTAGTTTCAGGAAACAACCAGCTCACATCCTTACCGCCTGAAATCCAGCAATTGCAGAATCTCCACACGCTCAACATAGCTGGAAACCGGCTCGAATACCTTCCGGCAGAAATCCTGGGTATGACTTTGAAGATCCTCACCGTCTTCCCCAACCGCTTCAAGGAGCAGCCGATGGGACGTTCAACCTCATCGAGGCGGCCGTTCCACCGCGAGAAATCCCAAGGGCGCGTCGCCGTCTCCCCTACATCTCGCCCTTCGCAGCGCATTCCATCCCTGGTTGAGCTCTCTCTTCGTTCGCTTTTCTCAACGGGCTCTGCAAATCCGACAAATCATGCGGAGCGGCGGATCGAAAAATATTACGAACTTCCGCTGTGCGAGGCGGATGTCGATCTTGGCTCGTCCGGTTCGGGCAAGAAAGAGTTTCGGCAGGTGATCCCGCCGCATCTCCGTCGCATCCTCGATGCCATTCATCCTGGGAGCGTGGACACAGACGCATCCTGGGAGCCTGTGGACGAGCCGCCGAGCCTCGGGCTGTGTCCTTCCCCTCGCCATCTCCACCGAGCATCCGTGTTTGTTACTCCAGCAGAAGAGCGATACACGTGGGAGACAGTCGTCGCCGGTGTGGACGTCGGCGGTAGCGTGCCGCTGAAATGGCGGGGCTGCCTATGCGGATGCTTGGACTTCTTGGACGCCGAGGTCGAGTTGGAAACGCCGTCAAAGGTTGTTGAAGTGCCGACGGAAATGGATGTTGATGGTGAGCAGCAAGTGGTGACCCGCATGCAGTTTGGTCCCCTCGGTACGGACGACTTCGAGGATGACGGATGACTACAGTATCACACAATTTCAGACTTTCTCGCATGCTATGGATTTGAGAGACATGGGTCAGAAATCTCCAGGCAATTCATACAAACAACCCAGGTACGATGTTTGTAGTGTTTGTCTACGGAACACTCGGCAATTTAACCCTCATGGTGAGGATACTTGTCTTTTGGATTCGAGCACACATAAGTAGTCCCATGTGTTTCCGCCAGATCTTCGATGTTCGAATGCTCTCAGCGTCTTGCGTCCCATACGCCCCGCGTTGAATATTCTTGTCAAATCTCATTCAATGTACGAGCTATTGCGTCAACACTGATGAGACAGGCGCAAATACTTTTGCACAATCTTTCATCTTCAGGTGGAGAAATCAGTTGACTCGATCTAATCGGGACCTTCGACCATTCTATCTGCTCTTCAATTCCGAAATTCATCGCACATATGGTGTGTGAAGCGGTTATCATGCTAAAAAGATACACCGAAGGGGAGTCGAACCCCTGCCGCTTGCTGCACTCTGTTTCACTGTAAATGGAAGGCAAGCATGATAACCGCTTCACCATCGGTGTGAACAAAAACAGTGGTCCTACAGTGGCTATTATAGCGTGTGGATTGTTCTTTGTGACCGTAAAAGATCTTTTTGGCGTCAATGCCACGATCGATCAATTTCGTATCAATTTCCAAAAGCGGACAACGCATTACTCTCTACTTTGTCTGCAATTATCTTTTGTCTCCCGGGCGTTGCCCTTCATCGTGGGACCGAGCTAAAATGCGGTTGCGGTGGCGTTTGGGAGCGCCTTAAAGCTGCTCCTTACCAGCGACATAAATGCAGTTGCCGTTCAGTTTGGCGTATCTCATCTTCACTCCCAAACATGTCCGGTTACCGGGCGAAACAGTCCAGCCTATGAGTAGGGCCAAAGCCACCTCGTCAGATCGTTTCGGTTTTTGGTCCGAGTTACCCTGATAATAAAACAGGACTCCGTCTCGTTGGTCGGCTCGCCTTACAACTAAATCTCTCCGAACCTTCAGGTCCATGGGCAGACTGCGCGCGTCAGCCTCAACGCCCCCCGAACATTTCGAACAGGGACCTGATTCTGACTTGCACTGAATTCGTTCAAGGTTGTCGTAAATATTCAAGCCGACAATGTTCTCATAAAAAATCTTGATCAGTGTCCAAACTCGAGGAGAATATGCACAACTATGCTATCTTGCTATATGAATGAAATACCGTTTCAAAACAAGGAATTACATAAGATACAGGAAGGGTCAGCGAGGAATGCCAGAGAAGTCGTGGGGGGGAGCGAAGATAAATATGCAGTGAGAATGTACGATGTGATGTAAAACATAGAAAAAAATTCATGATGGTTCTCCAAACGTACCCATCTCAGTCACCCCGCCTCCTCCAGTGAACATTGCCTTGAGCGTCTGGTCGTTTCTCTTCTGCCTCACCCGCTCAGCCTCCTCCGCTCCCCCAGTCATCTTGAGCTTCTTCCCCCCAACAAAGTCGGTCAGCTCAGCCTGCAACTCGTCCGATCTGCTCGCGAGCTCCTTCTCTCGATTCTTCTGGTTCGCTTCGATGGCTTTCATCCGTCGATCAGGATCCACAGCCGCACCCCGAATCTCCATCATGACGGTGCTCAAACCGCCGTGTCCTTGTTCAGGAGGCGGGGGACGAAAACCTTTCCTCCCGTTACGACCGACGGAGCCCGGGCCACGGATGCTGATGATCTTTTCGACATGCCCGTAGACCTCCACCAACGCCTTGTGGTCTTCCAGCAAATCCTCGAGGAACTGTTCCTGATGGGTCAGGAATCCCTGCTCGTCGACAATGTTCTGCAGCTCCTCCTCCCACGTCTTCTTCCACATCGGTTTGATCGTATTGATGTGCTCCTTCAAGCTCTCCAGCTCCGCCGCCACACTGCTGATGTCCTTCTTGATGTTTTTGAAGTACAGCGCGTTGGGGGTGATCTGGCGCTTGATCACGTCGTCCTTCACACCCTCGACGGTGTCCTGCAGCTTCTCCACCTCCGTCAGCACGTTCTGGCTCCGACTATCGAGCTTCTTCTTCCCCGTGTCGATGTAGCCTCTTGCCCCGCCGACGTTGGTGCTCGCAAGCTGCTTGACGGACTGTGTCTGCCCGCGAAGCGTTCCCAGCGATTCCTTCGTCGACTTCATAAACTCCGTGTACAGCTGCCGCATAACCCCCAAGTCGCGCCGCAGGTTCTGCACCTCGTCGAACTGGGTTTTGAGATCCGCGACGACGCGCGAAGAATAGTCGGACAGCATAGAGCCGCCGGTGATCTGGGGCTGGAGCGATTGACCGGTGATCTGGGGTTGCATCATGTTCATGGGGACAGCAGGCGCCGGGGAGAATGAACCTTCTCCTCCGACAAAGCGGGAGAGCCGGCGGGCGACGGTCTGGAATTGACGGTCGGTCGGTCTGTTGGGCGCAGGTGTGCTCTCGGCCAATGGTTGTCCAACGATAGTAGGCACATGTATAGACTGCCTGTTGTTGTGAACGGCCGTTTTGAGCTCTTTGATGTCCTGCGACAAATGAGAAATCTGAGTGTCGATATGCTGTTTAATCTGGTCGAGGGCTATAAGAAATCAAAATCAGCAACGAAAAAACGACCCTGAAAAAGAACGCACGCTCGATGTTCAGAGAAAGCAAACACCTGTCCTTGACCTCTTGCATGTCTTCCAGCTCATACTGCACTCCGCTTGATGGATCGCGAATATAAATGGCAGGGAAATTCTCGAGGCCCGGATTGTACGAGAACTTGTCGACGAACAATACCCGAAGCGACGCGAAGGAGAGTCCTTGGTCAATCGCGACCTTCTTCACCTCTCTCCCTAGTTGCAAGAAAACGGTAACTCGGGAGGTATCCTGCGCGGGTTCTGCCGCAGGGACGTCAACGACGGGTTGTTCGAACGCCGCAGACGTAGGAACCACGGGCTCAGGCGTGCGAGATGGAGTTGTAGGAAGAGGAGGTACGGGAGGTGTACCAGTAACTTCTTGACGTCGTTCAGGTGCAGCCACGGGACTACTACGAGACCGGGAACTGCCCCTCCGAAGGAGACTGGGAGGAGGTTCCTCGTCGTCTACCTCTGTCAGAACGGCGAGGTCCCCAGGCGTCAGCGCTGTTCCAGCGGCCAACGACCGCCGATTCGGAGCGCCGAGACCGGTTCGCGTAGATCGCTCCCGCATTGCCGGAGCGCCCGTCATTTTCGATATATTGTAAGTCGAAAAACGCTTGGACGCTCTACGTTCCAACGTGTCGCTCTTTTTCAAAGCAGCAAGCGAGTTTGCCATAGCAGGCGCCTGCAGGGAATCTAAGGGCGTGGGCGGTGTTTCTGGAGGAGGCGGGGACGTCGAGCCGTCGACTTGGTCAGGATCCGGACTTGAAGGTTCCACAACCACGGCAGGGGTGCCCAGCGGTTTATCCACCAATGAATACCGCTTCATGCTCGCTGGAGCGTTTGGTGCAGCAGGGGGGACTAATGCTTGATCGTTCGGGGAGTTGGAGGCAATCTGTGGTTCTTGGAAGCTGTCGGCGGGAGGTGGGTCAATGGGGGGCGGGACGGTCCGCGCCTTACGAGATTGGGAATCGGATTGCGGGAAATATTCAGGCTGTGGAGGTACCTCTGGTTCCGCGAGCGGTTCCGTGATTGTTGGTGCAAATCCTCCGACAAATGGCTGCCCATTGGATGAGCCGTCATTCAGCGACGAACCATTCAGCGAAGGAGAGCCGGGATCCCTCCGTCGACTGGACTGCTGCGTGCTCCTGCGCAACGAGGAAGCACTGTCTCTGTCGCGAAGATTAGGCAGACCGGTGGTTGGCGTTGGAGGAGTGCCGGTCTCGCTAAAATTTGTTCGAGAGAGCTGGGACCGATGAGAGCCCTCCCGACGCGAACGCGAAGAGCGACTCTCGGGTCGATCAGAACTGGAACCAGACTGGACGGAACCAGACTGGTCAGACGAGCGATGCCTATGATCAGAGACTATGCGTCTGTAGATGGATTGCTTGCCACGGAGGCCTTGGAGCAAATTTGTTATTATCTGCCGGACGGTTGGAAGATAAAGTTCGAGGTTATCTGGGGTAGCGTCTTCTGCAAGACATTGCTCCAGAACATTTCGTAGGTCGTCGGGAACGGTCATTAGTTCACTTGAACCACTTGTCAACGATTATCGAATAGACGAGCAGATATGGTACGCACGTCATGTCGATATTGAAGGCCGCGAATGCGGCGACGGCAGCATTAAAGTCGTTCCCCAATCGAACATACACGTCGCTAACGTTGTTCTCGTCGATTTTGAGTAAACTCCATTGTGTGAGCGCCTCGAGTAGTTGTTTGATTGCTACAAGGAGACGGGTGACTGCGGACTCGACGGCAGGCTTTCCTCCAAGTCAGCCAAGTTGCTTGGGTCAGAGAATAAACACACATTTGCGGCGCTTCTGGATCCTCCGCGCTCGCTGCGACCTGAGGAGGACTGGGTGGACGATGACGACTGGTTATTCTCCCGACGCGAGCCGGATCCAGGCGCCGGGTTGGACGGTAAAGTAGACCTAGTAGACATCGGTAGAACACCAAGTCATGGAACAGCTTAGACTGAGGGATTGGTGGGTGTCACACGTCACATTTAGTGACACGCAATTGACGCGCTACTTAATGTCAAATGTCAACCATGCGACGGGCTCAAAACACCGACGCTCTTTCTTTGCCCGCCGAAATCCTTGCAGAAATATTCAAACTCGCTCGTGCTGCACCCAGAGTTGAATCGCAGGTCTGCCGTCTTTGGCGCCATGTCGCGCTGGGATCACCACAACTCTGGACCGACGCGATCGATTACGAGCATGACCACCCTGATTTCGCCAGAGAGCAGTTGCGCCGCTCTGCAAATATGCCTGTGCTAGTCAAAGCCCACTTCCCCATGCATTCCAACCGCGGAATACAGAATCTTCATCTGGCATTGAAAGAATCAGCCGTCCACACCCTCGATTTCCAGGGTCCGCCAGAAATTCTAGACCAAGTATGGCAGAATTTAGACGCAACCTCCCTGAAAACCTTATCCTTGTTCGTTCCTTGGGACCAGATGTTCCAAACCACTCCTTACCCCGGCCCCTCGTTCGAGCTGAATGCTCCTCTTCTCCGAACTCTTTCCTTGTCCAATTTCGTCGCTTGGGACGCACCGATATTTAATAATCTAACGCATCTCCGTCTGCATTTGCAAGACCCCACGTTTGCGCCGTCCATGACCCAGATTCTCGAAATGGTAGCTTCATCCCCTATGCTCACGGAGCTCAACCTTCTTCACGCGATTGAGAACTCTTCGCGACTGCCTGGGCACGAGTCAATTGGCATCGTCCCACTGCCCCATCTTGCGGCATTTTTGCTCGACGACGATATCCTGAACCACATCTTTCTTCTCTGCCATATCGAAATCCCGGCGCACTGCGCACGCACCCTCAAAGTCGAGCATCGGGGTCGGGATGCGCTCGCAGGGCTCAGCCGCTCGATTTCCGCGTCTCTACCACTCGGCGAACTAACCAGGCTTGTTCTCGAGGGCGACCCGTCTCGGGTGACTGCGCGCGGATACACCGCAACCACTCTAGTCCGCTGATTCAAATTACTCTGCGTTGCGCTGGAGGATATTCCGAGACGGAAACAGCATCCGTGGCAGGAACCTTGACGGGTTCCCTACCTCTCGCCGCGGCGACGAGCCTCGAGCTCATCTTCCGCGATCCTCGTTCGGTAACTATCCCTGTGGAAGCATGGGAAACGTGCCTTCAGAACTTGGACGCGGTCGAGTACCTCCAAGTCAAGCCCACCACCCCACCAAACCTCCTGGCTGCGCTGGGCGAGCCGAGAAACGGCGCGCCGGTGCCACTCCTGCCTCGATTACAGAGATTCGAGGTCCACCACCCCGACCCAAGTCCCGCTTCGAGTAGTCATGAATCTGCGCGACCCAAGCCCGTGGGTAATTTGGGCAGCTGGTGGCAGAAAATCGAAATAGCGGAAGTCACCTTCCTCGACACTCTGTTGACGTGCTTGGAAAGCCGCCAGCAACTGGGGGCCAAACTCAGCAGCCTTCGGATCGCTCGTTGTGTGCAGTGTCCCGCACCGACGATGCAGCGGCTTACATCCGTGGTGAACGATGTCTCTTGCGGTCCTGCGTGATGGGGTCTCCATAGCTTACTGTGAATGTTCGATATCTTGGATGTACTGTATCTCGAAAAGCTAAAGCATAATAAAATCTTACTATAACAACATTCCACCCTCACCCTATCCTACATGGACACCGAACGACATATATATTATGTTCGCGCGCCTTTACCAACTAGCACGACATCGTCGAGGATACTGTCCTGGAACCCGTCGTGCTCCGTTCGCTTATATCTGCAGTCGAATCGGTCGTCAAAGTCGGTTGTAGAAATAAGAGAGAACGAAAGGCCTCACGTTCTAATGGTCTCGCCAAAGTCTGAGATATCGTAGATGCGGAAGCGGCGGTCGAATCTAAAAGTTCAAGGTAGATGATTAATAAGAGCTGGAACCCAGGAAAATTTGACGAGACGCACCCAAGCTTTCCATACCCGGAATATGATCTGGTGTACCACGTCAACAAACGCATCTATCGCAAATGAAGAGACGCACCCTCCGCCACCGAAACAGAACCTGCAAAAGAGATGAGCGAAAGAGACGACGAACACAAGACGCGACTCACCACACGCCCTTGACACGTCGACAGTTTTCCGTGACTGGAGAATCAGATGTGAGTAATCAGACCGCAGCACCAGCAGGACTCGGTACATACGATGGCAGTGTCCGTTCCCAATAACCTTGACCTCCTGCGTGCTGCTACTGACGTGGTCGCTCTCCATAGCCTTGAGGATCCCCTTGTCGAAGAAGCCGTCCGAGTCCGACGCATCGCCCTTTATCTCCTGGCCAGTGATCCCGATGTCGAGGACGCGATTGTTAGTGCCTTTGTCCGCTTTACCGTATGTTTCGGGTCTAAGTGGAATAAAAGATATGAATCAGAACGGATGACACGGCGGAAAGACGAAACGAACAAAGGCATGTGGAAGAACATCATCGCATTGGGCTTTGCCAGCTTGGTCGTTTGAGGCGGAAGCTGGTCTTCGCTCTGGCGCTCCCAAATGTGGCCAAAGTCTTTGCCGTTATCAGGAGTGAACGGGCGTTCGATGGGCTGGATGGAAGCTGAGAGGAAAAAGTCAATCTAAAGATCCGCAGCCACAAACACGCGTACCGGATTCCTGGAGGAACCAATCGATTTGGCTCTGCAAAACACTTGATCAGGCGAACTGGGCTGAAGGCAAAGAGAAACGTTAAACCTGTCGGATCCAATCGTATGCGGTAGGCGTCAATATCCCCCAGAAATTATACACGCCTTTCGAATAGCTTCCCGAGTCCAAAAAGTAAAGCGTCAACAGATGGGTTTTGCTCCTATATCACCTGTAAACTTTTGAAACATGAAGAACAGCAACCAACTTACGGATCCGCACTCTTGACTTTGAGCACATAGTTCCCCACCCCGTGAATATCTTTGGGCCCTGCTTCGACGAGGCTGTAGGGCAGCGCCTGCATCAATCGCACTTGCTCTGCCTTGGGCACGTATCCCGTCTCCTCGTCGTGGTTTCCGAACACCACCGCCTGCCATGTATTATTATTTTAGAAATAGAAAATTGTGAATCAACTTACCCATGGGATTCCCGCGTCTGCTACCGCGCGCGAGAACTTGGCCAGAACGGATTTGGGGTCCCAAGAGGTTCCTTGGCCGTTCAACTGGTCTCCTGTGAATACAACGAGATCGGGTTTCTCGATTGAGAGAACGGTGGCAATGAGCGAGTTGGTGGTGAGATTATCGGAGCCGGGGCAGGAGAGGGATGCTGGGGTATCTCGACAGGTGCCGGCAGAAGTGGAGTAGTGTAAATCGGCGATTTGAAGCTGTAGACGCAGTCAGGAACCGTGGCTGGGTGGTGCGAAGAATACGCACGATCTTGAACCGTCCGTCGCGAGAGAAGTGGAGGGGTGGAGCCCGAGGAGGTTCTGTATTCCCGTTAAAATGGGAGAACATGCGAGACGGGGAAAGTGCGTACGTTTCACGCCACGCCGCATCGTCAGCCAAGTGCTTTCCACATCTCCGCGATGAATCATGGTTGCTGGCTCCAGCTTCTCGAAGCCGTACCAGGGGATATCGTCGCCGTACAAGACGTCCAATTCGGTGACGATGTTGGAACGCTCCGCGGCAGTCATGTCGCCCGAGGTTTTACCAAGTTGGTACCACAGATAAAGAGCCGGGGCTCCCATGATACCTTTACGGAGGGAAAGTGGGACTTTTTTCCAGCCGTCGGACGGGGAAGGAGACTCGGATTCGGGATACAACTTGATGTCGGTGATCAAGTTGATATCTTGCCGCCTGAATTTGAATCAAACCAAGTTCGCGAACTGAGTTTCGTTCCGCACCTCGTGCGGCGGTAGAAAATATTCTACATAATATATGAGAAAAGGCGTGGACAGCATAGAGGTTCAGTACCAGGTAACCGGAAAAGTAGCCGCCCTCATAGTTGAGATTTCTGTATCGTCGCCGTGAGCAAACAGCAACCAAAGCAACAGTTGGTGAATGGACCTGTCGACGCGAACCCATTTGCCACGAATAGCGTCCTGCTCCGAGGTGGACTTGGGATCGCAAATGTCGCTGCCAAGACGCGGGTTGACGAAACAACGTGTTATAACAATCTCAGAAACTAGGAATATGATTATTACAAAAGTACACAGGTAGTTTGTAGACGCACGGCCGGTATCGTGAGGCATCAAGGGCGCCCAAACATCCAAAGGGAGGCTAGCCTGGTCAATCACTTGCTCCGCTGTCACATTCCACCAGTCCACGCCGAAATTTTCGGGTGGGGGTTGCGGAGAGCCCGTAGTGACGCCTCCAGATGTATTTGTAGGGGTGCTGGGACCCTCTTGGATATCAATGGTATCCCAAGACTGCCAGCCTAGGCGCTGAATGATGCCAGGTCCCGGAGTCGGTTGGTAAAGAATAAATATGAACATAAGCATGCAACAGAATGAAATGAAGGTGATGCCAGGGACCGACTGCAAAGGAAGCGGTTACTTTACTGTCTCTGACAATGTTCAGATCCGTACCACATTTCTCAGCCAGCGACCGAGTCTGGCGAAGATTGGGGGTGCCATGGTGGAGGGATTTAGAGAACACGTTAGCGACTCGTGACCGTCACACTGCAGAATTTCTATATGCTACGGCCAACACTCGCGCGTCTGTACGCGTCCCCCAAAAAGCCTACATCCATCGCGGGGCCCAGTACCACCGCCGCAGCCCGTCCCGCCGCTAAATCTGCCTCGGCTTCTGCAGAATCTTCTCCGGAATCATCCTGGGGGAAACCTCACATCCACAACCCGTTCTACAAAAAACAGGCGTCGTTAGCCCAGGCGAGATCACGTCCGCTAGCTGTCCGTCTTCGCCGTGCCCAGCGATATGCCCAAGAGCTTGGCCTCCCACCTTCCACCGATAAAAAGCCGACGAGGCGGCTCGGGCTCGATGACTTTCTCCGACGCGATGAAGAGAAGGAGAGGCACATACGCGTTCCTCGCGTCCGCGGCATGACCGTCGCATACCACAAAGGAAAACCGTACACCGTCAAGGTCGAGGGCCAGAAAATATACCTCCCTAATATCGTCTTCCGCCTCGTCCGTAATCACACACCACCCGGCCAGCCATACAACCCGTGGCAGGCCACCTTCCGCATTGCCAAAAATCTCACAAAGACCGACATCAGGAGTTACCTGATGGCGGTCTACGGTGTGCAGACGACGTACATCCGGACAGACAACTACCACGCCGAGCTTGGACGTCGTCCCACCGCCGACAGCACCCCAAGCATAGCCTCGTACAAGCGTGCGATAGTGGGTCTCGTCGAGCCGTTCTACTATCCATTCCGGTTGGAGGACATGGAACCCGAGCAGCGGGAACGCAGGGAGACCGAGATCGAGGAAAAGCTCCAGGTCCAAATATTGCGCGAATCGGCATTGGTCAACGCGCAAAATCAAAAGTTGACGCAACTCATGCCAAAGGGTTGGGCCGCGTCGACGTACTGGACCAAGGAAGTGAAGCCGACTCGCCGAAAGATGTTGATGCGGCGCTCAGAGAAGAGACTACAGAGGGAGACATTGGTCTCGCAGCAGGTCGACAAATGGCGGCAGCAGAGGGCAGCAGGAGAGACGATTACCGTTGCGACGCCGCGAAAGGTTTCGAACGAGGCTGCACTACAAAAGAGCGATGTTCCAGATCTCGTTTAATGCCAAATTTAATCCTTATTCTCTTGCGAAAAATTTGTGTGGTGGCCAACACCTAGGGCGCAATAAGTATGCTGAGCTTGTTAGACGATTTCTACGCGACTGACTGCCATTGTTGCCCGAAGGGGTTACCATAAATGGAAACGCTTCTTTCGTTCAACCTTCATTGTCTAAAATGGCGCCTGCGTGGGTACAAAAGGACGTGCACCGGTCAGGTGGCTCAAACCCAACCTTTCCTTGCCCCCCGCCAGGTCGCGGCCCACATTCCTTCCGCTCGCCGTCCCTAATTGCTCAATGCTCTTCTCCACTGTCTTTCTCGCCTTGACGGCCTCTGCGGCTCATGCCGCACCATTGACCCTCAATAAGCGCATCCAGCAAACCATCGCAGACTCTACCGCAAAGTGGGAGCAAGCTTGTGTCAGTCATCTCTGGCTCTGACCTCGGTCTCTTTATTTAATCCATGCGCAACAGTTGGCTGCCGGTGGCGGATTGAAATGCAATCCCCAGTCCGTAACCTCATTCACGACTCTCCTCGCCGCTGCAGGACCATGCGAGCAGCAAGACGCGGCCGACAGCATGATCCAGCTGGCCCAGTCGCTCAATAATGACCCCGAAATGATACGGTTAACACAAATCTTCGCCCAACAGCCACGGAACACGGTACGCTGTCTAAATGAACCTCCCAGACTTCACACTTACCTCGAGCGTTGCCAGCCCAACTCTGTCAGTGTGCCCTACTGTCAAAAGGCTCCCGCATCTCCCTTGCTCGCCGGCCTCTTCCAGTGCCAATTCCAAGGCGCATCCCCTACTACTTTTGTTGGGAGTCTCAGCGTTGGCGCTGCCGGGACTGTTCCCTTCGGCTTGAAGTCTTTGAGCCCCCTCGGGAGCTGCAAGGCTAACCCTAGCGGCCCCATCGCCGATGGCACCCAACTAGTGGATTTGGTCCAGGATCCCGGTGTTTCGTCGGCCAACGGCATCGACAGCACGCCTGCCTCGTCCGTCACTCCCGAGACCTCTGTCGCTGCTCCAGCGACGTCGTCCAGCACTCCCGAGACTTCTTCCGTCGCGGTTCCAGCCACCTCTACCGCCGTAGCCCCTCCTGCTGCTATCTCGACTGCCGACTTCCATTTACAGAATGGACTCGACGCTCAGAAGCTCAACGCTCAGTTCAAAAGCTTGACAGCCACCTCGTCGTGCACTGAAGGCCAGCAGGCTTGTGTCGGCGGGTCGTTCGCGCAATGCGTCTCGGGTTCCTTCGTCCTTACCCCGTGCGCCGCCGGGACCGTCTGCGCCGCTCTGCCTCTGGTTAATAAGCCGGGAACGAGCATCACATGCGATACCACCGGCGATGTGGCCGATCGCATTGCTGCCACTGGTGCAACTGGCGGCGTCGATGGATCTGCTTCTGCTTCTTCCACCTCATCGACGAGCTCTGAAGAAGCAGCAGCGGATCCCGACTCGGACTCGGATTGCGAAGACGAGTCGGGCTCTTCCGCTGAGACCGCTGCAACCTCAACAGCGGCAGCCCCTTCGCCCACCGCCAGCGACTTCCACGCGGCCAATGGTCTCCAAGCGCAGACCCTGAACGCGAAGTTCAAGACCCTGACTGCCAGTGCGACATGCACCGAGGGCGAGCAGGCGTGTATCGGGACGTCCTTCGCGCAGTGCGTGTCGGGCTCGTTCGTTCTTACGCCGTGTTCCGGGGGCTTGGTCTGCGCTGCGCTGCCGCTGGTGAACAAGCCGGGGACGAGCATCGCGTGCGACACGCTCGCCGACGTCCAGGCGCGTATTTCCGCGAGTGGTGTCGCTGGAGGGATCGCTGGGTTATGAATCGTGATTTGGATGTAACGACCGTCTCTTGTTGGGCTGGATCCCACACGCCTGTCTTGAGGTAGATGTATTGTAGCTCCTGCCCATCGTGTATCAAATTAGCGAATGTATTGCAGTCTTCACCAACGAGTCTTTCAATCAGTACGAAGCAGATACTTGTTGAACTCGAGCGTGCGGCTGCTAAGTTGTCGAACGAGGTGCTGGCGCGCATCGTAGTCATGTCTGGTAGCAAACTACTTCAACGCATGCATGGCTTGATTCTCTTGACCCCAGCAACCGCTCCTGAGGCGGATCGTTGAAGACTTCCAAGAACCGATCAAGCTCAAGACGTTCAAGCCCGTATTGCCGCGAGTGGGTATTTGTTGGATCCTCCGCACTTGCCCCTCTTGAAATAAACCAGTCGCAATCATCTGAACGTCTCCAAAGTCGAGGTATTGAGGCTATTAGTAGGTATACAGCTATTGCTATTGGGTACAAGTGTCAGGATACATATGGTGATTACAGAGAAATCCAGGGTGCATGTGTCGTCGTAAAAGTCCGTGAGTGCGCAATGCTCATCCCACCTTTGGAGATCCCGGTCCTTCCGACGGTGGCTCCAATCTGAACCAAAGGGGTATCATCTTCCACATCTTCTCGCGCTCCTTCGCAGCCCACGTCTCCAACGATCTCGCGCACGCCTTGCACTCGGAGAACTCGGCCGACTTGAGCTGGCCCAGCTCCTCCGAGACATACAGCGGGTCACAGTGCCCCCGCTCGCGGTCGAACAGATAGTGCTGCGTCGCGAGGTCGACGAGCTCCGAAAAGTCCTTGCGGCACGCGGCGGCGGAGACGCACATCCCCCCGGAGGAGTTTTTGCGGATGTGCGTGAGGGCTTGGGCGTGCCGGATGTGCGTCTGCGCGTGTCCCATCGTCTGGATGAGGGCGGTGATGTTGTGCTGTGAGGCTTCTTTGCCCAGCGCGAGGCGCTGCATGTCTAGTGGGAGGAGAGAGGCAGAGGTGGGGGCCTGGAATAAGGGTTCGTCTTCTGCCGGCTCGTATATCTGGGTGTACGAATAGCGAGAGAGGTCGTAGAAGGCGGCAGGGAGAAGACATGGGGCATTGATTTCTCGAGCAAGATTTATCACGGCCTGCGTGGATAGTTCAAGCAACAGTGTGAGCTGTAACATTAATGTGACTTACAATGGGAGAAGGGTAGTAGTGGCCCGCGCTCGCAGAAGTTGCCATTTCGAAAGATCGCGCCACATCTTCTCGGGCGTCCCATCCCTTCAGCGTCGATGGCCACGCGATGCAAAGATGCGCGAGAGCCTTGGATCGCAGTGAATCCACGATATATTTCGTGGAGAGCCTCAGAATGCCAGAGACAACACGGAAATCTTCTTGGTCGTTATCTCCAAAGTTTCTGTGTACCACGATAATTTGAGAACGAGCGAGAACAAGGTCAAGGAAACGTACGGGCCATCGTACAGAGCAGCAAGGAAGTTTGCCACATCTTCCGCCTGGTCCTGCAGAACAACGAGAGGGCAGTTTTCACACTCTTCTAGCATAACGCGCGTATCGTCCTCTAAGGAACTGGACAAGGACCGCGACCGCGACCGCGATGGCTGTGGGAGAGTGAAGATGTCTCGAAACAGCGCCGAGTGACGCGAAAGTTGGGACACATGGACTCGGAATAGAGTTCGTTCCGCCTGGCAGACTACGGATCCGTCCTTGGTTGAACCTACTCAACGCGCGGAAATAAAGTCTGGTTCACGAGACTACCTTGAACCAGAGGTCTGCATGGCAATGCAATTCATGGCCTGTCTCCGGGTCGAGTATGACAGTGGTTGTTCCTGATCTCAAGTATCGAAAGTTGGGGAGTCTGGTCTGGACAGGACTCTTGAGTGACGACGGCTGGCTGCCAGAAGCGACCGACGCGGACAGAGGCGCGCCCGACTGTGTCAAGGGGTTCATGGACGGGGATGACAACAAACACTCCGCCAAATTGATTGTATTGGCGACACCAAAAATACTCCCAATATTCTGGTTCCGGCTACAGTATAACCGCCCCCAGTACCGGGCTTTTAACTGCAGTTCTGGGCCGGCTGAATCTGGGAGTATAAGGCAATTGCAACCCAAAGCAACTGAAATTGCGACTGATATTGCCGGATCATCCGGATCGAAATGGCCCATCCCGGGCCGCCAACTGATACGCTACAAGATATTAGTCACCGAATTACACTCATGGTTTCAGTCACAGCGAGGAAGAAACTACCTCAGATATGCCTGGTTTATGCACTGCCTACTCTGTTACTAAAACATCTGATCTCATAAAAATTCCTAGTGGCTCTGAAACAAGGGATGAGTGGAGAGCAATTAGGCCGGCCCCAAATTGGCTATCATGATCCCATCAAACGCGTCTCAACCCAATAGTTATGATATTACGCTCTAGTCTTTCTCTCCCAATTGGTCTAGTAACCTTTTCAGTTCCTCCGCCTCAGCAATGAGCTGATGAACACTCGGGTCCGCGAGATCCTTCTCAATCTTCCCCAGCCGTGCACCTCCCCTCGAGCTCAGTTCGGAGACTGCCTTATTCACCACCTCGGCCCACGTCGTTCCCTCCTTCGCCAACTCGTCCGAAAGTTGATCCTTGATACGCCGGCAAGCACCGGCGCCGTCATACCCGAATGCTGTATACACCTGCACGAGAGAGGCCCCTGCTTTCGCGTACTCGAGGGCGTCCGCCCCGGTGGAAATGCCCCCGCAGCCGATGAGGGGAATGCGCGCGGGGAGATTTTTCCTCAGAGTTCGGAGAGCGGCTAGCGAATGCTCTTTCAATGGCGCACCAGACAAACCGCCGGTTTCGGATTTATTCGCTGAATAAGTGTATGTTAAATAAACGGGTGAGATAATAAAGGTGATAGCTTACGGTCAACGAGGGATGACGGTCTCTGTGTGGTGGTGTTGCTCACGATAACCCCGTCGATGGCTGCGTTTTCGATGACTTCAGCGATTTCGACCAGTTGAGATTCTGTCAAGTCGGGAGCTAGCTTGAGCACCAGTTTCGGTTTGCGCATAGCTGCCGGAAGCTCATCCCTGGCCCGGGTGACACCAGCTAGTAGTGACTCCAGAAGGTCTCGATTTTGTAAGCCTCTAACGACATGGAGTCAGCACGTCTGCAAGCGCGCGGATAGTGGACGTGCCGCAAGCCTGGGGTATTTGGACTCGACACATTGACGACCAAAACGTCGGAATAAGGGCCAAATGTTCGAACGCCAGCCACAAAATCATCGAGTGATTCCGCCGGGGACTCTTTGTTTTTGCCCAAGTTGACGGCGAGCACCGCGCCCGGCCGAAATGCGGCGGATTCGATGTCGTCGCCTAGGAATCGGGGTATTCTTGCCCGCAAACGCGAGAGAACGGCGGCGTGGCCATCGGAAGGGAAACCATAGCGGTTTATGAGAGCAGAATCTGCTGGTAAATGAAAGACGCGAGGCCGAGGATTTCCTGGCTAGCTGAAACTTCAAAAGCCGTTGAATGGTGGTGGGGAATCGACGGACCTGGGGCTTGGGCGTGACACTCCCGATTTCTACCCAGCTGAAGCCGAGATTCAACAGCCCTAGGTTGGTGTTATTGTCATCCTTTGGGTTCCGAGACAGCGTACCATCTATGGCCTCGCCGTTTTTATCAAACCCGGCGGCCAATCCGACGGGGTTGGATATTCCTTGTCCCCAGAGCTAGACTTGCGTGTTGGCTTTTTAGAAACGCGACGAGCAAACTAACCTCTGATTTGAGACGCGCGTCGTCTTGGACGGGATCGCGGGGACCGAGGCCGCTCTTGAGGACTTTGACGGCGATTTTGTGGCCGGTCTCGGCGTCGAGGGTATGTCTTAGCAGCGGCGGGATCACGTATCGGTGGATGGCGGAGCGGACATCGAGGTAGTAAATGGCGAAAAGACCGGTAGAAAGGACGAAGACCGTGCCATATAACGCGCTTCTAATGGGTGTGCGAGGGGCAGGAGGCGCCCGAGTGAATAAGCCGCGACCAGCCGCTGCGCGAAACACGCGCTGGTGGCGGAACATCAAGAGTCAGATGGCGGTGTAACAGCGCTTGCTCTCGACTGTCACAAGCGCCCACTGAATGCATTCGCAAGATGAACTTGAACTGTCCCCGGTGTCAATCAATTGAACCTTAGACTCGATATCGCACTCAGGATACTAAAGACGCGCCATGTTGTAGCCACGACTGTGCCCAGCAATGTTTTCTTTTCTCTTACTGCTAGTCGCCGCTACGCGCTTTGCTCTCGCCGACGAAATAACCGTCACAAATCCGGTCGGTGCTTCTCAATGTGCAAGCTTCAAATTCGCGTTTCAACAAAAAGACCAGTTCCATACATGTTCTCTTACACGCTTGACTTTCAGAGGAGATGATAATGTCACTTCATCCGTATGCCATCTCCTCCTTCGCACCCACAGTTTGTCAATCATATCTGGCCCAGCTGCAATTTTTCAACAACATGAGCGACACCTCGATATTCCGACCACAGGCTGTAAAGGGCCCCTTGAACTGTCTGTCCAGTTCCTGCAGCCGATGAATCGATATTCCCTGAATTTGCTCTCAGCTTATTCCTCGTTTTGGATTCCGCCCTTCCACAACACAACTCGGGTAAATCGGCAGTAGAGACTCTGGCTGTGGAGGACGTCGCAGTCGATGACGGGCAAGTATACCTTGGGTCCCGTTTTACAATGTTCGCTAACTCACCTGTCAGGTTGTGCCTAAACAACGCAAAGTAATATCTCTAGTGCAATCGTTTACGATCCATTTGCTGATGTCCCTCTGCGCAGCGTGAGTGCAACAGACACGCACCGTAACGCCTGACGTTCCTTCGTACGTCCTCAGTTATCACCCAAAGCCATATTTACCCGCCTAAACAGGACCACTTCAGAAACCAGCAGTCCCAGCTCCGTCTCGACTGCGAGTGCGACGCAGTGCGTGTTCTTTCATCGTCTTACATTTAATCTGAACCTCACATAATCCCCTCAGGTCTAAACTCAGCGCGCAAACGATCATTCCCACCACAGCTGGGTCGGGCGTGCCGCCAGCGGCTTCGCAAACTGGCGCAGCCACGTTTGGGCGCAGTTGTTGCAAGTGTAGTCGTGTTACTTACTTTACGCGTCGTAACACGAAGCTGTCATCTTAGTTTGAGGTCTGCAGCAAGGATGGCAGCCATTTTGTTTCTCCCTGGCCCTCGGGGCATTTCTATTACCCACAATGCACAAAACTGGGTGCAATACGTTCATTGAATATTTCCCCAGGTCTGATGAGGACCCCTGACAATCCCTTTGGAGGCTAGGGCCTGAAACTCCGGAAATCCTCGATTTTTGTCCAGACAAATTTCCTCGAGATCGTGTTGTTTTTGTCCGGACAGGACCTAGCCCAGGCTTCCAAAAAGGGTAATTTTCCGTTCTCACGACCCGAAAAGTGCCTAAATTTCCTCGTACTTATATCCTTTCTACTCTTATGAGTTGAACTTGAATTTAAGCTGAAGAAATCATTTTCAGCTGAATTTGGTGAAAACTTTCGCCCGGACATCGACCCAAATATCGACAAGACCCCAAGTTTTTGTCCGAACAGGACCTAGGTTGTCCGGCCTCCAAACCCCAGTTTTTGTCCGGTCAGAACCTAGGCTTTCGAGCCAAAATGTCAAATTTTGTCCGACGCGGGCCCTAGGGCCCAAAGGTATTGTCAGGGGTCCTGTCTGATGCCAATAATAACAACTGACAACAAAAGTACTACACCTTCTTCCTGATAAGGGAATTACGAGCATTAACCCCAATCTTTGCTTTCTTCCCGAGGGGTCTCCATTTATTTGACCGTTATGTTCCGAATTCATTTTCTTGTACAAATATTCCAGCGGAAGCGCCCATAGCAGAGCTGAAGCGAACAGAAAGCGATGTAGGAAACTAGTAAACAACCGTACATTAGAAAAATCCCTGCAGACTCTCGTCGTCCAACTCTTTCAACAGCTCCCGCGCCTCTCGCGCTGGCCGAGCAATAAACGGTTGATCGTTGGCCGCACTCTCCTGTACTTTTTGTGCCACGCTCCTTAGCAGTGACAACTTCTGGAATAGATTCGGCTCCTGGGTATGGCTTTCCTCGTCTGGTGTGAGCAAGGCGACAATCGTGTGTGATGCCAGTACTGAAGGCGGGGTGCCTCCAACGAGATATGCTCTTGAAAATAATTAGATAAGCTCGAGGAAGGAACTTCATAACACGACATACTCGACAAGCGGCCGAAGGAGATCGGGATATACGGCCAATGCCGCAACGAGGTCACCGATGGCTTGTGCGTAATTTTCTGCAAAGGTTTAATGATGGTGTTTCAATGAAAAGATGAACGCATACCGCTGTGGGACTCCCGGAATGCATCAGTCGCAAGCTCAACGCACGACTCCCTTGCCTTTTCGCCCAGGTGCTGGGAAGCACTTTTGACCACGTTGCTCAACGCTAGAATCAAGCTGCTCGCAATACCGTTGTCGTTCGACTTGATGCCAGTCACCAATTCTGTTACAACAGGATCGACTCGTGGTTGGCTGCGCATCAGCACGCCGAGAGCCTGTGCGGCCTTGTTTCGGACGACAACGCTCGCAGGATCACTAGCGCTCTTGACGAATGTACGTTGTAACTGCGGGAAGAAGGGTTTGACAAAGGCGGGTATTCGCTCGAGCATGGACGTGAGCGCGCTGAGGATCGCTGTCTTGACAGCGGGAGGATAGGTCGTCGCCTGAGTAGCGACGCGAATAAGGGGACCAGTGAAGGGAACCACGTAAGGTTTGATCGCATTCTCTTCTGTGCGCTCAACGAGGTCTCCGATAGCGTATGCAGCCTGTTCCCGCTGTTCGTTATTGCCCGTGGTGAGACCGGCAATGATAATGGGGACGGCAGGCGCCACTCCTTTCGGAAGACCAAAGCCCGGTACATAATGACCCGGCCCGCCCGTCGATTCGATACTGCGGCGGAGAGGAACCACCAATGGCTCGAGTTCATCCTTGGGAATCGATTTGACGAACACGTCTAGCGAACTCCAGGCCGCTGTATGGACCGGGATTTGGGAGTCTTCAAGCAAGGAAACCAGCTGTCGGATCCAGTCGACACGATAAAGTGAGGAGTCTAGACTCGATTCTTCGCAGAATATCGCAAAGAAATTGCAAGCGCTGACACGACGCTTCGGAGTCTCGTGTTTTGACCTAATCAATCGCAGTGAGGGAGAATCACAACCAAGGAGCAGCCGAACGAACCATCCCAATAATAACATCATCAGGTTATTGAGACCTTCAGCGTCACTTACCGACGCAAGCAGGGCCCGAACAGCTTCATCTACAGCTGTCTGAAGCTCCTCGTCTTGATCTTCTTCCACGACCCTGACAAGCGCAGAGAGAATGACGTTCAGGCGCCTGCTCAAAGCACCGCCAGCCACAGTAACCAAAGCAGCCAATGCTCGCGCATTGAAGAGAGTCATAGGAATAGCGGTGAGGGTCGGAATCAGTACAGGGAATACCGTCGATGCGCGCACCTATACTAGAGGTTAGCTAATCCACAAAGATGGTTAAGATGCTACTCACGCTCATCACTTCCCGGAGCGCTTGAAGAGCGGTGCCCGACCCTTTGCCTGGTTGCCGAAGTGCATCAAGTAGTGTTGGTATGGTCTGGTCGATCGCCTTGGGTCCAAGATGTTCCTGCAAAATATCGAAGGCCTTTGCTGCTGCAGAACGAACATTTGCTTCATCGTCAACCAACGACATTCGAACAATGGAGATGATATCATCCTCGTGTCCTTCACGCTGCGAATCCGTCGAGTTTTCCCTGCAGGAAAATAAGTTGGATTGTAGCGATTGAAGACATAACGCGGGATCGTACATGACTTCGCTGAGAGTCAGGCAAACACCCTCTCGAGTCCTAGGATCCGTAGAGGTTGAATTTGTACGAAGAATGGTCATGACCTCTCCGATGATTCGATCGCCGAACTTGCGACATAGTTCTCCAACGGTTCTCCCAGCGGTCTTAAAAACCAAGGTCAAAATGATAAATAGGGCCGAGACGTAAACTGACCTCTTGTTGCTCGAAATCGTCGCTTGAGATCAGGTAAAGGATTTGACGAACCAACTCGGGAAGAATTTCGCGAACTGGTGAATCAAGTAAGTCATTTATCACTTGCGGAAAAAATATGTAGATACCAGTTCGCGGTGTGTTGTTCACCAGTGCTTTCCATATTTGAATCGAAAATTGACGTACAACAACAACTCCGTCCTGCCGCACCAAGTACAGCGCAGCAAGGATACGATCTCGCCGTTCCACACCCAAAACCTCAACCAGCGCACGTTTCGAAGATTCGTTAGTCGTCGCTTCAACAGCAGCCTCGTCTTCTTCCAAATCGGAGGCCTTTCCTGATATTCCTGACACCTTGAAGAGAAGCTCGCCAACAAGGGTGATGGAGGATTGCTACGAAATTTGAGGTGAGAAGCAAAAGCGGACACCACATAGACTTACCCGGATACGCCATCCTGGATCGAACATACCCTGTTCAAGCTCTGGGAGGAGGAGGTCGATGGCTTTGTTGGAATAATTGGTCACGACCATCCGTCCAGCACGCATGGCGGCTTCGCGAACATATTCCTCAACATCTGCGAGACCGCTGAGAATAGGGGCGATGATTTTGGGGAGATGAGGTTGGAAGCGAGAACCGAAAGTAGCCGGCAAAAATACGAGGAGCGACATGAAGCCTTCGCGGACAGTGGCACGAGGGGATTGGGCATTGGCGATAATATCCGGAAGCAAGCCCTCCAACCGCTCCATTCCCAGTCCGGACAAGACTTCGCTCAATCCTTGAGCAGCCCCCTGCCGGTCCACGCCGGAAGTGTCCGTCTTGAGCGTCCGAAGCAGACCAGGGACAAGATCAGGGAAGTGTACTTCTCCCAATCGTTCAACAAGAGTTCCGAGGGCTTTGGCAGCCGTGGCTCGGGCCTCCGGGACAGGGTCGACGAGAACTTGGTGAACCATCGGTAATAAGTTGGACAGATACGGGACAAAATCCTTTGAGTCGGTAAGCGAGGCGAGATTACCGACGATCTGTGCAGCCTTCTTTTTGGTATCGGCACCTCGCTCTCGGAGACCACGTTCAAGGATAGGTACCACCTACAATGAGGATTAGCGAGGGAAAAGGAAACGGCTAGATTACTGACTAGGGCTAAAGACGAGTTGTCAATATAGTGCATGAACGAAGTTTTAAGGAGCGATGAAAGAGCATTGGGGGTCTTGGCAGGATCAACCAGCGCTTTAAGAAGGACGGGGACCAGTGACTGGATCTCGGGGTTGGTAATAACTTCTCCAAACTGCTTGAGACTCTTATTGGCTGCTGTCCGAACTTGAGCGTGTGAATCCGTCAGCACACCTGTCAGTCGCGGTATAACGATAGGAAGCGAGAGGGAGAGCTGCCGAGGAGAGCAGTACGCCATCATTCCCAGCAACTCTATCGATCCCTTTTTTGTCCGCCACTGTTTCTCTTCCAACCCAGAGAGCAGGGAGGGAAGAATTAGCTTGACTCCATACCCAGACATGTTTCCCATGATGATACGGGCGGCTTCCTGCGTAGCCTCGCGCACATCCGCGGTCGAGTCGCCAAAAGAAGTCAAAAGGAGGGGTAGAACATATGTGATGTAGGGTTCAAAAATTCGTCCAAGGGTACTTGATAGTGTTTCGAAAGCGAACATGGTCCCTTGGCGAGGTTCGTATCGCTTTTTATCCTCTGCGGCGGTTCGAAGTCGACGAATGATGTCGAATTCTTTCATTCCGGCAATTCCGGTGCCTTTGAGAACTCCTGCTAAACCGTAGGCAGCGCCCCGACGAGTGGCATATTTTGGCGCATTGAATAATTGATCCAAGAGGTCATCGACGAGTTGTGCGACCTTCGAGCCCATAACCTTAACAAGGGGCGATAGGCACTCAGATACAGCCATCTGTACTTGTTCGGCAGGAGTCTTCAACGCATCCACTAGTCGCTCTACAATGGATGGCACACGAGAATCCGTTGCATCTAAATGGCGCGCAACACGACCAAACAGAATAACAACAGCTTCTTTGATGTGGTCACCCGCTTCTGTAGCAGGGCTTGGTTGTCCGAGATGACTCTCAAATGTGGATATGAGGGCTGCAAGGCGGGTAGCGCCGTGAAGGTCGATTACGGCTGTGCCGGCGCTAAGCATTCCTCGCCGGACCTCGGCAGTGCGGTCGCCTAAAGCTTCGTCCTGGATGAGGAACGTAAAGAAGGGTTCGACCGAATCTTCTGGGAGCAGCGGTGCCAGCAATTCGAATGCATGGGATGCTGCGACTCGAGCTTGCCAAGGATCTGATCGATCCAAACTTGCAGCAATGACCATGCCCTGCATATGTTCAGCAGTCAAGTTGGAAAGAGATTGGGAAAGCGCGCACATATTCATCAAACTCGGGGGCAAGAATTTTCGCCTTATCTCGATAATACTGTCGCAGAGTTGCGACCGTGGAATGAACGGCCTGAGGCCAATGTTCGACTGATTCTGCAATTGCAGCGGCAGCACCGCGTCGAACATACGCGTTATCGTGTCCTAGAAGAATATCGTCAATGAGCGGGCTTTGAATCCAAAACTGAACCTATATTTACCCAAGAAGGGAAGTAATTGGTCTAAGAAAACCTCGGGAACGTCGAGCCCGTTATCTTCCCATGCATGCCGCGCTAATCGACCATTCTGCTCGTCGTCATCATGGCAGGCAACCCACAGCTCCGGGCTCCAGTCGAGATCAGTCAGATCGAAGGGCTGCAGAGCTTGAAGACACGAGTTCCGAACGTAAACCTCTTGCATTAAAGTTCCATTCAAAAGAACATCCACTTCGGCTCGAGAAGCACTGGCATGAGCAACTTGTCCAAGATCAATGAGGGTCGAACTGCCTTCTTTACTGAGCTTCGGCTGTTGTCGGATGATCTGCAAAAGGATCTCCATTGTCTGTTTGCGTGGGAAAGCAGTATCGGAGACTGAAGTAGTCAGTATATAAACAACGGGCTCAAGGGACGATACACACATTCTGCGCAGTGGAACTTAATAATTTCGAGGGCCAATGCCACCTGCTCCAAGGCCTCCTCCTCATCTTCGGGATCGATACCACCGCGCGTGAGCACCTGCGCGAGAAGAGGAAATGCATATGAAAAGGTAGCAGAATCAAATGGAGCCTGCTCAGACAGAGACCGCAGTCTATGCAGTACTCGAACGATCAGGCCTGTATTGAAATTGAAATTAGACAGTTTTTTCTCTCTTTTAAAGGACTGAGACATACTATGTAGAGGTTCCGCCGTCAGCTCTTCTGGAACTGTAGTGACTTTGAAACTACGTAGAGTGGCGATCCCCACCCATGTTCGGAAACTATCCAGCCGCTCGGAACAGCATTTTGCCAGGTCCTGTAACAGATGAGAGAAGACTTAAAGAAAAGGATAGCAGAACAAACCAGGTACGTGTCGAAGGCTAAAGCTCCAACTAGCAACGCACCCTTGCCGAGCGCACCCTCAAGAAGCAATCCTGCGACAGACGAAATATACACGCGGAAATCGGCCACGCCCGCCGCGACGAGGCTGCGGACGAAGGCAAGTCCACGAACAAGACCAGTTTTGACCCCCTCCACACGTTGCCGAACGATTGCTTCGCGTGCAAGCTGGGCCTGCACTAAGGCGTGTTGCTGCTTCGTCAGCGTCACACCGGCACCTGCTTTCTTTTTCTCTAATGCGGCCCGCACTTCCGCATCCCACCGAGCGATTTCGAAATCCTTTCCCTTGTTCGGCGCTTTCGCGTCGCCCTTGGTGGAGGTCAGAACTGTGGGAAAAAGTCAATCACTGATCGAATCAGATGGGGTGAATGGGCATACCGTCGATGAAGGTACTCCCCTCCGGCATCCGCCACATCCCCAAATCTTCCTCAGTCAACGCATTAAGAGTAGATGGGTCGATATCCACGCGTAGTTGTTCTACTATGCGGGGCAGAACAACATCGGGGGCGACGAATACGAGAGTGGTAACGGCGCTATATGCTGCGTCTGGGAGTCCGGTCTATAGACAGGTCAATGTTTTGTAAGGCATCAAGGTAGAGCTGGGCACCTTGGCATCTTCCCCCGCCGCGTTCAATATCAGCTCCAAAATACGATCCAGCCTTCGTATGATAATCTCTCGGGGGTCTTTCTCGGCTTTTTGGCAGACATCAATCCAAGTCTGACGACCTGGTGGATCTAAACTGCGCTCAGATTGGAAACAACACCAAAATGGAGTGATACGTACTTGTCAGTCGATGGTGAGCGAGAACAACCACCTCTGCGACTGTCTCTTCGCTGCTGCCCACTCCCGCGGCGAGGAATGTGGCAAGCCGTGCTTCTGTTCCAGCAAGCTCTACATTCCGGGCTGTATACGCGCCAAAACCTGCGCGTACGACTTCGCCTGCATCTGCATGCGCACGGACAACATCCAACACTGCTGTGCGGGTCGCGGGTTGTGGACGAAGCGCAAAATGTAGCAAAGCGCTGCCGAGTCGCAGATGTATACTGAGAGATCCTGAGCATCATTTCGGCCACCAGACAACGAAAGGACATACCTTGGGCCTCCTGCGGTCCACACTCCATCCAAAGCACGGACGAACCACAACGCCTCCTCCTCAGCTGAATTTAGGCCCGCCCCATCTTTGTCCGTCCCAATCCGCGAATACACCCTTTCGTTGAATAACCACACAGGCTTGTCCCCCGGGGGAGGCGCAACAATAGCCCGCACCACAGGTAACCCCGAAGTCTGTTTCGCCAACTCTCCTCCAGATTTGCCACCACCAGCAAGGCGTAGCAAGCACGCCGCAGCGATGGAAGCTTCCCAGAGTGTGTTATCTTTTGCTGTGAGGCCAGAGCCGACTGCCACCAGCGCAGCGTCTAGTGCGGGTACAAGGGCCCGAGCAAAGGTCGCGTACGTCTCCGTGCCTCGGGGACTTGACCAGAGAGCCCCTGCGCCCAACTTCCACCACGCTTGTCGCACACCCGCAGCCCCGGCGCCTGTTTTTAACCCCATTCCACGCACCACCGCTGCCCCTACGTCGCCCGCCTTCCCTGCCGGTGAGTCAGATGCAAGTAATGTCTCGATCCACCGCTCCAACACGCTCCCCAAAGCCTCCGCAGCTTCCGGCGCCGTTTCGCTGGCAAGAAGGGCAAGAAGCGCGGTAACTCCTTCGTTGATATCGCGTGGCACGTCTAAGCATCCTAAAAAGCCATAGAGCGCGGCGCGGTGTCCACCACTAGCCGTCTTGCGTGCACGAGGGAGCGCCAGGATGGCTTCCCTCAGTTCTGCGTCTATCTCCGTCGCTTCCTCAGACGCGCGCACTCGGTCGATCGCTGCTCGGAACAGATCCACGACATCGCGAACATTTGGACTCTTTGCGAGTGTCAAAAGATGTGGCAGCAACGCGCGGAATGCTTGAATGGTAACAGGTTTGGTGTATGTTGATAAAAAGGCGCGAGGACCTGGAGAGAAATGCCAAAAAGATTAGCTCACCAAAGCGCCAAGTAAAGACGTAGCACTGACCGATAACCACACCCCTACTGAGCGCCCTCTCCAAAGCAGGTAGCACTACAGCGTCGAACGCCGGCGCGTCAACGTATGTACGGATGAACAAGTCGAGGGCTTTCTGTAGGAAAATAATCAGATTCAGACTATGGGAGGAAAGTGGCTGAAATACTCACGAGAACATGTGCTGGGACCGGTGTGCGAGACTCCAGAATTTCCTTGGAATACAGTTCCAGCACGGCGCGTTTCAAATCTGCCTCAAGTCGCGCTTCTACAGGCTCCGAAGAAGTTTTAAGATGTATAATCACATCGATAGTAACACCGAGCAGTGGAATGGCGCGCATTTTTACAAGTCGGTGCAAGACAGCGGGGAGCTCGTTTGAGATCTAAGAGGTCGAATAAATTTTTATCGCGATGTAACGAACGGCTACAACTCACCCCTCGCAATGCCCTACGGACGCGGGTAACTGCTCCCACCCGTACGGCCGGCTTCGCTCGTGGAGAACCGAGGAGTGCATCAAGTAGACCCGCGAGCACGCGCACGAGGTCGTCCACGGGCGGAGATGCGATCACCAGAGGTAGCAGCGCACAGGACCAACAGAGAAGCGCGTAGAGATCTCCCGGCGCGCTGGCATGCGCCGATTGCGCGTCAAGCCAGACCACAACTTGCTCTGCCACAGCGGAGTCACGTTTCGCGAGCGCGGCCCCGACGCGTTCTACAGCCACGCGCGATTCTGCATCCGTATATCGTGGATATGTACCTGTGAGAAGAGCAAGCACATCGGTCGTTTCACGAGAACCTAGATCTATTTTTTTTTCACAAAAATCAGTGCATGTCCAACGCAATGCGATGGAGTCGAACCCAGGTCGGACACGGCGAGTAGTTCGTCCTGCAGGAACCGCACTCGCTCGCTGACCTTGCCATTGAGCAGCACGTCGTGCGCGAAACGCATTGCCTGGTCCCATTGGTCAAATATAAATTCAGAGGACGGCCACTCTGGCTTCGATGACATGACTTCGAATTCTGGGTCGGCCTGCACCGAGGTAGCTACAATCCAGTTTGCGATGGCAGATTTCGACTTGGAGGTGGAAGAAGACTTGGCCTTGAGCCGTGCAAGCGGAGAAGATTTGAGGGGCAGCTTGTCGAAAATGTGTCCAAGACACGAGCGATTGCCTTTTGAGGAATCGGGTGTATTTGACTCGGCTGCCGAATCATCTTATGTCAAACCGATAATTACAACCAGTACATTTGCAAGCTATGAACTACATTAAAATAAGAGCCAGCATCCAAGTCCATCTGCTAGGACGTCAAGTCCTCCGGATCCACAACGGCCAATGTGCCGAAATATTTTGACCTGCGGCGTGAATCCCGCTTCGACCTTGAGTGACCATCGTGAGAGACGAGGTCAAAGTCCGGAGGCATGAAGGAAAACCGGCGGGAAGCGCGGGGACGGGAGGGGCCGCTGAGACGTTTCCATAGCAGGATAATACGACGCTTGAAGGTTTTTCGAGGCTTTCGAACGACGCGTATCGCATGAAGCTCTGGATCGAGCTCTACGGTGGCCACTGCATGGTGAGGGCGCCTATTCACACATTCGTCAGTTTTTCAAGTAGTCAGAAAAACGCAGTCACGAACGTTAATTTACGAGGGGGCCGCGGAGAGGATGAATTTCGACGGCTGCGTGTCCTCGACAGATGGAAGGGAGTGACAAGGGTGGGCATGTTACGGGACGAAGACAGTTGGGTTGTGGTTTGAAGTCAAGGGAGGTGTTTGAGGTGGCAAGGAAAGGCCCAATATATAAGCAAATGCCACCACGAGGCCACCGACTTACAATGGAGGGAAGCACAAAGAAAGATAAATGCACGTGGGGAGGCGAAGCCACAAGGAACCACCATTAATCCTAATGCCAGAGGTGGATTCCACAGAGTCGCTGCGCTTGTTCCTGAAATGGGGTCCAAAGCGTAGCGGGTAACCGTGGACACAAAGCATTGTCATGAGGATTGAGGAAGCGTCCCATTACCTTTTAAGATCTCTAGCTAATTGTTCCAGAAGAGAGAGAATTACGCCAGAAATACTGGCGACTATTGCAGTAAGCGCACAATTACAGGACAAGAAAAGTGCTGTCATCGATCGTCAAGCCCAGCTACACAATTAAATCTAGATGAACCCCGGACACAGTTAGCGCCCAGAGAGACAAAGATCCGAAGGATTGCTTGAACCCTGAATTCGTGGTCGCGTCGTGGTCGCTTGTGGTCGCGTCGTGGCCGCTTGTGGTCGCGGCGCAGACCAAAGCGAGCTTCTCGGCACGTGTCCCATCACCCATCACACGAGAAATTTTTGTGAAATCTGATTGACAAAATTTCTGTTCTCTCCCTCCTCCTTCCTCTATTCCATGGATGTAGGCCCATCGTGTTCATCGTCGAATACCCCGTTCTGACTCCTTTCAGCCTGCCTACGTCCAAGGGCTGCACGATCTGCTCCTGCAGGTCACCTCGGGTGACACTGCCCAGGTCAAGGGCGTGAGTTCTCACAAAAATCGCGCGAATATCCTTTCATTTCATCCCTCTAGGCCACTGCCAAACTGAACCTCGAATATTACAAAAATCCGTCATGCATTGTGGCCCTTGCCACCATAATGGCCAGCCCTGCCGGCCAAGCTGTACGCCAACTCTTCCCAATCGATGTGTTTTATTCCTGACATCAAATGTACATATCAGGTGCGTCAACTCGCTGCGGTGGAGATGAGGAAGCGCGTCGCTCAAAACTCCGGGAACATGTGGGGGCAACTCCCGCAGAGCGATCGCGAACAAATCAAGGAAAAATTACCCGAGATTGTCCTTTCCGACCCAGAGTAAGTTTTGCTGCTCAACGCGATCGGCGTATATCGACGCGTTTTTCTCGCCAGCAATCTTGTCCGCCACTCTGTCGCGCGTGTAATGGCAGCTATTGCCAACATAGAATTCCCCATCGGAACGTGGCCCCAGCTCCTGCCCTTCCTCCATCAAACTTGCGTTTCCGCCACGGTTGTGCACCGAGAAGTCGGGGTTTTCATTCTGTACACCGTGCTCGACAACATCGTCGAGGGCTTCAAGGACCACCTCCAGAGCTTCTTCAAACTGTTTTCCCAGTTACTAGTTGATCCCGAAAGTATAGAGGTTCGGATCACCACAGTCCGGTAAGTTTTCTGTTGGCGAATAGAAACATCATCTTATTCCCTCTCAGAGCAATGGGCGTCATTGCTAGCTACATCGATTCTGACGACAAGGCCGACGTGGTTGGTTCGATTCCCATTATCGCCAAAATAATTTGTGAATGTCTTGTTCTAGAAATCGTTCCAGGCCTCTCTCCCTGCCATAATGCAGGTTATTGGACAGTGCGTGCAGACCGGGAATGAAGTCGGAGCGCGTCAACTATTTGATGTCCTCGAGACGCTGCTTATTCTCGTACGTTTTGTTTTTTCTAAATCGGCCATGAGTTTCGCTTAGTGTTTTTTAGGAAGTCCCTGTTCTCGGAAAACATATTCCCGAGCTTGCAGACTTCCTCCTGCAGCTGGGTGCTAACCGTGCCTACGAAACTGAACTGCGTGTTCTATCTCTGAACGCCCTCAACTGGACGATCGTATAGTACGCCTCCACTTCAAGTCGGGACTCACTCCCACTCACATTCATTCTTCAGCAAAAAGTCAAAGATTCAGTCGAACAATTTGTCTGGCGCAATCCTCCAAGGTTTGATGCCCATTACGACTGAAGCTGAACCGGAGGATATCGACGACGACGCACCTTCGCGTGTACGAATATCGTCCCCTCTATGGTCAAATGTCTGACCGTCCCATAGTCTGCGCTTCGCATCATCGATGGACTGGCGACAGGTCTGCCTCCGGGCCAAGTTTTCCCTCCTCTTCGCAACCTCATAACGGAGTATTTCTCTTCCTCCGACCCCAATCTGCGACGAGGTGCAATGCTAGCTTTGGGAATCTGTGTCGAGGGCTGCAGCGAGTTTATGACCCCCCTCCTCAGTGCTGTCTGGCCTGTTATCGAGGCGGGGCTGCGGGACAGCGATGCCGGGGTTAGAAAAGCTTCATGTGTGGCCGTCTGCTGCATGTGTGAGTGGCTGTCCGAGGAATGCACTAGTCGCCATGCCGTTCTCGTTCCTGTAAGTCTTATTGGTATCCCATGTTCACTGGGCTTACAACGAGCGTTTAGGGAATCATGGCTCTCATCAACGATCCGGACACCCAGCGTTCGGCTTGCACCGCACTTGATGCCCTGCTCGAGATCCTCCATGACCATATCAACCTCTACCTTGCCAGCATTATGGAGTGCCTCAATGCGCTCCTCGCTACTGCGCCTATCGCCACCAAGTCCGTCGTTATTGGGGCCATCGGCAGCGCCGCCCACGCCGCCAAGGATGGGTTCATGCCATACTTCCAGCCTACGATGGAGCACCTGCAGCACTTCCTCGTCCTGACGAACGAGGGCGAGGAGGTTGAGCTTCGTGGTATCACTGTCGACGCGATCGGCACTTTCGCGGAGGCCGTGGGCAAGGATGTGTTCCGCCCCTACTTCCCGGAGATGATGAAGCAGGCGTTCCAGGGCCTCGAGCTCGGCAGCCCCCGCCTTCGCGAGTGCAGCTTCCTGTTCTTTGGCGTGATGGCCAAGGTGTTTGAGGATGAATTTGCGGTGTACCTGCCGAACGTCGTGCCCCCGCTTCTTAAGAGCTGTTCCCAAACGGAACAGGGCGAAGAGCGTGAGTTCCGAACTTGTTTTAAGCGTAGAACGAAGCCTGATTGTTTTCATAGTCTCCGTGGTCGAAGCCTCTTCCGCCTTCGGCACCGGAACTTCTCCCCAAAATGCCATCACGATAATGGACGAGAAGGTCGATGTGAACGGCAACGATATGGTCGAAATCGAAGACCTCGACGTTGAAAAGATGATGGACGCCAACAGCGCTATTGCTGTGGAGAAGGAGATTGCTGCTGATACGCTCGGGACGTTGTTCGCCGCCACCCAGCTGAATTTCCTTCCTTACGTGGAGCAGTGCGCTATGCAGCTCATCGATTTGCTGCCGCACTACTACGAGGGTATTCGAAAGAGTGCGACCGACTCATTACTCGAAATCGTTCGGACGTTCTACGACATCAGCGACCACACTGAGTGGCAGGCTGGTCTCAACGTAGGCTCTTCTTTGATTATTCTTCTTGAATATGTCGTTGATACGTGTCGTTCAGTCCACCCCTCTGCCGCAGACGGTCAAGGACCTCAATGAGCATGCTCTCAAGGCACTGTTGGAGATGTATGAGACCGAGGACAACAAGTGAGCTTTATTTCTCTTTCTCTCTATCTCTGCCGTCTTTTCCATCCCTTTCTTTTACATGATGAAAAAATAACTCAGCTCACTTCGACGCTGCGGCGCATGAGACTACTTGTATTTTTTGCTGATTTTCTCCTTTTTGGGACTATTTTCCATTCGACTTGTTTGCTGACTGACTTCCTTCGCAGAGGTGTTGTCACTACCCTTTGCAACAGCTTGTCTGAAACCATCAACAAGATTGGCCCCGGCTTCCTCGATGGCCGTATGTATGACACCGTTCCTTCGGCTCTCGTATTCACAATATTCTAGACTTGGAGGAAATCTCGAGAATGGCCATGGAGATCCTTGACCAGAAGGCCGAATGTCAACAAGATCCCGACCAGGACGATGAGGAGGAAGCGCCGGAAGATCAGGCGGAGTACGAGACAGTTTTGATTTCGTCCGCTGGAGATGTTGTCGCCTCGATCGCTAATGCTCTCGGCGCCGACTTCGCTCCCGCTTTCAATGCCTTCTTCCCCGCCATCGCCAAGTACTATGTCCGTGCTTTTCTTGCGCCCGTTCATTAGAGGTCCTTACCTTCCCTTTTCAGAAAAAGAGTCGTTCCCTGAACGAGCGTTCATCCACTATTGGGTGCCTGGCCGAAATCATCTCTGGAATGAAGGGCGCCATCACCCCTTTCACTGAAAACCTCTTGGAGCTGTGTCACCGAGCCCTCAGCGATCCCGACGCTGACGTCTTGAGCAATGCTGCGTTTGCAACCGGGCTCCTTGTCGAGAACACCGACCTGGACCTGACGGCACAATACATCCAGCTCCTCGCTGCCCTGCGCCCGCTCTTCAATGTCCAGCCGGACTCTCCGGCGAACGTCATGAACGCACGGGACAACGCTGCGGGCGCCGTCGCCAGACTTATTGTCCGGAATGTGGCTGCCGTTCCCCTTGACCAGGTTCTTCCGGTCCTCATCGCGGCTCTGCCTCTCCGACACGACCTCTTGGAGAACCGCCCGATATTCCGGGCGCTCTTCTTCCTGTTCCGAACCAACGGCGCAGCTCTACACCCGTACATCGGGAACTTGCTGCCCGTCTTTGCCCACGTCCTCGACCCCAATGTCCCGGATCAGGTTGGTGACGAGATTCGTGCGGAGCTGATCCAATTAATTGGAGCCTTGAACGCGGAGGATCCGGGAGCAATACAGGCGGCAGGACTGGGTGTCTTTGTTCCCGGTGCTTGAACGCGGTTTTTTTCGGATTTTTCTCATTCACGCGGAGCCATTCATGATTAACGACCACCTACTTACCTATACCGTCTCGTAGAGTACACTGTCTGTCGGTATTGAACTATTAATGCAACAATCAGTGTTGCAGTAAAAGATAGGCGACATGCTGCAATGCACTCACTACGAGGTTGCTACGAGTGCTCACGTAACTAAAGCGTGACAGAGGTACATGACGCCTATCTTATTGGTGACGCGTTTGGCTTCCCCAATAGGCAATCTCCACTGAGTCCTATACAAAAATGCGCACGACCACCAACAGAACATATACGCGCCGCCATGCTCCCCTTGTGCCTCTTCGCTCTCCTTTCGTATGTCGGCGCCTCCCCAGCACCAATCCCTGGCGCGACCCCCACCTCTCTTACTGCTCCCCATGCCCGTCCTGCGCAACCCACTATATTCAGCTCTAACCCGCATCTTGCGCGACGGAATATATTGACGGACGTGGACAAAGACGTCGGGTCCATTTTGGACGGCCTAGGCTCAGCCATTCCGTCGTATGTCGCGTCCGGAGTCCCCAACTTCTTTCAGGACTTTCCGACCGGCACCGCTGTTCAGAGCTCTCTGGGATTGAGCGATGGCGACATGGCGGCCTTGCCGACACAGGTGCTGAATCTTCCGTGAGTGCTGGTGTTGTACAAAGCCGCATCGTCTAACCCTATCAACAGGAGCTACGCAAACTGGACGACCCAGGGCTGGAGTCTCATCGTACACGGAAACGTTTTCAAGCAGCCGAACATCTCCCAATCGAAGCTGGATGATTTGGCCAACGCTTTCCTCATCGATACTTCAGTTTCCCAGCTGCCCGCTGACCAGGCCGCCCAAGCCCGTAACCTCACAGCGGAGATCTATGTGGTGCAGCAACCCAATATGAACGTCACCATAAACATCCAACCTCTCGCGTCTTCTGGGAAAGAGAACGGGACCAGTCAGACGTTCATTATTGGTCCTACCAGCCCAGAGGGCGACTTCGACTCTCCCATGATTATTCCGGACCCCCAGAATCAGCTGCAGTCGGGAAACGAGACGAAGGGGATTCAGCGCATGAGTATGCATGCGACGGGGACTGATACAGGCAACGCCACGGCCTACCTAGTTCCCACCGATGGGCTCACCATCATCTCCGACATTGACGACATTCTCCGGGTCACAAAGATATACGAACCCAAGGAGGGACTCCTGAACTCCTTCGCTCGACCGTTCACTCCGTGGATGAACATGCCGGAAATCTACGCCAAGTGGTCGAAGGCTCTGCCGGACCTCCATTTCCATTATCTTACCACCACGCCCGAGCAGGTCACTCGTAACTATATGCAGTTCATATACGCGACCTATCCGCTTGGCAGCTTCGACACGCGCCCGCTCAATTTCAGCGACGTGTCAGCGACACTATCGATACGGAAGTTCCTGCTCGAGCGCATATTCCAGACGTACCCACAGCGCAAGTTTGTGTTGGTGGCGGACACGAGCAACAGCGACGTGATGACGGACTACCCTGCTTTGGCGACCGAATTTCCTGGACAGGTGCAGTGTATTCTGTTGAGGAATACGAGTGCCACGGACTCTGGGGATAAATTCCCTTATGATACGTCGGGGTTCAAGGGATTGAATCAGAGCATGTACATGTTCTTCACTGTCCCTGTGAGTTACTTCCTTTTTTTCGGCGAGGATCCTTTTAAACGTGATTTAGGACGATCTCAAAAACTTAGATTTGACAAAGGACTGTTACAACAGTGCGGTGAAGCAGAATGTTACGTTCGACCATCAAGGACTTCCTTTCTCAAATGACGCGTCTCTCCTGGTATCAAGGACTTTTACTAGTTTAATCTTTGTTATAATCGCCGTAGCTCTCAGTGTATAGTCGTGTACAGTAGTAGTTCAATTGGACTCTGGACTTTAATTCAGACTGTCATGTGATCGCGTTGCGCGAAGTTGTTTGTCCAAATCGGGACTGACCCGCCAGTCTCTCTCCCTTCACCGCGACGTCCACGCCGGCCATAAGTCGCCAAATACGCGCCCGCCATTGCTCATTTCTATGCTGTTATCTCTCCTTTACGTTCTGGTCCTCGCCTGGGTTGCGCCTTCCTCCGCTGCCTCTGTACAAATTCCCATAGACAAACAGTGTCCTCTCATCGCGCGCATAGGTCGACTTAGTCTTTAAGCTGTTGTAGCCTTCCTAACCTGCTCTTTGTCTCAGGTGAACCCTATTCATGGTCCTTATCTCCGGCCACCTTCTCCTCCACCCAAGGTCTTGACTACAATGTGTTCGCACTGCCCAAATGGCTGTCCTTCAATCCATCTACGAGGACTTTTTATGGTACCCCAGCCGCGAAGGACGAAGGCAATCCACTCATTCGAGTAACGGCGAACGACTCCGTGTCCTCTGTATCGTCGCCGTTTACTCTCTGCGTCACTCCATATCCGGCGCCAACCCTGCACATCCCCTTGGAGGACCAATTCTATTCCACAAATCCAGCTCTTTCTTCCGTCTTCACCGTATCAAACAATTCCGCTCTGAAGCGTCCCAACCCGGCGTTGCGCATTCCGCCCAAGTGGTCCTTCAGCATTGGTTTCGACTCAAATACTTTTGAAGCGGCCAATCGCCTATACTACGAAGTCTTACAAGCGGACGGGTCTGCACCCCCCGAATGGATGGAATTCAACCATAGGATTCTGACGTTGAATGGTGTCGTCCCGCCTAGTCTTCAATCTCCGACTGTTTTTCCTATGGTTCTGCACGGGTCGGACCAGGAGGGTTACTCGGCTGGCAAACCGCTGCCTTTTGATATCGTCATCGCGCGAGACGAACTTAGCCAGGCAGCGCCCCCGCCTATTGTGAACATCACCGAAGGTGCACCCTTCAATATCAGTCTGGGGCGCCTTGACTTCACTGGGATCCGTGTTAACGAACAGCCTGTTGACACTGCCGACATCACTGCGGTCTCCGTCGATACATCGTCGTGCAACTGGTTAGCATTCGACAGCGGGAGCCGGATGCTATCTGGAAACCCTCCCAATGACCCGGGCAGCAAGTACACGTTTCCAATGACTCTTGGAGCGGTCGGCCAAATTCTGGAAACCACTTTTTCTGTCGCGATTATGGAATCCTGCTTCGCTAGCCCATCGTGCCCGCCGCTGACCATCGGAGACGATCGCAAGGTCAATTTCAATCTTACACCATACTTTTCGGACGCCTGCAGCGACCGAAATGAATTGTCCGCTACATTCGAGGGCGACTATATGTCGTTCGATAATGCGTCGGCCACCTTGAGTGGCACCGTGCCCGAAACCTCGGCTTCCTCTATCTTGGTTGGCTTCACCGTCTACTCTTCCAAAACCCACTCCACGTCACACACCACTCTTACAATTCTTCTGTCATCTGCTTCCAAAACCGAGAATAAAGGGTCCACTCATCCCACCAGCCTTTCCGCCGCAGTCCACAAAAAGCTCGTACTTGCTTTAGGGATCGTGTTCGGTGTTATCGGGGTCGTATGCGCGCTCGGTGCCTTCTTTGCACTGTTCAGGCGCTGTGCAAGGGTGGACGACACGGCCAGGGCAGACCAGGAGGCGTGGTCCGACAGCGACAAGAGGTGGTATGGCATCGTTGACGAAGAGAAGGGATACGGGTCCAGTATGCCGCGCCCTGCAATGGACATTCAAAATCCTTTCGGTGCTGGAGCGCAGCTTGTAACTCCTGTCCGCGGTGCGCAGGATTACGGCGCCCTAGGTCTTGGGCTTCGTCGTGTTGCGGAGCGCAGCGGCTCGGACCCCATTCCGAACGTCAGTTCTGGTAGCAGCCAAAGTCCTGGCGTCATGCGCAAAGGGGAGTTTATGACGCGGATCCGTCAAACCGTCAGGAATGTTAGCGAGAAGTATGGCAGCCGACGACAGACCTCTTCGACCCGTCCCGTCATCAGCAAGCCAACGCTGGTTGTTCCCGATGGTCTTCCTTACGACGTTCAGGGCTCCCCGTCCGACCCGTTCGACGACGCCAACAACATCAGGAGTTATCCGGGAAGCGCCGTTATGACCAATTCCCCTTCAACGTCTACTGGAGAGCACTCTATTCCTCGCCGGAGGGCCGATTTTGCTCCCCCCAGATCCCCTCCTGTGGTGCACTTCCAGGATGGACTCGTGCGTCAGCTGTCATCGGGTTCGTTATCGTCGGACGAGGAAGCCGTTGTACAGGTTGCATCGAAAGCCACCAGCATTCGGAGCGGAATGTCCCACCACCAGCCAACGGGATCCACCGGACCTCGACCTCGTCTAGTTCCCTTCACAAGTGCCACTCGCGTACCGGTGCCTCGCGTTCCTTCCCTTTCCGTTGAGGCGCCTTCCGGAAGCCCGAGCCGCAGGGTGACGAGTCAGAGGGCAATGGTGTTGAAGGAGGCGTCCGACGGCGTCAACAGGAGTCCGACAGCAGACGAGCTGAGCATGGGCCTCCATTATGTTCGCTCTTTGGGAGGAGATTATCCAGAAGATCCATCTACTCCCAGTGTCTCCACTCATGTCCGTTCTTCGTTTTCTTCGCTGGAATCATCGCACCATGGACACGCAGCCGCTGGCATCATGCGCACCCTGATCCGGACTGGGGAAAAGTTTAAATTCCGGGTTCCGGTGTCGCTCTATGACGCTGCGTCGTACAAGAAGGTCCGGAAGCTTGAGGCGAAGCTCATGTCGGGCAAGCCGCTCCCCAAGTTCTTGCATGTTGATTTGAACGGGAACAAGCACGCTGGAGCTGTTGAATTTTACGGTGCACCAGCGGCCCGGGATCTTGGCGAGTTCAACGTCGGTGTTTACACCGCCGATGACGGTGCTTGTGTCGGTCGAGTTGTTGTGGAGGTCGTGGCAGCGAGTCGTTGATCGTGCATAATTTTCACATCGGAATCGTGTTGTAAAGTATTTACTGTATTACTAGCCCTAGCCTCGACCTGTAGCACATACTATTCCCCATACTGCCTAGATTTGTACATTACTATACACACTTGGATTAGGATACCAATAGAAACTTTCTATCTCTATCCCTCGGCTTCCGCCGCCTTCATCGCAACATACAATCCATGCTGCTCGCCGAGACCATACGTGAGTGTCATTTTTTCAAATATCCCAGGTGTACCAGGGTTTGCTTCGTCCAACTCGAGCTGCGGAAAATTTGAGAAACGCGATATTGTGGTCATGTTGTCAAATCCTACCAGTGATATAACGTCTTCGAGGAGATGGGCTTGGCCGACACTCATCCCCATTCCAGCTTCGTAGTTCGCGTTAATGATATGGACATGGAAATGGTCTTTTTCGGGTCAATACGCGAGTTAGTAGACGAGGGAACTGTTCCAACTCACAATAACTTGGTTGATAGTGTATATACATCCTCAAACCGCCACGTACTATTCCCCATTTCTCCTCCGCGATAATCGAGGCTTCACGTCGGATAGACTTGAGAAGTGTGACATGCCCCAGCGCTTTGTCTGCTCGCAAATCACGGAGGCTGCGTAATTTTTCGTCTCGGACAATTGCGATGAGGTAGAGGCTGCCGATGGTATGCAGATCCCATTTCATATCGGGTAGTACGATGAAGTCAGAGGAGGAGAATAGGATCTTCGACTGTTCTTTGCGCCCCTCTAGGATCTCTGTGACCCTGAGAGATCAGTATCAGCAGCGTTTAACGCGACATTGGGGAGGTCTCGCCATCTCGTCCGCTCCGGGGGGAACGCGGATATATATGGCTCAACGATTCGCTTGTAGATATCAGGTGTCTCGCGGACAAGGATGGAACTCTGCTTGGAGTACTAGACACCAAAAATTTCAGAGAACTTGAAAGCATCGGGTAAGCGAATGGTTTACCTTTCGAATATGAACATCAGTAGCAGGGCATATAATATTGACTTTCACGTCGCCTTGGGGCTGTTTTTCCATCGACGTTGCAGAAATCCAGCCCGCTAGCCACGTGTACTGGAAGAAAGCTCAAATGTACCTCATGTATACGTTTGAGCTGGAAGTACTAAGACCTACGATATCTGTGCTTTCCATACGTTTAACTCGGCTCAAAAACCCACCCAGCTGACTAGGAAAAATGTGCTGTGCAATTTCAAGAGGAACTGCTGTCTTTTCAATTCGAATGATCGCTGAGAGCAGGTCCGTCGACTCTTGGTTCGAGTGTGCCAAAAAGGATGCAGGAAAAGATCCAAGGAGGGTCAATCGACACTTTTCAGGTTCTAGGAACGATTGAGTCCGCGGTCCTGTCCACCCTGTAAGTGAATCCTTGCCTTCAAGAAGAATTCGCTCAAACACGAAACCCTGGAGCTTAGATTCGAATATATCTTCACTGAGGGTGCCCTGGTGATCATCAGCCATTTGTTCCATAACTTCTTCAGTAATTGAAGCAGAAGCCAAATTCTAAATCAGATAGACAAGCCCAACGACCGCAAATCCTGCCTCAGTGGTAAGAGTGAAAGATGAAGTGAGCTTGACATGTGATCGCGGTCAAATCACGGTCAGTCACAATGTGGCATTGGCTCAGTTATCATGTCCTTGGCCCTTGGACGCGTTAACGTGTATGGGACCGATATAGTACGATTTGAGTTAAGGGCTGGTGAAAGGGCCCGCGTGTGATATGTAGATCGATGAAGGCTGCAATTAGGCGCGCGCGACGCGCACAAATCGATGGCGAAAACTGGCTTCATGCTAAGACGACGAGTGGATCGGGAATAGCACCGAACTCGTCTGGATGTGAAGGGAATTATGGGCGTTCGCTGATCACGCCTAATATTAATGAGTTGGCTTAGGAAAGGAAAGCAGGAAAAATCATTGTCAGGCGTAGTGAGAACATAGAAAGTACAAAGCAGTCGGAGTGATACAAAGGGCTTCATCGTGTAAGAATCCCGGATGAATATCGCGCGCGCAAGGTCGATTATGACTTCCAAATTAGAATTGCCAGAGAGCCAACGTAGAAGTATATGAAGTGTTTAGTCTCTGCGAGCGAATTAGCGCAACCCGCATTCATTGAAAGCGCACAAACCATGGGTTACATAGCTCCCAAAGTTTTTCCCCACCACAACGTGCCATGTAGGACCGTGCCGTCTGTCGAACTCCTTCTTGATCTGAGCGGCAATGTCTTTTTCGATGTTGTATTTTTCAAGCGCGGCGGACGCGATGTCAACGCTCTCCTGCTGCATTTCGTCGCTCATATCGACGTTCTTTATGATCGCCTTCGGGCCCGCAGCGCCGTCCCGGGGTCCTGAACCAGTGTCCGTGGAGGTGGACGTCGCGTCAACTTTTTCGGCCATCGCGAAGAGAATGAAAGAGTTTCTGGAGTAAAATCAGCACACGGCAAAATCAAGTAGTCGTGAGCGCACAGGATGAGGATGTAGTCGGGATGAGAGCGTTCCCAGTTGGTGTTACGGTTCAAGTTTGTCACTATGCACGTGTTCGACGTTTCTCTCTCCTGCCGTTCATCTCTTTACCCTGCGTGCCACGCCTTTCATGCCCTGTTCCTCGAGGCTCCTTCTAAATGGATGTCCAGCACGCGTATTTACCTTTCTTGCCTACATGACGCGGCTGTGTGTCCTATTGGCGAGCGTACCCCCTTCAACGAGACTTAAACTTTGGGAAATCTCCTGTACTGTGTCCACCTTCTGATCGTCTTCTTTCGCCATTCACATGTGTTGTCAATGTGCTGTTCTTGTTCGCCAAGTTTTTACCGTCGCTAGTACCAACTACTTTTAAACCTCGGCATTGCTGTCTAGGCCGTGAGCGCACGGCACGTCCTGAAACGAGAGGAAGATATAAATCGCTTTCGCGCTCCTGGCAACTTCACTGTTTTATTGGTGGTTTGCTTCTATCGGATCCTTGCGCGCCACACATATCTCCAGATTCATCAAGTTTCATTTCCGACTACCCTGGCCGCTTCCTCCGACATTCTGTTATCTCACCTCGGTTCGGATTCCTGTCCACGGAACCTGCGTTTGGACACGTTCAATTCATACCAAACCCTCGCCCCGTTACGGATAAATGCAAGTTAGCAGTGCTCTTTCTTTATCCAAGCCGTTGCCTTGGCGGTCGCGCTGGTTATCAAAGTAGTCTCGCATTTTGCGGTGGGTCTCCAAAGTATGTTGACAGCTTGCATTATTATTCCAGTTTTGAACTGCGAGCGATGCTTCAGTAATTTCAGTCCTTTGAGCGTGTCGTGGTACTTTTCACGTTGGAAAGAAATTCGGGTCGTGTAGATTCAAGAAACTGTATAGTAGTGTAGAGATAGTGGCTGAAGTAAAACCTTTAATCCCAGTCGACCCACCAAATGTGCCGTAAATTCCGTACGTCTCTGCGATGCCGTAAGCCACGGGCAAATTCTTTGGGGACGCGAATTTTGACCCCACATTACCTGGCTCTTTCTCTTCCACCAAGGACGTCGATTGTCGGGTTTCTCTGTCCTTCATTACCGCACAATGTCGGGCCACGATCACTCCAAAGTTCAGCACTTCATAGGCGCGCGAATTTGTCGGCTAAGCGCGTACGAAGTTAACACACTTTTTGCAGGGGGAAATTCTTTAGACAAGGCCTCGTCGGGCAGCGTTCAGGCCTTTGTGAAGGCTAACGGTGGTCACACCGTCATAACAAAGGTAGCCCAGTCATTCACATGGCATCGTATACTTTCTTACGCCCAACCAGGTCCTCATTGCAAATAACGGTGTGGATTATTTTCTGACTATGGTTTCGTGTCACTGACTGGCTTTTAGGCATCGCTGCGGTGAAGGAGATTAGATCCATCCGCCAATGGAGTTACGAGACGTTTGGACGCGAGCGTGAAGTCGAATTCACCGTTATGGCTACGCCAGAAGACCTCAAAGTAAATGCCGAGTACATTCGCATGGCCGACAGATACATCGAGGTACCCGGAGGCTCTAATAACAACAACTACGCCAATGTCGACCTCATTGTTGACGTCGCTGAGCGAGCAGGCGTGCACGCGGTGTGGGCGGGATGGGGCCATGCCTCGGAAAATCCTCGCCTGCCGGAAAGTTTGGCGGCTAGCAAAAACAAGATCGTGTTTATTGGACCTCCCGGCAGCGCGATGCGGAGTTTGGGAGACAAAATTTCCAGCACCATTGTTGCTCAGAGCGCCAATGTGCCAACCATGGCGTGGTCTGGAACTGGAATAACCGACACTGCTTTCTCGGAGGCCGGCTACGTCGTCGTTCCAGACAAAGCTTACCAGGATGCTTGTGTCACGAGCGTCGAACAAGGATTGAAGTCGGCCGAGGAAATAGGATGGCCCATCATGATCAAGGCGAGCGAAGGAGGAGGAGGGAAGGGCATCCGAAAGGTTGAGAAGCCCGAAGCATTCAAAAATGCGTATCATGCGGTTGCCGGAGAGATTCCAGGTTCGTTTTACGCGGCGACATCGTCAGCTAGCTAATCCCGCGACGGTATAGGTTCACCCATTTTCATCATGAAACTCGCCGGCCAAGCGCGCCATTTGGAGGTCCAACTGCTTGCCGACCAATATGGCAATGCAATTTCCCTTTTTGGACGAGACTGCTCCGTTCAGCGTCGCCACCAGAAAATCATCGAAGAAGCGCCTGTCACCATTGCGAATAGCGAGACCTTCGAACAAATGGAACGAGCCGCCGTTCGTTTGGCCAAATTGGTCGGCTACGTTAGCGCTGGGACGGTCGAATGTATACCTTTCCGCGCTCTATTATTGTCTTGTTTTCTTACTTTTCGTTTCCAGATCTGTACAACCATGCCGAGGATGACTTTTATTTCCTCGAGCTCAATCCGCGTCTGCAGGTGGAGCATCCGACCACAGAAATGGTTTCTGGCGTCAACTTGCCCGCTGCCCAGCTTCAGATCGCCATGGGTATCCCATTGCATAGAATCAAAGATATCCGGCAGCTTTATGGCGTCGCACTCAACGCCTCCTCCGAGATCGATTTCGATTTGGTTAAACCAGATTCCAACCAACTTCAACGCAAACCGCGCCCCAAAGGACATGTTGTTGCTGTTCGCATCACCGCCGAGAATCCCGATGCTGGCTTCAAACCATCGTCCGGTTCCATACAGGAGCTCAATTTCCGTTCCAGCACCAACGTCTGGGGATATTTCTCCGTCACCACGGCTGGTGGACTGCATGAATTTGCCGACTCCCAATTTGGCCATATTTTCGCGTACGGCGAGGACCGCGGCGAGAGCAGGAAAAATATGATCGTCGCGTTGAAGGAACTCAGCATTCGTGGAGACTTTCGCCATACTGTTGAATACCTCATCAAGCTTCTGGAGCTCGAGGCGTTCAGAAACAACACCATCACGACGGGATGGCTTGATTCGCTCATCAGCAACAAGCTGACCGCAGAGCGACCCGATGCCACCCTCGCGGTCGTCTGTGGCGCGGTCACCAAGGCCCATCTTGCCTCTGAGGCATGCTGGACAGAGTATAAACAGATCCTCGACAAGGGCCAGGTCCCGGCACGCGACATCCTGAAGACCGTTTTCGGAGTCGACTTTATCTATGAAAACGTTCGGTATTCTTTCACCGCAGCCCGGTCTTCGCTGCATGGATGGACCCTGTACCTCAATGGAGGGCGTACCATGGTTGGGGTACGCCCGCTCGCGGATGGAGGGTTGTTGGTTTCGCTCGATGGAAGGAGTCATTCGATCTATTGGCGCGAGGAAGTTGGCGCCATGCGACTTATGGTTGACGCCAAAACTTGCTTGATTGAACAGGAAAACGACCCGACCCAGCTTCGTAGCCCGAGTCCTGGAAAACTCATTCGATTCTTCCTCGACAGCGGAGACCACATCAACGCAGGGGAACAGTACGCTGAAATCGAGGTGGGGATTTTATTTTCACTTTGTTTCAATTTGAGCAAACTCTGGCTTTAGGTGATGAAGATGTACATGCCCTTGGTCGCGTCGGAAGACGGTACCCTCCAATTAATCAAACAACCCGGCGTGAGTCTCGCGCCCGGCGATATCCTCGGAATCTTAACCCTGGACGATCCCACGCGAGTCAAGCACGCGAAGCCCTTTGAAGGTCTCCTTCCACCGATGGGTGCGCCCGGTGTCATTGGAAACAAGCCCCACCAGCGCCTGGCCCGTTGCGTCAGCACCCTCGAGGATATTCTCGACGGCTTCGATAACCAAGCGGTTATGGCATCCACATTTAAAGACCTAATCGACGTCTTGCACGAACCTGATCTACCTTACTCTGAAACGACTGCGATCCTGTCCTCCCTCTCAGGCCGCATGCCCGCAAAGCTCGAGGAGAGCATCAGATCCACTATTGATAGCGCCAAGGCAAAAGGCCCTGCACAGGAATTCCCTGCCGTCCGCATCAAGAAAGTCCTTGATCACTATGTTCAAGACAACGTTCTTCCCCAAGACAGAACCATGTTTCGAGCGCAGCTCGCCCCTGTATTTGACGTTTTGGAAAGGTTCAGCGGCGGTCTCAAGGGCCACGAGCAGGAAACGATCTCCAATCTCTTGGACCGGTACGACGCGACCGAAAAATTATTCGGTGGTAGCATCGAGACACGGATTTTGGCGCTGCGCGAGCAGCACAAGGACGACCTGGACAAGGTCGCTCAGCTTGTTTTGAGCCACATCAAAGCTCAAAGCAAGGCGAAGCTGACGCTCGCTATCCTCGACTACGTCAAGACCAGCGGACTAAACGTATCCCATACCGAGAGTCGTCTATACAAAGTGCTGCAGAACCTCGCGGCTCTCGAATCCAAGTACGTCAGAACATCCTGCTGATAAAGGCACCGATTTATCCTCTTCCAGATCGTCGACGAACGTATCTCTGAAAGCTCGCGAAGTGTTGATCCTTGGACAGATGCCGTCCTACGAAGAGCGACGGGTTCAGATGGAGTCGATTCTGAAGGCTGCAGTTTCGAACACGCACTACGGAGAACAGGGCCATGGACCCAGGTAAACATCCTATAATGCGTATTGTGTCATCTCTCACCCTTTACGCAGAGTGCCTGCTCCAGAGGTCTTGAAGGAACTCAGTGATTCACGGTACACGGTGTACGATGTGCTTCCGTCTTTTTTCAATCACGAGGATGCTCTTGTGACTCTCGGTGCGTAGCGCATTTTCGACTCGTGTTATCGAGCTAATTATATTTTTAGCGGCATTCGAGGTATACATCCGCCGAGCGTACCGTGTCTACACCCTTCTCTCCATTGATTATGAGGAAGGAGATACGCTGGACGACGGCGAGGCCCCGAGTGTGGTCACTTGGCGCTTCAGTCTGGGCCAGTCGCACTCGCCTCCGTCCACACCTCAACTAAGAATGTGAGTCTGTATTCGGTCTTGGCGTGTTTTCGATATTTATTTCCGTTGCCAGCGAGCCGAAGAGGTCTGGTTCCGTCAGTGATCTCTCGTACTTGATCAACCGGCACCAATCGCAGCCTGTGAGAACCGGCGCCATCGCTTCATTCCCGACCTTTGCTACCTTGTCGCGCGGCTTCAGCAAAGTAGCAGCTACTTTGCCTGCATTCGATCCTGTGGAACACCGCAGGCGCTATGGGAGCAGCATCCAGCCTCCTAACGTCATGAACGTTGCTTTACGTATCTTCAACGACGCCGACGACATGTCCCAGGGTGCTTGGTCGGAAAAGCTCATCGCATTCACGAACGAGCATAGCGAGACTCTTGCCAAGAGAGGCGTGCGCCGTATCTCTTTCCTCATCTGCCGTCTCGGTCAATATCCCGTCTACTTCACTCTCCGCTGTTCGGAGGGAAAGTGGGCCGAAGAGCAGGCACTCAGAAACATCGAACCCGCCCTCGCCTTCCAGCTCGAACTCAGCCGACTTTCCAAGTACAATCTCAAACCGGTTTTCGTGGAGTCGAAGCAGATTCACATCTATCACGCTGTTTCCCAAGAAAACCAGCTGGACAGCCGCTTCTTCGTTCGCGCTCTTGTACGCCCCGGTCGGCTCCGTGGTTCGATGAGCACCGCAGAGTACCTGATATCGGAGACCGATCGTCTTGTCACGAGCGTTCTCGATGCTCTTGAAGTCGTAACCGCCCAGCATCGAAATGCAGACTGCAACCATATTTTCCTGAATTTCGTTTACAACCTCGTCGTGACATACGAGGACGTCCTTGCTGCAATCTCTGGCTTCATTGAGAGGCACGGGAAACGGCTATGGCGGCTTCACGTTACTGGGTCCGAAATTAGGATCGCTCTCGAGGACGACGAAGGCAACATTACACCCATACGATGCACGATCGATAACGTTGCTGGCTTTATCGTCAACTACCACGGTTATCAGGAAATCACCACCGATAAGGGAACTATTCTCAAATCCATTGGCGATAAAGGCCCTCTACACCTAGAACCGGCGCATCACCCCTACCCGACGAAGGAGTCCTTACAGCCTAAACGCTACCAGGCTCATCTTATCGGTACCACATACGTCTACGACTTCCCCGACCTCTTCTCCAAGGCGCTAAACCATGTTTGGGCGAAAGCCCGTGTTACTGATCCTTCCCTCGTAACGCCAAAAACATTCTTGTCGTCGAAGGAGCTTGTTTTGGACGAGCATGATCAGCTCGTTGAAGTCGACAGAGCACCCGGCAATAACACGTTCGGGATGGTCGCTTGGGTGTTCACGCTCCGAACTCCGGAATACCCTTCCGGGCGCAAAGTTGTCGTGGTCGCCAACGATATCACTTTCAAAATCGGCTCCTTCGGTCCCACAGAGGATCAGTTCTTCTACCTCGTCACACAGTACGCGCGTAACCTCGGGTTGCCCCGCATCTACCTTTCCGCCAACTCGGGAGCTCGCATTGGCTTGGCCGAGGAAGCCCTGCCCCTTTTCTCCGCAGCGTGGAATGACGCTGAACACCCGGAGAAAGGTATCAAGTATCTGTATCTTTCTCGGGAGAACTTCCTCAAGCTGGAAGAGAAGGGCGATTCTGTCCGTACGGTTGAAATCGAGGAGGATGGCGAGCGTCGACACAAAATCACGGATGTCATTGGTCTGCAGGACGGCCTTGGTGTAGAGTCGCTCAAAGGTTCCGGGCTCATCGCCGGTGAAACCTCCCGTGCCTATGACGATATCTTTACGATCACCCTCGTTACCGCTCGCTCGGTGGGTATCGGCGCATACCTCGTTCGTCTTGGCGAGAGAGCGGTGCAGGTGGAAGGACAGCCTATTATTCTCACCGGAGCACCGGCGCTCAACAAAGTCCTTGGCCGAGAGGTGTATACATCCAACCTGCAGCTTGGCGGCACCCAAATCATGTTCAAGAATGGTGTCTCGCATCTCACAGCCAGCAGCGATTTGGAGGGAGCTACGCACATTCTGGAGTGGATTTCGTATGTGCCAGACGTCAGGAACGGTCCTTTGCCTGTTCGTGAGACGGCCGATCCCTGGGATCGCGACATCGAGTATACGCCTCCCAAGGGAGCGTATGATCCCAGGTGGTTCATCGAAGGCAAACTCGATGACGACTCTGCGTGGACCAGCGGTTTCTTCGACAAGGGCTCATTCCAGGAGACACTGAGCGGCTGGGCTCAAACCGTTGTTGTCGGACGCGCGCGCCTTGGCGGCATTCCAATGGGTGTTATTGCGGTCGAGACCCGAACCATTGAGCGTGTGGTTCCTGCGGATCCCGCCAATCCTGCTTCGTTCGAACAGCGCATAATGGAGGCGGGTCAAGTATGGTACCCCAATTCCGCCTACAAGACCGCCCAGGCCATTTTCGACTTGAATCGCGAAGGTCTTCCCTTGATCATCTTCGCCAACTGGCGCGGCTTTTCTGGCGGCCAACAGGACATGTACGACGAAGTCCTGAAGCAAGGTTCGAAAATCGTTGACGGACTTTCGAGCTATAAACAGCCCGTTTTCGTCTACATTGTTCCCAACGGCGAGCTTCGTGGAGGTGCTTGGGTCGTACTGGATCCTTCGATCAACCCGGAGCAGATGGAGATGTATGCTGATGTCGACGCCCGTGCGGGTGTTCTGGAGCCCGAAGGCATTGTCGAAATCAAGATGCGACGAGACAAGCTCGTGAAGCTGATGGAGCGACTTGACTCTACGTATGCCTCGTTCAAGCGGGATAGCAACGACACATCCAAGACCCCAGAAGAACGAGCCGCTGCATCGTCGGCATTGGCGAGTCGTGAAACGTTCTTGCAGCCAACGTACCAGCAGATGGCTCTTCTTTATGCCGATCTTCACGAGTACGTAACTTTCCCATCCAGTTCTTCATTCGACTAACGCGTCTTCCAGTCGAACGGGTCGTATGGAAGCGAAAGGTTGTGCGAAACCTGCAGTCTGGAAGGATGCCCGTCGACATTTCTATTGGGCCGTTCGCTCGCGGGTCGCTCGTTCTGCAGCCCTTGCGGACATCGCCGAAGCCAGTCCAGGAACCACGTTCGAATATCGGTCTCGTCTGCTCAATTCCATTGCCGCGATCGACTCTTCGACAAGTCCGCGAGTGGTGGCAGAGAAGCTCGAAAATCTGGACTTGTCTTCGACAATTTCTCAGTTACGGACGGAGCACCTGATGAGAAATCTGCTGGATTTAACCAAAGAAGACCGAAAGGCTACAATGGATGGTCTTCTGCGGTTCGCGGACAACCTTTCCGAGGAGGAAAGAGCGTCTTTGGTGACCGTTCTCCAGAGCGCCGCTCGTCCCCCAGGTAAGTAGCTAGCCCTTTGCGACAATATTCGAGCTTATGTTTTCTTAGCGCCCCCGTCCTATGTTCACTCGTCCACTTAGTTTTGCACTTGCTTCTCCGCTATCCAATTCTCCCTAACCCGCTTGTATCAGTATCTTGCGCCTTGTTTTCACTGCATAGAATAATTTTTTGGACGTGCTACCTAGAATTTTCTTGACCGTAGTTGTATATCGAATTATAGACATTGTCTACCTCCGAATCAAGGAGGGAACTCGAGACGGTGGTGCATTGGCTGATGCGCCTTCATCCATGGATGTTTCAGCACTCCAGCCATTGACAGTCTTTCCTGGGGATCTGGGTTTATCAGATGGTCGAGCAGATCAAAACCTAGAATTTCGGCATCAGTCTGTGAACAATCGAATGCGGTACTACGCGCAACAAACCTGCAGGACATAGCAAATCTCTCTTTAACACGTCCCATTGCAGCCCTGGCCATAGACATTCGAGAGTCCGGGTTGTACACCACGCATCGCCAAGTATGAGCCTGCATGGATTGGTCAGAAAAAAAAAAACGGCCGATGGCAAAGTGTAGACAGCGTATACATAGAAAACAGTATAATTCCAGCGCTGAAAGAATCCGCTAGATAAGTCTGAAACAAGAATATTCTTAGATCAGAAATGCGACAGAATTGACTGCAACATACATAACCGGGTTGTGCTGGATTGAGGACCTCTGGAGCTGCATATGAGACTGTACCGCACGCGGACTTCATTACGGGCTGAAAACTGGCCAGCCCAAAGTCGGCGACCTGGATGAAAGGAGTAGCGTCCATTGTCTTGTCGTTGCGCAAAAGGATGTTCTTGATTGGCGATTAGAAAGCATTATGGGGAACAGCAACAAGTCATACCTCTGGCTTCAAGTCGCGATGCGTGATTCCCTGTGCGTGCAGGCAAGCCATGGCATGGCACAGTTGGTACATAATTTCACGACAAATATTTTCCGCTGCATGGTTTGCACTGTGAGCACGGCGCACGATGGGTGGTACATCACTCACGTATGCCTCTATGATTTGGACCAAGAGGCCACAGCGTGCGTCCTTCGTATTCTCGTCGCATATATCGCATTAAATCGCCACCAGGCATATACTCGAGAACGAGACCTTGAGCAGTGGTCAGGACTCTGCCTCATTCAAGTTGGTCGTAGCTTACATATCAGAGGTTGAGTTTCTGCATGGTGCGCAGAGAAAATTCGGATGATATGCGGATGTCTGACGCGTTCCAGAGCGGTGATCTGGACGGCAATTGGATTCAGAGCATTCCTTCCAAGAAAAAAAGGAACTAACCTCCGCAAAGATGTCCATCCAATTCTCAAGCTAAGAAGTGTTACCAGCATCCTTTTATAGAGCGGCAAAGACGTACATATTTTATCGTCTTGATAGCGACAACTTTATTGGTACTTGCTTTCTCGGTGGCTAGCCGAACCGAGCCGCCTGTGCCCGCGCCCAGAAGTTTGCCGTACTCGTACAAGTCGTCGAGTCTGGGTGAATGTTTTGCCGAGGCGTCGTAAAATGTGTAACCTACGACGAAAGCAGCCTCAGGAGTGAAACAACCCATGGGGATCGGAAACCTACGATAGTCGTATATCCCACCGTCGTCCTCGATGGGCTCAGGTGCGCCAAACCCAATTGCATCGCCGTTCTTCAAGACCACCGACTTGCCCCGTCCGACTAGCCTGCCGCGCACCTTAGGAGGATCAAGAGTTGAACAGGACCTAGAAGCAACGCAGACGCACCCAAGTTCCTCCGGACGAGAGATCCGTGAGGGTAATGGCAGAGTTTTCGCGGAGCCCGCCATTCCACGAAATTTCGGCATGAGCGGCGCCTAAAATATATGTGAGCCGCTCATTCCCACCACATAGTCCCAGCTAACACAAAACGTGCACTCACTTATATGCGGTCCAGGAAGGATTAGAGTATTTTTTGCGGGGTCTCGACCAAATTTTGCGGTGGCAGAGATGCGCCAAAGGTCTATACGAAGAATTCTTGGGTTTTTTCCCAAAGGAACGAGATACCCCCAGAGATGGTGGTCGACGTCGCGGTCGTCGTTCTCTTTGGGATGGGCTGGAATCGAAGACATGATAGGTAGAAAACTGTGGCCAGTGGAATGTTAGGGGAAGCGTGGCATGGATCATGGCGTTTTATAGGAAACTCCATAGGCCCATGCATTACTGAAAACGGAAATCGAAACAAAGAGCTGATCAGCCTGCTTTGAGGTTGCATTGCTGCGCTTAAGTGGCCAGGTCAAAGCGCACTGGATCTTCGTGATGGAAAAGAGCTCACTACGGTCCGAGCGGTCCGGTGAAGGCAAGATGTTCAACTAGACGACACTATGCGGAGAGCATCTGTATGTAACAAGTTGTGCGTTGGGGCATGTCATGACCATGTCGAGCACCAGAGATTCCGATCCACCAAGGATAGTCAAAGTCCGGACAGAAGGGGTAATCCAGGGTGGTCGATCAGTTTGCCGCTTGTGCTTTGAGCGCAACGTACTCCTCAGCCACGGCGGCATCGCGGGACTGAAGGAGTAGCTCAACTCGAGCTCCGTGACTTGTGGTGGAAACGCAACCAAAGTCCAATTATCGAAAACGCAATCGAATCCCATGTCGCGGTATTCAATGTGAATGCGTCGCAAGTTGGGAACGGCGGGTGCGGAGATGTCGTGGAATCTGTGTAGCAGTTCGGCGACTCTGCGGCTACCGGCGGCGGCGTCGAATTTGGGCTGATTATTTGGACAGTGAGAGAACGGCACAAGACATTGGGCAGTGATTGAGGGCGAAGAATTTGGAGGAAGTGGTGTGCAAACGACGGGCAGGGGACATAAACGTCCCGAGAAGAGACGCGGAGAAATATCCACCCCCAGGAAGAATTAACCAAAGGCGCGGATGTCATCAATCGAATGCGGTCGGCCATGGAGAGGGGCATTGTCCAGCACAAGAAGAGGGTCCTTTCAATGAGCTCGACGGGTAAACCTGATATCATGGAGTTGATTGCTGCTCCTCCCCCCACGTCCACTTATACCCGGCTGTGCCGCCGAGAGCGGGGGAGATACAACGGTAAACGGACGTTGATAAGACCGTGGTATTGGACCGACTGAAACAAGTAGTTGGTCGGTCGATTCGGGAGGTGAAGTATAATCATATTGTTGAAGGGAGAACAACGACAGTCGGTCAATATCCAAGGCCATATATATCTATGTGAGCCGGAGAGTCCTCGGCCAACGTCTCTGGCTCAGACGGAACCGGAGTTCGAGGCGGAGCGCTTACGACCCCGGTGGTTCGGCGAGTGAGGATTACCATCGCTGAGAGATATCAGGTTCTGTCAGTGTCACACTCTAATCGAGTGGTCTGCACACCATTTTTCTTCAATTCGTCATATCCCTTGAGCCTGAGCTTGTCATAAGAGGGATCTACCGTGGCGCCGGCCTCGATGGCGACATAGTCGATCTTGTGTCGAACGAGAAATTCCGGGTCCAGTGTACAGGGAGCACCAGCGACGACTTCATCGACCCATCTACAGTGCCGCAAAATTTCGCATCTTTCAACCTCCGGCAATACAGATGGATTGCCCAACCGGTCACAGGCGTCGTTTGAGAAGACACCGACCACAAGCCAGACGGACGGGAAGGAAAGTTTGGCTTGGCGGAGTTGGAGAGCGTGTCTCAAGGGCAGATCTAAGACGGCATTTGGATAGATGTAAAGGGTGGGTGCCGCACCTCACGCTAAATGGATCGAATATACCATCGACGTATATCCGTTTTGTTGTCTTGGCTTGAGACACGGAGACCGAGAGACCCACGAAAGATTGTATCTCTTGGGCCGAGAGCCGGGCAGTATTAAAGGTTTCCCGCGCCGCCTCAGAAGGCGGAGGTTCGGGAACGGCAGCCCTGAGGTCTGCTATGCTGTTATCGGGTGAAACGATGTCGTAGTCCGAGTCATCGCTGAGAACAGAGGAATCCATGGGAGTAGAAGGAGAGTTAGAAGGTGGGTTGCCTCACGGCTTAGACTACCGCCCAGTCATGCATGCTCGAGCCAGCCTGCATCGATTTAATTTTAGTCTGCGAAAGTTGTGGACAAGGACCCGCTCCAGCCCGATCTCTCCCAGAATCGGTTTATGGAAGCTATGCCAACTAGCTAAGATGCCGTCCCGATCTCTCCGTAAATCCCGCTTTTTCAACTCACCGCGCAACAAAAAACGGTGTGCCCTTTGTGTGCCCTCCGCCACGCGAACAACTTGTGAGAGGTTGTCGCGGAGCATGCGCCGGACTCGCTAGGCAATTTTATGTCCTGGTAGTGCCACAAGTGGCAAGAGAAGTTCTGTGACGATCCCAAGTACATGTCGAAAATGTACGCGGAGGACAGTTATCATTTCTCCTCATTTCTCGCACGACAGCAGTCTCTGCGCAGAGACAACACTCAGTTTATCTGCATCCCGAGGCTATCCAACTCAACCGCAACTCATCTTCGTCACCGACGATCAGGACGCTGAGGCCGTAGAGGTTAGCAAGAATGCGCAGTATCTGGAGGACGCGCATGCGATTTTCAAAATTCCGAGCATATACGAGCTGGGCTGGCAATGTACTGGTTCCGAGCGGGCAGATAAGGATTTGTACTACTTAATACGCATACAATAGTACGATGGAGTCCTCGAGCAAGTCCAAGCAACAGCGACTGGCCGCAAACTGGCGGCAGTCGGACAGTCCTTCTCTCTTTGAGTTTCCATATTCGGTGTCACGATGCAGACGAGCGAGACGACCCAACAGTTCAGAGGCACAACATTACAATTATACAGCTATCCATTAAGCAGTAATATATCGGGGAGTATAAATTCTAGTCTAAGGTCAAGCTTCCTTGCGGGCAAGCGGATGGTCTCCGAAATTCCATAGCTGCCCAAACGCCATACGCTGCTCGCCCCCATCGTTGATGAGCCCATAGCGAAGGCGCACGCGTGACGGGTCCTCTTCTGGTACCGCGTCGAGTGCTGAGTTACGAGTAACTTGAATCATAGTGGTGAAAGACGTGTCGGACTTCGTCTGATTTGACCACATCGCCGACATCCCGATCAACGCAGCAAACGCTGCGCATACCGCTGCGGCGGCGTATGGCGGCCACAGAGTCATCGGGTGATAGAGGTAAATATTCTGCGTCCCGGACTGTACGCACATCCGCGATGTTACAGCATCCGAAATGTTGCTCGACATCAGCCCGATTGTAACGTTCTGCAGCAAGCTAGTCACCAGCCCTGGAAGGAAGGGAGAAAAATGAGAAGGGGTTTCGGCGAGGAACGTAAGGGTACAAGTACCTGGTATATCGGCAGCAGGTGTGAAGTTGCGCGCCGACTCGTCGACTCGCCCGAGATTGCTCATTGCGACCATCTAAAAACATTGGATTTAGCATACACTGGATCCCAATAAAAAAGAACTGACCGTTTTATTGATGGTCATGACGATCCCCAAATCCTTCGTCGAGCTGTCGCTCTGCTCGATCGTGCCGACGAGCATAGTCTCCAGGGCGAGCATGATCGCCCCAGAGACAACCTGGGAGCGGGTGATGTCCGGATTGGCCGAGTTTGAAAGCGGAGCGGTCGAGAAACCGAGAGTGGAAGCGTCCGTGTTTAGCACGCCGTTCAAAACAATGCTCGAAACATCAACAGTATCTTCATCGGATGTATGCTGAACATCGAGAGCATAGGTTGCATTCATTGTGGAACAGGTGACAACATAACCCCCAAATCCTCCACCGAAATTTGGATCAGAGATGCCGAGACTCCATGCGACCAACAGCTGATCACCCGAGCTTGAGCTCGGGAGGTAGGTGGCATTGAAGAGCGTAGTCCCACCCGTCTGTTTAAAGTTGAAGTCGCCGATGTATGCTCCGTAGACGGGGTCACTACATCGGAAGTATGGAGCAACATAGGACGTGGAGTAGGTGCACACGCTGGCGCCAGCGGCACACGGGGAGATGGGGGTGGTGTATGTGCCGTCTAAGAGGGCGGTCGTTGCGATACGCTGCAATGCTTGGGAAGGGGCGTCGAGGTGTCCTGCGTTGTCATCATGGTCCAGATTGTACGACCCAAGGGTGCTTGCAGCATTCTGAGAAAGGGGTCAAACAAACAATACTGCAGACGTGATTTTGTTACACTCACGGCTGATGCAAGGTTCAGTGCAGGAACTGTACACGAAATGGTACCGTTTACAAACTCGGTTGTAACTGTCAAAGCTCCAGGGGTAAAAACGGAGATAATGGGAACGAGCCACGATATGGCAGCAAGGAGTATGAGGAATTGGGCAGAGAACAACAGATCCGTTGAAAGGAAGTTCAACGGATTGCCCAGCAGCCCGAAACTCGCATCCAAACCCGCAATTGACAGGCCGAGGGGGCGGCGTGCAGTTTTCCAGAGCGTTTCAACATAGGCAGCGCCGATGCACATGGAAAAGAAGAACTTTGTGAGGAAAGCCAAGGCAGTCCCGACATGGGAGGCCCATTTCTGGTCGTAGACTTTGAGACCTGCGAGGGTGGTGGTTGTGTCCACAGCCTTGCCGGAAAGCGATGAGTAGTATAGGTGGTGCCCGATGGCAAAGAGTATTCCTGCGAGCAGGGACCCAATCTGTTTCGAAATCCTATGAACTCAACGCCTCTGCTCGACGAAAAAATAATTACTTACAATTGTTAGAGCGGGTATCCATATCCTTTTTCGCGAGGGAGGGACATATCGAGAATGGGCGGGTGCCGCCCGTTTGGGAGTCAAGGGACCAGAGGACTCGTCCGAAGGCGCCTTTAAAGTGGTATGTTCGGTCGGCGTCAGATAGCCATAGGTGTGCTCAACAGGGTGTTGCTCGGCGGTGTGGGGGAGATATCCGCCGGAATAAGACATGGACGGGTAAGAAAGACCACTGGCCAACCTGGCCTGGTCCATACCGTTTTATAAAATTTGCATTGAACCCTAGACTGAATGTCGATCCTGTCAATCAGCCGCCTCGAAACCGGGTAATTGTAAAATGAGAATAACGAGTCGACGGGGCCAGGGGAAGGCTTGGGGGAGTTCCACTGCGAAACGCAGCCATAACGCGCGTCTGAGTAGTCCGGTGGATCAGTCCAAAATTGTACGTGATTGAACGCTAGTAGCCCGAAAAGGCCACCAGTGACCACGACACCGCCACTGATCTTCATCTTTAGTTCCGGACTCTCGCATCAGTTTCATTGGAATGGAGGAAGATGCCCCAAGGGCGCTCTTCGCTACAGAGACCACTTCACTGCGGCTTCAGTGCATTCTGGCACTTATCTGGCACAAGTTGAAAATTTGGACAAGCCTAATCAATATTTTACCGTTATAAATAAGCGGAGTATACACGAAATACGCTCAGGCATTTCCACCCACAAGTGCGGCTACCTTCTCTGACCTCGACACAATCCGGTACCCAAATGGTTTCGGGCGACTGTGAGGTACACCAAGTCAGCGAAGTATAAATTGAATGGAACGACATGCCTGAATAGTCCCGGAGTATATGCCACCTCGGGTGTGACCTCCTTCCCTGCCTCGTCAAGAGGCTTGAGAATTCGGTACGACGCAATCACCGAGACGACGACGATCCATATCGTGTCCGTTGCAAGGAAACGACCGGGACAGATCCTAGGAGTTAAGCTGTAATTGGGCGCAGAACGGAGGCGGTGGACTTTCTGACCTGCGACCGAAACCATACGCAAGTTCGGGGAGCGGGTTGAGGCCGTTAACCCGCTGCGCCTCACTAAAGCGGTCGGGATCAAAGGATGACGGGCTGGGATACCGCTAGACCACAGGTAAATGAACCACGACGCGGGCATGAGGAAGAAGTAGTGTGCGGACCGAAGGTTCGTGCAGCATCGCCCAGATGTTCGCGAGAACTGTGGTGCCCTTCGGCACGCGCCATCCGCGGTACACGTCGTCTTCCGTCAGGGAGTGCGCAAGTGCCACGTTCCCCACCGGGTTCCAACGCAAGCACTCTTGGACCAGACAATCGAGGTATGGGAGTTTGTCACGGTCCTCGAATGAGGGAAGACGGTCCCCATCTGGGATAGCCGCAGTAATCTCAGCAAAAGCACGCTCCTGAATTTCTGGATGGATGACCATCGCGAGGAAAAATGAGAGAAGAATAGAGAGGGTCTGCAAAAACCGGATATCAAGAAAAAGCATGTATGAGCAGCAAGAAAGACCGAACAGTGTCAGAGCCTGCAGCGTACGCAGTGGCCGAAACGTCCTTGATGAGAGTTTCGACATCGGGATCTGGGTTTGCCTGGCGGAAAAGGTCTTCAAGTTCGGTTGTCGCAAGACAGGGCTCCGCAGAACCCTCCGCCAAGCGAGTTTTGACCATGTCGAACGGACGATTCCACATCTCTAAGCCGAGCTTGCGCCATCTGAGCCCGTCTCTCTTGAACTTGGCACCAGGGAACCAAGCGGGGACATATTTAACTGAAGAACTGTGAAAGAAGGTTTACCTTAATAACAAGAGAACGCACGGAGCGGTATGTAGTCAACGAGGAATGTGCCAAAGTTTGCGGAGAGTCCGACGCCGGCCATCGCCTGGTCAGCAAGCTTCACATAGTCGTCGCCTTGCTCGGCGACGTGGTGACTGCAGGACAACAGTTGGCTTTCATTCATTTATATGTATTGGGCCTGACGGCTCACCCGTAACAAACAGATAGGACAATGGCTGTGGTCGTTCTGGTATTTAGCCTTTAGCCCGATAACCAGTTAAGGATACGAAATTCCCCACCGTCGGAGATGATGTAGAAGATTCTCCGGCGTACGTGAAAGGTTGCGAAGGAGCGTGTGGGCACTATCAACGAGTGTGTGATGATACTTTGGTATGGCCTTGGCCTGGAAATGATGGTGGAACATCGTCCGGTGTTTCTTGTACCATGGCCCGTAAGGAAGGCCAGAAAAGAGCCACGAGAAACCCATACTGCGGACATTTAGCTCTCAAGGCAGGGGGCAGGACTTAAGGGCTTACACTTCGGCTTGCATCGTCCTAACGGGCCGAGACGAGTAAATTGCGGACTTCTGTTCAAGCAGATCAACAGCGGCCTCGGCAGAGTTCACCACCAACAGTGGATTCCGGAAGACGTTGATATAAATCACGTCCCCTTGGGACAGAGCTTCAGGATAATGAGCGCAGATATTTTCGCGCCAGACTGACCGTATTTCTTCTGCCAGTCGGCGAAAACGAGCCATGCGTATGCCTGCGGCATCTTCACGCCGTTCTTACCGCCGAGGCCGAGCCAGGAGATAGTAGGACCCGGGGGCAAAGGAAGGCCGCTTCGGCGGAAGACTAGGTAGCATACACCAAGACCGCCGACTACCAGAGCACCAGGGACAGCCCATGGTTTTAAGTCCAAGTCGGCCAGCGCATCCGTGAGCGTTTCCACGATGAAGGTCGACATATTTTACACGAGAGATTGAAGCAAAGAGGGTGCGAAATGTTGCTATTTCAAGTGGACACTCGGTTAAGTACTTCGTTCGGCCTAATCCAGAAGGATCTGAGGCCCCAGATTCATCAATACTCATCAGGTACTCCCGAATAACTTGTCATAGATTCCAAGTTCGAGGTGAGCCGATGGAGAAAGTGATTGACGGGTTGGGAAGCGGCGTCTGATCTCATTATCGGACCCGATCAACACGTGAGACCCCCCCCCACCATCAAACACTCGTTCGAGAGCATTTACCACTCTATGAGTCTATCGGCCTATGCAAACCTCGAAGTACATTTTACACTCTCTAGATGACCTTCTTTTATGATATAAAAGTTAAAAGTTCCAGAACATGCTCCACTGAGTGAAAGAGGCCTTCCTGCCAAATTGGGATGTAAATCCGGTGATGCCTCAGCTTAAACCAAACTCCTCAGGGAGTTTTTTTGGATCCTCCAACTAACTCATACATGTCCAAAATGTTCATAGACGCTCTCAAATGGATTTATTTCCCTCCTTGCACTTGCCTGAAGTCGCCATCAATTAGGTCACGTGTGTTGATGCGTAGGCGTGATAACGAGATCTGAGGCCCTTGGGGTTGGGTAAGACAGTTGCTTTTCCGGCGCGCGGAAAGGTGTGCCATCAATTCGTTTCTAAGCTGTACTTATCCGGACCCGGACCCAATCTAGACCGGACAACTAGCTACTGTAGTTGCATATTGTGTACAACGAACCACCCGGGATTTAAAACCACTATGTACATGCTCCGGAATGGAAATGAGGCTTTACAAAGCGTGTGGACCGTCCTTGCCGATCGAGTACTACGGGATTGTTCAGCAAGGTTCAGCAACTTGGAGACCTGTATTTAATTAGTTGATTGCGTACCGAGTCGAAGTCGTCACGGTATTTTGACCCGGCCATATCGGAATTGACTACGCGCGAGACCTCGATATTGACCGTGTGGTTGGTGTTTCGACTGGTCGTAGAATTGAACATGAGGCCCGAGGCGGCTGATTTGGTGGGGTCGATGCCGCGGGCAGTGTAGCGGGTGTCTTCCTCATTGACCCCTCGGCCCTCGGATACCGCGCGCGAGTTGAGCCTGAATAAAATTAATGAAAGAGCGTCACGTTGGCAAAGGGGACTTGCATGAGCAAGAGACCATTTATGAACACTATTGGAAGGAAATTTGACAAAGATGAAATGAGATTCGGCAAAGACAAAATGAGATTCAGAAATAAACTAACCTCTGCTGGATAAGAAGTGGAATACGATCCACACATACTTTTTCGGCATTCCAATAAACTAAACAGCAATAAATCAGCGTCGTGTGGCCAAAAATATATTCAAGCTCACTGTTGCAAAGCAAAGAAGTTGCACAATAACTCCAGCCACTCCAGAGGTCAAGAAGTTGGTGATTGGATCCCAAGAGCTGTAAAGGCATTTGAGACTTTACTGTTATGAAAAAAGAACAACAACGCACGACGGTTTCCCGCTGCTTCCCGACTTCACACCGAACCCGAGGAACCCGGCGGTCGTCGCTATTGCGGCTAAGAGCCGAAGACCTTGACCAGTGGAGATGATGGCCTTTGCACGTTGTAAGTTGAAGCATTGATGACAGGTATTTAACATCAGAGCGGACCTTCATATATCGTTCCGAAAAGTTGGTGAACAGGGTGTTTTGGAACATTACCACGCCCGTGGCTGAAATAAAGCGTCAGCGCGGCCGTCCAAGATGTTGTTAAATGCTTACCGATCCCGAGAGCTGAATTACAGATGAATATGAGAAATATAAGGCGATATGTTGAACTATGTTACCAGCTCCAGCGATGGCAAGCACGATCTATGACAAGAATTAATATCGATGCAATTCCCTGCTGATCTGGGACACATACGATTGCGGCGGGGAGAACGGCATTCTGGGTGACTGGTGGAAATTGAGAGTACACTCTTTACAACAATCTATAGCCATGCCTTGCCAGATCCGAAGTGCGTAAAAGCTGAGAATACAAGTAAGCGACATAACAAACAGGTAGAGACTCCCGCGGCAAACCCTTGTACAATTGCAAGCACGATGCCCTGTTATACCCTCGGATGAATGAAATGAAAATTATACAGACAATCACTCACTGATAAAATAACCTCGACCTGTCCGATGTCTTGTCAGCGAATCGTGTCAAACTAACAAGCGAGCTCATGCTTACGCAGAACGATCTACAAAACGTGAGTGGGTTTAGGCGGTACAGATGGACCACCCACGTTGTTGCATTATCAGGTCCAACTGGTAGCGCAAACAGGGTGACAAAGTAGTAATAAAGCCTGTTTTATGTGTAAAATTCTCTCCAGGGTGATTCAGAGCTAAACCTACGTGTGTGATGCTGTGGATTTTGCGTAGATCAAAACGGGGAATCATAGGGGGGGCTGAGCCACGAACAGAGGGCAGACATTGCGGTGTCGAGGGTGCTTTTGTACCATTAATGACGAAACTCGAGAAAATTGCTGAACGCACCAAAGACTCGCAACCTGGGGAATACATGTAAGAGTTGCCGACTAGGAATGGATATCTTCCATACCGTGAGTTGAGTGAACCAGCTATCCTTTGGGTATAGGGTATAGTATAGGTATGATTCTGGAATAATGAGAGTTGAGTCCCCCGGGCTTCTCGTTGTACTGGCATACGCACGAAAGAACGTGAATCCAAAGCCGACGGTTCCGATGGTATAGCTACATAGAGCCGAGTTACTGTTGATCGGTTGAGAAAACGAATTGTCGGCGCACCCAATGTAGAAGACACCCAGAGTGTCTTCGAGGTACGACATGGTCAAGCCGGCAAAGGCGGCGAACGGGTTGGTCGGGTCAGCCATGGGTTTCGTCTACCGCCTTGAAAGTCGAAGGAAAGAGATGGACGTTGCCCTACGAGTTTCGGGGGTTTGGATGGTATTCTCAGAAAAAGAGGTCAGAAGCTTCGGAACACCTTCAATGATCATGAGAAGGATAGACAGCATGCGTGTGGAGTTCGCTAAGTTTCCCGGAATCTCCATCGGGCACTCTAGATCTATTCCCAACGAGTATATCGACGACATTGCGAGATTGATAAGCCGCAGTCGGATTATTCCGTAACTTGCTGACTTGACGACTTTGAACCTAATCCCGGTCCTGCGACAGACGAGCCAAAAAAAAGTTCGATTATGTACCACTGAACCAAGCGGGTGAGAGCGAAGTCAGACGACTTTGACCGTTTCGGGAATCATGAAGGCAATGAAGAGTTAAATTTCTTGATGGGGCTCGCTTCTCTGCACAGCCACTCGATTCCCCTCCAATCACTCGCATGATTGGCGATCGTTCGCGATCATCGAAGCACCGTCGCTCTCGGACTCAAACGGCGCGTGGCCGCTGGCCCGGATTACCTCCGTTATGACTTCGTCACTGCGTGGGATGCTGAAGCTTCCCTCCGACCTCCTACGTTCCTTTATACCTGCAAGTTCTGGTTACAATGTCAGAAGAAATAGCGGCAATTGGAGTGCTATATGCGCCCTTCCTAGGCGTGCGTCGCACTCACAGCTGGCACAAGTAGCTAATAAACCTCGTTTGCAGGGAATGATGGTCGGATGCTTGTAATGGCACTCAGATCTCTCCCGAAACGAATCTCACTATTGCCTCGACAGTTTATTCGGTATCACTGTGTCGCAGTCGATAATTTACTTTCGGAATTACCGAGACGATACCCTCTTTCTTCGTGGACTGGTTGCAAGCGCACTGTGCGGCCGGCAATTCGAGCTTTCCGCAATGTCAGTTAACCCGTTTCTAGAATTGTCGACACATTCCATTTTGTAATGGTTGCCGAAGGCGTTCATAATTGGTACTTGTTCTGCAAACTGCCACAAAACTATGCGGGCCTGGCTTTATTCCACTGGTACGGCTCTTTAGCTGCTGGGAATCGAGTTCTTACCTCCTCAGGTCTCTTGGAGTATGTCATTTCCAAGTCCAACGCATTCCCACCGGCATGCTGACATTGATTCTTCAAGGCCTCGATTATTGCAACTGTATGTTCTGAATGTGTGTTTTCAGCGTGTTTTCTACTGACTTGGTTGGCTTCCAGTATGTCATCACGAGCATGGTTCAGGCGCTCTATGTCATGCGAGTGTATATGCGTAAGCACATATATCCGCCCACATGAACTATCCTCACGCCTTGAACCTAGTCAGCAAGAATCTATGGATCTCGATCTTCATCGTAAGTTGTTCTTGCCTGTACGTGGGGGTCCGTGGTTCAGAACCGTTTAGGCTTTGTTGTCTGTGGCTCAACTAGGTAGGCCCGACCTTGCGCTGTTTGGCTCAAACCACTGAAAATCGTCGGCCCTTGAATAGGGTTCGGGTTATGTGAGTGGAGAATTCCAGTCAAACCGACAGCAGTTTGATCACCGTAGTCCTTTGGGAGGACTTATTTGCTGCGAACAGCTTGTCCGCTTTGCATGAACCGAGGGGACAGGTCGGTCATCAATGCATCGATGTGTGACGGGCTTATTCTCTAATGCCGACTCTAGATCGGGGGCAGCGTTGAGCTTGCAGCAACTACCCTATGTGATATCGCCATTTCCGTAGCTCTGTGGTGGTACCTCCACAAGGGCCGGTTCGTCTCCTTTGCCTTTGTAACCATAACCATCTAATCGCCCCCCCCCCGATTACTAGGACTGGATTTGCAAGGTTAATTTGTGCGCCACTCATTAGCGGTTTTCTGACCTAACACTAGCACGGAGAGAATGATTGATAAGCTCATTCTCTACATGGGTGCGTCGTCGAATTATTGCCTCGGCCCCGTCTAATCTTGTGCACGCAGTCAACCTTGGCCTTCTCACCAGGTGCGTAACCGATTAATTCCATGTCTAGTCTCCTTCTAATACCGAGATTCAGTGTCGCTTCGCTGCTGACTCTGATTTTGGTACGATTGCGCATTTCGCTCGTTCCTTTCCGTTCCAGTACTCAAAGATGTCTACAGTGGCTGGTACTGCCGAAGAGCTTTGCTTTCGTCTCTCTCACGTTGATTCGGAGCAAACGTAAGCCCTGGATCCATATCTGAATTCCTCAACGTCGCTAATTTTCCAAGTGTATTGCAATGCCATGCTTGTGACGTGAGTATATATTTTGTTATCAATCTCTGCGCGCGCGCGCCGGTTCTGACCTAGAAGTTACATAGGCTAAATTACCGTCGAAGTGTCCGTACGGCGCTTGACGGCACCACGCAGTCGATGCACTCGAGGGCTTTGCAAGGCGAGAATCTTTCGTTTTTCAACGATCCTACTTTGACCTCCGCCATTTTGACAGATTTTGCTGAGGGCGTAGAGCTGGATTCTAAGGCTTATAAACATTCGAGGCCCTGAGTCCTAGGGTTCGAGTTGTACATAGACGTTTGTTGGCATACCATTGCGAATCTTGTTGCGGGATCCGGTCATACCGCGTCGTCCACTCTAGATCTCACAGTATTTTTGATTGTCGGTGGTTCTAGGTGATGAGCGCTGATGAGGGCAACAAACTCCATTCCGACGAATCGCACCGAACTCTCGACATCTCTGATTGTGGAGCACAGCGAGTACAGTATCTGCAATACAAATGAGAAGTCTCGCTAATGTCGGAAAAATCTTGATCAGCTTGAAACACCCTGGGACATGTTGCAAGACGCTGCAAGGTCATATGGTTTTAAGTGGCTTGCAACACACAGGTAAGAAATCCGTAACATCTTCCAAGCCATGCCGTGACTCCCAGGCTCTCTCAAGGTGCTCGGGTGACAGCCGACCTTCCAGTAACACTCAAGGTTTCATAAGCCCCAGCATTCTACTCTCAACAACGCGCCATTGCTCGGCTCAAATATTCATACCAGCCACCCCAAAATACCGTCAAAATGAATATATTAATCAATACTACTACCACTACTTCGAACTACGATGTAGCTGTAGTGGGCAGCGGTCAGAAATGAATAGCTTCTGAATTAAGTCAGTAGGGTATGAGAGGAGGAAACTCTTTACTCACATGCAAGAGCTTTAAGAACGAACCGTTACAACAACTGGAGGTAAACATACCTGCACGTGTAGCGTTAGATGATGGCGGCAAGAAAGGAGGCAGGATTAGACATACCTGTGCAGAGGTGCCTCGAGGTAAGTAGACGACCTTGAGTTAGTAAGACAACACGGTGGAGGTAAACAGCATACCTGAGCCCACGCAAAGATCGACACTAGACCACAGCTGTGAGGATCACATACCTGATACTGTCACAACCAACACGCAGCGAGGGGGCGACGAGGGGATTGCAGGGAGTGTGGGATAGTCAAGGGATAGTAGTGGTTCGAAACCAAAGTGGTGGAGTCACGGCGTCACTCACTGTCGGCTGATATAGTGGGTGACATCACTCACTCCACCTCACTGACAAGATGCTGCCGTACGCTCCCCCGGGGTGGGGCTCATGGCGCCGACCGTTGCTAACAACACCATAGCGTGGAGTATTGCCGGTTTACGTACGACGTCAAGTTTTTTTTGCCGTGGAGCGCACCATGTTTGAGGGCGGGATACATGAGTGTGTTGGTGCGGCGTAGGGTTGGTAAGGGAAAAATATATGCGTCGTCGTGCGAAGAGCGAAGTGGCGGAAACTAGGATTGATTATCGAGCACAGCCACAATCTACTCCCCCCCGTTCCGAATGTGATGCGTCTGTACCAAGTCTTCACCTCACTCTTCGACTTCTTGTCTTTTCCACATGGTGCTCAAGTGAAGCCCCTCCTGACTGGTTTTAAGGTCCATCAAGGTTGCCGGGGTTCGCATGCACCTTGCAACGGTCTGGGATGCCTTGTGAGCTGCTCCGCCACGCCTTCGAAGCCGTCGGAAGCCATCCCAAGGTCTCAAGTAGAGTCAGACCATTGCAAGCTATTTACCATTTTTCCGACAAATGAATCAAGGCTCAAGATATATCCCTAGGTCCGAGAAAATCGCCGAACGATTCTACGCACATTCGGAAAAAATTGGCCTTTACGATATAATTACTTCCACATGTCGACTGTTCGAGTCCTCCATTCATTGGGCATTCAGAGGCAGGCGGTCGGGAGCGGCCCGGCGCAGGGTGCTTTGGGGGACTCCGGCGGGACGGACAACTCCCCGCCCGAAGGATACCCGAAGACTGAGCAGTTGATCCGAGCATGTACGTGTGTATCATGTTCTCGACTCCATCTATTTGAAGGAAGCCACGCCACAACCACGCAGGTTGTCAAGCCACAAGGAGAATAGAAATCTCGATCCGGGAGTTGGGAGATCGGTTCAAGCTGTCGACAACATCCTGGACCCGCAACCCTACCGCACCAAGAATAGAGTTATCAAGGGTCAAATGATGACGATTGTACAGCAAGAGAGCGATTCGGGTATTACACAAATGAATTCGGATTCGGTACGAGGAAAGCCGTCTAGACTTTGTTAGAGGAACGCACTCTTGCTTGAAGCGTACGAGCAATTATAAACGCGCCAGCACCGGCGAACAACATGCACTAAACTTTGGTAGAAGCCAACAAGATGGAATGGAAAACAGAGTACTCACGCCTGAAAATGCGACTGGTCGGATCCAAAGGAATTTGCTGGTGAGGAGAGCGCCTTGGATGGGAGCAGAGACAAGAGAGCCGACACTGCTCATGGCCAACGCAAGCCCTGTTCTGGCGCTACATGGCGATTATTAGAATTATGGTGAAAGAATGGGGGAATAGAGCCACTCACCCGACCTCGTCTGGACTCCGTGCAAGCGAAGACATGCATACGAGAGCAAGTGCTAACCCTGTGAGAAAGGTATTATTGTCGACTGAACTGAAATCACAATTTCCACGAACATGCCCTGTACAACGTTAGATATAAAATTCGGGCGAAGAACAGGAGATTTACCCAGAGAAGAAACCATATAGGATGCTTATAGCCACAAGGGACCCAGCGTTGTGTCTGTGGAAATCGTCAGAATGCACATCGCGTGGTTGAAATGCACCCACATTCCCAACATTGCCCAGATGCTGGCGCCAGTAAAGAAAGTCGAGAAAACCATCACATTAAAGGGACCATACAGATCACTGAGATAGTTTCCTGATATGCGACCAAAGGCGCTTGAAATGTTCAAGATGGCAATCGAATAGAACGCGAGATTGCTTGAAATCGAATGCTGAACCGCATAGAGTTGGATGTAAATGACGGGGAAGTAAAATCCGATCGATGAACAGAGGAGACTGTAATGCAATGGTGTTATTTTCGATGAATCAACCTCGAAGAAAGGCGTTTATACCCGAATGTAGACCAAAGATAAGCGTAGTCAGTGAAAAAACTCTTGATGTCGGGCGCGGACACGCCCGGGCGCTTGGATCGTGGAGGCAAACGAGTACGCATTAAAGCATTCCCGACGACGAGGCAACCGATAACGACATAACCCGTCGCACGCACGGCACGGGCAAACCCGATTGTCGGAAGCAAATGGCTGCGTGGACGGTCAGTATGCGTGCGGGCACGGAGGGCAGCAAAGATTACTTCAACACTAATTGAAGGAGTCAGAATTAGCTGCGGGAAAGGGACTGGACCTACTAATGGGAAACACGGCGGCGCCGATGGCACTCCCACTGAGAGCCACGCCTGAGGCAAGGCCTCGTCGCTTATTGAAATAGTGGACAGCGATGCTAGCGGTTGGGACAAAGGTGAGGCCCAGTCCGATACCCAAGCCTACTCCCTGGCTGAGAGTTGTTTTAACGGAATAATTTGCGGATAAGCGAGATGATAAACCTCAAAAATATCTAGATGGTGTCTAAACAAGATTGTTTGAAAAGAAGGAGGAAACTTGCCTGATAATATTGCAGAGGCTTCGCCAATGAAAGCATGAATACGCTGCAAGTCAGAATAATCAGTGAGTCGGTTGCGTTCGAATTCGTTCGACTTGCGAAATCGTAAAGACGACCCCTCCTACAACTTGGACGTGGTGAAAATATCCATTGTCAAATAGCTTTCCCGAGACAATTCCCAGGGCGAATGGCATCATGAGTTGGAAACTGCCTATCCATCTGCACACAATCTTCGTGAGCCGCACCAGGGACACGACAGGACAGGTGCATACGCGATGCTGCTGGGGGAGTGGTTGCTCAAGTATTCCAGGACATAGAAATCTGTAAAATTTCAGGCAACGATATATGCTTTCCAGCAATCAACTATACCCTCGTAGACGCCTAGTTGGGGTCAGATTTGAATCAACAAGCGTGCAGACCAACTCACCGAATGAGTACAGGTATCTGGTTTAAACTGGTGTCAGATGTATTCAACAAGACATGAGCATCAGGATTGACCCAAAAGTCGCGAATAGTACAAGCCAGCTGAATAGGTAAACTTGAACATTGTTAAATTGGAACAAGCTGCGTAGGACTAACGCTCCAGCAATCGTTGTCCAAGCCTGTAGACCGCCCTCCGGGACACTCAAGTCCGGGACAGTCGAGTTTGGGACGGCCAAGCCCTTTTGGACAGTCTCAAGTGTACTGGAACTTTTAGACAGAGGAAAGTCTTTCTCTGCCACGGAAAGGGCCAGTTGATGAGACATGGTCTTGGTCGACCAGGTGTTGAGAGCAAGAGCGAACCGTGGGACGTCATAAAGGATCTCCGATATTCAGAATCGAAGTGATAGAGGTTGCTGATCGGTAAGAATCTGTGATTGGTGTGACCGATCATACGCTGAGCCGTCTTCCACCCTCAACCAGTCCACCTGCTGTTCGACGTCACTACGCAGCCCTATCCATACCAGCGCTCTGATGTCCATCGCCGGGCGGCGTGAACATCTTTTCAATCGAACAATTCTGGAGAGAGGTTTTATTAATTCCTGATAAACTCAGGTTTGGAGATGGCGGGAGCTGTTGGAGTTCGATACCGTAACTCGCGGATTCCTAAGTTGACCGAGACTCTCTGCCATGAACCTTCGACGGGAACATATCGACTTGGAGCCGTCCCTCTCATATCCCTTTCACGTCCTAGCCACCCACTACAACTTTGAAGGGAATCCTTACAGCGACTCGGACGATGCTTTGACGTTGATACTGTTCCACGCATTGGGTGTTCATAAGGAGACGTGGGAAGTCACGATCGCTAGCATCTTCAACCTCTGCAGTTCAGGTGCCAGCCAGGCCAAAATTCGGGACATCCTTTCCATCGAGAGCCCCAATCACGGCCGCTCCTCGGAAATAAACGCGAACGAGATCGCACGGCAAGCAGTGGACAATTGTATAAACAGCACTTGACATATAGTATGGTATGGTCCTTGCTGACCTGACGTTCCAGGGCCACGAGAATATGCCAAGGCAGCACAGCGGTTTCTTACTGCGCGTCCATTGATAGGAGGGTCAAGGGTGGACTTGAAAACCAGGAAACTAGTTGGTATTTGTCACAGCCTCGGAGCAGCCGCACTGTGAGCCATGTCCGCTTAATATCGAACTTTCATAACACCTTGAAAGATTCCTTGCTGCGCAAGCAGACCCGACGATCCCCTTCAAGTTTATGATCGCCTTCGAACCGGGCGTAACCGACAAGGGCAAGTACCTCTTTCGCTTTCATACCATTTCGGGTTTCTGACCGCCGCGTAGATAATAGCCAACGAATTCGTGCGAACTTCGCAGCCTCTGCGTGGGCTTGGTTGAGGCCAGATGTCTTTCGTAGTCGCAAAGCCGCAAGAAAGGCTTTGGAAAGGGACATGATGTATGCCACTTGGGATCCTAGGTGCCTCGACCTTTTCGTGGTTTGTAGACTTGCAAGAATTTTTTCAATTTTTCTTGATAGACCATCTAGGAACATGCGCTCATCGCTCACCCTGCTGCCAAACACCAAGCGCCCTTCACGTTTCCGGGAGTCATCACCGCGCTGTCCAGGGATCACCACGCTGTGTGTATAGTTCCTTGCAGACCTGTATTTCGAACTGATCGTTTCTTCCAGCGTTCGTTCATGAGCGACGATCTCACATTCCATGGCGTGGAAGCCTACGCCGCTATGACTCAAAGAATTCCAGTCTATCTTGTTTGGGGAGCCGTCGACGAATTCGCGTATGTTTTTCCGTAGCATGTGGCCGTTACATTGATTATTTCTGGCAGCAACGACGATCTGAGGGACTTTATGACAAAGCCAGGGCGAACACCTGCATCTGTCTCCAAGATCGAGGATGCTGGGCATATGGTGAGTTTATGGACCCACAATATCAGAATCGATTCGCTAAAGGTGATTCAGGTGATCCAACAGCAGCCCGAGAAGTGCGCGGAGGAAATTTTATCTATCCTGCTGATTGAATCTAAACGGATGGCCCGGCTCTGAATGGAAAACAATCACGCCGTGTCTACTTGCCCAGGACCACGGTCCAGCTTATGAGCGCCGAGGTACACACTACTACATCATAATCGTCCCTGGGCTTTACGCGCCCTCGACAACTGGAATAAATATGTGACTTTTGAATTTCAATGTATCCTAAGACTGACATGGAACCATACAAGAATCAAGATCTTTCTCAAGCTCCAACAAGCCAACAACTTGACAAGGGACTCAAAGACTCAGATCATTCGGCCTGACAGATCTGCCAGGCTATCTCTGATGCAGCGGCGGCAGGCGGCGGCCTATACCAGTCAAGCCAAGCCATGTGGCAGGCTCGCGTACTCCACTGATAATTCCGGTTCAATTGGAATGCCATCAAATTTGAGATCGAATCTCTCATCCTCGCGAGCCGACGCGTCTTTTTTTTCGCCATATCATGTACTCCTTTAAAGATAATATCCCACGCATAGTTCAAATCTGCTTCTTCCGCCTACAAGGAACTCGCTCGGCTGGTCACCCAGTTTTCTACACCCGACATGGCGACTGTTACTTCTGGCTACGTCAAAACCGTAAACTACGCTGCCTCGAATGAGAAGCAGGGTCTCCGCGGGTATCTGAACTACTTCACCAATGGGGTGCAAGACATTTTGCTTTCTTCTCCCTTGAATCCTTTCCACTCATTTGGTGCGTCGCAAAATTCGTTTTATTGAGTGGTCTGACAAAGCATATTCATTAGCAAAATCGACTGTCCTTTCCATTCTTAAAAATCTTAAGGACGGACAACTCTTCATCGAATCTCTGGGAGAGACGCATGAGTTTGGCGAACCTTACACCCTTCGCACCGCCGGCCCCCCGACCGAATTGAAAGCCACGATAAAAGTCCTCGATGAAAATTTTTGGACCAGAGTATTCCTCCATACCGACTTCGGTTTCGCGGGTATGTTGCTGTATGTCATTCAGAGTTGCCGCTCTATTCTCTGAATCGCCTTTCGGCTAGATTCGTACATGCTTAATGAAATCGAGGTTGAAGGCTTTGATTTGAACAACGCGTTCCGCGTATGTCGCTTTTCATTCTATTTCTCCGTGCTCCATTAGGAACATGCCTTCAGATTTTCATCCTGAACAGGAAGCGCCTCTCAGAGATGCATACCTGGGCAACGCCCCTAATTCGTACGGCAAGTTACATGTTGGTAATTTGCCGGCGGTTCCGATTATTAGGCTAATAGATGGGACGTCAGTGCCAACACCCGTCTTGCTAACGGTTTGAGCGGGAGCAAGAGTAACATTTCGTGAGTCCAGAGCTTCTCGTGCCCAATTTTTCCTGACCTATTTAGAGCGCATTATGATCTGCCCAACGAGCTGTTCACGGGATTTTTGTCTTGGGACCTGACCTATTCGGGCGCAGTGTTCGATGAAGAAGCCAAAGGTGCTTGGGGAGATTTCCTTGAAGACAGGCCGGTCGCACCCCCGCGCCTTTCGTACCTTCAAGAGCGGACGATTCCGGCCGACGACCTGGAACGTGGACAGCTCGAGAAGCTCCACCGCATGTGCAAACGTGCCCGACTCCGGCCTGGCTGCAGAGTCCTTGAGATTGGGTATGATTCGAACCAGCACGTTGTTCATTTAACTCATATTTTTCCCCTGTAGTTGTGGATGGGGCAGCTTCGCCATCATGGTACACTCTTCGTCCAACCCTTTTTTTCTCGGACTTATCGCAATATTTCCAGGCTGCAGGCACATACGGAGCGACTGTCGACACCATCACCATCTCCGTTGAACAAAAGGTCGCAGTGGACAAGACAATCGCTGAAGCTGAGCTTGCTCATATGATCAATGTACACGTTCTCGACTACCGGAGTTTGCCCGACTCTTTCCGCCACGCCTTCGATGCCGTGGTTTCGATTGGAGTTATGGAGCACAGTAAGTCCGGGCTAGTCATCTCACAGTTCGATTTATGACCTTGGACGAAGTTGGTCTCGAGTTCATGGGAGGGTGGTTCAAACAGATGGCCTGGGCCATGAAGCCTGAGAACTCATTCAAGGTCTTCACGATGACCACAGTTCCGGACTCCCGCTGGGAGCAATACTCTGGGTATGTATCGAGCCCATCTTACGTTGTTTTCATTCACATTCAGCAGCGAGGTTGACTTTATCCGCAAATATATCTACCCGTAAGTCGACAACTAATATAGTATTTATGTACGAGCTGACTTTCTACAGCGGAGGCCAATTATCGTCCCTGAGAACGCTCGTTGACCATATCGCCGACGCTGGGCTGAGTGCGCATACTTTCTGCCGCTCTATGAGTGCGCTAATGACCCGTGCAGATCTCGAGACCGTGGAGAATATTGGCCCGCACTACCCTCGCACGCTGCGAGAGTGGAGCCGCAGGTTCCAACAAAACTTCGACGGCCACATCAAAGTCGGCCTCCAAAGCCGCCACCCCGATCTTAGTGAGCAGGATATTGATATATTCCGTCGAAAATGGATCTGTAAGTGCTGTCGGTGTCAAAACGCGTGGAACGATGCTTTAATGTCGCACCGTAGACTATTTTGCATACAGTGAGGCAGGCTTTGCTCTCAACAATCTTTCCGATTCGATGGTTACGGTGACACGCGAAGTACGATATTATTCTCTCAAAGTTCCCCTTGCTCATAACCTTCCAACAGGCTAACTTGAACCTCGGGAGAGAAGTTCAGGGGATGCTCTACGAGTATTGAACTGAGCAGGAGCCGGAGTGACGCCGGGGACCCGAGAGGACAGATCTAAATCGGGTCAGTGGGATGAGTGAGACCCTCTTGTATATTATATACTCCGTTTCGCTCGAGTTACTGCACCATTCGACATTCATTTGCCTTGTTACTTTTACTTTAGTTGGATCCATCCATACCCATACGCTCTACATTCGAATATAATTAATTGTGCACTGCTATACATATATATGTGGGCACAAAGCAACTACTATGTCAGTTGGCTTTTGAAAACGCCCCGGAAGTACCGCTGTAGACCCGACCGACTGCGCACGATGGCGCCGACAAGACCGTCCGGTCGCACGACGACAATGTCGCACCCATCTCGCAGCGCATATGTGCTGTATGCGTACCCTGCGCGGTCCTCGAGAACCCAGTCCGCAAGCTCGTGCTGTTCGGTAATCGTACCCTGTGCGCGGACGACGACTACAGACTGCACGGCGTGGGGCACTAGCGAGGTCAGCAGGCGGATCACGGCTGCGGATCGACTCGCGTCGCTGAAAATGAGCACAGTGTGGTGTGAGGCGAGGAAAGTGCGGAACAGGCTTGTTGTGGGTGCGTCCTCGGGGGCCTTATCTGCTGTGGGGTGCTTAAGCACGACGAGCCCTGGAGAGTCCGGAGCGCGGTCGCCGGCAGATAAGGGGCGATCTACGAAGGTATTGAATGAATCGTCCTCCTCGTCTTCCCCATCGCCAAAATCGAAGTCGTCGAATTCATCATCGAGAGGGTCTGTGTCGGGCTGCTGCTCGTCAACGACTATCGAACTCCACCGATAGTTCACCCCGAGCTGCAGAACGCCACCGTTGTGCTTCCACGCAGATACACCGCCTGGGCTCGGAAGTGGGGCACCAGTCTTGCCTGCCCAATTCTCCTTGAGCAGCAAAGTGATCTGGTTCAGCATCGCAGCAACTACTGGCGCCCGCTCTTCGGTGTACGTCTGCAGTAGTGACTCGGGCGCCAGATTCCGTTGCACCAACGCAAGTTTCCAAGCCAAGTTGAACGAATCTTGAATCCCGACATTCAAACCCTACTTACAACCGGGAATTAATGGATTGTCGCATGCAACGGAAAAATGCCGTACCTGACCTCCGGTAATGCTGTCTTACAGTCAGAGAGTCGTTCCCTGCAACACTGAAAGCCGAAAACGCACCTGTGAACGTGTGCTGAATCTAATGGATGGTTAGGTTCAGATAGCCTTGTTTAACCTATTATCGCGTACCTCCTGCAACGAAAACTCGTCCCACCCCAAATCGGTCGACCATCCGAACACTTGGTCTACTGGAAGTGAGATCCAGGGAAATTTATGGGTACGCGCAACGTACCGATAATGCGAAAGCCAAACGACATCCCCAAAGACAATGTCCCTCCGCCGTCCAGTGTATTCGACGAATATGGGGGCAAGCGCTTCGGGATGCTCAACGATGTAAGGGTGGTCAATATTTGGGCCCTGGAGCAGAAAGCTCCACATAAATGGCACTTCGGTCGGTCTCAGACTGATCCTGTAATTTCCATCAGCTCTTTCAATGTAAATCGAAGGAAAGAAAAAAAAAAACCATGCGGCGCCAACCTCTCCCCACATATGCCAAAGCTAGAAGCACGGTCAATGAATTTAATGGGACGGGCGACGAGGCCAACCTTCGGATCCAGTCCATGGACCATTACATCTCCGACAACCAACCGATCCGCGTTGCTGGTCTCTCCGAGGAACGTGAGACCCAGGGATTTGCGAACCATACCGCGTGCGCCATCTGTCCCTACAAGGAAATCAAAAGTCATGGACTCCGTGATATGCTCCTCGCCGCCGGGGCGTGAAATAGAAGTGTGAACGCAGTCGCCGCCCTTCGGTTGCTCAAACGAGAGCAAAGTGGTCCCCCATTCTGTCTCACACCCTAGCTTCCGCAGTTCGGTGCGCAGGATCTGTTCAAGGTGATCCTGGCCCAGCATCACTACGTTGGGCTGCAGACCAAGTGGTCAACTCGGCAAGCTCAACACACGAGAAAAGCACGGACGAACGGGCGCTGCGGAGTCGGAAGAACGGGGGGCCACATGTCGAATTTGCTGAGCATCTTGACGCCTTCAGGCATCTCATACACGACAGCCTGGGGGGCGGGAATTGCGCGGCGCAGGATTTCATCGCCGACGCCGAGCGCACTGAAGAGCTCGAGCGACCGAGGCTGGCGGTGGTTGATTAGGGGTAAATGAAAGCCTAAAGGAGGTGGGAGCGCACCATGATACCCGCACCACGCTGACCTAGCCGGGATACGGGCTGCGAATCAATAAGACGCACCCGTACGCCGTTTCGGCGGAGGGCCAGGGCCATTACGAGACCCGATGGGCCTGCACCAACCTGTTTCGGGTTTCAGCGTAGCATCAGTATAGCAAAGAATACGGACGACGAGAACTTTAGGATGGGAGCGAGCGGACGACATCTAGTAAGATCATCGTGGTCTAGGTCCATTTTATACGGGCGTTCCCGAGGCCCAGCCTCTGGTAACGTGATCGTGATCCCGCTGCTTCCCTCAGTTCCCTCCGAGGCGTTCCGATTGTTGCAGGTTTTTTCTCTCGAACAACTCGGAAAAATCACGAAGACGGCCCGTTTTCCGACAGGAATTCAATGAAATAAACGACGGACCCTGGGCCATCCAACCCATCCAGCTTCGATTTCCGTCCGTAGCCATTTGTTGAGGGCCTAGACCTAGGTTCGTTTCAGCCTCTCTAGTCTACTGGGCGTGAAATCTGAAGATAGTCGTTCAGATCACGTATACCAGAGAGCCTAGACCTGGAAACCAAAGTTACACGCGTACGGTTAATAGGTTCGTCGCCGTCACCCAGTATATGGTCCCTGTCAACACCCATCGAGACCGTAACCCGACGGGAACATCAGCAGTGCGGACTAATCAAGCGTTAACACCGTCTTCGCGGCATAAAAACTGAAGTCCAATTCCTCAATTTAGTTTGCGGTGCTGCTGTAACTAGCTTGGGCGGCCATTACGGGCTCCGTGCGACTTCTCTGAGGCTGAATAGCTGGAATGCAGGTAGTCGATGGTCGCCGCTCGCCGCTCACCATCGCCGTCGGGGGTCTGACGGGGGTCCAGGCGGGACATTTCAGGGTCGTTCCGGAACTTCCTAACCCATGTTCTAGCGCTGTACGTATAGTTGCAAGCGACGTCGCCGAGCTACTCGTTTTCCTTCCACCCTGAAAAACGGCTCGTAACTCGGGCCTCAGCTTCCTAACTCTTAATTTAGCGTCGGGCTTCGTGGGTATGGTCTAGCGAACATCTACCGGAACCTTTTCGTATTTACTTGGGGAATGTTGTTAGGAAGAACTCACACACCGGCGTAAGTACACCTGACCCATGGCTTCGATTAGATTGCGGTCTCTATCCAGAATTGAAAATAACCGTGGCGCTCGCAAGTTGTTCTCGGGATTCCTTCAAATCAGCGAGTCCGTCCGCGTGGAGTAAAGAAACCTATTATTCATGCGGCAGCGGCATTGCGGCACTACGCCTCCTGCCCTGCGGGTGATGACGAGACCTTGACTCTGAGCTGCCAGACCAATAAATGCATAGAGGAACCACGTACTTGATGTTGCAAGACCCACGACTCTGGAATCAATGTTATGTAACACAGGGAGATTTCGGGTCCAGAAATGTTCAACGAAAAGCCAGCAGAACTACATCCCTGCCTATTCAACAGGATTGACGCCACGGAAAGTCGACTATTCTATAGAAACTCCCTTTATAAGCACCAACAACCGTGGGTTTGCAAGATGCTTCTCGATGACAAATACCGGAACTTCCTAATTTGGGTTCTGGCGTTGAGTGCAGACGCCCACAGCCACAAACGAAGATCCAGGAAGCATCATGCGTTCTTTGCACCCGCGCTCTCGGCACCGCAGAAGATCGGATTTGCAGATATGAATATATCGAGCGGTGCAATAGCATCCGAAACCTGAGAATTTCCTAATTCGGCGCCGGGCGTTGAATGCGGGTGCAGTCGACTCGGATGGTACCCAATCTGACACTGACAGGTTTTCTGCATCTGAAAAGGTTGAATATCGATCTTGTGACAATCTGTGAGGCGAGATCTTCTGCGCGAAGAGTGGGACGGTAGGAGACTCGCACGCATCCGGGAGATTACGATGTTGTGCGTCTCACGCCGGAAACCCGAGTACGTAAGTTGTTCGAGTTCTCGGTGCGGAGGCAGGATTTCTTCAATAATTGGGTGCGCAGTGGATTAACAGGTCTGAGCGTCTTGTACAGGTACTTCGATGGCCTTCATCGTGAGCTCCTGCTCCTGCTCCAGAGGGCGTGACCCCAGAGTAAATCCCAGGACGACAGTGATTTACAGATGGCAGAAACTTGGAACTACGAGCTGGCGTTCGGGTGCGTGAATATACCGAATGAGTTCTCTGGAGCTCCAGAAACCTGAGAAATTCCCCCATTCAGCGCCGGGCGTTGAACGCGGTTGCAGTCGGCGGCGTGATGGGAAGTGCACCCGAAAGATGTTCGATGTTCGATCTCAAGATGCACGAACCACCACCGGATAGATATCTATTCGGGTGTAACAGAGTGTAACCTAGATGGATGTTCATGATCTTCTCGTCTGTCTGAGAAGAAGTTCAGAAATTTCCTAATCGAGCGTCTGGCGTTGAACGCCACACTGTATCTTTCAGATGTTTGATCTACATAGGGCGCGGTCAGGTCCACCTTCGGATAATCTATGCGCGGTACTCGAGAACGACGATCTCCCGCACCCATTGAGGCTACTTAGTCGAGGACCAGTAGGGGATCGTCATCCATCGACAATCAGGAAACGGTCGGTGGCGTCCGTCAGATCTGGGGCAACCCAATCTCGAATCCCGCGTAGATCGTACGCGTGTACCTCATCAGAGATCTCAGCATTCCCGAACGAGACCTCGCCTCGGTCATTCAGCAAGTTGTGGTCCACAAACGATTACGATTGGTTCACGATGTATCGAGTCGTTCATAAAAAGTAGATATCGGCGGGCCCGTTTCTGAGTTTCGGAACGAGGTTGCAAGCGCCAAGGCAGTACAAGAGACTATTTCTGAGTATCGGCCATCCATCATGGATTCGTTGGGTCGCCTTGTTCCGTTTTTCAATTGCCTGCGTCCATTTCCGGTATGTATCAGCCAATTCCGCTTGTATCTAACACGCATTGATTATCAGGTACATACAATACTTTTAGCGTGCATGTGCCGCTGCGTCCGTTCCTAAGCTGGGGGGTGGGCTTCGGACGCGGCTAGTCCCATAGCAAGACTCAAAGTAACAACCCTTTATCGGGCGGCGCGAGCTTCGAGTACCAATCGAATGGCCGGCTACGGCTCGACCTCCATGAGGTCTGGTGCCTCGTCGTCGTCGCCCTCTTCTTCCTCGCCCTCCGGACCAGCCGTCGGCGCGCGCGAGGGGACGAGCACGTCCGGGAGCGCGCTGGAGATGCGCGCGAAACGCAACAGATGCGCGTACCCCAGCGAGCTAACGTCCCATTTGCGGAAGCGCTCGAGTGTCGAGGGGTCCGTCAGGTCTGGGATCTCTGCAAAACAAGCGATCGTAAAAACAGGAAAGCGCGCGCGAATAGCCAAAGCAGACGGCACGCACCCATCCCGGTTCGGTACACCTCCTGCTCGCGCAGCCGCAGCTCCTCGATGCGCAGCTCCTTGCCGCTCTTCGGGCGGCCCTTGCGGCGCGCAGCCTGCTCCTCCGCCAGCGCGCCGTCGTTCCGCGCGACCCACGCCTGCGCGATGATGTGCAGCTCCGGCAGCGTCAGCGCCTCCACCGGCTCCGCGCCAGGGTCCGTTTCCGGCGCCGGGGGGAGGGCGGCGTGGAAGAACTGGTAGAGCTCGAGCATGGAGGTGGCCTTGTGGCTGCGCTTTGTGCGGAGGTTGCCGAGCTTGCCCTTGCGGAGGGCTTTGCGGGCGAGCTGGCCGGCCTTGCGCGAGTCGGGGTGGAACACCTTTTCTTTTTTCGTCGGTTTCCCGCCCTTTTGGGGCGCTTTTGGTTTGGGAGGCATGTGGTGCGCGAGAAAGGAACGGCAGCCAAACAACACGACACTGCTTGCGATCAACCTCCGACTCAATGTCGGGCTCGTCGCGCGACGCAGACCGCATCTCGTCTGCCCAGCAGACTCTCGATAGTGTGTTCTTCCTCAGCTCTCAGTTCATCCACTCATCCCCCGCAGTCCTGCATGAAATGTCGCAACTACTCAACACACAGCTCGACAAGGAGACGGTGCGTCCCAAGCAGGTCTGCGAGCACTACTGACGCTGCACGGAGCAGCTCACAACGTGTGTGCGAATGATCGAGAGCGGGGTGAACCCCGAGGCGCTTGCGGTGGGTGGCAACAGTTGTCTGCGCGTACAAGGTATTCATGCGAGCAGGCCGTCATTCAAGAGCTGCGACGCGAGAACGGGAGGATGCAAGACACGAAATGATTATGTACTTGTAATATCTACGCGTTTACAGCTCATATGAAATTCGGGAGCACCATTCTTCAGGCAGTGTCCTCTGATTAGCAGGTTTTGGGACGAGACCTCTCGTCAAAGCTGTCAGATGGAAGAGCACGTTTTCGCCGCTTCAACCCTGCGGAGTCGTCGCAGTCCAAAGATGATTGTGGGGCAGCTAGCTCTTGTAGACTAAATGCTGCAATGGGTTTCGACTAGTCCTCCCCCGCCTAGATTTTTGTCCCCTCATGGATGGCCTCGTGTAGTGTCCAGTTTGAAATGAATTTTGCGTGTAAGTTACTGTCACTGTAAGGATGAAAAGATCGCCAAGTGGGTAAGATGGAAGTTGTAAGTGTTTGTCAGCAGACCTTTACTGGAAACTGTTGCAATAACCGGGAGTGTATGGAGCCTACCGAGTACGATATTAGACGCGAGGTGGAGGCTCTCAAGGATCTCAGGCGTCGCTCTACTGCCCCCGGCGCCCTCACCCTTGACCCCGACCTCCCCAACCAGGGCCCCCCGTCTCCAACCGCCCAGTATCGCTCCCCCGAGGCGGGCTCCAGCGCTGGGGCGTCCTCAGACCCGCCATCCAGCCCTCAGGCATCCAGCGACGACCCCTTCCATCTCTTCTGGGTCCCCGCAGGTCTCCACCCAGAGATCGCCCCCGCAGAGTTCCGCGCCTTCCTCAAGGAACATGCACGCAACCCCCCCTCGGACGACGACCCAGCCTCCCTCCAACGCGCCCCCTCCACCGCCTCTAATGTCTCCTCCGGTCTCGGCCGCAAAAAGTCGATGCTCAGTCGCCAGTATCAGCCATCAGAGAAAGACGACTCGCAAGACGACACCGTCGTCCCCCTCCGCAGAAACCGCTCCATATTCTCCTCAAACCAGAATCAGGGCCCCCAGCTCACTATAAGTGATCTCCAGAAACTCGAGGAGCTCGCCGAGGAAGCCTCCGCCAGCGACGATCCCTCAAAGCTCAGGAATATTCTCCGCCGCAGCCTCAGTCTCAACGTCTCGCCGCTAGGTGTGTCTTCTTTTTGCTGCAATTCACCCCAATTTTCTTACTCTGAGCCAAGCCCTTGATGACGACATTGATCTCGGCGACGAGGCCGACCAACCCATCGTTGGCGCTGGAAAGTTCCTGCGCCGCACCCCGCGCACGCGAATTCGTAAACCAAACCTTCCTGGCGACGGCGGAGGCCATCGCTTTGGCGAGCGCCGCCGCGGCCCATCCGCGCGTTCCGCCACCTCCTCCGTTCTCCAACGCACCTCGAGCGATGTGTCGTCGAGTGACCACGGCGAATCAGTCGAATCCCTCACCTCCCGCGCGCGCGCAACCTTCTCCGAAGAAGGCCCGCCCCCAGATCGACCAGACTCTTTCAGCGAAGAGGTCCTCATATACGCCGCCTATGCGCGGGACGAAGAAGATGACGACGTCCCGATACAGCCGTCCTTGCCCCCCGTGCTAATCACGGAATCTCCCCCCTCTACCCTCACAGAGCTCCCCGATGTACCACCACCACAGCCCGAGGCGCCCCCAGCCCCGCCCGTGCCTGATCCAGCGCTTGTGGACACCCTTTCTCCCGTAATCCATCAGCCCCAGCCGACCCACCTGCTATCTCCTTCCTCTTCAGATCCATATCAGGGCCAGCCCGCGCCCCCATCCCGCACGCCCTCGCCGTCCGACTTTGAGTCGCCGGAGGCGTACAACCCGAGCACCACCCCGACCAACTCGGCCCCCGCGTCGTCCTTCCTCTCCACCTCCCCCTCTCCGCGCAAGGAAAAGGACAAGAAGGGGCTTTTTGGCATCTGGGGCAGCGACAAGGAGAAGGAAAAGTCGACCAAGGCGAGCAAGAAGGAGCGCGAGCGCGCCGAGAAGGAGAAGGAGAAGGAGCGGCGGGAGAAGGAGCAGCGCGAGAAGGACTCGGGGTTCTTCGGCTCGCTCTTTGGGAGCAAGAAGAAGCACGACGCGGCGGCCGAGTCGTCCTCGTCCTCGTCGTCGCTGCACGGCGGGCGCGAGGCCGCGCAGGCGCTGCTCGGGCAGTCGCAGCGCGCCCCCAAGTCGCCTGGGCCCGGGCCGTCGCCCATGGGCGGCATGCCGGGCATGATGGGCGGCGCGGGCGGGATCAACAATTACTCGCGCTACCCGATCCACGTCGAGCGCGCGATCTACCGCCTCAGCCACATCAAGCTCGCGAATCCGCGAAGGCCGCTGTACGAGCAGGTGTTGATCAGTAATCTGATGTTTTGGTATTTGGGGGTTATCAACAAGGCGCAGGCGGCAGCGCAGGCGGACCAGGCGGCGCAGGCAGCGGCGAGCGAGGGTGAGAAGGAGCGGCTGGAGCGGGAGAAGGCGGAGCGCGAGGCAGCGGCGGCAGCGCAGGAGCGCGCAGAGAAGGAGCGAGTGGAGCGGGAGGCGGCGGAGCGGGAGCAGAGGGAGCGCGCGGAGCGGGAACAGTGGGAGATGGAGAAGAAGAAGCGGGACGCGTCGCCGCGGCGGGGGGCGCTGACCAAGGCCGCGCCCCCTGGCGCGGGGCCACAGCAGCGGAGGGCAGAGATGCCCGTCAAGAACCCCCAGTACGAGATGCAGCACCGCTCGATGGAGAAGGAGTACGCGGGATACAACGGCAATGGGATGCGGCCGAACACGGCGCCGCCAGGGCGGCAGGGGCAGTCCCCGACGTCGCCCAAATTCAACCAGCAGCAGATTGCGAGTCCCCAGGGCGGCGCGGAGCAGCATTATTACTACTCTCCCGGCGAGGCGATGCAGCAGCAGCAGCAGCAGCAACGACTGCCACCGGGCGCGATGGCCCCCGTGGACCAGTCGACGTGGCTCGTGGGGCAGCCGCCCGCGCGCAAGCAGACGAGTTCGTCGCCCCCCCCGACAAACCAGGCACCCCAACGACGGTCGCGGTCACCCCCGCCGCCGGTGAATATGAACCAGCAGCCGATGCCGGTATTCAATGCGGAGGGCGGGCAGGGCGGTGCGCGGCTCGGGGGGCGGTCGTTGTCCGCCACGGCGGTGCCGTCGCCGTCGCCGTCGCCACCAATGAACGGCAAGATTCGCAAGGGGCAGAGCGCTTATGCTGGGACGCCGAGCAGCGCGAACGGACAGCGGCGACCACGGGCGGGGGACGCGCCGGTGGTCAACGGCGGCGGGGGGGAGGAAGAGGACATGCCGTTGGCGATGTGGCAGAAGCAGCAGCGGCGATGAGGTGGTGCCACCCGTCCCCGTCCACTTTCCCCCGTCATCATCTAGACTTTTCTTGCATCTCTCTCTCTCCTCTCACTTGCAAGCCCGCTCTGCTCATTTACGCATACATCACGCCCCAGTCCGCCGCCGCCGCCGCTGTCAGGTCCACCCGCCTACTTTATCTCCACTAACTTGCCCCTGCCCGCCTGCCTTGCTGCCTGCCCGCCGCCCGCCGCGTCTTGTTGTACATGTACTGTACGGTATTCCCATGCCCATACCACACTCCCTTACGGATTCGGACGGACACTATCATATGATTTGAATGATACAAGTAAATTACTTGAACGCGCAGCAAGAGTCAAGGCAAGACAGGACGGCGGCGAGACGGAGCCCGCTGCTAATAATTGATCGGATGAACAAAACTACTTTACGATCTACCTTTGCTATTATTTCTCTTTTCTCTTTTCTTTTCGTTTTACTGCTACCAACCAACCGCAACGACAATCTCCCAGCATTGTCCCAACCCACCAACAATTTGCAACCATGTAATTTTATTAGCATTCTATGGGATGTGATAGACGAAAATGAAATCGCCTCGCCTTGTCCAATTTCCTGCACTAGGTCGAGCAGAGGAATGAAGCATTGGGTTTCCTTGAACCCATACATGTTGCGCGACGTACTCCGCCTCCGTCGTTGACAGCGCGACAGTGGCCTACCTCTTCGACGACCACGACACCGGGCCAAGCGACCGTAGAGGTTGTCTCACACATACAGATTACCAGCACAGTCCGATGGAACGGTATGAGTATCAGTGAACATGTACTTGTATTTTTGTAATGTGTTAACAATGCTTTGCGAACTACTCGTGGGCAGTGAATTGGAGCAACATCTGGGTCCCCTGCTTGACCTCGAACTGCACCCCACGTACCGCTATGGTCGTCCCGTATGGGCCGAGCACGATTGGCTGCATTTCCATACCCACTGTCTTGACGCTCATCGCCTGGAAAGTGTATCCGTTTGGGACTTCCGAGAGCTGAGAGTTTTCCCCAACATCGTAGAAATCGAAAAGAAATGCCTGTCGATCCTTCTCACCATGCTGGCTGCCGATTTGGAGGGGGTACTGTCGAATGGCAAAGTTGGTCGTCGGGATAGTATTGAGCTTAATCTTGGCGACCTCTGGACCTTCGCGGGGCATGCGCTGTGATGGCAGTCCGAATAGAGCCTTGAAGCGAGGTTACTGCATACCATGATGTCGTACATCTCCCCATTTTGAAAACAGCTGAGTCCGGCGTAGATGGGATGGTTTTCGTCTGCCAGGGCGTCCGCCACCGTGCTCAGCTCTGTAGGGGAGAACAGGCCCTGAATATCGAGAATGTTATCCCCAAGCTTGGACATGAGGATGCCCATGGGTGAGGCGAGCAATCGCTCCTGCGTTGCGAGGGCCGCTCTCGTCTGCGAGGTGGTGGTGGCTTTTGACATCGTTGATATGACCATCACGTGGATCAAACTCTCCTCCAATACCGCTAATTTGCTTGGGAGTTACATCCAAGAGTGGCTAAGGCGGGGTCGGAACAAGGCACTTCACATTGTGAACCTCAGTCATCCATGCTTTGTGAAATACCATCGAGTCGGCATTTAAGATAACCCATTCATAGGCTCATAATGTGTCTGACGTGCATTAATAATGCCGCCCGATCATCCCGCCTCAAGCGCCTGCCTGAAAATGTGAAGCTGAAAGTTCCATTCGTACCACGAGGTCCTTCCAACAAGCTTGCATCCATCCACAATGAACGCCAGAGTAATATCAGAAATCGTCAAAATTGCCGTCAAGCCAGGATTCGACGTGGTATCTCCGAGTTTTGCTAGACTGCGCGAGGCAAGCGTTGCGGGCGGTGTGAAAGAGCAATATTACGGGTTTTCGCACGCAGAGGGACCAAAGAGACATCTTTGCTGGGTTATCCGTGGGTTGTTTATTTCAAGACATAAGTCCAACACTTGAACGTACGGCAGAATGGCCAGAGTCGTCGGGCCCCCTTGAAACAGATTCGTTCAGGGACGCGCTGAAGAAGTTGGACGCGAATGGGAAGCCTGTTTCGTGGCTTGTACCATTTGCTGACGCAAGCCAGCCGCGGCGCGCGCTCGTGGCTCCGTGTGTGCAACTGGTATGCCGCAATGTATTGGTTTCGTTGTAACGACTTCTGACGCGGTGAGGCGCCAGTGTACCGTTCCGCTGAAACCCGGGACGAATTCGACCAGCCCGGCCATAGCAAATTCGCTGCACAAGACGTATTCGGACTGCTACGAAGCGCCGGGGTTCACAGGCGGGTACTGGGGCACGGCACTGGAAGACAAGCTGATGAATTGGTACTATCTTGGGTGGGAGACACGTGCAGCGCACGATGAGTACGCTGAGACACCTCTGTTTTGGGTGGAGATCAATAATTTAATGCCTCATATGTCGGGGGGCGGGGCGGACTATTATACATTTACCCAGCAACTTGACTAGCTTGTAGTGGTTGTGGTTCAAGTGATGAAGTGTTTGTGAGTGAGACGATCAAAGATCGCATTATACCTTCGAGAGCACTGGTGATACTGTACTGATGGGGGATGATGGGAAATGATGGGGGAATTGATGGGGGAATCCGGTGAACGGATTTTCCTCCACGGATTTCCGGGAGAATTCGCACCAGTGAATTCACTCCATCATTTCTCCCCCAAAGAAATCACTCCAGGAATTTACCTTATTCCGCTGGATAAGATTATCTAAACGTGTTTCCCTCCAGGGATTACGGTGCATGGATTTCCTGAGTATTTCCGTCCACAGATTTCCGTCCACGTATTTCCATCCAGCACTTTCACTTCAGTGACTCGCTATCTTTTTTTCATGGACATTTTTCCCTCCAGTTGTTTCGCAGGACTGCATTCTTTGGAGTGAATCTGCTTCAGTCTTTCAATTGATTTTCTCTCTCCAGGGGTTTCACTGCACACCTTTTTGCGGGATTCGCTGGACAGAATTCCCTGCTGCCAATTCCTGTTTTTTTTTTCTTTCCAGCGAAACCCGTCAATGTATTTAAATGAAGTGAACTCACTTTAGCTATATTCAATAGATTTATATGTTCCGGCAAACATTTCGCTCCACCACCATCTTTGGTAATTTCTCACGATGTCTTTGTGGGATCGGCACTTCTTTACCTTCTTGTTCTCCATCCAGCGAAATGGGATTTCCTCAACCTCTTTCTCCCGTCCAGGGAATTTTAGGTTTGGCCTTGCTTGCTGCTGCATAGTTCCTTTCATTGACTCCCACACTCTCTTCACATTCCTTGTTTCATGCCCCGGAACCTCTCAAACGACATTTGTCCCGAGTGCGAAGTGAACTACCTCACCCGGCCTGTTCCATCTGTTGGCTTCTATACTGCTGAGCACGAGTATTGTGTGTACCAGAAGGTTGCTTCTTTTAATTCTTTCTTTGTTCATCAACTAACTCACAACTCAGTGCCCTGGTCACATCTTCAAAGCAGGAAGTCAGTGCCAATTCTTTCGCTGGCAGGACGATCTCAGCCCTCCGCCCTGGGGTAACGTCATGTCGACTCCGACAAAGAAAAAGCAAGCCGTCCCCTGTACCAGTCCTCGCTGCTCTTCAGCCCCCAAGCTGCGTGGCTCTCATCAGAAATGCTCCCAAGGCTTCTGCAAAGAATGCTGCTTGGGAACCTTCTTTGTGTTTGCACTTGAAATGCCATACGTCGACGGGAAGACCAACATGGTCAAAGTAGTGATCACCGGATGCGACAAGATGCTTCACCAAAGAGCAATTGTTGTCGTAGAAGATATAAGAGGGGATCACACCCGGATACTGTGGCGGAAATGTTGCTTTGAGAAACGTCTGGAAGATAGTCAAGAAGGATGTGAATTTCGATGGAATTAATGTACCAACCACAACACCGGTCAGTCCCTCCGACCCATAGAAGGTGGCCCGAGAGATAATGACTCCACAACATCGTACAAAAAGCTGCTCGTTGTGAGACCAGCTCCGAGCATTTTTCCCCTTGATAGCCGGGGTCGGAGGTGAATTCAAGGTCAGAGTAGTGTTAGCTGCAGCTGAGGTAGATGGTTCGGGTGAGGGGGGGAGCATGGGAGGTGAACCAGGACGAGGGACTTGCTGAATACCGTGGGTCTGAAGACAATTTTTCAATTGAAACATGGCGGCATTTTTTTCTCTCGAGGCTAGCTCATGCGTTCAATGAGACTCCAAAGAACATGTGCTGAAGCCAGGCTGGATCGGTGCATCGCATCCTACAATGTAGCAAATATGTTTGCGCTCACTGTGGGTTACACAGAACCGCGCCTTCTGTGAAGGAAGGGGCTCCGTACAATTATGCACAGAACAAACCAGACACCGTACAGTGACGCCGTCATGGACGCCTGCTGTGATTTGATCTGATTTGCGAAGCAGTGGGTAAAGATCGATAACAAGAAGAGAGAAATGTACACCAGTTGCCGTCTTCACCTTGGTGAACCTTCATGCAGCGATCACAAACATGAGCCCACATCTCCTGCCCCGTTCCAATCATGCGGAAGTTACGCTCTTTCAGGGTGTCATCTAGACGATGCCTTTGACTACCATGGTGTGGGACACGCAATGTTTCATGGCGTGTGGATTTATCGCACAAGACAGCATGATGAAAGAAAGCATTGAGCACAAGTTCGCCTTCAAGTTTATGACTGAGGCGAGATGCATTCGGAAGTTCAGATTCCCCAAGGGCAAGGTTGTAGACACGAGCAATACCCTCTGCAGAAGCACTAAAATAATTCAGTAGGCGTAAACAAACAAGAATGTTTCCACTGACTGCGTCATTGCCATCTGTATTTCAATGTATACACATAATTTGCTCTCCACAAAGGATGATTCAGTGACGTGGATAAACTCAGGAACTGAGGAGTCATAGTATTCCCGATGATACTCTGGACACGTAGCGCCCTCTCGACCTGGTTCTACCAGTTCTTCTCCCTGAACAAAGTAATTGGGGTAGTAACGGGTTTTACATGCTGGTCATTGACGTCAGAGAGACAAGAAAAATGATGAATTTTTACTCACAACGACAATAGAAAGATTGGGAAAAGACGGGAAGAATGCCTCGGTGAAGTGTGTACAGCCGTGACTCAACCACAGAAGGATGGGATAAAGTCTTGTTGCGGCATTCAGGACGAGGACAAGTCCTTGATGGTAGATTCAGTGACTCAGCGCCTGGGAGAAATGCCAGGTGAGATAGGGTAAGGCAAAAATTGCGAGACATACTGATCTTGTTGTCATTGCCATGAAGTCTGAAGGCATCGTTGAGTTGTAGAGGGATAGGATCTGTGTGAAAGACGGCCGCCATGTTGCTAAAAGCGACCCAAGACAGTGCCACCAGCTCCGGCGACAGACCAAGCACAGAGGAAAGGAATATAGCGGTATGAGAGGGTAGGATGTCGGGAGCAACACCATTTTTGCCAACAATCTCCGGCCATATGCGATGAGTAAACTCAAGAAAGCATTGGACCTGTGTAAATTGCAGGCTTTCAGCCAATGAGGGATGTGCCACCAGGCGCGTGAGGATGTCAAATGCAAGGACCGGCATCGGTAGCAGAGGTTTTGACCAAGAAGTGAGTGATCTCCGGGATACGATAGGCCGGCCCATTTGGGAGTACTGTGGACAGAAAACTGTGGAGGCAATTGAGATGGATTTGGGTGGACGAAAAACACTGGATGGTATTTGTCTAGAAATGCCTGGATAAAAATCCGTGGACATAATTCTAAAGATTTGGGTGGATAGAAAACACTGGATGGCCGTCGGCAATGGAATGCGCTGGACGGAAATCTCTGGACAGAAAGTGGAGGGAATTCCACAGATTTCGGTAGAGGAAAAAGGCTGGACCGAAATATGTGAGAAATGCGTGGAGGCAATACGGCGGAGAGAATTCACTAGAGGCTATTACATGAAGTGAGTTCATTGCAGTGGAAATATATTATATTTGCTCTACGGAAATCCGTGCATCGAAAATATTGGGAATTCCGTGGAATGAGATATCTGGAGTGAATTCGCTGGAGAAATTCCCAGAAGCAATTTCACTGAACCGATTTTGGACACTTAAACGAGGAGGGAAATATGTGGAGGGGAGAAATCTGAGAAAACACATATAGCGAATTCGATGTAGCAAAATCCGTTCAGCGGATTCCCCCATCATTCCCCCATCAGTCACCCATCAGTCACCCGTCCCCCATCAGTCCTATATCACCAGCTCTTACATCGCATTATACCTTCCCTCTCGCTTTCTTAGTTGGCCGGCTGCACAATCATTCTATATATGTTCTCCCACCGCCATACTTTGCGGTGTGCTCGTTTTGCTGCAAGACGTTACATGGCCTCTTCAACGGCGCAAAATCCGATTCCTGCGACTTTCCTCCGGGGCGGGACCTCGAAAGGTATCTTCCTCCACAGGGACAACCTCCCGGCGGACCGTGATCAATGGCCTCGCATTTTCCTCGGCATCATGGGAAGCCCGGACAAGGAGCAGCTCAACGGGATGGGTGGGGGCGTCTCCAGCCTCTCTAAAATATGCGTCGTGTCCCCCGGTTCGCCCGAACAGCAGGCACAGGGCATCGCCGTCGAGTACACGTTCGTACAGGTCGGCGTGCGCGACAGCAGCATCGACTACAGCGGAAACTGCGGCAACCTCTCGTCCATGATTGGCGTCTTTGCCTCTGACGAAGTGAACCTGCTCTCTACTGCCTCCCGGTAATCTCACATGAGACTTTACCCAGGGCATATGCGCGCCGCCTCCGCCCGGCGCGGCGAGCCACACCGTGCGCTCGTTTAACACAAACACTCTGAAGGTTATCGACACGACGTTTCCCGTCGCCGAATCGTATGCAGCGCTGGACCTCCCTGAGACCTCCATCGCAGGTGTGCCAGGGAAAGCGTCGACCATCTTGATGGAGTTTGTTCACCCTGCCGGCGCGCGGACGGGCAAGCTGCTTCCCTCGGGCTCGTCCCTTGACATCCTCGAAATTCCTGCATCACCCACCCAGACGCGCCAGCTCCGCGTATCTTACGTGGACGCCACGAACCCGACCGTGTTTGTGGGTTCGACAGAACTCTCCGAATTTCTATCTTTTGATGAATACGTCGCCGGGAGCGCGTCTTCTGCAGCTGCGACAAGCGTGAGCGAGACGCTCGAGCTAATCCGGCAACGCGGCGCAGAGAGAATGGGCCTGGATCCTTCCGCACAAGCACAGCCCAAAATCGCCGTCCTCAGCGCCCCGGACAAGGCAGATCTGGAGGAAGGTGTTGATATCGTCGTGCACGCGCTATCAATGGGAGTGCTTCACCGTACCGTTGTTCTTCTTTTTTCAAACGTGATTTTACCGTTGACAAGTTTCATACATAGGTCCCAATGACGGTGGGTCTCTGCCTTGGAGTGGCGGCTAATGTGCATGGGACGCTTGGATGGGAGCTCGTTCAGCAGGCGCGCAGCACCAGTGGTAAACCCCTCGGGGAAGACATGGTGAGAATCAGACACCCTAGTGGGCTTGTTGATGTCGGTGCAAAGTTTGCGGAGGACGGCAGTGTGAAGAGCGCCACGGTGGTGCGAACAGGAAGAAGGCTGATGAAGGGTGTTGTGTGGTGGTAGAGCTTTTCGCGGTATGTTGTACTCGATTTCGTGTTATCCATGAGTATTTTTGTGTTGCGGCAAAATTGCATCAGGACAGGCGGCTTACCTTGAGCTAACTCGAAGTCAGTGATGAAATTCAAGAAGTGAATGGGACTGGTGGGTATGGAAGAATCTCGGGCATTTGCCACAGTACCAGTGTGTTCAGGGCCGCTAAACGCTAATCCTGCTCGCAATCACGTGATCGTGTCAAAGGGTGTCCCGTTCCGGACCGTGCCTTCTGACGATTGTCGGAGAAAACGTAAGTAAGACAGAACGCGGTTGGTTTCTGAAGTTTCGCTGGCTACGCGGTCGTCGAGACAGCTTTACACGTCCTGAACCCACTGTTATCGTGAGCCCGGGTTAATTTCGGGTATTCCGCCGTTTCTCCAGAGCATTGCGATTGTATAAAGGTATCGATTACACTCTCAGATCTCAGATTTTTACCTCCATCATGGCCAAAACAATTCTGGTAGCATCCTATACTCACTCGATAGAATCTCTCACTTTTGATGCGTCCGCTTCGACCTTGACCACGCATTCTGCGGTCGAGGTTGGCTTTCACCCTTCATGGATAGAGTTTCACCCATCCGACCGCTCGCTAGTCTTTGCTGGCCTCGAGCAGACCGAGGGAAAGGTCGTAGCCGTCAAGTACGACGACTCTGGGTACGGTACAGTCGTTGCTGAGACACCAAGTGGAGGCGCGGACCCTTGCTCGCTTGTGGCAACTGAGAACCGCTTGTTCGTTGCGAATGTGCGTGCTGGCCGCGGTATTCGACGCTAGCTAATCGTCTTTAGTATTCGTCGGGCTCTGTGTCGGTGATCCCAATCACTTCGGGCAGTCCGCCATATTTCCTGTCAGGCTCCGTTGTAGTGCAACTATATGGTTCCGGGCCACACCCGGAGCGTCAACTGAGCTCCCATGCCCATCAAGTAGTTCTACATTCTCAGCACGGAGAGCTTCTCGTTGCCGACCTGGGTGCGGACCAAGTCTTTCGTTTCACGGAGCAGGACGACGCCTGGCTCCTCCAGGCCCATGTCCAATTTGATCGTGGTAGTGGTCCGCGGCACACAGCAGTTTATGGTGCGTTTCGAGACTATCGCGGAGACACACATTCAATCGTCTGTAGACGGGGCTTTGTACACGGTCCTCGAGCTCAGCAGCGAGATTGCCAAACATCGATTCCCGCTGTTACCCGCGGGGCCGACCTTTATCGCGAAGAAACCCACTATGTTCAACCCTCCCGCGGCTCCACACGACATGTTGGCCGCCGAGCTCCTTATCCCAGAGCCAAACTCCACCTTTTCCACACCGTACGCATATGTGTCGAATCGAAATAACCCGTCCGAAGAGGGAGACACTATTGCCATCTTTTTCATTCAAGGCGATGCTCTTGAACTTGTTGCCGAAATCCCGACGGGATTGAAGCATCTACGCGGAATGGTTTTTGGCGGCCCAGATGATCAGTGGTTAATTGCAGGCGGAGCGAACGGCGGGGGCGTGAAACTGTTTGAGAGAATTGACGGGGGTAAAGGGCTGAAAGAAGTAGCGGCGAATAGCAGCGTAGAAGCCCCGACCGGGTTCTTGTGGGTTTAAATTTAGCGTGTATACAGTATAATCTTCAACGCAGAACAAATCAAGTTTCGCCAGTCCATCCCAAGCGCCGTAAATCTCTCTTGCACTCCTCTGTTTCCTTTTCTACCCTTGCAGTATCAGCAACTATCTGCTTGAAACCCCCGCTACCTCCTCCGTCGACCATATCGAGCAGCGTTTGGTACTCGGCCAGTTCGTGGTCCAGCTTAAGCTCTTCCTCTTCCAATTCGCGTTCATCTGCCTTGAGTTTGGTGTACAGCGCCGACAGCGAGCGTCTCATGTTTAGCTCAGGATTGGTCGGCGAGCTGTAATTGTACACCACGTCGAGGACCTGCGCGCGAATAAGAGATACTTTTACTAAGGACGTCTCGATCGTCATGGCCAAGAGGTCGTTGCTAGCGGACCTCCGGCTTTCGATTTCTGGTGAAAACCTTTCCAGCGTGTCGCTCAGCCGCTGCTGTAGACGAGGATGAATCTATACGAACGGTTGGTACTTCTCGGAAGGCAGATTGAAAGCAGACGTGATGATACCTGCTGAATGGTCTGAAGTAGAAGCTGTATCCGATCGTATGCATCGTCACTTTCCGTCTCCGAGGCCTCTATCTTGCCCAGCCGTGTTTGAATGTCGCGAGAAAGACACTGAGAGGGAGGATCTTGCGTCCGATCTGAGCCTTTGAATGAGAAGCAGTGAGCTGTGGACCAAGAACAATATGAGGAGCAAGGTCGACCAGATGTAGAACAGTTCCAAAAGTTTGCGATTGACTGAAGGACGGAATCGATCTCCTCCGCAATAAGATTTTGAGCATGTATATCAAGCTGAAGGGAATCAGGATACGGCATTTACAAAGGACAACAGGACAACCATTGGTTCGGAGGAGGGCTGAACAAACCGTCGAATATCTAGTTCCGTGAGCCCCGCCTGAACCGTCGCCGCTCTGTCCGCTTCTGCACAAAGAGATGCGAGAGACAAGGCATGCTGCAGTGCCGCAATCTGAATTTATGTAAGGCAGCGTTCTTCCTCGGTGGCACACAATGTCCTGACATGTTCCCGCGATTCAGATGACCGCGTTGGAGTTGACAATATCAACGAGTTCAGAATGTCTGTGAGTAACCTGGACCGTAAAGCCTACTCTGTTTGAGTCGGAGCATGCGCATGAGGGAAAACGCCTAACGTTTGGGAATTCAGGCATCTACGATGAGAAGAAGTGAGGTGCGAACTGTCACGGCACGTGCGACGTTACGAGACGCGTGTGAACACACCTGTCCCTCACTAACTTACCATGCTTCCAATACAGATAGCAGTAAATAGCGTTTCATTGATGTATAATACACAAAGATAGCCGAACAGACAGCTAATCCCTCTCATTTCGTTCGAAAATGGCCATATCTGGCTCGAGAGAGAGGTTATACAGTTTGTTTGCATTATGGAAAAGCGCATTCTGGACAATGATGACTGCATCATTCTCCAGAATTTCTCCCAAGGCCACAGATTCCGACAGAACCTTCCATGATCCCAGTGAATACATACTCGATGGTTCAAAGATGAACTCACATGGTACAACGCCTGCCTCGCTTGAATGCTCCCTAGATAGAAGGATTCAGGCCACCAGTGACCATCGGTGGACCTATTGAGCGTGATTTAAATCAGATTTGAGGGAGGTTATGAGAGGGACTGCTGTGGTACCATAATATTTTATTCGTAGGGCAGAGTTCCAGAACTTGTCGAATTATTTCTTTCTGCCCGGATCCGGAGACGAAGGGGAAGACCTACAAGGATTGAGGCATTTTTGGATTCCAGGAAGAAAGAATTACTTCTCCGAAGTCGAGGAACACGTTTGAATAAACAGCGGCAAGATATCCCGCCTCTCGGGTGAATGGATAGGAAGAGTGTAGCAGAACAAACGGTGTATTGGGGAATGCCTTGATTACCGGTTGAAGGAAAGACGGTGATGAGCGGTTTAGCGTGATATCGTTGTCCCCAAGACCTGTGTGGAATTGGACTGGACAGAGATGAGTACATAATTTGAGCCCGAAACAAGCAAACAGAACCTGGCTTCCCACATTCGCCAGAAACTTCCAGAGCCATGCGGACTATGTGGTCATTTAAAGCTTTGTGGGCGAGACGGATTGTGGCAGTTTCCCGATATGTTTTCGAAACTTCGGCCAGAGACGCGAGAAGAAACTCTTCAGAAGCTGCCTCCGGCGCAACGTCAAGGCCTGTTCGATAACAAGCAATGGATTTGAATCCAACAACATTTATATCATTGGCACTGTCGATAAGGCTCGCCTTGAGAGCGGTGTTGAAGGGCTGGAGAATGGGGGCATCGTCCTGGTGAACCTTGAGAAGGGACTTTAAAATACCCTGTGTAGTTATCTCCTGTCATCTTACCAACGGCGTACGCAATAGACAAATCGCACCTCAGCAACAATTTCGACTCGAACAATACGCTTTGTTGGACTGGTTGTGAATCTGTCGTGCTGTGCGTATCCTTCCGCGAATTCCTCGACACCTCCGAGCCCATCGTCGAGAAGCATGCACCTGTCATTTCGTTTGGAAAGTCGCGGTCCATGCCTCTGAGCCAACGCACTGGATTCTCGTCACAGTGGAATGCATGAATAAATTACACAAATCAGGGTAGGACAATCGTTTGCGATAAGCCTTGATAGAATCCCAAGTAGGATTTCGAATGTTCAAGATGGTACCCAATTGAGGAACAGCGCGTTTACAGGCGAGAGTGTGGACTGCATCGACAGTGAGAGCAGAACCCTGAGCTTCCGAAATCAGTCCTTCAAATTCAAAACGGTCCCGATGTTGCTCTGCCAGAATGGGATGTGCATGATTGTCTACATTAAGAGTTCCTGAATACGGCAGTATCTGCAAATACTGTCTGCATACCTATCGCAGGATAAAAATGACAGGCCTTGTGCAATTCAGGATAGGTTTGAGCCATATGCATCTTTGTAAGAGTGGTGTGTGCGAAACTGTCAAGGCTGATCAGTCATCGGGAATAACCGGATTGAATTGCCGAAAATGACAGCTAGCTGGCGTTTACTACATACCATATTCGCTGCGTAGCGTCCTATTATTCGTTGCATGGACTCCGAGAAAGCACCGTTAGAAGTGTCGGATGAATGGGAAGAGTTCAGGTCTCTGAGCCTGGCCCCAGGTGGCTTCAAAGAGAAAAGGGCCGATATATGGTGTGTCGTTTTCGGTCTACCTCGAAAGTCAATCATGGACCCCATTGTAGGTCCAAAGTATTGCACGCAGCGCCACAGCAGTCTAAAGAAACCCTTACCGACGGGGACTTGTCGTCCCATCCTGATGAACGGCAAATACGGTTGGACACCGAGCGCAGTTTCGTGCTATATCCAGTAGGTGAAAGCCATGTACGCATGGTGCCTTGTGGTGATAATTTACACTTTGGGCAGAATCCGAAACAGACAAGGATAAGCTGCAATCAGAGCTCAACGATCTGCTCGTAGAGATATTTCGCAAACGACCTAAACTGAATTATTTCCAGGCAAGTACTTTCCCCGAGCGCATTCTCTGCTAATTGCGGGCAAATACAGGGATATCACGATATTATAACCGTACTACTCCTTACACTTCCTCAAGAGCTCCAACTGCCGTGTGCAGAGCAGTTGAGTCTGCAACGGGTCAGAGATTCTATGGGATCCACTCTTGAGCCAGTCCTCGGCCTTCTGCGGTGAGGATTTACAGCTTCAAGTTTCTTTTTGGGTGTTTGAACCATTATCGCAGTGTCATGAAAAATCTTCTTCGAGTAGCAGATCCGCAATATGCTGAGCTTTTAGAACGGTAAGTTGTTTCTGTGTCATCGGGACATTCTTCTGAATCTCGACAAGGACATCACCACTCCCGTATTACGCGCTCCCTAACCTCCTCACGCTTTTCTCCCATGACATGCCCACCTTGTCACTCATACAGCACGTTTTCGACTATTTACTCTGCCGGCCCCCAATATACGTCGTGTATCTTGCTGCTGTGGTATGTCTGTCTGTTCCCAGCAATCTCTCCCGGTCTCACCAGTTTTAGATCATTCTTTCCAGGAAGCAGGAGGTTGAGCGTCTAGAGCAAGAGGGAGAGGAGGGAATGATGCATTCCATCCTTTCTGCTCTACCCGAAATCATAGATGATGACTCAATTGCCGAAGAACCTCAACCCAAGGACGGCGACAATTTTTTCCCCGAACTCAAGGAAGAGTCGCTACCGGAAGAAGTTTCTGACGTCACGCAAGATCCGTCAGATCTTTTGGTGGCTTCAGACGCGCTCAGCCAGACTCAGAGCAGCGAAACGGCTGGAGAGCCCCACGCCGACCTTCCCGCAGAACAGGAAGCTTCTGATGACCTTGATTTACCGCTCGCCGAGTCCGTGGCCGAGATCCAGACAGACCTACTTTCATCTCCACCGCCAGAGGTCCCTACTGACGACTCAGACTGTGCACCAACCTCGAGTCGAAGACCTTGGAAACCTAAACCCCGTACTATGACCGACATATTGAACATGTCGGATGCCCTGTATAAATCCCATCCTCCCGCAGACCCCTCCTTGCAGCTCTCGTCCATCATGGGTCCCCAGAGTGTGGTCTTCACCTGGTCCACCAATGCATCGGATATGCCTTCCGACGACGAAGCAGAGCGCATGGTTGAGCGTCTCGACCTGGTGGTCTACCCTGAATTGCCGACGGTTGAACCCAAAGAGAGGGATACCAAAATTCCACGGCCAAAGCGGTTCAAAAGAAGGGCGGGGTCAGGGACGGTGGGGCTTCTTGTTGGTGCTGGTCTCGTGTTGGGTGTTGCTGTCGCCATCTCTATGTACGGTGCCCGACAAGGTGGGGACCCGACTCGGGATTGGCGGAAACTTGGTCGGTGGGCTGGTGGGGTCGTCGCTGCTGCCTCGGAGCGGGTCATCCGTTATGGTGCATGATACTTGTCCCAATGAAATAGTGTGGTTTATATCGAGCTGGCGGTGATTCTGCTATCCACATTCAGTTTATGCCTGCAAAGTTCAGTCGAAATATGTGTCTGTCTTATTTGAGTTGTTGACAAGGCAGCTTCAATGCAACACTCAAGAAGCTGTGGCGTCGGAGCATCTCTAGATGTCGATAATCTCTCCGGCTTGTACATAGGCTACAAGGACCTGGGGCCATCGTTCAAAATTCTCTACTTGGTCAATTATTGCCTTTCTCGCTCTCCGTCGGTTCTGTTCTCCACCCAATCAATTGGACGCGTTCCTCGTATGTTCTTCCGCTGAGCCCGAAGGGTCGAGCACTCGGCCACATATCGTATCTCTATTGCATCATATTGGACAATGAGAGGCGTGCGATGTAATTCGGCACAATACATTCGAGAGACCGAAACAATACACGAGAAAAAGAGAAGGCGAAAAAAAGAAGCGGAAATACCACTCGTAAGGAACAATAAACGGTTTATTGATATATGCACGGCTGCCGCTCGCGCTCTGCCCGCCTATCCGATATTGGTTCGATGGTTATATGAAATATAAAACTGCGATTATTTTTGTCGAGTTTGTGATGTTTTTATTTTGGTTGGATGTTTCTTTCTAGTGAGGGAGGAAATGTGACTCAGAGTCGAAGAAAACGAGAGACGAGAACACGATGGACGGTGGTTGGGAGAGAACCGTGACGAGTTACCGAGACGGAGGTCCACCGGGTGTTGGAAGCTGGCTGAGCGCGTACTGCTCAACCAACGAAGAACCTAGCGCTGGAGAGCATATCCGCTTAGTTGATATATCCTTGTTCCATTTGACGGTGCGACAACCAACGTTGCGGAGGGCACGGGGAGAGCGATCGTAGGAGGTCTGAATGCTTCGCCTACGCGGGGCTGGATTTCGGTTCCGTAATGGCGAGGAACACGATCATACCTCTTCGCCGCCATCGAATTTCGGTATTTAGTGGACAAGCGATGGCAAAGGACTGGGTTTGGTGTCATCGGTCATCGCGAAGGCTGCGTTGGCGTAAACAGCATCGGTGGAGAATACTGCCGGGACGAGGTAGGCGCTGAAGCTGGTGGATACGGGAGCCATAGTTGCGGAAGAGTGTGAGCGCGAGAGTGTGAGGTGGTGGGGGCGTAAGAGACAAATGCTGAGACTGTGAGACATACTTCCACGGAGGCAATCTGTCAGCATCCAAGCTTCAAGATTCACGTCCTCCCGGTGGTGGGTTCGCAACCCTCGTGCTCCCTTGTCGTGGGCGGGTTTAAGACCTTCGGGTCGAACTAAAAGCACTTCGCGTCTTGTAATGTACTGTCGAATATCTTCTAGCTGTACTAGAACTGCATCTGCTTTCTTCAATCTTCGTTGCAATGAATTATCTTTCTTGATTTTTGGAGAAGAAGGAATGTCCGTAGGAACTTGAATTGTCGCTTTGATTACAGATAGAAAAAAAAACATATTAGCGACCCAGAAGGTCAGTAACATTTTCATCGACCAGCAGTCTTGCCGCAGCACCAACGGTGGCGAATATGCAGTTGAGTACCACACAACTACGTGCTTTCAAAATGCGCTCATCTCGCCCGCATTATAGAAGAGTCAAGAGAGGACCCGTTCCAGGATATTATTCGAACAGAACCGAGAGCTTGGAGGTTCAAACGAAATGGGCTGAACGTTAAATCGTGGAGCTACGTTGGCAGAAGCAGGAACCGCAAATTTCGACAGAAACATAGATTTCTAGTGCTGCACCCGGGCCCGTTGGCTCTTGCGCCATTGGGCTCGATTTTCTGACGAAGATATAGAGGGCGCGGGCTCTTGTGAGCTCTCGTGAAGCTCATTTCAGAATCATGAAGAAGGTGAACAAAAAGATAGTCTCGGGCGTTGCCGGTGCTGTGACGTAAGTTCATCTTATCTGATTCCTTCACCTCGTCCCTTCCGGTGCACCCTGAATCTATCGAGACATGCCTATCGACACAGTCAACCTCGAAGCTGCTATACGCAAATCTCTCAACTGCACCCATATCGAGATTGAGGATCAGTCGAACGGCTGCGGCGAAAATTACGCTATTCTCCTTGTGAGCGACGACTTCGAGGGCAAGTCTACGCTTGTCCGACACCGTTGGAGTGTGTTATCTCTTGCATCCCGGTACACTTTCTCTGATGGTGGAACCAGTAAACCAGCTGTTAAAGGATGAAATTTCCCAAATGCACGCGTTTTCGCAGGTTCGTCCCAATATACGATCTTGGCATGTGTCCCAATGTTACAACAGAAAACGTTCACACCAAAACAATACGAGATTCACCTGGCCAAGGGAAACTAGGATGTCTACATGTAATTTGTACTATCTACGTTTCTGTATCTACCTCTCGGTCGACACCGCCGCCTCGGAAACGCCACTTGGGAATCGGACGAAGGGATAGTCTCTATACTCGATGTTTGTGGCATGAATTCAGATTGGGAGCCGTGATATAGGGATCAGGTTCTGGTTATGGGAAGTTTCCGCCAAGATAATCCTCAACGACCCGTCTTTGTTTGTCAGGTGGAACATGAGCGGGTGGACGGGCTTGGACATTGCAGAGGGTGCTCCTGTTCCGTCGCATGTTCAAGTAAATCGTGTTTCTTTGTTGGTGTCTCTGGGTTCTTGAGTTCCGTGTCCGTAGAATGCACTCTGCCCCAACAGTTTTCTTTCTCCGAAGATGCCCTTGTCTGTGACTGTGCCGCGGGAGTGGCAGGAAGACTCTGCGTCGAATTACAACTGGCGAGAGAAGAAGACCAGCTGGAAGCCGGAGTCAGACTATATGATTCATCCATGAGGGATGAATTCGATTGATCCAATGTCAGCGCTTCGGAAAGAGGGAACTCGGAGGTTTCAAGGCTCGGAGTCCAGAGTGATGTGTCGTCGGCGGGCGGTGAATTCGATCGCATAATCAGCGTTTCGGAAAGAAGTAACTGGCAGGTTGCAAGGCTCGGAGTCCACAGTAATATGTGCTCCATATCCGGGGTGGGTGTTTCGAAAGTACCATCGGCGTCATCCTTGCTGCAGAGAAAGGACCAGTGGTCAGCGTCGATTGCTGAAAGGGGGAGACCAGTGGTGAAGCCCGGAATGTCGAAGGAGGGAGAAGACTCGCGGTTGATATCAGGGTCTGTGCTTGGTGTAGAACTCGGGACTACGTCATGAAGGCAGGCTAAGAGTTCAGGGCAAGGATCCGCCTCCATTGCTAGAGTAGAATGTCCAAGGAAATTGTGAAGTTGGGGTGTAGCTGGAATACAGTCTGCGGGATGGAGGAGCGGTGAGAGTGGATCGGGAACAGAGAGCGCAAGGGTTGATGACGAAGAGGTGGCGGTTTCATTCGCACTTGGCGGCGTAGAGTCGGCATTAGAGTGGACAGGTGAAGTGTCGCCTGGAGAGCGGGCGGCAAAAGACTGGTCTTCGATCATCTTTGCGATTATCGCCATACGCACTATAGAACAGTAAGCGCGACTGGACGACTATTATATTGGACGGCGCTCACGTTGTAGAATGAAATCTCCTTGCGATTCTATGTATTGGTCGACTGCCGCGATGAGTTCCGCGAGGTCACGAAGGCTCCGCCCTCCCAGTCGGCTAACATCCCATTGGACCCCGTCCGTGTCGCTGAAGGGATATGACATCAAAGCGTACTGGAACAACCGTCATTGGGGAAATATGGCGGAGACGTGAAACCAACCTCGGTGACGTCCACCAAATCCGAAGATAGTTGAGTTTTGCTCGATAGATCGCTTTTAGGGACAGAGTCGAGATGTTGTAGTAGATGTTTTATGTTCCGGCAGTATGTATTGAATTCGGAGTGAATGCACGACGACGCTGGGTTAAGTTGCGGCGCAATATGTTTGACGGCTTCGACCGTAAATGTAGAGGGGAAAGATCTATTTTCGTTTTCGGAGTGGGAAGCTATCGGCGAGGTTGATGAGGAGGCACAACGAGGGGAAGTCTTGAGGGGACTGAAAGTGAACATTTGGGGAGAGCGTCAAGGTTTGGGCGGTTGAGAAGGTTTGGAGGCACTTCAGTGTCGCTCGCAGAGGTTCAGAGGATGGAGATCAGAATCGACATACATAGAATGAGAAAGAAGAGCGGATCAGTGGTTTCGGCATCCCGCAAACCATTGAACTAGGATACCATTGCCGCCAATGGCGTATCATTGAAGGTCCATCTGAAGCCCTGTCCCCGAATATATAGGATGTAGAAGCACGGTGTACAGTAGAAGTACAATGGTTGTGGCAAAAATACAAGATGTCCGAGAATGATTGTAATACTTAGCAGATCTACACACCAAACATGCACGCGCCAATGAGCCCTTACCGGAGGAATCTGGAGAAGGAATTCTGTATCGCGACCTTCTTCATTATCGTTGGCTCCGGTGCTACAAGGAGTGATTAGAGCAGGATACACAAATCGGCTTTGACACTCACGGTCGGTCAACCCTTCATCCTTTATCTTCTTTTTAATGCTGTCCATGACTTCGTTGACAGCAGATCGATCCAGGTCAGCCCGCGCCTTCATCAATCCCTCAACAAACGCGATGTTGGGTCCATGGACTCTGGCGAACGACCAGAAAGACAGGAAAACGAGGTCTTTCGACGCCTCGAGGAGAGCTAATATCTTTTCGATAATGTCGAAGTATGCCTCGAGCTCCTTGGGGGGTTTCAACGTGCTGAAGAACGAGAATACCACGCTGACGTCCTGTTTGATACGTTCCGTGGCAGCAGGCATCTTCAGTTTGGGGGAGTTGGCGAGGCCGTTGAGATAAACGACGAGGAACGCGTCGAGGAGATCTTCGACGAGTAGCTCGAGAAGGGAGGGATTGAGGAACGTCTGATAATCCGACATATAGTCCCGCATCGTCTCCACAATCTGGCGCATGATGCCATCGTACCAAGCTGGCTGGAACAACGACTTGGTCGCAGGCTTCAAGTCGTTAAAGATGATATCGATGAGTGTCTGTGTGCACTTCTTGGCAACGTCGAGATACCCATCGATGGCGTCGTTCAAGCGCTCGTTGATGGTGACGCGGTATTTCTCGGAAACGAGAGGCTCGAGGCGGGCCAATAGTGCTTCAGCATAATCGGCGGATTTGATCTGGTCGTTGGCCAGAGCAATGACATACTCCACCAATCCACCCGCCACTTCCTCAGGCTTGTCTATCTGCTTCTTGAATTCCGTCTCGATGACCTTCACCCACTGTTCCTGTATCCCCCGCATGACCCGATTGGCTTCGCTCACAACACGAGCGAGGATCGCACCCTGACCACTCTCTGTTGCGAGGTCGACTTGCTGGTTGACCATCTGGAACAGGATGGCCGCACCGCCCTGTGAACCGTACAAACCATCCGAATCAAGCTCTGGGGGGTCCTTTCGGGCTGTGAATTCCTCCACCTCTGTCTTCATCAAATTGGCCGACCATTCGTCGAGCTTCTTGATAATGACGTTGAGCTAATCCTCTATCAGGGATTGCTCCTTGCCATCGAGCAACGCAGGCTCAAGGAGCTCTGGAGGTACGCCCAGCTCCTTCATGTCCTTCTTGTACTCCTTGAGCCACTCGAAAAGCGCGAGCAACACACTTGCTCCGGGCTCAGAAGCTACCAGCTTCTTGATCGTCCCATTTAGGGCCTTGTGGTACTCGCGCACGTATAGGGAGTAAATCTCGTACTCGGGAGGGAAACACGACACGACGTCGTTTTCCATTCGGATGAGGTCTTGATACATCCATCCGAGCGAACCAAGGAAATTGGCTGGATCCTGCTCGTCTTGTTTATAGGCGTCGTCGAATTTGAGTTTAATCGACTCCGTGATAGCTTTCGTGATTTTCATCCTGTAGTGCTTAATGACTCGAGCATTGGCTTGCATCGATTTAAATTTCGAGGCAGCATCTAGTTTCGCCGCCTTCTTGACAAGTCGAATGGCTATCGCCTACACCACCCGGTAAGACTGACATCAAATTGAGTCGAGATCTCAAGCTCAATTGACGTTAATGGCAGACATTGAATTGACGTGGTTCTGACCGCAAACATGTATGCAAAAAGCAAATCAAACTGTCGTCAAATTGACCCATGACTTGAAATTGAAGTCAACGCCTAACCTTAGATGAAGCCCAGCTTGGGGCTATTTCAAGCAGCAAATATAGTGATTTCGAATGAAGCTTGAGGCTTGGTTGAGTCCTTAAATATGCGAGTTCTGGTTTGCTGGCCGTCGAAACCAGTGTTGGCTCAATCACAATCATTGATGATAGCAAAAGCAAATTTATATGAATTGAAAAAAAATAATTAGCCTTCTACATTATCCTCCATGGGGCCAGACAGCTGTTCGCCGTCCTGGTCAGGTTGCTGCACCGCCTGATCATCCTCATTCCCCGGCTCGTCTGCAGGCTCATCAACCTCCGAGTCAACCCGCGATCGCTTACGCTTGGTTCCTTGGCGCTTTGTAAACTGCTGAATCTTCGGCGCGAGAGAGTTGAGGGTTTGTAGCCACTTCGGGCTCGACTCGTCAACACCGGAACCGGTCTTGTGCTTGGACGTGATAGGATCACCGTAGTGTTCGACGTCGTCCTCGTAATTGACCTCTAAAGCACTGAAATTGTGTTAGAAACCGTTGCGCAACAACTTCGAAGACGGGTACCTGATAAATTCTGTTGAGCCAGCCTTGCGAAGCGCTGAAAGTTCTTGATCAACCTTGGGCCAGAATTCGGCATTCGAGTGGCCCAGCGTGCAATGGAGACGCTGGAAGAATTGATCCAGCAGCGAGTTAGTTGAGTATATTGAATGATCATGAAGTAAACTCACCACGAAGGCAACTCGGAAGTACAAACCGAGTGTGGCATTGACATGTGAGGAGTGCGACACAAGGGAGGCAGTGAGGGTGGCAATATCGAGCTCGTTGTTCTCTTGCATCGAGTCGGTGACCTTGAGATGAAAGAAGTGTCAGTATGATCAGTCTATGCGATAATAGAGGCGAGATGTACCGCTTTCTTGAACTGGGATCGCGCAATGCTGAGCTCACGGGCAATCTCCCGCACTAGTGTCTCATTGTCGACGACATCGGCAGCGGGAAGTCCGCTGGTACCGCTCGAACGCATTGCATCCTGTATGGAGATAAGAGTAAAGAACCGTCGAAGACAGGAAAGACTTGACTCACGATAATGGTCATCTCAACGGTGCCAGCGTAATACTGGGTGGCAGGAAGAAGAAGAAGCGCCCAGATATACTTCCGAAAGATTTTCTGGAGTGGTGGATTGAGTGCAAAGAGGATGTGCAACGGTCTATACGGCCACGCACCAGCAGTGCCGCCGTTGGTTTCCACTGAGTAACCTGAGTCTCGACGGAATTCTTGAGGAGATCTTTGAGCTCGAGAAGGTGAATGAACTCAAAAACATCGCGTTCATCCCTATTGGTTATCTGAATATGGGGTGGAAACCAGTCAATGACGAGCTCGAGAAAGAGTGGCACCAGACAAGCCACCTCGCAATATGCCCGTGCTTCGGCTACGCCCTCGGTGCTGAGTTTGACTCGTTTGAGGATGTGTTCTCCAAACTTGAGGAGCTGACCAGGTCGGGTGGCAGGAAGATTTGGTGGCAGGAAAGGGCTCATTGGCGTCAACGGTCCGCCGGGACTTGAATTGAAGGGGAGAGGTGAGCTGGAGCGAGGTGTCTCGGAGGCAGGAAGATTCTGGGTGTGAGCCCGTCGGGCACGGCCACGAGCAAGGAGACTTTGGGAGGCGGACATGGTTATTGGACAAAGAACAAAGAGAAGGGTGACAGATGCGGTGTCACATCTTTGCCTTTATGATCTGCACTTTTGGCGGCCATAAACCCGAAAAGGAAATCAACGTGGCTCATTGTCCGTCTTATCTTCGTCTGCCCTTACACAAAACCCCTCCCTCAGACAGCAGAAAGGATGCCGCCAGCAGCGTGGAAGCCCCCTCCAGGTAAATCTGATTTATTGCCCGTGAATTTCCGTGCTCAAGTTCATAAACTGCAGAATTGGAACCGCATCTTGAATACAGGGCAGACGACGTGCGCTGCCTGATTTGCACTAACCAGGGGAAGACCAATGTCGGCGGGTGGATCAAGCGCAGGAGTTTAAAAGCACACCTTCAATGTGCTTCGCACCGTCAGGCATTCGAGAACGAGACTGAGAAACAACAAGTTAGACAAGAGGACCTTGCGAGACAGTCCGAAGCTTACAATGCCGATGGAGTGGCAGACTTCCCCGTCTTCGATCCCCTGGAACCATCATACATGCCTCAGATGTTCCCTGTCGACATGGATCTGGATGACAACCGGCCATCCATTCCGATGTCCCAGTTACTGCACGAACTTGGACCTGCTCCAGCCAATGTGCAGTTGAGCCCCGAAGAGACTCGTGCTGTACTTGAGCAAGAATTCCAGTGTATGCTGGAGGACACATATCAGGACACTCACCTCAATGACGGACTTGCCGACCAGTTCCTCGCAGACGACCTTCCAAAAACGAGCGATGAGCCAGAAGACGATGATGATTTGTGTTTCGATGCCGACCTTTTGACCGACAGTGAATACTTTCCTTATCCAAACAAAACCGTGGGTGAAGTTCATGTTGACCGGGATTAAGCTGAAAGTATAAGCCAGGTCATGCTGCTCGATATAATGGATAATCTGCCTCGCTGCCGATTCACCACCGATCACTTGTCCCTTATCCTTCACTTCGCCAAAAAGCTCGGGGTGGCTGACGTGCCATCGCTGAAGGGATTTCGTAAAATCCAGAGGAAGCTGCAATTAGCCAGTGCTGTCGCTCCCGAGAGGTCCAAATCTTACCTGGGAAATGTTTTTTACATGAACGATATCCGAGAAACCATCGCACGCGACATGGCAAACCCCCTGGTTGCACCCCATATGCATTTCTATCCAGAAGAAACCGATGGCCCCATCTCAGAGACCTATCAAGCGGAGCGATGGATGGAATATACACCCTCCGAACTCACACCGATGTACTCACGGGGTGGCAAGCGATTTTGGATTGAGGAACTGGCACGACTGGCAGATGGGAGATATGTCATCCCCCATACCTGGATCGTCCGAAACGGGGTACTCACCTCAGATGTCTCGCTTGTTACACGCACTGAAAGCGGGCGCTGGATCCTCCACCGAGAGAAAGAGGAGACAATCGAAGTGGAAGACTTGGAGCTCGATTGGGACGATCTTCACGATGGAGAGCCGTTTGTTTGGGTCGATGGCACGGACATTCAGGCCATGCCGAATCCCATGCGCAAGCTCGTCAGTGATGATGAGGACCTTTACGTGGTGATGGTCTCACCCTGGGCGGATGATGTCTCTGGGAATCGGTCCAAGCAGTATAACAAGCACATGAATATGTGCACCGGAAATGGCTGCCTGCCTGGAAGGCTGCTTCAGCAGGAATACCATGTTCATTACATCTCCACCTCACCAAATGCCTCGTCTGCGGAACAATTTTCGACATTTTGGGACCATGTGAAGAGCACAGAGATGAACCCTGTGAAGTGTTTCAATGCAGTCACGAAGCGGAACTCACGCTTCATCCTTCGTACACCTGGCTTGACCGGGGACAATCCTCAGCAGTCTGACGAGGCTTCACACATGGGCGGGAACGCCAATTTTCCCTGTCGAAAGTGTGGCTGGGGTGGAACACGGAAAGAGAAGGAGGGAGACACCCTTTACCACACCTGCCATCTCGTGGGGATCGCTCGAAATGCAGCCGAGATTCGGGAGACTTTGGACAAGCAGCTGCAACACGCCATGCACGGTGATGCCAAAGCCGTCGGAGACCTTCAGCGCGACACCGGAACAAAGGATAAAATCACCCAGCATTGGATTGAGCAACTTCTCGCCTGTGCGAAAGACCTGAAGGCAGAGCGGAGAACCCGAACCCCCACAGAGATTGCTGCAGAACTCCAGAAATGGTTCAACAACCAGCCTGGGGATAAACGGAATCCATTGTTGGATCTCCCTGGCCTCGACCCCTCTCAGGACACCCCCGTTGAGCTGCTTCATACTGTCCTATTGGGTGTGATGAAGTACATCTGGCATTTCCTTAACACGAGTCAGTGGTCTGATGCCGATCGCCATTTGCTTGCCATTCGGCTGCAGTCAACAGACCTTACTGGCCTCACTATCCCTCCCCTTCGAGCCGGGTATATGATTCAATATCGGAACAACCTGATTGGAAAGCATTTCAAATCGTTAATGCAGATCCTCGTCTTCCACGCTCACAAGATATGCACGCCTGACCAATTTCGGCTTATCCAGACAGCTGGTGACCTCGGAGCGCGACTTTGGGTCCCAGAGATTGATAACATGGACAAGTATCTTGCAGAATTGGAAATAGCGATTGCGAACCTCCTCGATGCGTTCGACAGTGTCGATCCGCTGCGAATCCTGGTCAAAATCAAACTTCATCTCTTGGCACACATCCCAGACGACATACGGCGGTTTGGACCTGCAATCCGGTTTGCCACCGAGATTTACGAGGCATACAACGGCGTATTTCGCCTCTGTTCCATCTACAGCAACCATCGGGCACCAAGTCGGGACATATCCTTGAAATTTGCGTCGATGAGCCGTGTAAAACATTATTTATCGGGTGGATACTGGCGAAGTCTCACCTCATCGAAGTGGATTCAGGCTGGACATGCTGTGCAAAAGGTCCTGCAGGATGACCCAGTTTTTCAGCGTCATCTCGGATGGGTCCAGCCAGCGGACATCACACCTGCATTTGTCAAAACACTGACAGGGAAGAAAAAGAGCTCCATACTGTGGAGAGACACGACAGCCTCGCATCACTTGCAGCAGAATATCCACCCAGCGCCGGATCCCGATGGTCAATGGGAACTTGGACATTATGTCGTCGCAAAAAGCGGTGACAGGGCAAGCACTGGGATGTGGGTCTTCGCCCTACACTCAGGGAAAACAATCATCGGGAGAATAAAGGAATTGTTGGTTGGCAATACCTTGGCAATCGTCACCCTCGAACAATTTTTGATCAGCGCCCAATGTCACCCTGAATTTTTCTGGCCAGTCCTCCGGCGTCCGACAGGGAAAGACATCACAGAGGATGGTGTTCAATCATTTCTGGCGCTGGATGCTGCCTCAATTCAGTTTCTATGTTCTGTTCAGCATGACTGCCGGCGTGGAGACTGTCAGCCCACTGCAGTCCAGAAAGCAGTTCAGGAATGGGAGGAAACAGATCGGGATATTTGCTTGATAAAGCACGATGACGACGACCACTTCATCCTGAACATGGGTGGCTTTCACAACTTCGTGTGGATCTGTCGAGTTCTCCCGACATCCTTGACAGATTTGAAGCCACTTGTTGAAGACCGTGTCGCATTTCACAAAACTGCATCATCAAAAGCCCAAAGAGCAAGAAAAAACCAGAGAAAAAGGACGGCAGCCAGAAAACGAGAAACTGCCCAAGCTAAGAAACGGGAGGCTGAATTGGTGGCAGCGGAAGCAGAGGCTGCAGAGCAGGCGGCAGAGGAGGCTGAGCGTGTGGTGGCCGCTGAAGAAGGCCAGCCGACGGAGACGGGTGGAAACCCACTCGACAACGACACCCAAGACCCCATTGGGCCAGCGATAGGCGTGTCGGAACCAGACGACAGGGATTCAGACTCAGATGTCGAGACAGAAGTGGAGGATGACGGTAATTCAGAATATCTGGGACCTCAAACGCGGGGAAGAAAGCGGAAACAAAGACATGTAGATTAGTCATCTTGAATTGAAGTGGCCCATGACCTATAGGACACAGGATTGAGGGTCCTGGTGTGGCTGAGGATGGTGACCTGCTTCCTGATCAGGAAGGCTGTGTGTGAATTAATGTTAATCCGCTGACATCAAACTGCGGAAGCGTTGACCTCAAATCGGCACTTTGTCAATGTAATTTTGAGCCTCACTCACAGACATCAAACTGCACCAAGTTCGACATTGAAACTGTGTAATTCCCGAACATCAGATCTACCCTAGACAGAAACATCATCTCAACCTCAGGCCGGGTTGGTGGTGTACATAATGGATGAGTATTCGCCGAGAAGTAGAATGCGGGGGCACATACCTTCTCATCCTCCCTCCCTTCCATCTCCGCAATCTTTATTAGCTTCACCACAACGTCGGAATGGCCGGCTCGAACCAAATCGAGAATGTTGCCTGCGAGGCCGACAATATACTGATTGAATGCCTCGATGACATTGTTCAGTCTCTCGAAATATCGCGCCAATGTGCTGCGCGAATTGGCAGAAGCCTTCTTGGCCTGGTGCATTGTTTGATTTCGGAAAGCCTCGAGTTGGTTAAGAAGGAAGTGGATGACGAGGAGGTTGGGGGCAGGTCCACGGATGTCTCTGCTATCGGTTTCAAGCATGTCCTCAAGAACATCTAGTTTGGAATTCATTTCGAGAAGATTGTTCACTGTCTCCTCAGTTTGCTCAAAGTTACGATGCACCATTGATACCTATTCTACGATAAATATGCGGTGAATAGACATTGACAAAGGACGCACGCGGCTGATTTGGTCGAAGGTTGTAACGACGTTCGCTGGGTCGGCGCATTGTCTTTCGATTGCGGCCATTTCATCCTTTATGACCTGGACGTTATTTCGGGTGCCCAGGAGCTTTCTGAGACCCTCTCGTGTCGCTTGCAACTGATCCTTGACGCCGCTTTTGAGTCGAGCATCAATGGACGCCTTCTCTTTCTCAAGTTTCTTCCGGAATGTGGAAATCTTAACGAGATCATCCGGGGACTGCAGATATTCGCCAATGGCTTGTGTGGCAGAGACTGGGGCAGCAGCCATTGCCATGATGGTCAAAAGGTAAAGAAGGGTGGGCAACACCGCAGCTCAGACTGGCGGTGCAATGCTGCGATAATTGAATCCGCTGCACGTGTCGGACGCGTTAGGTTAGTAACCAGAGTGATGGTCAACTGAGTAACATGTCTTCATCCCAATCTAATCAGTTAGTCTTATACACAAAATCAAGCAGCACTATATCTCTGCCGGCCCTAATGTGGTTGTACCAATTCTGACTTCATATATCTCGTTTTAATGGTCATCAGACTATTCAGAGGCTGCTGAAGAGGCAAGTCAATAATTCTGAGTAGTTCCCTCATGTTTCACCTCCAGTGCATAAGATAATGGTTTACTGCCACCGTCTATAGCTCAGTGTAGAATATCATTGTCAGGATGTAACAGCCTTTTGGGCTGCCTTGTCAAGACTACTCAATCCTTCATAGTTGATTTGTTACACTGACTTTTGACCATCAATAGTGTAGCCTACCACCCCAGGGAGGGTGTACACTCATAATCTAATGCCTCACTTCTGCCCGCTAATAGGTTCAAAATGAAATAAAACTGGTGTTTTCATGCATGTTTTGGTACACGCCCTATCACTGCTCCAGATGCTTTTCCATCCGATGCTCCAGACGCTTTTCCAGCCACTGCTCTGAATATTCCTGCACCTATCTAGCCTTCTGTCCAACCATCAGGGACATCTGTCTGCTCTCGCTGGCACCTGCTATGCAACCAGGTCTGGGATCACTGTAGGTACCTCCGGACACATGCTACTAGGTAATTACTAATTAGTATATAAGGTTTCACCTAGCGTGGGAATCCCCATCCTTTCTTCTCTTCAGATTCCCCCACTAGGTGCGTAGTATTTCCGCTCCTGTATTCTAGTACATATATTTATACTTCAGATTCCCCCACTAGTTTCTGTGCCCCACACCAAGCTTAAGGTTGCCCTGACAGTTATCAATAGTACTCTAGCTGTAGACAAACAGAGGCAAAGCCTTTCATCACCCCTGCCCAAGTGAGGAGTGAACAGTGTGCCCTTGGTCACATCCCTAATCGTTTCGCCTGCCTGTATGAAGCTCGTGTTGATATATCTGATTCAGAGGTAGTAACAAAATGTACACCCCCCATCCCTCTCTGTCTGCGTGATGGAGACCCATGTTTCCACCCTGGCGACGGGAACCCAGGCGGTCCCTGAGCTGAGAACGAGGACAGTGATAGAAGCCCCTGTCCCCGAGCTGGGATGAGGACAGGCCCACTTCGGTGCATTCATCGTCCGAAGTGGGAACGGTGACTCCCCCAGCAGTACGTCATTGATTCCATCGAGCGCTGGAACTCCCTGCACATCCCGCTGGACTTACAGTCCATTGAGACCGCTGGGTGGATGTCAGTGAAGGCTCTGGTCGACTGTGGTGCTACTGGAGACTTCATCAACTCTGAGTACACCATCTCCTGCAACCCTCTGGTCCAGCGGCTCTCACAGCCTATTCCAGTCCTGTCTACCTCGACAAAATCCTCATCGCACACTCCGACCTCGCCTGTCACCGGGAGGTCGTCTGCGAGGTGCTCCATTGGCTCCGTGAGCACCGTCTCTTCCTCTGTCCAGAGAAGTGCGAGTTACAAGGTCGCTGGCATCATCGCTTGGCCCGCCCCCGAGAACAAGCAGGACATGCAAGTTGGGTCATGATTTCATACCTCAATTTCTGCCCCAACACCGTCAAAGTTGAGGCCCGAGTTGAGGCACAAGTTGGGGCTTTAACCTTAACTTTGAAACATCCTATTCACTCAAATTAGTTGTGCATTCATACCCCATTTCTCTTACCCGCTGAGCCCGTGTTTCATGACATCTCAGGTAGCGCGGAATTCACAGCCAGTGGAGAATAAATATGGATCCGCCCCCGCGCTGGGTGCTCGCTTCGAGGCCCTGAGGGTGGATCCGGCAGAAATTCTGAATTTTCCTTATTTGAAGTTCTGATCTGACCGGTGGCATACAGTCACGGCAAAAATTGATGCACCACTTTTGGCGGTTATGGCATGCCAACCTGCAATTTCCGTCGTGACTAGACGGGTTGTTCTGAAACACCACCATTCCAGCTCGAATCAAGTCCTCTTTTGAGATTCATACAGTCATAACCTACACCATTCATAATACACAATATTGTGTCCATCCATGTGACTCTGAGCGAATCTGAAGCCATTCTTTTCTTGCCAAGTTGCCATCAAATCGCGTGTAGAATTCGTTCCTATTTGTGGTCTGAGTCTTGCCCTTTAGCGAATAATTGCTCGCTTCGCTCGCAACAGCGGATTACGCGAAGTGCATTGGTTGACGACACAGGACAAGCGACTCAGAACACATAAGGAACCTCTTCAAACCAACTTCAAACCACATCATGCTGCTGATACATCGGAGGAGCCGGCAAGCCCACATCCTCCTTCTGTGGACCCTTCTTTACGGTGGGGTACACCGCGCCGCTATCTGCTGACGATGCGCGGTGCACCTCTTGAATGCCTTCCACAGCGCTGCTCCCACTCGTACGACTGGCACCCGGCCAAAGGCTGCTCTCCGGATGTTCGAGACGCGGCAAGAGCTGCAACCCACCCGAGTTGCGTACGCGATCTTCGCTCGGCTGGTGCGTCGCGCCGTAATAGTGCGCCGCAGTGATCTGCTCTTGTTTCACGGTGGACAGTGAATGGATTAGCGGCTGGGGTGCGGGCTCAATGTGACCGCCCGAGTTGTGCACGAGATCGTCCCTCGGTTGGTGCATTGCGCCAACGTAATATTCCGCCCCAACAGCGGATAAAGAATGCATGGGCGCCTGGTGCGTGGGCTCGATGCGACGCCCCAGAGTGGGGGAAGGCATCACCGGCGAGACGTATTGCACGATCGGCAATGGTGGCTCATCCTGGTCAAATTTCTGGGGGTCGCCTTGCGATACGGGGCGGGTAGACGCGAAAGAGGTCGAATCGTGTGATGCCAGAGCACCTCTTCTCGAGCGCCTCTTGCACATACACAGCACGATAACAAGCGCAACGACGAGCACCACGCCACCCACCGCACCCCCGACAATAGGTCCTAGAGGAACCGACGATTTTAGTTTTGAACTTGGCGCAGTGGGACTTGGTCCGAGCGCTTGACTCGACAGCTGCGCGAACCCAATCGAAAACGGGTTCGGCTGAAACACAGTGTACACGTTTTTCTGCGGGAAATGACCTCGCATCCAAAAATAAACAAAACAGAGCGCAACGTACCATGAACGCGGACCCAAACACCCAATTCGCCGCCCCGTCCGTGTTGATGATATTGAAGCCGGGCTGCAGCTCGTAGATCGCGCCGAGGCACTGCGAGCTGCCCTGCGTTACGGTCCCGATGTTCATGTCCGCGGGGTCGATGGGCCACAGATGGCCGCCGAAGGAGACGCTGATCTTGATTATCGTGGTGCACGCTGCATTTACCATTCATCAGCTCGATGGAGGAAAATCGTGAGTAAAACCGACGGACCAAATTGGAAAAATCCGGGTTGAGAAGCACTCCGGACGGCGCCTGGGACGGCTGCCCAGAGAGCAATGACGTCCGAGCTTGGGCCCGCAATCAGTGTTGTGGTCAGATCGAATGTGGCCAATGCGGACGCGCCGGATGTGATTTGCACCGATTTGCCCTGGACGGTTACTTCTGCCACGAGTAGCGACGCGTTTCTCAGTGATTCATCCGCGAAATAAATGGAACGGAAGGAGATAGTGCACCTGTAACATCGAGCACCCAGTTTGGTCCGTTCGGCGAGCCAGTCGGGGTGAGGAAGTCGATGTTGCCAGTGTATAGCGACGCGTTCGAACCCCCCAGCGTCAACGCGCCACCGTTGGCTTCCTCCGCTTGCGCGTTGGCCGTCCCGGCGAAGCGATTAAGCCAGAAGGACATCGCGCCGGAGGTCAGCTGACCATTCGCGAGGAGCGCTTGCAGGAAAGAGGGTCCTTGCGAGGACAACGTTTCTTGATATGCCATGCCCAGGACCCCGGAAGATGTTCCGGACACGAGGTTGGGCGGCAGTATATCCGCTGCCACTGATTTGATTAAAGCAACGCATGATGAGCACCCACGCCATTGCCAAAAAAGACGCAGCCGCAGAAAGAGGGACTCACAAAATACCTGCTGCGATACGGTATACGGACCGAGTCGGACGGTGTCCTTGACGATCGTCCCTGAAACAAATGATTCGCCGTAAACGATTATACCTCTATCAAACTGCGTCGAATTTGAAGTTGAGGAGCGGGTGGGGTCATAAAGGTCCATCGAACTCGTGCATCCCAAAGAACACGGCGACTCCGCCACCCACGAATCCCCCGATCCCAGATCCAGCTCCAGTTTGAGGACTTGGCCCCTGTGGAACGCACATAATTAGTCTCGGGGGAGCGCGATAGCTCGTGTGACGAGTCACGGTGTTCCGATGGAAAGTGTGCAGAAATAAGAGGAGTCGATTAGCTGAAACGAAGGACATGTTATCTACCGTATGTGGAAGATTGAAGGGCGGAGACCCACCTGATCAGTCAATGGTACCGTCGCGACGGTCGCTCGGCGCGCAAGGGGTCCGTTTGGCGAATTCGCCTCCGAGGCGTATCGCGCACGAGTTCGCTCCGCATCGAGAATACCATCCTCCACAGTCTGGGGTCGACGGCGCCCCAGGGATAAAGGGATGTGCAGGGGATCCGCAGCGCAGAGAACTGCAGCGAAGCACAACAAGAAGGAGGCTGCGGCAAGCATGTGAGGAATCTCCAAGGGAAGCTCACTGACCGACGGATAGAAGACCGATATAAGTACTGCTTCCCAAGAATCACTGCATTCAGACCCCCCCATAGGCACACATGTGCCTATGTTCGCAGATCTCTGCCGAGATGCGCCTATTCGGGTCTATGTTGATCTATGTTGGTCTATGTTGGTCTAGTGTGTCTGCCTACGTGAGGCCTGCCCACGTTGACCGATCCGGGCCGATGGTGGTGTGCCGATCGTGGCCGACCCTGGCCGAGGTAGGTCCGCCTATTCCGGCCGGAACACGTAGACCAACCTCGGCAGATAGATCGGCAAAGGTTGGCGTGGTCTGCCTACACATATGCCTACTGGGATCTGGCAGACCTGTGCCTACAGGGGTGTCTGAATGCAGTGAATGTTAATCAAATTTTGATGGGGATAGAATGTCTCTATTTGTGGTTTGGCGCTCATGGTGGTTTCGAGTTGCCGAGTGGTGAGAGGCGAGACAATACCAGGACCATGAGGTTCCGCAGCAGTGGTAGATCTGGGAAGAAGGAAGTCGGTCGTCGTTGAAGTATTAAGGCCAAATGGTGGAAATCAGCGTCAGCGCCTCAGTCGGTATCTAAACCTTAACACGAAGGTACCACATGGGTGATAATCATCTGCTCGAAATACTTCTGTTTTAGTCCGAGGGCCCAGGGGCAACTAACAAAAGACCTTGCGAATCACAAGCGAAAGACATGACCGTCTCCCATCGGCAAGCTGAGAGGTGCTGCTAAATTACCAGAAGCCGGACAACTAGGACACTCTGAGGGCCCGCGACGAAGGTTCGCCGTTGAATGCGTCCGCTGGGAAAGCTGTCGGTGGGAGAGCAACGGAAAAGCTTGGCAGAGCTTGGCAGACTGTCAAAGCATTGCGGCCATCATCACGCCACAATTTGGAGTGTTGAATCGACTCGCGATGGCAAACGGGCCGAACCATGCTTTGAACTTTGAGAAAAAGATCCGGCCTTTTATATCGTACGGCATCGAGTCGGGCAGGGAATTTATCACGAAGTTTCAGGTTGTTCATATGAAGGCCCAAACTGGACAAAAATGCTTTTCTGCTGTGCTGTAGTGTTTTTTGACGTCAGACCCATCAGATCTATGAGCTGCTCTGATGCAGTTCCTATTTCGGCGAATTTCTTCAAGGATCTGCGCATCCCCACTCCTTTATTTTCCGCGCTCCAGAACTAGAGTCACGGCGAAAACTGTTGCCCATACCTAAAAAGGAAAATTTGTGATGGCTCACAATAAATGTGGGTGGACAAATTACTAGCTAATGCTTGGGCAGAGGGGGATTCAGATATCGTATATGAGCCAAGTTACCACTCGTTTTGGCATGCACTTGGCCTTGGATGCAATGTTACATGGATCATCAGGTTATCACCGAATCCCAGCGGGGGGCAATTTCGGGGATTTGGTGCACCAAAGTAGCGTCTATTATGAATCAGATACAACATCTGGCTAATATTCTAGCTCAGAACCCGATAGCGGTTGGTCCACAGTGTGTTTTTTATGAGTCATCACAAAATATCCTTTTTAGGTATGGGCAATAATTTTTGCCGTGACTGTACCATCAACTTTCTGCAAGGATCCGCATATAATCTGAAAACATGTCTTTCATTGCATTTCTCGGGCCACATTCAGTTTGCAGCTCCACTCACTTGTTTTTTGCCACATGTCAGTTCATGGTTTTTTTTTCATATGCCCACATCGATGGCGCCAATGTCACCAGTATGGCTGACCTTATCATCAGCGTGTTATGTTACCTACGCATGAAGAAGCTCAACCCATCCTCAACGCTCTCCTTCCCCACCCCGGCAGACATCAGATGTCCTCACACAGTCGCACTGGGATGGCACATCTCTCCTTTCTCCAGCATGAAATTCACTGGACATATAACATGTGAGTGCCGTAAAACTATTGTTATTCTGGAACCAGAACATACTTCATTTACACCAACTAGATATGTAATTCATATGCAAACCAACCACTTTAGTAACATCTTTACTTTGACAACTGCTTGACAGGTTGAACACAACAAGTGTGATGGTCAATCAAATGGTTGAACATGCAAGACAAGGGCTTGTATGAGTCTTTGACAATGTTTAAACTCACAAGATAGCATAAAAGTGCTCTCAGCAACTCATTGGTGGCTGCCAAACCCCCAAATTCTCAATGTATTTGCTGAGTATTCATATTCATGAATATTCGCGAATATTGCTGACTAAGCAACGAATATTTGCCATCAATATTTGTACGAATGCGAATATTAGTTTCAAGGTTTCAGTGAATATTCATATTCGCGAATATATATTCATGGTACTCTCTGGCAATAGGGTTCAGGGTATATGACCAGTGGTATGGCAGCTAGCCGATGAACTCCTGTCGGATATCAAGTGATTAGTAAAATTGAGAGAGATTTGTAAGAAACATCAATGAGCCGAGCTTAATGATGAGTCAAGATCTACATCGCTTAGAACAACCATGATGGGATATTGTTGATATGTCAACTTTTAGCTGACCTCCTCGTCAGCGCTCTGTTACCCTCCTTGGTAACCCTCTGCTTAATTGGTTCTGCCTTGAACCGCTTAAGTGGTTTGTCTGGAAATCGTGATAGCCGTCGCTTCCCAGTACCCGAGTATGGTTTCTTAGTCAACTGGTAGATCAACCAAGTTCAGACTTCCCTTGGCAGTTCTGAAGACATCAGGTGATGCCCAACAATGTTCCCTCTGGTTCACAAGGATAATCCCTTGTAATACACCTTTGGTCAGGGATGTGCAGTAGCCCCAATCCGTTTCCAGGATGGTAAGGCACTTTCTGTGATTGCTCCATTAGAGACTTCCCACGTCAACCCTTTACCAGGATCGTTGTCCAGCGCCTTTCTAATGGTTCAAGACACATTATATCCCTTTTAGCTAACTGCTTAGGCCAGCAATAGCCCTTGTGAGATGACGTTGTGATGTAATGAAGTACATTATAGTATGTTGCAACTCAAGTAGATTTGAATAAATGCCCGGGTGCCCCAATACCAGGTCTGTCACCGGATCCTCAGAATAGCTGACCACCTGTTTCGGTGTATCCACATTCGATGGAAACCGGCAACTCTAGCAACTGAAACACTTGTGACCCTGCATGCCTCCTTAGCGTCTCAACACAACACAACACATTGCCCAACTCCTGTTCCTTTGACCCGTTTCCGTTGCTTAAGTGGATGCTGGAAACAAGTCAAAAGAAGTTCCTTGACTTATTAATTGGCTGCATGTTTCCCTTACGGTTTTCAGGGTGAGACTTGCCAATGGGCATTTCTAATTCCTTAGAACGCCCAACCACAGCTACCAGGAAGCAGTACTGTTACATAGAAACAGTTTCAGCAATGGGCACAAGCAGAAACACACAAAATTACGTGTATCTAACTATGGCCCAATTACTGGCTTATCAGCGAAGCAGTGGCCTCACACCAAGTAAGCTTATGGTGCCCATCACAATGCCACAAATAATTGGGGCGGGGAACCTTGTAGGCAAGGTGCATTCTCAATACCTGCCCCAGTGCATCAACTCTTTTCAGGGAGTACTGGGTGTTGCAGTATGGATTTATTCCTTGCACACTATCGGCAGAATAGCTCAGTTGTAAAGAGCACTAGTGGCGCAATCACTTAGAGGTCCCTGGTTCGATTCTGGGTTCAGCCATTTTTCAACACCGGGCCTGTTTTTTCTGCACAAATTGTGCTGGAAGTAGCCATAGAGCTACCATAGCCCAGAAGTGGGTTTCTTGGTCTTGTCATGGCGTGCTTGCACTTGGGAACCAATGGGAGGCAATGCTTGGAAGGACAACCAACAACATTTGATTCACTAGGATTGTGTTTTGGGCTTTGTAATTGTGTCTTGGCAGTTGTACAAGTATCTGGAGGTGTTTCTACAATGGATACAGCATCATCCCCCAAACTAGGAGGCTATATGCTTGTGCTTTGGGTTGATCTGGGATCCTCAGTGGACGCACTCTTATAGAGTAGCATTATTAGTCGAAATCTTATTTATTTCTGAATCATATATTATTCTGGAAATGCACTTGGGCTCTGGCTGGAAACTGTTACCATTTCCTACCGGGCAACCGGCCAGATGAGCCAACTGGCCCCTTGCTCGATATAAGAGCCCTGACAGTAATTTCTGGAAAGTATGGTCAGTGGGATGGTACTGGACCTAAGACAATGCGCTGTATTGAATTCAGATGGAATTGGGCGCGGCGATCAAAAGCTATGGCAGATCTCTGATCAAGATGATGGGGAATCAATGCCGTTCCTTATCTCCGAACCGCTTTCACACTCATGTCTCCCCAGTTTCTCCACGAAATCTTCACCGATTTACAAGTTTTGGGGCCCATTTTCTTGGCTTTGTCCGGGAAAATGACCTGGTATTATTTTCTTTCCTAAAATCCATCCATCTGGCCCCCTGGAAGCCGGAAGATGACCTCACCCGTGATTTGGAGTAGCTCGATCCCGCCCCCTCAATAGTGGACGACTCACATCGGCAGCGGATCTAGAATTTGGACAGCGTGTTCAAGATACGCCATTCTGTATGCCCCCGGGTTTGTAGAATTTTTGGTGATTCTTATCTCACTCACGGAGACCTACTACTTAGATTCAACAAATTCCACTTGCAGAGGGAGATGCATTTTCCTGGAAGGCCTTTGGACATCTGGCGCCGGATTTTGTACTTGGGTATGTTCAAATGCTTCTTATATATACGCCAACAGTTGAATTTCCGACATATCTGCGGTCTGCGCCTTGGAGGCCACCCTATCCTTTTGACATTTCAATGCCTGCCATTTCGCCGGCTGGAAAGTTCAATACTCATGCCATGAATACATCTCGGATATACATTGTACTGCTTTTTATTAATGCATTTACAGTGTATTAACCACCTGGGATGTGCTGGGGTGAGTGGTCAGCGCCCAAAGTGGTGATTTGGCTGGGTGGCCGGTTAAGCCGTTTATCCCTGTTTCGGAGCTATCACCGAAATATATTCGGCAGCACAAAATCGGCACGAATAAATTCGGGTAAAGGTTCCAACCTACTCTTTAGATGTGTATCTTCAACTGCGCGCACATTTCCCGGCACCCATTCGACAGTATCTCTGCGCTGGGGGAAGAAATTGCTCAGGTGGCCGGTTAGCCAGTGGGAAATAGTATGAACTCTGTGAATCTGTTTGAACTGGGACTCTGTTGAAAGAAACATTATTGTTGTTGTTTGCGGAGTGGGTTTCAAAAAGTACCATCTAGAGAAACTTTGGAAACATGACTGCTGTGCACTGCTCAGAAAGTACCTTTTAGGGAAAGCTCTGTGAACACTCTTGGCCTATAAACTAGGGGCCTTACTTGAGTCTATGGGACTACTTTAAACTTGTTTCTGTCGCTTGGACATACACACACACACACATACACACACACGCTGCAAAGCTATAAATCTATCTTGCCTGGAAACTATGTTTCCACTGTGTCTAGAAACACATTCTATTCAGTTTGCTCTTTGTCTCCTCAAGATATGAAACCTCTCCCTACAACCTTTACAAGGCCCTGTACTAGGGGCTGTAACTCATCGGGATCTCTGCAAATGTGCAGATATTGCTGTTTGATTTGTTTGTTGGTTGTTGGAACAGTCTCTGGACTGTTTCTGTGCCGATCACGAGTCAAGTGGGGTTATTTGTGTGTTTCTTATATAGGTTCTGAGCACATCAATCACCATCTCTGAGGGATTTCCCAGAAAGCCTTCTTGAGAACGACCCTCTGAATACCTTTAGAGTTGTGATCCAAATCCTCAAATAATTGATGGCCTGTTTCAGTATATCTACATTTCATAGAAACTGGCAACCCCAGTACCCGACACACACTCGTGACCTAATGTGGCCTCTCAACATCTCAAAACAACACAGCACATTGCCCAATTCCTGTTCCCTTGACCCGTTTCCATGTTTAGGTGTTTGGTGGAAACAAGTCAAACAAAGTTCCTTGACTTTGTTACTTGGCTACATGTTCCCTTATGCTTTTCAGGGCAAGACCTGCCAATGAGCATTTGAATTCCTTAGAATGTCCACCCATTTCTCTGTGGTTTTGCCTAACAGCTACCAGGAACCAGTACTGCCCAATAGAAACGACAATTTCAGTAATAAGTCTGATTAGAAACACAAGTCTGATTAGATCCAATGTGTCTGGAGATACAAAGCCTCTTCCTACAACCTTTAGAAGGCCCTGTACTGGGGACTTTAACTCGTTGAGATCTTAGAAACATGCAGATAAGGCTGCTTGATTTGTTTATTGGTTGTTATAATGTACTTCATTACATTACAAAGTCATCTCACAAGGGCTAATGCTGGCCTGAGAAGTTAGATGAAAGAGATATAATGTGTCTCAAACCATTAGAAAGGTGCTGGACAACAATCCTAGTAAAGGGTTGACATGAGAAGTCGCTAATGAAGCAATCACAGAAAGTGTCTTACCATCCTGGAAACAGATTGGGGCTACTGCACATCCCTGACCAAGGGTGTATTACGAGGGATTATCCTTCTAAACCAGAGGGATCATTGTTGGGCATCATCTGATGTCTTCAGAACTGCCAAGAGAAGGCTGGACTTGGTCGATCTACCAATTGACTAAGAAACCAAACTCGGGTACTGGGAAGCGATGGCTATCACGGTTTTCAGACAAATCACTTAAGAGGGTCAAGGCGGGACCAATTGAAGCGAATGGTTACCGAGGAGGGTAACGGTGGGCTGACAAGACAGTCGGCTAAAAGTTGACATATCAACAATATCCCATCATGATTGTCCTAAGCGATGTAGATCTTGACTCATCGTTAAGCTCGGCTCGTTGATGTTTCTTACAAATGTCTCTCAATTTTACTAATTGTCTGATATCTGACAGGAGTTCATCGGCTAGCTGCCACATCACTAATCATATACCCTGAGCCCTGCTGCATGTTTGTATCTGTATCGTTTATATTTAGAATCCTGTATTTACGGATGTTTATGGGAGGAACACCAGTGAATCTCACCCCACCTGTTGGATGCAAAGTTACTAGACTTCACACTTAACCGGTTGAGTAGGCATTCATTTGGAGACACCCAGAAGCTATACCAAGTTTCGTTTGTTTTCCCTGTTTGAATATTATCTGTGTTGGATTTGGATCTTTATAAACGGTGCATGGACATATTGGACAAATGGAACAGACACGTGGAATATAAGGAAACAGATTGGACTTGACAATTGGTTGTAATCTTGCAAGGATTAGCAATCACAGATACTATTGGAATCGGGATTCATAAAGAATCACTTGCATTACGCATCAGAGTACTATCTCCGAACCTAGGCTCACATCACACAAAACCGTTGAACATAAAATCTCGTCTGTCTATCCGTGATTGCGCCTAGAATGGATTCGAGCAGTTTCATCTATACAATTTGTAGACCTATAAAGTCTTGCTTCCCAAAGAGAACTAGAGTTCAAATTGCCACAATCTATACTGGATTGGAACCCCGAACTTGCATGAGGATTATAGTGTTTGAGTTGTTGTAGTCGCATTATCGAACCGTGTATTCATTTACAAGGTTTGGTTTGTGGTTATTTCACCGCTAGCCCCATAGTCACCGTTTCACCACACTGGTGTGTCAACATGGGGAATTAACATGGGGCATTGACCCGCAGAACAGGACGAAACATTGCTGAACATTTCATTAGTCTCCTCGCCCACAAACCGTTTCTAGGCATTGATCACCTCGGCTGACTAAGCGGCACCGAAGTAGTCATAGTCACTCAAATGTTCTGCACTGCACCAGAGGTAAGTACTTGAAATGTATTATCTTCATGAGGATTTAATAAGTGTTCCAGATAGAATGTTGTCCTCGGCCTCGTCGCCGGGCTGTGTATTCTGCAGATGACGGCCCAGCGTGGGATCAGCAGTGTCGAGGTTAATTGCTAATTTAATGTAACTGTTGACATTGACCGAGGAAACATTGCGGAACACCACCCACTGCACCCACAGCACTTTAGCAATGGTGTTTGAATCCCCCCAAAACTTGGAGCAATGTCCACTGACCGCTGAAAATCAGCACCTGACCCGGATCGGTACGAATCTGTGGTGATTTTTGGACCAATCTACCAGTGTTGCTCTAGAATATAATAATGTATCATCGTAATCTCCAACAGAAACGACGTCAGGGTGAAGCCAGCCCTCGAGAAAATGACCACAAACCAACCCCAGCATCGACCCTCCTGGCATTTTCGGTGTTTCAAAGCATTTTCACTTACCCCTCTCACAACAGGCCGGGTGTTCCTCTTCCCTCTTCCCACTCACACCGGTACATTACTCAAAGGCTGATTGGTGCATGCATTGTACCCTCATGCACATGGTGTTTAGATATTGAGTCATTGGTGAAATTGGGTGCTAACATTGTATCACCGCACCGCAACTGCTGCCCAAAGGGCAGTACTCTATAGACGCGTAGTAGTTACCGTGAATGTTGTTGGTAGAATGACGAGCGAGGTACCCGAAATAAGTACCTTGGGTCCATCTGAGTTTTCCGCATTGTCGCCTTCGCCGGAGCAAAGCGAAGGCATTTCTTGTCTTAAAGACCCATTAATGATTGCGAAGCTTAATATGTTTCCTAATAATTTCGGGGCTTCGTGGAATGCCAACCCTTGGCCTTGGCAGCACCGGGGAAGACATCATACTGTACAAGATGGGACTTCGCTTCGCTCCGGTAGATGTGGATCCTGATATGCATGCGGGAATAATTTCATTATCTTATCATTTGAATGAATTGGTACGAAGTAAGTGAGGGCATTCGAAGGGAAAAATAATATGTCATAGCTACGTCGAATATCAAGGGGCATGCAAACATTATTCAATCAAATGACGGAATTACGGTGTCGACAGAAACAACAGGCGACACGATGGTCGTGAACACAGCCACGCGATTCCGGCCAGTTATTCGAAGGATGAGAACCCCTGCGAGTGATACATATACACAGGTTAATGGCACTGGTTACCGCAGGCCGTCACATAGCCATAACCGAGCACTAGCACTGTAGAGCATTGAATTTGAGGAAGAGCACTGGTTTTTCAATGCAAGACGCCAAAATAGAGGAAGATCCGGCAGTTTTGTTGAGATACATCATAGCCAGCATTTATTCCAAGAACAAGACGTTTGAAATCAAGAAAATGAGGACGAGATAAATGTGCAAAAGATTGTTGGCTTGACTCCTAGGATAATGGCCGTATTTGTACATGGAAGATCTTCGGGAATCTACATAAAACAAGTAGGCTGCGGCGTATGCAGTGATAACTGTGACAAACTGCATCTTGTCAGAAATAACTGCGGTCGTGTCGGCTGTCAAACCACCCTACAGTCTAAGGTTGAACCATGGAACTAACTGAAAATGGTTGAGTGCGGCCTTGTGTTGCAGTGCAATTCTTCTTGGCTGGGTCTCTTGAATCCTGCGGCGAAATTGGTGTAGTCCATAGTTAAATCAATGGTCAAATCTGAGAGACTAAATGGGGAGGAATCAGTGCCGCAGGAACCCGCAGTCGAGGTTCATGAAAACGTAGTGCGTAGTTGATCATAGGGTTCGAAGAATCTGTGCCATCGGGCCGGGATAAAGACCTGCGAGCAGTGTTCAAAAGCATAGTAAATCGTGGATGAATGGACTTAAGCAGAGAGGAAGAGCAGACAAAGAGCAAAGAGGTATGGATATATGGAGAAGTCACACAGCCGAGGAGCCATTTGCATAAAGAACGGTTAATCATACACACACTTCCTCATTTAATTGCTGAAGCAGGGAGAGCTTGAAGGGGATAAGATCAGATACTTCCAAATGAAATGAGCAATGAGTCGGTAACCCAAAATTGTAATAGAATGGTTAAGCTTCGGAGTACGCTCGAAGGAGATAAAGCCAAATAGCCCCCAACAAATTTGGCTCTAAATCTCAAGTATATGAGTAATGTGTTGATCATGTGATGTAACATGTATCAAAAAGAGGGGAAAATAGAGGTAAATAGGGCTTAGCAGAAGGGTACCAAAAATGGGAAAAGTACGTGTATATAGGCCCTTACAGATATTTTCTACAGATGCTCAGCATCTACTTACCAGTTTACCTCAGTTGTACTTACCTTAGTTGGATTAATAATATTTGTTACATTGATTGAATAGGAGATAATGAATCTTGATTCACAACTCAAAAAAAAACCACAGATGAGTAACACCTGCATGCCCTGACTCAACACTTTGGGCCGAAGCAGAGTGAAGGCATATCTTGTTCATGGAATCAATATATAGGATTACTGACCACAAAGCAATGCTCGGTGCAGCACTCCCCCATTTTGCTATCATTTGACACTTCACACCATTATTTTCTCAAGATAGATTAGAAGCCATGAATAGCCATCGTCCAAGCTGATCCCTTTCTTAATTTCATCATCAGCTCTCAATGCTGACTTTCTTCTGCAGCATTTCTACTTCATTTGCGAAACCACCAAGCAAACAATGGCCCGGAACAACTAGACCTGCTGCTCACCCGAGATTTTCACATTGGGATAATTCACATTTTTCTTATCACCGAGTTCGAATAGCATCACAATTGTAACAATTCATGCATGGTTCCACGAAATAAAGATTAATGTTGGCTTCCTCTCTTGTTGATCATATTCGACTTGAATTTGTTCTACAGCCCTTGACAATTCCAATCCTCAAGTGTCTGGGCTCATATTGAAGTTGGTTATAAGGTTGCAGCCCGCATAAGTTGTTGCCTCGTGACGTAATAGAAATTAAAGTTGTATCCTGCAATTACCGAACATGGTGTCTCGGGTGAAGTTGCTCCCACAAAGTTGCTGCACTGCCAACTTGTAATCTGCGAAGTTGCTTGCAAGTGAAGTTGTCCCATAGTAAAATTTAGACGACAAAGTTGTGTCCTAGTGTTCAAGTTGCCTTCTTTTTGCCATTGCAGGCCAACATATTAGAAAATACTTTTTGCACACTATTATTGCCATAATAGTGCCATCAGTTTTTACACAATATATCGCCCATAACTACACTCTTCCCCGAACTATGTACACCTCACATCCTGTGTTCCTTAGCACTGATCCGACGACAGGCCTCAAGCATCTACGCAGACTCCACTCTCTCAACACCACCGGTCTTCCCCTGCACAGCCGGGCTGTCCCTTTGCGCACTCTCATCCTCGACCACAGCTTGCTCCAACTCTTTCTTCTCCTCCTCTGTGGCGCCGTAGTAATGAATAGCCACTTTCTCACCGAATTGTGCGTTGATGTCCTCAAGACTGCGGCCTTTGGTCTCCTGTAGAGATGAAAGTTAGCACGCTGGGGCAGGTAAGAGTAGTGCGGGTCGGGTTGGGGCACTTACGGGACAGAAAAAGTACACGAAGAGGATATGGAAGAACGTCGGCACGATGAGCACAAAGAAGAACTTCCAGGAAATGTTGTTCAAGGCGATGGGGCCGGCGACGAGGATGATGATGTCGGCGAGATAGAGGCCCATCATGCTGAAGGCGGAGCCTTGGCTGCGGATATGGGTTGGGAAAATTCTGAAGAGCGGAAAGTCAGTATTTTCTGGGTACTCGTGCTTTCCAGAGCGGCGATATGCTTACTCGGCGACGTATAAGAACTGGCAAGCGTCCATGAAGGTACTCCAGAAGGGCGTAATAAATAAGAAGATGAACTGTATACAGTGTCAGCGTTGAGTCTTTCCAATCTAGGCCCGCACAATGCTTACGAAGATAGCGGAATTCTGACCAGCACGATTGCTGGTACCCAAGAACTCGGCTTGCAGAGCAGTCTCGCAGATCAGGCAGACAAGGATACCGCATAGACCCGTAAGAAGGAAAGGGCGTCGACCGACTTTTTCGACGAAAAACGCGCAAAGAATGTTGCCTGGGAAGGTCGATGCAACCCATAGAGCGCTGAGCAGAAGTGGCATGTAGCCGCCCATTCCGAGAGCAGTATACAGGATGACTCCATAGTTCGCAATCTGTGTGTGGTGTTGTCAGTATTGAGTGCAGAGATGCTTCGCTGAATGATTGCTTACGATCAAGACGCCGGTAAACTGGTTATTCCACATGAGCAGGAATCCTACGAGTGCACGGCGACGATTCGGCGCAGTCTTGAAGAGCTCGAATTTGGATGTAGTAGCATTGATCTGGCGCTCAAGCTCGACCTGCTTCTTCATCTGGTAGAACTCCTTCCTGGCCATGATATCGTAGGGATCTTCCTTGACTCTGTGGAGTTTGATGAGCACCTCCTGAGCCTCCTCTTCTCGGTTCTGCGCCATCAGCCAGCGTGGAGAGTATGGGAGCCAGGGAGAGCCAATAAGGAGCAGTAAAGCCGGGGCCATTTGGAAGGCGATCGGAAAGCGCCTGAAAGACATATAAGCAAATTTGGACGCAATGTCAGTTGTCACTGACATACCAGGGGAAGGATGACGGCGAGCCGCTGGCGGAGATAAAGTATACACCGAACCCGAGCCATGCAGACAGAGTGTAACCCATAGCGAACATGACTCCCTGCAGAATCGCTTCGTATTCGTAATGATTGTGGAATGATTTACGCAGACTTACGTGCATAGAAACCATAAAGCCGCGAGCCTCTGGTGTCGATACCTCGGCCTGGTAGATGGGAATGACTGTGACGAGAGCTCCGATACCCAGTCCGTTGATGATCCGACCAGCCATGAACATACCATTGTTGACGGATCCTGCACAGATCGCAGTGCCGATGATCAAGATGATGGAGGCGAATTGGATGGTTCGCTTGCGACCAAATTTGTCGGCACTCCAGGAGCAGACTGCGGCACCAATGGCAGAACCGGCACAATTAACGCCATTGAAGGCACCAATGAACTTGGCAGTACGGCTGTATCCAGGTTTGCCTTGGGGCGCGAGGTCTAGAGATGTATAGAAGCTCGGCTGGCCGATCGTTGAACTAGTCTCGGAGTCAGCTATTGCTTTGTGCGGACGGTCATTTCCAACGCACCCAATGATGGCCATGCCATAAGAGCAAGCCGTAGAGCCCAGTGCCACGAAGAGCACAACGAGCAAATTGAAGCCATTAGGAATGTATTTGCGAAGCATGACGGGCAGCTCGTCTAAGGCTTCAGAGCCTCAACAGCAGAGAAAGAAGGATGTCGATCAGAACGACCCGACAAGATGGGAGAAGCGAAAGCTTCAATGCAGATATACATCTCTTGTACCCCATCTTTGAGGCGGACCCATATCCTCGGGTATCCAGATCCCGACAGCCGATGGCTTGCGGTGTGTGTTTACAGCACAGGGCTAGAACCTGTCTTTCTCCACACTAACCCACGCCACGGTGGTTCTCATGCATGAAGTAAGTCACAAGGTTGGGGTATGAAAGTCTCAAGGTTCACGAGACCAGTCATGAGGTGCGTTTTCTCGCTTCTGGCGTGAAATTTCGTACCTGTTGTACGCCAATCAGGGAAACCCCGTAGAATTTTTTTGCAAATTTTCTGGGATTTTTTTTTTTAAATTCCTCAATTTCATGAATGAGAAAAATTTCGTGAAAATATGTTACCCACAGAACTGTGGTAAATGTATCTCCAAATTGCGTGAATTTCCCGCAGCTTTTCATAGTATGCTCGTGATAGTTTTGTTCTACCGCTGCGCTCGAGATAATGGGGAAAGAGTCATAAGCTACAGAGAAGAGGTCATCAATATACGGTGCATATCCTCTTCATCGTCAAATGCAGAGCCGGAGCAGGGGGACTCTGAGACTGGGAGCGTATAGAGTAGCATCCGAAGTAGTGGTGGCAAGGTTCGGTTCAGAAATCGGTCCGAACCTGAACTGAACCTGAACCGAATGCGTGTTTGGCGTTCAGGTTCAGTGAATTCCGGAACCTGAACGCGAGGTTCGGTTCAGCGTTCGGGGGGAGCCAGGCGCGTTCGAACGCCGAACGCAAAATTGAACCCGAAGTCGCAATTTCTGTCATTTAGACTGCAAATATGAGTCCTTTTTGATGAGGAACTGCAGTGTATACCATCAATACTCAACACGCACGGCCCCCCCCTGCCTTTGAACCACTATCCGAGATAACGTTGCTGTTTCTGGCTTGAGACCTATGACACATCAATATGTATCACGCTGGTGATATAGCAAAATTATACCACCTCCCGAGCCTGGCCCAAGCCCGAGCCCGGCAAATCACTATTTCCGGCAGCATCGCACGGGAGCGCTGTATTTGGAGTGTCAGTCAAGGCAGAAATCACAGCTGGAAGCATACCTACCATTGGCCAGAGGATGATAGCAGCGCTGAAAGGTGTTATCATCGTCCTTGGAAGCAGGTGTGAAATGCCTGTGCGCAGAGTTCTGGGTTTTTTTAGGCCGCACGCTGACCGGCATTCCTTGAGGCAGTCGGGGCAGGAGTACAATAGGCCATGAGCCATGGTGGTGGAACGACTTGGAGTGAAAATTGCATGGAGATGGCACACATGCTCACTCGATTGTCTCTTGATCGTGCCATGTATATGCAAAAAAATCCCTCCCACCACTCACTCCCTCATGCCAGCCGACCAAAGTGGATTACGGCGCACAGGCCGCAAGGCTGCTGCTGGATCCAAGTGGGGTGCTGCCGCAGACTCAGACTAGTGCTGTCCATCAATATAATATGAAATAATATATTATTAATATATCAGTATTAATATGTATACAATACAGAGAGGAGGTAGATTCAAGGAAATAATATCCAGTAATATAATATGATATCATACAAATATTAATACAATATGGAAGGTCTGTATTATCCGTATTATTTCATATCATGACAAGTTCCGGAACAGCTGATGCTATCAGAGGCGTGAGTAAACTATGGTTTCGGACTCACACTGCGAAATTCATTGTTTTGGTAAGGCCAAAAATGTCCCTGATATCCTCTGTTCCAGCCACAGTATAAAACTAACCCTGAAATATCTAGTTTGCGCAGTGCTTATTCTGTTGCTGGTTTCAGCGACTCTGAAACAACAGGGGGTCAGCATTGCTGTTGAGCAATTGTTTTTCAGCATGAAACACACCCTGATGGATGATTGAACTTCAATGACCCCTGAAGTTTTGTCAATGTGTATTGTAACCAAGGAACAGCTCAAGTCTGGGCTTGGTGAAGGGTTTAGATGGAGGTGCTGAACATTTACCAATATTAATTGATATATCAATAATATTTTATGGTATGTGTTAATACATACAAAGATAATATAATATGGATATGATACAGAGCCCTGGGGTGTAATATGATATCCATATGATATGATACACCAAAAATCATATCAATATCATATTTTGGACAGCACTAACTCCGACTACGACGATGACGACACCCCAGCCGCAAAGAAACCCGGGGAAAAAAAGCTGTTGAGCCTCGCAGTCTTCCAGCATGATCTAAACGAGTTAAGAACCCAGGAAAGCCCGACTTGCCTCATCCGCAGCGTAGTCACGAGGAGGTGGAGGCTGAAAAGGCATCCAAAGCCCAGGCCACTGCCGATGCCGCCCAGAAATATAGCGACGCAATTGTGCTCATTGCTACCCATGAATCCCAGCAGAAGGCAGATGCTACTTAGGAAGAGGCCAATGCTGTTCTAACTTCTGAGCCTCGAAGATCTCGACCACGATAATGTGTATAGTAATTCTGACGCCGGACGTGTCGAGGACGATGATGCCTACCTTTCCACGGGGGAATTTGACGAACCAGCAAAGGTAGCGTCCCTGTTTGCCTCTCATCCGTTGATGATTTACACGGCTCATTTCTTCCATATTTATTCCCGGGCGTGTCACAGTGCCCTGTGTGGGATATTTCCATGGCTTCTCCGTTTCCCCACCCAGCCCAAGAAGCCACAGGACCACCAAAACAACCGGTGCAGCCGCATTGGGATGACCTCATTTCCAGGTGCGCATATTGACTTGGCCGGATCTTCTCCGAAATTCAATGCATTACCAAGCCTTCCACCGCCCCCGGTGCGACCGCCGTCCACTGGATCAAGTCTGGGAGACTTTTCTAGTGACTATGGGTGAGAGTCTGATTATAATAGTTCGTGTTCGATCCAACTGGGACACATGAACACCCAGCACCAGTCTCCTTATGGATGGATTTTGGTGACATTCCCCGCGCATATTTCGAAACAATGGTCTGATCGAGTTCAGTGACGATGTGCCAACGGCTGGTCCTCCCGGTGCGTATTTGATTCTGAAGGTCCAGCGGCGCGATTCACTGTCAATTGGTCTGTGGTCATCCAGCAGTTCACGTCCAGGCTTGGCGGCCCCTTCCTGTGTGTATGACCACCCTCCGGACGACAGGAAAGCCACTCACACCACCGGTTTGACGAAACTAATTTTCCCCTTTGTCAGCTCATCAGTTGTCTCCGTGGAAATCAAATCATGGGACCCAAACCAAAATACCGATTATTCATTTTATGTTCTGTTATTGCTCCCTGCGATGGAATCTTTTTGGAGCTGACCAGCGCCCGTGACAATTCAGCTCCCGCACTGGGCTCACGCAACGACCCAGCTGAGGAAGCACCGGACATTGATGCACAGCTTGGCTGGGAATGGAGACCGTCGGATTTAAAACGGTTGGATTCTGGAGTGTCGTCGGAGATTGTGGAATTCCCTCAAGGCGTCAAAGTCCAGAAATTTCAACAACGCACGGCACTCTCGCCTTACTGACTCGAGCGTCGTTGCACTTGATGTGGAACTGTCGGAACTCAGGGAGGAATTAACGGTAGCACGTAACGATGTCAAGGTAACTCATCGGCGCTCTGTGTTGAATATCATTTTACTTGAATTCTCACAGATTCAGCCTTTGCCTGAAGCTGTCGCACACCTGCATGAGCTTGAAAGCACTGCGGTCGACGTCGAAGCTAAACTCAAACAAGCTAAAGCTGAGGCCAAGGTACGATAATCCTAATTCTAACAAGATAAGCCTTCGCTTCGCTCCGGCAGATGAGAAATTAAATGGGATCGAAAATCACATTGGAACTTAAAATAAAAGAATTAACTTGTTCGGGCGATGCACTCAGAGCCTTTGGTTGTGAGTCGTCGAGATAAAAGTTTTAAACCAATAGCATAGCAAAGATATATTACAACGTATTGCGGTGCGGATAGTGAGCAGAGGCAAGTGTTCAAGTAATTTCCTCACACGTATCTTGAATAAAGGTCAACTGAACCCCAGTACTGGTAGCTTGATGATCGTGGGGTGGGAAATGTTGAAATCGATGTCGTGCCTGGCTGCAACTAGCAAGGTGATGGGACCGGTTTCCTACATTGACAGTGAGGTTATAAAAGGAAATTCTGTGGCCAGACAGTGTGCCCGGATAAAACACGGCACAGCTGAATCCCCCGACAGACATGCTGCATTAAACAGGGAGGTGAGCGACGAAGTCTTGATGAAATGCCTTTCATCCTGCGTTTGTCCAGGGGGCGAAACTGATTTGCAGTTTAGTATTTTGCTAGGGTATCAATGTTGAGACTCACCTGGTAAAAGGTCACGATCATGCACCCTGATCCGCTAGGATGTGGATGGCCAGAAAGTTTGTTCTTGAAGCCATTCGGCACGGGCTGGAAGTTTATGGAACAGTAATTGCGGCAGCTAGGTGTGCCAAGGAAGAGAAACGAAGATCCTTTGCACAACCGGCCGAAAAAGTCTGCATGGCGAACAACAGAGAACAGAGCTCCATTTTGGGTCCAATCTTGAATCGTTGCGGGGTGTGAACAATACCAGACATTGTGGAAGTAAGACAAATGATGAGTTTGGATTCGATATATTTTAAAGCAGGTGTTAGAGCTTGGAAGAGAATGTATTTGATTATCGAGTGTGGCAGAGGCTGCGTAGCGGTGGAAAAACATATTGTGGAATTAGCCGCAACTGAGGGCAAAAGCGGAAAGAGGCTAGATGGAACGATGGATATTCACCGGTTTATATGAAAATTTCCTATGTGGCCGCAGTGAGAATGTTGCGGTTCAATCAAGTGTTCTCTGGACAGCCATTGGTTCACGAGACTTGTCTCGACTGCTAGATGTTCCGAATGGGGATTGTTCGAGGCTGCGGCGCAGTTCGGACGGAACCAAAATGAAGAGCGTTGTTCATCATGGGCTCAAAAGTGTCGAAAAATCCCGTGGACCAAAAGAGTTGAAGAAGGCAAGAGGCCAGAGAAACAACGAAGGAGTAAGCATATAAGGGGGAACAGCACACAGTAGATCGCCGGACGGAACTTGCAGTGACAAACGGCTTTCATACGAATTTAATGCACAGTTCGTAGCTGATGATCGAGCTCGGGCACCGTGAGACGAAGCCGTTCAGAAAGCGACTGAGGCTGGGCGCCTAGGAAAATAAGAGCATGACCAAAGGAGTAAGATTATCCGGGGTTATTGCGCAGCCTTTCTACCATCTCGTTAAAAAATGAATAATATTGAATGATTGTATGTAGAATCGGTCACAAATGATACACCTCCACTGGCAGAGAATACATGAATGGCGTAAGTCATGCTGGTGTATCGTCGAATGGGGGTACGGGGCGTCGGGCTATACTAAATGACAGCGTGGAGTCGTCCTATAAGAGGATGGAGTGCTGCATCTTCCGAAGAAAGGTGGCAACAGCGCAAACCTTGGTTTTTGAGTCGAAGTATTTCGTCGCACTGTCACATATATAGACCACAAGTCAGAAAGTTCGAGCTCAGGATATATCACTCACACGAATCGGTAAGACCCTTGAACCACACAGGCACGCTAGTGGATCTCGAAACTGGATCCAATGGGATACTGCTCGGCAGGAGATTTTCACCATCAAATACATTGAATGAGCATCTGTCTTGCTGGGGCCACAGTGGATGCAAGGAATGGGTTCAAAGTGTCTTCTATGTTGAAGGATGCAGAGCTGAGAGCAGCAAAAGATTTCAACGGCACGGATTGAACATCATTGAAGAGTCTTCGGGAAGCGGCAAGATCAGGACAAACGGTATCTGGTTGCTGGCTCCAGTAGGCCCAACTTGCAGTCGCTTGAGGCCAATTTCAAGTCCACGATACACTTTGAATGAGGCTTGAAGACACTCCAGGGATCGGTATCAAGGTCGCAGATGAGCGGGGGTGAGGGGAGAAAATGCGAAGCAGATCTAGTACCCTGGCCTTTTATGGGGAAGATGTGCGAGACCGCAGCGTGAAGCGCCAAAGGCTGTTGCTGTGCCTCTTCTCAAGTGCCCAATCAGGGTTTGGTTCCGCGGTTCCCAGCCCGAGGATGGTTTCATCGGTGGGAGAGATCACATAGATCGGGCTAGCGAGGAGGCTCAGGTAATCTACTAGTTGGACGGACCGAAGGCTCCGTTACTGCTGAACATTCCGAATTTGGATTTGATTTTACAGCTTTGAAGATCTGGAATTATGGGCTCAGTGGGAATGGTTGTGCAGACCGAGCAAACTGCGGTCATGTCAAGGGTCATGTGCCATGCCATTCAATACCGGCGAAGAGTCGGGCAGAGCTGAGAGCAAGGAGCTAGTCTAAAAGGAGATGAACCAAAGATATGCAGTGAAAGCCGTCGATTTCGATCAAGAAACGGTAGATTGTCCGTAACAGTTCGCAGTCGGTGCGCAGTTTGGACGGAAGAGAAATGCGGCACATAAAAAAACAACAAAAGGAGTTAGCCCTGGAAGAAAGGCAGAGAAAGCGAGAAGGAGCATGAATATAATGGGAAAGAGCACAGCTTTTCTACCATCTCGTTAAAGAACGAATAATCTGCACCAATCCAGACACGCACAGCACACGATTCTGGACATTGACCTTGGCAATTGACACCCTGAAAAACTTGCAAGAACTAGAATGGTTGCTGGGAGATGCATATGTGAAGCACTCATCTAGTTCAAGTCAATTTCTGTGATCAGCTTGCCCAGCCATTCCAAAATTGTGCCTTGGCTCACATACACCCGAATCACACCTCTGCGAGCCCTCACTCTTCTCTTTCTCCTCGTCTGAGAAGCATCTTGCTACCTGGCAGCTGGCTTAAACTTGCAGAAACACGGTTTTGACACAAGCTTCTCTTGTATTGTATGCGACACCATCAAACATTGTGAACATCTGGATACATTGTCGGCCAATAATGCCCTTACTCCGGAGACACACCTGGAAGCCATTGAAGCTCTGTGTTGTATTCTGTGTGCTGTCTTGGATTCTACGCTTGTATCATGGGGCGTTGAGTTGCTCAAGTGTGGTAAATTTTGGGTTGATGTGCTAACCTGTTTCTTTGCTTCTTCAAGTTCGGCTAGTTCTACTGCGGCGAGTTGGTCCGGAGCACCCGATAATCCACTGCGACCGTGAGCTCGGCCAGAGGGATTTGAGGAGGTCCAGGGGCGATGATGTAAATAGCATGTACACATCGGGATAATCCCTGGAAACCGGTGTTCCTAAGCGGGACCGTGCCGTGTAATGCTACCTACCTACCTACCAAACGCGCCACCACAATGACACTTACATCTATTCCGTGATAGTCCAGCTCTTCTGGCCGTGTTCGTGCAGCCAGACCCAGACCGAATCCTGTGGCTGAGCCCTCAGCGCCGAAGGTCGCTGTCGACGAGGCTGACGAGGCATCTGCCATAGCACTCACCACTGCACCCTCTAAACCCCCTCCAGAGGCTGCTTCGATGGTGTCATCGGGCTTCGAGGGCGGCTCACACGCGAACATCGAAGTCACAGCACCTCGTCGCGTTTCGTCACGGAAGCGAGCACAGACAGAACCGTCTGATACGTCCAGTAAACGGCAAAAGAAGCTCGAAGATCCACTGGTTGGCTGGATGATGGAGGATCCCGAAACTCGTGAGCGGCTCACTGGGCATGAGTGGGTTGCGCACTATCCAGAGGAGTTTTCCCGGCGTTACAAGAAAGCTACCTTAAGTATCTTGAATATACTGCCCAAGCTCATTCGTAGATATTCTTCTTTGTATGCGTAGACATCCAACATGTTCCGGGACACATCGGACATCTCCGGGACAGAAAAGGAAAGTCGTGGGACATTGATCATTTTTGCTTCCAAATTTACCAGTCTTCCTATCGTCAACAACGACAAACCTGACTTGTCCTCTTCTGTGCTTGGATGGCGAACTACACCGAACACACAATCAAATTGCCTGACGGGATTGAGCTCTACTATACGGATAGCGAGGCGCCCAGTTCCTCGTCCTACACTACCCTCATTGTGCTCCATGGCACGGCCTTTACCGGAGGTATGCTCTAGGCCGCCGGCAATCGATTCGAAAGTGATTTGTACCCAGATGGACTTGTTGCCCTGCATAAATATGCTCACCAGAAGGACCTCCGTGTGATACTCTGGAACCGCAGAGACTACCGTGGCTCCACAAAATACACGGATGCGGAACTGGAGGATCTCAAAGAGGGTCGCAAGGTTTTCCAAGATCGGCTTGCTATCCAATTAGCTTGGTTCTTAGAGCACTTCATCAAGCAGAAAGGTACTCCGAAGCTCTCTGCCGATCGCAAATCGGGAGGTCTCATTCTAATGGGGTGGAGCTTGGGCAACGTGACTACCCTTTCCCTCCTCTCGGATCCAGATGCGATACCCAAGCCGTTATACGAGATTGTTGAACCCTATCTAATGAGTATTGTACTCTACGGTTGCCATTCTTGCCATCTGTCTCCATATTTACGGATCTAACTCGTTTCATGGCAGATCCTCCTTTCACGGCGCTGGGTTTGCCTGGCAGCGAGACATTTTATCAGCCTATGGCCGATCCGGACTACAGCTCTCTCGAGGAGAAATATCTCAACTTTCAACATTGGGTGACTTCCTACTACAAGCACCCTGACATCGCGTCGGGAAAGCCATCTGGGCTGTCCTCCGCAAAGCGCACCGACAAACGGACCATTAATAGCTGGTCCGAGGAGGAGAAAGAAAAGTGTTTTGACGTAGTGGCTGCGGCAAGAAGCGACTTCCCTTTGTGCGTGTTCCCGATTTCATGTCTAGGAGAATCGCCAGAAACTGGATCCACAGCTATGCGCCTTCGATGCAGGCTGTTTTGAAACTGCAGGCTCGCCAGGCATTGTTCAACGTGGAGTTGGCCTCATCGTACTTTCCCAATATCAATGTTCTCCACATCTCTGGGACGGAGACTACCTGCTTCTGCATGTGGGCGTACATTGAGTCCTCTCGCCTCTACAAAGAAGCTGCCGCGCGCGGGGAGAAAGTTCGACCTATCAAATTCAAGCTCGTCGAGGGTGGCAACCACTTTGTGAGTGAGAGGATATTAAACACAAATTGATCCTCATTCGCCTGCTCAAGCTTCATTATGATATGCCCGAGTTGTTTTTGCGGGAGGTGGTTCAAGGCTGCAAGGCCTAGGAAGGATAAATTCACTGGCCTGTTGTATCAAACCCGTAACGATTGAACAGTCGTTGTATGATGTCTTTGACTGTAACCTCTATTGCTTTGTCCCAGAACTGTGGCGCCCGGAGAGCGGAAATAAAGTCCACAAGGCAATCAAGTTGAAGCGCGGGTTCCAACTGAGCCTAGTACACTCTGCCGGCCGGGCTGGACCTTTTTTTGGACTGGCCCTCGACATTTCAGCCACAGCAAGTGTATCCTAATCTGTGTCTAATATAACGCTTCTGACTCATGTCTCAAAAGTAGTATCTTGTCTCTTTCGATCGCCGATCGAGAAAACATTGCCATTTTCCATCTCCGCTTCGAGAGATTCCGGCTGCTGTGCTTTGGGAATGTGTAATTTATGGGGGGTCTTGATTTCCGCGGTGAAAAGCGGATATAATTGCAAAATGGGAGTCTAAAAAACTATTAATATTCGCCCGGAGTTCCCAATGCAGTCATTCGGAACTATGCAGTCTACTTGACCCAGCCATAGAAAACTCGGAGCATCCCGACGTGTGACACGATATCATGTGGGCGACAAACCTCTTCGAGCGGTATATTGAACATCTGACAAATTTGCCCACTATGTAACGAAGTTGCCCATTTCAAAAGGCCGAATATGGAAGGTGACGAGCTTGCTCAGGCAGGTGACGAACTTACATCTCTTGTGACGAACTCCCGCAATCCTACGAAGTGACGAAATATGTGAGGACTCACTGCTCGTTATGTGGAATCCCCGTTCGATTCGGGAGCAGGTCTTACTGCGAACCAGTTCTCTTTTGATTTGCGGTGATTATAAGGCCACCCAACTCTACTACTATATCGCGCTGGGAAGCTGGCCACACTAGGAAGCTGGCCAGATGTGAAATACAAGGGCTCAGACTTGATGATACTTTCCCCTTGTGCTTCCGTGGTGGAATGTGACCCATTGCGCACCTTGAGACCGATCTTCAACCAAAAGTGATGAGTTGATGAAGAGCTGTGCCCGGGTTGATCCCCGTCGGAGGGTGAGAAAATCAGTTTAGTTAACTCCGCGCGAACTATTTCGTCTCTTTCTCGTCCAATTCCTCACCAATTCGCGAGATTGAGCATTCTAAATTTTCTCCCAACGTTGGGCTCTGTCATAGACGTCCGGTCCACGCCTTAAATGGCCGCAGGCACGTACCAGTCTGCCGGTTATGACTGCTGCTCTGACTTATTGATCTCCATCTTCAACTCAAGATACCGACGCGCTCGTCCAGAAGACACTCTTCGAGTTTTGTCCAGGGCATTATATCAGGTCAAACTTCAATATAGCAGACTACACACTCTGCCAATCGATCACTGTCATGCTTCGTGGGGGAAAAAGGTATAAAAGAACATTTTTCACCCCGGAAAAAAGATCAAATGCCGGGTTCTCCGCAGACCCCTTCAGACGTGAATTTATGTGGTCAGGTATGTTCATTAACTTCCAATGAACCTCCCCAAAGCTTATTTTGGCCAACCATGCCCTATCACTGATGCCCCAGCGTCGTTTAGATCTCGGGAGGCCTTCCAAGCTCCAATTGGGGTCATAAACTATGTCGTTAACACAGGTTCACACCCTTCAATGCTCAATGACTGTGACCAGAATCCATTGGATGAACCCCTTATGCATCATAGTCAAGATCGCGGGCACGTAATGGCCTGTAATAATGGCGCATTCGTGGTGGCCAGCTTCGGCATCATTTCCCCTTTTGGGAGGTCCCGAACAATTATATTCGCATCGTGCTCAAATCAGGGCGAAAAATTCTGGGAATATGCTCAATATCTTCCCAGGATGCGCGCCTATCGTATGGGTCAAGGCGAAGCCCAGAAAAAGCCTGTATTAAGGCGAGAACAGGTCGAAAACCCTTAGGTGGCCAGGTTCCCGGCGCGATATAGTAGTTGTTAAAATGGTCTCGGACATCTCGCTGTATTTTCACCTTCGCGACACTTCACTTCCTGATTGTTGAGAAACTGCATTAACTTGACTGCCCCTCCGCCGCCAACATGTTCCCAAGCTTAAGATAGTTATCGTGAGAGGGCGAAGAGCGCGCAAAGCCACGAGGGTTAAACTGTTAATCGAAGGCCACACGGAACGGTTCACACAAGAGATAATCAGACAGAAAAACCATTCCTTATACACGCCACAAAACCCAACAAAAGACGGAGAACGCATGTAATCTACATCTGCATCTTGCCCTTCTCTTCCGTCATCTTGCCTGCGCCACGATGATCAGCGGCCGAAGAAGAACAGCGAGGAGGGAGAAATACGTACCGCTCGCCTGGTCTTTGTTGCTACCGGTGACCGCACCCGCTGCATTCTGCATCATCCCCGTCACCTGGTTGTATGCGCCCTCCATCAAGTTGCCGGCCTTGGCGGCCATCTCCTCCGTGGTGCCCTTGACCTGCTTCTCATTGCCCTTCGCCTGCATGTTGTCGGACCCCATCATCTTGCCGGCCGTTTCTTGGACTTCGCCCAGCTTGTTCTGCATCTGCCCGTGGGTCTCGCTGTTGCTGTAGACGCCGTCAGCCGAGGCGCGACGAAGGGAAAAAAAGGAGGATGCAATGGGAAGGCGGACGTTGTTGCGAACATGGAATGGAATGGAACGCCATATGGCAAGGAAGACACGGAGCGCGCAACGGCGGCGGGACGAGGGCGGGAAATACGGGAGGCGGCGCGCAGAACGGCGGGCAGCGATGAAGAAAGGGAAAGCGCGCCGACAACAAAGCCGACGCAGAAAGCGACGCGATGGGAAAGGAATGGAGGGGCGCTCACCTGGACATTGTAATGAGGTGAAGGTAAAGGCGGTTTGGTAGTGGTAAAAGAAGTGGGGATTCTGAAGAACCTTCCCCAGACACGCCCTGCCTTTATACCTTTCGCGTGCGTGGCGTGTTTGGTTAATATGACGCGTCCATGTTAATTGAGAGCGCGGGATGATGTCACTAAGAGCGGAAGGCGGATGTAAATCTATTTTGGGAAAGTTAGTTGGATGTTGATGGCATGTGAATCCGGAGTGCTTGCCGTTTTGGGACGACGCTTTGGCCACGACGTGTGGGCGGGAGGCCGCCGCCGCCGCCCGCTCAAGTGTCGGGCAAGCGCAGGGTATTTACGTTGCGACACCGAACGCAGCATGCCCAAGGGACCCGGCCGCGTACCTACTTGCTAGCGGGATCCATGTCCCGCAATCAGAGCGATTACCACTCGTATCGCAGGCCGCGAGCGCTGGGTTCAACGAGTTTTAAATAAAATAAAAACCGAAACAAGGAAGGACATAGCTCAATCCCGAGTCGAATGGGTGTCTCTCCATAAGTTGACCGACTACTAAGCCACTGGTTGCAGGCTAGTCCCACCATCGAGCCGATATCATTCTGTTTTAACCAGATTATCCACTCAACTGTTCATCACAACTAACTGCATTCCTCTGACTAGCAAAACCTGCCCGAATCCTGTATTCCTCCAAACCAGCCCCACCCCCGACCCCACTTGACTCTGACTCAATTTCAGCATCAATTCCGGTAAGCTGCCGTCCTCCAACAAGCACCCCCGCAGTCCGAGGGGGCAGGGCTACTTTCCTATTTAAAAAAAAAGGTGATCCAGGTACAGCTCGATCCCGAGCTCAACGGACAACTCTGCACAACTTACATGCTGGCCTTACGCACACATGTCTGCAGGACGGTCTCACCATCGACCCGATATCATTCTATCTTCTAACCTGGACTTCCATCCACTCTGTTCAGCTATTTTTCTCTCGGTCCATCCGACCCCAATTGAAGTCCATAAATGCCATTGAGTCACCAACTTGGATACTGTCCGCGGGAAGCCGTTCCCGCGGTTCGAGCGGCCAGGCTACTTCCCAGAAAAAAAACACGATGTCTTCGTCTATGGCTTGACCCCGAGTCGAACGGGTAACTCTGCACAACTTAAATGCCTCCCGAGATTTGTTACGTACGTGTCTGCGGGACGGTCTCACCATCGAGCCGATATCAGCATATCTCTCGCGTCTGGTGTTCTGTGCGTCAATCTGTCTATCAAACTGGAATCGGGTGCTCAAATCCCATCCAGTAATCTGTCTAACAATTCTGGTTCAATTCTCAAGCCACCTTGCTTGTTCCATTTCAATCCCGGCACCATCGTCACCCCCCAAAGCTACGAAACTAAACAGAAAATATCCCATCAGTCCGTTGATGCCTGACCCCCGAATCGAACGGGGCGCCATATCCTTCGCGTTCCACGTTGGGAACCGAACGCGGCGCGGGGCCACCACCGAGCTGATATCATCCCTCCTTCGAAGCCCAATAGCTGCGTAACTATTTGGCTGGATTGGACCCGAACCAGACATGCAACCTGCCCGAGAATTTACGATCACCGAAAAAAACCTCAGAAAAAAAAAATCGAGATAATCTCGGATTCTCAGGGCTCGGACCCGAGTCGAACGAGTGACTTTGGCATTGCAGAAGTTGAACCTTCCTGTCCCTCAACGTGGCTGCAGGTTGGTCCCACCACCGAGACGATACCATCATATCCCTCAACTTCTGTTCACTAGCCACTTTACCCTTTTTCTCCCCCTAACTAAGATCAATAAATGGCAGCCATCAATAGGAGCAAGCTATCCTCTTCTGAAGACATTTCCCGAAGTTCGAGTATGCATGGCTACTTCCCCCCCCCCCCCCCCTCCCCCCCCCCCTCAAAAAAAGACGTATTCGTGTATAGCTCAATCCTGAGTCTAACGGGTCGAATCGACATTCCCCGCCAAAAGGAACACAGCCTTGGGAATGGCTTGCTCCCAAATAGAACGGGCACCCAGCACACGTCGAATCATTCTGGACAGAGTCGCCGCCGACCCCATATAGATCTGTATTTCAACCGAATATCCATTGGCTATTCACCACAGCTGGGTGAAACCAAAACAGACATACACAGCATGAACATGGCTCCATCCCAAGTCGAACGGGTGCCTCTGCCTAAGTTGACCTTCACATTCGGTACTGGTTGCAGGCTAGTCGCTAGCCTCACCATCGAGCCGATATCTGGATATATCTCATGGTGTTCTGTGCTTCAATCTGTAAAACAGCATAAGCGTATGAGTGAATCCGAATGCAAGTGCAAATCAAATCGTTCAATTCCTCCTGTTTGAGTAGGCTATCGATCCGAGAATGAGCTACAGCCCACACTGTCTCTCTCCAATCAAATCCCGGTACTATCCCCGATCTCCAAACCAGTGGAAGACCTCGTTGACTGTGCCAGAAACCGCGGTAAGGCCCAGATAGTTGTAGGGAATATATCCAAGAGGACTTACCTTCCAGCTCACAAATTCCCCATCTCTATCTCCTCTCCTTTCCGACGTAGTTTCTTGTGTTGATTCGCGCAAGCAAGAGCATCGACTCGGATATATTACTTGAGAGAGGGGAAGTCCATGTTAGGACCTTGTTGAATTACCGAAGAGAGAGCAGTGCGATGATGGTGGTGAGAAGAGGACAGTACAGCTCACGGCAGCAGACAATGCGAAGGGCAGCCCATGTGGATCTTGAAAACGATTGGCCTGGGTTTAACCCAAACCAGGTACTATCTCCAAAGAGATAGACCTCGAAATCACTCGGGGGTTTCACAGATCATCTTGATACTGTTCCCGTGCTGGTGTGCTTCTTCTCAACAAAACGCGCCTCCGCTTCACTCCCGCAGGCAGGAGACCGATCTTCTTCACACTCAAATCTCACCAGCGACACAAATTGCTATGAACTTCTCAGCTACCCAAACGGGGTCCCAAGTTTAATCTTAGACTTATAAGATTAAATCTGATGAAACTGAATGATAAAAAGTGCCCACAACGGGATTTGAACAAGGAACATTATGATAGGGCTTACGGAAAAGCACAAGGTATTGCCACTAGACCATACTATTGCCTACCGGGCAACCGGCCAGACGAGCCAACCGGCCACTTGCTCGATACAAGAGCCCCCAAAATTAATTCTCGGAAACTTCGGTTGGTGGGATGGTACTGGTCCTAAGACAATGCTTTGTGTTGAATTTGGATGAAATTCAGCTCGGCGATCAGAAGCTACGGCAGGTTTCCGATCAAGATAATGGGGGATCAATGCCGTTTCTTATCTCCGAACCGCTTCCACGCTCATGTCTCCCCAGTTTCTCCACGAAATCTTCACCAATTTACAAGTTTCGGGGTTCGTTTTCTTCGCTTTTGTCAGGCAAATGACCTTGTATTATTTTCTTTCCCAAAACCCATCGATCTGACCCCCTGGAGGCCGCAAGAAGACCTCACCGTGATTTGGAGCGGCTCGATCCCGCCCCCTCAATAGCGAACAACTTGCATCGGCGGCAGATCTAGAATTTGGGCAGCATGCTCAAGATACACCATTCTGTATACCCCCAGACTTGTGGATTTTTAGGTGATTCTTATCTTGGTCACGGCAAGCTACTACTTAGAATCAACAAATTCCACTTGCAGAGGGAGATGCATTTTGCTGGAAGGTCTTTGGGCATCTGGCACCCGATTTGGTACTTGGGTATGTTAAAATGGCTCCTATATATGCGCTAACAGTTGAGTTTGCGACATGTCTGCGGTCTGCACCTCGGAGGCCAGCCTATTTCTTCAACACCCCAATTCCTGCCATTTCCCCAGCTGGAAAGTTCAATACATATACTACGAATACACCTCGGACATACACTGTACCACTTTTTAATAATGCATATACAGTGTATTAACTACCTGGGATGTGCTAGGGTGAGTGCTTGGCGCACAAAGTGGTGATTTTGTTGGGTGGCCGGTTAGCCTGTTTATCCCCGTTTCGGGGCTATCACCGAAATTTATTTGGCAAACGCGAAATCGGCGCGAATAAATTCAGGCAAAGGTTCCAACTCACTCTTTAAATGTGTAGCTTCAATTCCGGGCACATTTACCGGCACCCACTCGACGGTATCTCTGCGCTGGGGGAAGAAATTGCTTAGGTGGCCGGTTAGCCGATGGAAAATAGTAAGGCCCATAATCAACCCAAAGCAAGGATGATTTAATCATCGCAAAAAATTCAATCTAGAGTTCCTGAATTTTGCATTTTTGAGCCTATTTCAGCCATAAAATCTCAATGGCATTGTGACCAGTGGTTCAGTTCAGTGGGCTGCATCATGTGTCACCTAAAAACTTGGTCAAAATAGTACAGTACTTAGTGCAATCACACATACTCTCTACAACATGTACAACATGAAACAAACTTAAAGATTTTTCCCTTTTTCCCTTCCAGGGTGCTTGATTTGTACAAGATGCGATAGTGTTTTAGTATATCTTGCTTGGTAGTGGTTATACCCTGCCCTTTTCTGTAAACTTCTCATAATGTTCCGTGTTCAACTCTGGGTGCAGCCACTTTTTATGATTCCGTTTCATCAGATTTAATCTTTCAAGTCTAAGATTAATCTTGGGACCCCGTTTGGGTAGCTGAGAAGTTCACAGCAATTTATATAGAAAATTAATTTTCATGATGTACAATTTTGTGGCAAAATTTAATCACAGCTGCTGCAACTGTTGATCTCACAATAAGCTATGGCGCACTAGAGCTGGAAGTTGTAGTAAATAAATATTATTGCAGGGGAGTAAAACAAAATTACATGTAAAGTGTAGTTTGTGTTCAACAGCTTCTGTTCAACAGTTTTAAAGAAGAACCGTTTGTGTTCGCGGAATTGTTTAGCAATTTGGCTGTTGCCTTGCTGGCGATGGACCCATCTGGATACACAAAAGATGAAGATGCAGAACTGGTGACTTTCAAGTATATACCATTTTCAGCAAGATTTTCTTCGTATTGTATCTTATCTCGAGTCGCTCGGTTTGGGGTAGTGCTGCCATCGAGGTAATCCGGCGGGGTGGGGTCGTAGAATGAAGAGATTATTAAGTATTTCGTCCAAAAATCAACTGGGTCTGAAAGCTGCAGGATTTCAGTATCTAATCGTCCGCTCAGATGGCCTGTGCACCAGGCTTAATGACAGTGGGAAGACATATTGAGTTTCTGTTCCCCTGGAACATGAAGATCTACAATCCAATCCAGCCAAAAACCCAGACAAAGAATCATCACACAGCAGAACATCAGAGAAGGAACAGTCAACAGATGTTTTTCCTCTCCTATTGAGATGTTGTGCGCAGTCATCGTAGCCCCAGAAGCACAGGAAGCAATAGGGAGGTCTCATAGGGCCGCGTAAATATGCTGAGTGTTGAATGTGGCAGACATAGGAATGGTGGTCAGACTTGAAGGACAGCGTTGAGGGATTGAAATCCATAGCTTGAGGTGAAAGGGACTGTGAAAGGAGACTGCAAAGGAATGGAGGATTATGGCTGCTTATAAAAATCCCTACGTGGCCGCAGGACGACCAATGTGCGCTGCAGTGGGACAGTTGTGCCCGAATCGGGTGTTTTATGGAGAGCTATGAATTCACGAGACTCGTCTCCACAGCTCCAAGGACCCAATTCGGAATGTATCTGATGGTTTGCAGTAGTTCGCAGTTCGAAAAGAACGGGAATCATGGGCGCAGCACTTGGTTCACAGTTGCTTCAACATGTAGAAAACCCGAAAAAGGAAGGTGAAGCGGAAAGGAACAGAGAGTGCACAGTCCGAGGGCGTAATGCGTAGTTGATCATGGATTCAATTTTCTTGAACACTGGGGATAAGTAGGACAGACCAAAAGGAGCTAGAGGTGGAAGGAAACTACAGAAAGCGCAAACGAGCACGGATATATGGGGATTTGACACAGGTTTCGTACCATCTTGTTAAAGAACGGTTAATCAAGAGCTTGCGCAACACCAACCGCGCTCGGAATCGACGCCAGTGAGCTCTCACAATCTCTCTCTACTTTCCCCTCTTTTCCTCTCTTTTATCAACTTGAAAACTTGATTCTTTCCCCGTAACCACAGACTTAAGCCAAAAGTCTCTGTTCTCATTCACGTGAAGCCGACGTGAAGCGCGCGCCTACTGGTAAGCAGCATTCAATTTTTTTTGCACGTCCAAGCTCCCGCTGAGTGCACCCCCTAAGCTGGTGCGGTCGGAAGTATGATTTCAGAGCGGGAACAATTTGAGTCAGACTCTCACTGCATCCGAGAGCGCCAAGGGATTTTCGAATGAAAACATATGGTTGAAGATTTTGCGCCGCGTGATACATCGTTGTTTACATCCTCTGCAACTCAAGTACTCATGGTTCACAGTTGAGTTCCGCAAAGGTAGACGAAACATGGCTGCTCCGGAAGTTCAGAAACGCTTCTGCACGAAGTTGATCTAAAGAGTCCGAGTTGACAACCAACACCTTCGCACGCCGTCCAACCTTGACTCGTGTGATCTCGAAGGTTCAAGTATAGTCGTTCTCAGGGCGACTAATTGGCACTGCGTTGAGAACAAGGATAAATACCTTGGCTCAAGTTCCCAGCGCAGCCCCACCCACCTCTCTATCAATGGCCGGAAATCCCAACACCCACGTCGTCTTCGGATCCTCTCCGGACTCTTACTTCATAGGGCATGGCCGACGATACTCCTATGCAAACATGCCAGAGTCGTTCGCAAAGCACATCCAGACCCAGATGAATATCAGCATGACACTGTGGATCAGGTGCGCTCCCTCTACCTCTCTGGCCTATCTACGGCCACTGACTGCATGCTCGCCTCGGGTACAGCATGAATAAAATGCTTACATCGTGGATAACTCACAATACAGCTACCGAGAACTGTGAGTAGCTGACCATCCTACAAGGTCACTCACGACGACCCGGCTTATTCAGTCCACTTCACCCGTAATACAAATGAAATAATCCAGCATCACCTCTCCGCCACGAACGGCAAATTCCCCGCCGAATTCGTGTCCTTCCCCGACAGCGACGACCCCATCCACTACTTCGTGAAAGGGAAAGACTCGCATCTGTGGACAGCCACGCTCCCAGACGGTCTATTCCAGAAACTGACGAAGACGATGTCCGAAGTTCCGACCTTCGACGCCGCGATTACAGGGATGCTATTCGGCAAAGGCAAGACCCACATCTACATGTTCCGAGGGGGATTCTGGCCGGAATACGACGACGATGTGGATGCCGAGCATCCGTTGCGTAAGGTTGGTGCGCTGCCGTTCTGAAAATGATTCAGCGGCTGAAAAGAATCCGTAGGTCTTGGCAAAATACAGTAAGGGCTGGTGCATCGACCGCGCGTCGTCGCTCTGTTTCTACGACAGCCGGTACTACTTCTTGAAGTTCAAGCAACCCAAATCTACGCAGCTCCAGATAACATGGAACCTTCCCGAGACCATGGGTGCACATCTGGGAGAGCTCATGGGGCGTATGAATGACCCGGAGGAGCAATTAGGTCTGCATCCCTCCTATTGCTCGTCGAATCGGACTGATCATGGGCTGCGGGAGTATAGCATTGCTAAAGTCAGACCAGAAATGGATCAGCGTCGCAAATGCAAGAATAGTACGTGTACCTCTCGGACGTCGACATTGTTTAATAAAATAAACAGAACAATCAATTCCAGCTGCACAACATGCAGATAAACGCAATGAATCGCGCAGCTCTGAGTTTCCAGATGGTTGCTGACCCAGGGATTGTTGTCGAAACGGTTAGGTACTACTAGACCACGCAGTACAGGGTCCAGCGTATACATAACCTTGTAATATTTGACTCGTGTGTACAACTACCGGTACTCGCCGGGATGGCGCACGCAGGCGGCGCGCGGGTTTCTAGGGCAGGGCCGGAACAGGCACCCAAACATGAGAATAAATAGCCCCCCAGGAAGGATACCCGAATGCCACGACCACGTCCGTGATGCAAAACAGGTCCGCCCAGTGCCAGTGCACGCCACGCTTGATGTGCGCGCTTCTCGCCTATATTGAGGACGAGCGCGAATACCTGCTACAGTGGGGGGAGAAGAAAACGGAGGTCGCAGGCTCGCCGCCGAGGCGCCTGGGGTGCCCCGAGGCGACATGCGCTCGGGGTGGGCGGGCGCATCGATACTGCACGCGAGACAGAGCGGAGACCGAGGGATCCAAAAGTGTCGTAAGCGACCCTACGCAAGTAGCGAGGGCCGAATCAAAGTCCTCTGGCTCGGGAAGGGTGCCCCACCTGAGTGTCAGTGAGTGCAATGCCGTCCAGTGGGGAGCAGCAACGGCATTTCATCCGGCAGGCAGAAGACAGTGAGGTGAGTTCATGAGCAACTTTGCAATGCTTCTCTTCTCGTTGAATGGGGCCGGAGCACAGATCAGATTATCGATAGGTTCGACGACAGAAGTTTGAGGAAACCAGCGCGCAAGACCTATCATTCGCCATTCGCGATTAGTCCCCGCCTCCTCGATGCGCACGCCGATTTCCGCGGAGGGGGGGGAGGACGAAGCTGAACAGCTCCTCCTGCAGCTCGCCCTTCTCCTTCACTGCCATCTCCTTCTCCGGCCACTGCTTCATGAACGCGGCCTCGAGGTGCTTGAAGGTGTCCTTGTCCGTCGCAGAGAGCTTCTTAAACCAGCTCCTACCGTAGCTTCCCATCTTCAAGCTGAGCTCAAAGGACTCAACTTTGTCGTCGTCCTTCCACCCGGGGGTCGTGAGGTCGCGGCGCTTATGGAATTGAGGAAATCCGTCGCATTTTCGCCAGGTGCGTCGCCTCGAAACCGAACCGTTGTTTCCGCCATGTCGAGGTCGTACGAAAACGGCGGCGGCTGGGTGATACCGGTGAGCGCGGCGTGTAGCGCGTCGGGGTCTGGGACGGGTGCGGGTGATGAGACGGGTGTGCGGGGGGTAGTGGGTGTGGAAAATAGACTTGAGACGGTGGAGAGGGTGGAGAGTATCGAGGAATCGTCGAATTGGCAGTAAATAGACACGAGGATTCCACGATTTCAGTGCCAAGCTGATGTTCAAAGTATCACGCAGCGAGTTCTGTTGACATGTTTGTTGGGCTTTCGCCTCCAAGGCCTCAAGACGGGTAACGCGGAAGTCTTTCCGATGTGTCAATTTTCATTACTCTCCCTTACGCATCAAAAGCCGCCTGATATCTCAAAGATCGCTCGATGTTGATGCGGAACACCATCCGGTGTGTCAACTTCCATCACGATTCCTTCCTACAAAAGCGCACGATGCGAAACGTGTTGAACATTCAACCGATCCCCCGTTGTTAGAAATGCGCGAAACATCTTTCTTTGCAGCATTCTTATTGGCGAGAGCGTCCCTCGGCGCGCCAGACAACCTGTACCGCATTCCCTCGGCGCTGAGCAATACCAGCAGCATCGGTATTTTCACGTCCACCGCGTTGAACTTGGATGCTCCAAAAGTACTTCCGATCAACGCCTCCACGTTCGATTGGTGGTACTTCGACGTCGTGGATACAAATCCGAACTCGCGCGCATCCGCCGCCGTTGTGTTTTACAACACAGGGCCGACAGCCCTACCCTTCATCAGCATACCCGGAACTACGCTGAGCGCACAAGTCATCGTATCCTTCCCAAACGGCACGCTGAGCTCCGCTCCGGGAATCGCGGTCGCGGATCGTGCCACTGTACTTACGAGCGACAACGGCTCCAGCGGCCAATGGCACGGCGCCGGGATCGCCTGGACCCATTCCGTATATTCGGGCGCTTGGGAAATCCTGATTGACTCGCCAGAGCTCGGTATGAAAGGGAGTATCCACCTTAAGCCGGTAAGCACAGTCTCGTTCCAGGGACAGAGCAAACACTGAGATTTTCTAGGCGGCTCCGTCGCACTACCCGTGCGGGCCAGCTGTAGCCGGTCAATCTCTGGCAGTGGGACCGCACATCGGATGGGCAAATGCGATTCCCGACGCGGTGTCTACAGTCGATCTGGTCGTTGATGGCACGCGGCTTGATTTTACGGGCGCGGGGTATCACGACAAGGTGTGTTTGCCTGTTCTTGATGCTCATGGAACACGACTCATCGAATGCCAATTTTCAGAACTGGAGCGACCAGCCCTTCGCCGAGAACGTCATATCCTGGTACTGGGGCCACGGCCGCGTCGGGCCCTACTCCATCGTCTGGTTCGACTTCCTCGCCACCAACGGCGTCGAGCACGTCAGCGCCTACGCCGCCAAGGACGGAAAGATCCTCGTTTCGAGCTGCGATCTCTCGAGCATCCGTGTCCGGCCAACGGGCGAGAACGCCACCTATCCGCCCCTCCTGACCACGGGACCGCCGTCTGGGTACCACATCACACTCGATTTGGGCGCGGAGGATGGCGTGTTAGAGCTAGATGTCGCGGCAATACAGTCCCTGATTGCGACTCCCGCCTATAGGCGCTGGGCGGGTAACATCACGGGCGCGGTTGGGAAGGAAGGAGCGGTTGAGGCCGGAGTCGCGCTGTTTGAGCAATTTGCGCTGACCAAGTAGTTTGCTTCCCTGTGAACATCCACAAAGACACTCTTAATTAATCAATATGCAGGATAACGTTGACTGTTGGTTTTCAGGATCATACACCCCCTAGCCGAGGGACAGCAGAGCTCCTCTCAACGGAAATGGACTCACCAGCGCAACAGAGTACTTCCTATGGAAGCCGACAGACCCAAGTACTCTTGGTTTATTTTAAAACGACCCGCGGATACAACCTGACCTTTTAGTCAAGGGAGAGCCACATTCATTGGAGTTCGGGACAGCAGTGGGCACTGGGTTACAATTACAATTAGGAATGGCCGAAATCCCCGAATGCAACTGTCATGTCTCCAGCAAGACAAGCTGGGTCGGAATGCGAGGTGAAGATCTGTATTAGCATCGATGGCGAAATGACACTTCTATCATACAGCCAAGATGCGAAATACGCCACTAAAGCCGAACAGTGCAGCTGTGCTGGGCATCTTGATGTGATCAGGCGGCCGGAGCGACAAAATCTGGTTTCAATTCCGCTTTCACTACTCAGCATCCATTCAGCAGCTGGTGAACTTGCTTTCAGGTTATAAATATGTTCGAGTCTCAATGAAGCTTGCAGTATTCATAGAATACCCGTGTATACGTATACGGGTTCAACTGAGGTTAACACCATGTCATTGCGGTTACGGTACGCCGTACGGCATCCCACCGTCCCACCGAACGAGAACGCCAGTAGTGTGATGGGACGGTGCACCGGCCGTCCTACGAGACCCGCGCTCCTCAAACTCTGAAAACCGGGAGTTCCCGTGAGATTTTGTCGTGATCCTTGGCAGAGGATTCCGAACTATGATAATGTCCGATATTCGACGCATCAACTCGGGAATTCAATTGCCGCTCAGCTTCGCTGACGTTCCACCAACGCCAAATTGATGTACGTCGCGATCGCATTGCACTCCGGCCCCGTGGGGCAGTGCTGACGCGGTTTCAAAGGGGGTATCTACGAAAGTTGGCCAAAACCTTTCCGCGGGGTAATCTCGCATCCCTGCTTCATTTCTGGTGCAGTGTAAGACTGTCATGACTTGACTTTTGACCTCACTCCTGTCTGATTGTCAAGTTGTTACCGGCAGCCTCCTGCCAAAACTGATGTTTGATGAACGACTATGAAGTCAAAAGAAAAGAGACTTTGTGTGTCTCCCGACGACCTTATATCAAGATTCGCGTATTAACTCTCGGTCTATCCAGCGCAAAAATGAGGATCCCGTGGATCGCCAGAGCGTGGATCTCGTAAGCGAGTCGAATGATCCAAAACTTTCATAGCCATAGCCCCTGCTATGTAGCTTCCGATCAGACCTAAGGGAACAGGGTCGTCGCCGCCGCGCCGGATACACGGATACGCTTGAGCTTTACGTCAATGAAGCAGGTCTGTGGAACAGTTCAAAGGCGCTTCAAGGCACCTATAAATGAGTTCGACCTCTACTCTTTACCCAGCACTCAACATGTTCCCGCAACCTCCGCCGCAGTCGGTACTGAAACCTCAACAAACGAGGTACGAGTTTCAGAATGTTGAAGTGTCTGTCTACGAGAGACTAACTGAAACCACGGACTGAAAGAAAACGAATCTACGTGGCGTGCGTTCATTGTAGGAAACGCAAAGTGAAGGCTAGTGATCGCTCGCCCGGTAGAATTCATCCACCGACCTCTGATCATTAGTGCATTACCGATGGCTCTCCCGAACGGCAATGTCGACGCTGCACCAAGAAGGGTTTACCGTGCGAGTACATGCCCGTTTGTGAAGAGCGAGAAAGAGCTCTCTTCACCACGGAATGCGATTTAGACAAAAGTTCCGCCAACGCCAACCCGTCCACACCACCATATCCTGGGAATCAATGTCATCTGCAGAGCTACAGCGGATCACACTGGCCGAATTCGACAAATAGGAACGGGAATTACCCTAATCATGATACCGTGTATCTCAACTCTTTGCCGAGCTCTCCACTCAATACCATGAATCATTTTGCACCGACCTGTGATTACGACTGGCCCCCGTCTCAACCGACATTCCCCAACATTGTACCAAAACTATCATACGGCTCCAGTCGGTCAGCCGAATACCTCGGCTATGGAGCACCCCAGTCGTCCATCGCAACAAACATACTCCCCAACCTGTCCAACTTCGACTTCTCCGCTTGCGTGACTGAAACATATTGCCGGTAAGTAAACCTCCCACAGCGCTTGGCGAACGTGTCTTGATGTCTGTAGTAATTGTCTCTACCCTCAGGGACGGTGCCATTGTGTTAGGCGACCATAAGGCATGGGCAAGAGGCACAGGCAAGAACATTAGAAGGGCCGCTGCTATTACTTACAAATAATTATTTTACCCCATGGATAGAACCTATAAATTACCATTGATCATTATGGTGCCTCGACGACGGAAATATAGTACTGTGCAAAATAAGCCAACATTCGTGAGCCGGTCACTCAGAATGCATCACAGGATGACGAGTTGAACTTGACGGTTGAACCTCAACGCGGAGATTCATCCGATCAATCGGATCAGCGCTGCGGGCTGGTCCGCACCACGTCACCGTCGTCACGGTTACAGCAAACTTCTTCTGCTCATTCTGAGTCTGAAACCAACCCAGACTGTCGAGGCGTCCTGCTGCGGTCTTCAATTCAAACTGTTAATGCTTTACGACACATCTCGCCTTTGGTTCTGCTGGCTCCTTCAACCGTCGCGACGACTCGAAAGCTTTGGATTTCCTTTGGATGGCGGTGTCGTATGGGCGCCCCTCATAGACTGGTGCGCAGCTAGGCGCCACGGGAAATGCATCACTCTACATCAACACGACCCCTGCATCGGTGCGCCAGCCGTTTCACGGCAGAGCGTAGCAATTCTCACCAACCAGCTCCACGACAGCACAGGGATTTTTCGTCCGTTGCTGTCGCGCGATGCTCTTGGGACCTTGATGTGACTCAAGTGAGTTGCCAACAGACGTTAAACGACGCCAACATCCTTGATCGCCTGGCTCGATTCATCCCAGCGTGGCCGCTCCTGTGACAGAGAAATTGGAGTAGACCGTTCACAAATTATATTCCTCCTGGAAGATTCGTTTTAATATCCCATTACGCACTTCTCTCCTTAGTCATTTTCATGCCGCTTCCCTGGGCTGTCTAGCAATGCAGGCGGAGCGTGCTGATATCATTGGTATCGCTGGCTTCGGTCTGTTGTCTCAACCCTGTTCTCTCTGGCGATTCTTGAAGATAGTACACGATCGGAAGCGTCGTGGTCACGCATTTGGAGTTGGAGTCCCTTTCATGTGAGTCCATCATATAGGCCAAACGTATTGACAGCGATTCACTCGACTGCGGACGTACCGACGATTGGACTCGGCTGCACGTTTGATCATTATCTCTGGTTGTCTGGCGGTCCCAACCGTCGAAACCAGTATGTTGCGCCCATAATCTCCATCGTTTGAGCGGCCGTGATATTCTGGCGGACAATGCCTGTTCATGTGTTGCGTTAGGGATCCTGTTCTCCATCTATCTTCCCAGTGAATAATCGTACATTATCGCCTTTCACTCCCAAAAACGATCCTCCCTTTCCATAATATCACTCGCTCGGATTCTCATTCTAATCCCGCCATGTTGGGCATGAATTGCCCGGGCACTGAATCTATCAGCTCTGGTGCGTCTCAACCTATTCCCACTGCAACAAGCTCATCGCTGCATAGTCCTTCTTGTCGCGAGGTGAGTTTTTGACCGGTGCATCGTTACAACCTGGCTTTATTGGAGAGCGCACATGCAGGCGGAAATCGGCAACGATGACGGCTGATACTGATGGACTTGTTTGTTGCGGGTCTACTCTCACCACGCCACACTCTTATCACCGCACTCCTCTGCATTGGCCCTAACTCGACCTCAAACTCCTCAATGTCGTGGGTCTATGCAGAGTAGAGCAGGACCCCTGACAATCCTTTTGGAGGCTAGGGCCCGAAATTCGAGATATCCTCGATTTTTGTCCGGACAAATTTCCTCGAGGTCGTGTTCTTTTTGTCCGGACAGGACCTAGCCCAGGCTTCCAAAAAGGGTAATTTTCCTCGTACTTATATCCTTTCCACTCTTATATGCAGAGTACACATGAGTTGAACTTGAATTTGAGCTGAAGAGATCGTTTCTAGCCAAATTTGGTGAAAATCTTCACCCAGACATCGACCCAAACATCGACAAGACCCCAGGTTTTTGTCCGGACAGGACCTAGGTTGTCCGGCCTCAAACCCCAGTTTTTGTCCGGTCAGAACCTAGGCTTTCGAGCCAAATTTTTGTCCGTCACAGGCCCTAGGGTCCAAAGATATTGTCAGAGGTCCTAGTAGAGCTAGCCTATCCACTGACATCTTCCTACAGCCTGCTACTGCCACGCGAGAAGGAGGAAGTGCAGCGAAGGGCGATTCTAGAACAAGACCCCGACTGCTCCCACGTCTCACCTGGCACTGTTCATTGCGTTTGGTGCAAAGTTACGATACAAGTGGCCAAATAATCCACTTACAAGCTACGGCCATGGGAGAGACACAAGAATTCCAAACGTCATCAGGCCACCTTGTCCCCAGCGCGTGTCAGGCCGAGTTCAGAAACAGGTAAGCGGGCCGCACTCCCGTTGGTCGCTTATTGGCTGAAGCGATTGGGGTTCAGCTCATGAAAACGTCGAAAGCGGCTCGTCGCCCTCATCGATCCCAATTCGTGACCCGATTCTCTAGGCAGCCTTCTCACCTGACAGGGTTCCTGGCAATCCGGATGGAGACATAGAGGTCCAGTTAGGGAGAAGAATACGTGGGTGTATGGACCTAGCTGCGCTGCTTAACGATCCAGGTCTGTCGGATTACCTGTGTACTTGCGAATTGGATGAACATCAGTCCAGACCTACGTCTTCCCTTTATTCGCCTACCCCGTGGAATGGTGTACGAGTGATCTCGAAACTCGGTATCCCAGAGCCAGGTATGTGTTAGACTCCTGATTTCGCGGATTGGTTGAAGGCCTCCGCGAATTAGCCGGGGTGCATTTCGACAAGGCGGACACTGCCCGCCACCGGATCTCAGGTACCGCTCCGACCTCCGACCTCGAAGGGAGACTCACTTTTAGAAAGGAAATCTTCTCGCCAGGATGCTCGAGCATCACAACATCCGGTACGCATTATCATGAGTATATAACAGCAATCTCGTGAGTTTGAACAGTGCATTTTGTCCAACGAGACGTCTTCCAGAGAGGTTATCAACGTGCCAGAGCACAGGATAATAGCGATAGACCCGCACAACACGCAGTTGAATATGCACGCGAAGAATTGTACGAGAGTCACTGATTCTGATGTTCATGATCTCACGAGCGGCTTTCAGTGCTCCCAACGACATCAACCTGCAGGTCTTCGCTAGTACACCGGTACCAGCCGGTCAATATTAGAGCTCCCCCGAAGTGTACATTGCAGCCGTGTTCGATCTGTTCAGCGAACTTTCCTCCATTCTGGGGGACATCCACTCAATCAGCGAAACCTTTCTCGTCCCAGACGACAGCGCCGATAGAACACTTCTCGAGTCAATCTCGACGTCCTCGTTCTTCCGGCATCAAAACCAGGGATCTGCTTCTTGGACATCCCTGGCGGCTGGGACGGCTCCATGGTCCGTAACATGGACGTGTTTCGCAGGCAAGGGCTACTCATGCTCTACGTCTCACTGCGTATACGCAAGACTCGTCCTCGCATCGCCACAGAATGTGTCGTCCCTCCGCGTTCTGCAGTACGCGGCGGAGTCACCATGTGTTCACATTTATCTACACGGCGGTTCAAAATGACTGAAAATCGCGTTGACAGTACAGGTCTGCGTTTGATGCAGTCCGGAAATACCACCTACCATCTTGAGCCGCACCACGCAATCGAGGGCACGTTCGATGACCTGCAACTTAAAAAATGTATAAGCAGACAGCTTGTGTGGAAGAATATGAAAGTAAGTGGACCGCTTGCGATATGATACCTCTGACAATCTACCCCAGGCAATGGAACCGCGTTCGAAAAAATATGTCCGAATTAGCTCATTGCCGTGCGTAAAATCGATCCGAGCGCAAGGACAGATTACATTCGTCCCATTTAGCTTCTCGGTGTCGTGGCCCTCCTTCCACTCGATCAGAAGTATGAGATGATAGAGATACATGAACAGTACATGAATAAACTGGCGGAGATGGAGCCAGAAACCTCCAGGTGTGTATACACATCGCTGCATGTACCAACTTATATGTCCTGAGGCTGGCTATCTCATTCATTCACCATTGACATGGCGAGGCGACCAATACATGACCGCCGAGCTCCAATTCGCGGTGAAGTTGTTGATGGAGTCAATTCGCGGTGCTATTCCCCGGGAAAACGGGCGTTTTCAAATTCCCTCTCTCGTTCAGTGCCATTTCGCCGACATGCTTGGGCGTTTGATGGCGCAGTGGAGTCCAGCACCATTTTTCATGGAATATGTAGCACAGAAACGCTTCATTCTTATTCTTCCTCTCGGTGACTGATATTTTGAGAAGTGTATTACTTTGGCGTGATCGCGCCATTGCGCCAAGATTTTGCAAATTGTGTCGAATCAGCGCTGGTTCCGAATTATCTTCCCGGCGAAATCACTTGCGCGGTTTCTTTACGACGCCAAGAGTTGGAGAAATGTAGAGCAACCGAGGAGTCGCCCGATGATTTTGGTGAGAGTCGTACCTTGGTGTTTCGGTTATCTCATGAATTCTCAGTCCTCTCGTTGAATCTGATGCCTCGAGTCTATGGAACTTCCACTGACGTTGAAGCATGTGAAGATCCCGGAATTTGATTCATCTGGGAAGCTGGTCAACGGATAACTACATATGTATGGCGCATCTTTGCCATCGGGCTCTTCGCCATCGAGCTCTTGTGAATCCTCGTTGTATTCCTGTTTCTGTAAATGTACTACCCAGATTTCTCCACGACTTCTCCGCTCCATGGAGTGTGTCCGATAATAACTCGGGTAGTCTGGATTCTCACCAGACCTCAGCGGCCGCTCGACTTCGGTTCGCCTCATGCTTGCGCTGCGACCACGAAGTACCTCTGCAACCGCTGTAGCTCACCGCAATGTATGTAGTGTCCCGATACAACGCGGCAACGCGATTGGGCCCAATCCAATTCGCACTCCTTTGGTAGTGTATGCAGGCCTCCGCCTCGTTGCCCCTATTATTTCCCCGCTCGTTGCAACATCTTTCTCCCGGGCACCACCTAGCATTCAATTTCCATCTCATGTCCTCACACGCTGCATTAGAAATTCACGTAGTATTTTTACATCTTACATGCCTAAATCGACGACAGACGGTTCCACCGTTATCGTTTTACACGAGGATGGGTAGCAAATTACAACAAGGTACATTAACTTTTCTGATTCGAGCTTGTTATGTATCCGACCAGGTTGATTTCGGCGGTTCGGGTATTAGGCGCACGGGGCCACGGCGCGGAGGTGATGTAGAGGGAATGGAATGAGTCGGCGGCGGACTGGCGAGCGAGTGATTAATGTAAGAATTTGGTGGGGAGGGGAAAACAGTGTATGGATTCAAGTGCGCGGTGGAACTATTGTCTGTCGAGCCCGCGGTATGCGGTCGGGTTGAATCCGACGTATGAGGACGGACCGAGCTGGCGGTGTGCGGACGCGTCGATCCAGCGGTGTACGGACGCGTCGAATCAGCGGTGTGCGGACGCGTCGATCCGGCGGTGTACGGACGTGTCGAATCAGCGGTGTGTGGGCGCGTAGAGTCTGCTGTCTGCGGACGTGGTGGGCTCGCAGTCTGGCGCGACGGCTTCGCGTTCCGAGATATGGCGCTTGGTAGGGGGCGGGCGGGCGGCGGATGCGCGAAACGCATCTCACTAACGTGGGATACGATCTGCGACGAACTAGGATAAGGGATGCCATGTGCGCGTTCGGTCTCGAAGACAGAGGCAAGCACGAGATTGCGAAAGGCACGCGTACCAAATGCCACCGTAAAAACTGTGGCAATGCATCGAGTGCTCAGCACGAGCGCACTGGACGGTGGCGAGAGGCTCTTCAGGACAAGAACGACGGCAATGGTGATGGTCGTGCCGAGGACATATGCGAGATTGGCCCGATAGATCTGATGTGCGACCAATGAGTCCTTCCGCTGATGGTTTTGTATTTTGAGGAGTGTCAGCACTAGGGCTGTAATGAAGAAGAGGGCCGAAGAAGCATTGCCGAGGGGCAACCAGACTACGGTGGGAAGGACATGACAGTTTGACCCGAACGGTGGGGTGGGGCCAGTGAGCGCCCGGTACTGAGTAGCAGGAGCAATCTGTTCCCGGGTTTAACGCTGAGAGGGCTGAGCAAAAAGAAAGCACGCACCCAGCATCCCGCCATGATGATGAGCAAACCACCCAAAGACCAACGGATTATTCGATTATCCGCCCAAAGTATCGCCGTCCGGAAGGTGAAGATCGTCGCTGACCCAACAATGACCACAACCACTCCCGCTTGAGAGAGAGAAGCCGCGAGTTGGCAGTTGTGGGATCTAACTGCACTGAGGAAGACTATGGGCATACTCGCGAGAATACCACCATAGCGCAGTGCAAGGAACCTAGGAACCAGCCGGGTTGAAAAACATCCAAAATGTCTGTAGCCCCACTTACGCATAAGGGGGGATGGTCCCCCAAACAGGTCTGCGATACAGCCGGATCTCGTCAGGAAGAAAGGTAACGCTGTACGTCTTGTCGGCGGACCGTTCACGACAAAGATGTTGAGCTCACTATTCCCACAGAATTATTGCTAGCCCAACACAAGCTGAGATAGCGAATCCCACTGTAGGTATGGATAAGTACGGGGTCTAGGAACAAAAAGGAAAGCGCACATTGGGCATTTGCGTCCGCGGACGAAGTTAACGCTACCTCATCTACTCCAGAGGCACCTAGCGCGACCGCTCGGGGGAGGGGATATGAGGGGAGCATACGGCAGAACGGAAGACTATCGCAGTGCGATACGTACCTTTAAACACCTCTCAAATCTGTCCGAACAACTAATAATGCTGTCACGTAGCGACATTTCCACGCCTTAGGGAGAATTCCATGTGCTCGGGATATGATAATGGAACAATTTTTCCCGCCCTCGGGGCATAGAGCGGCCACTAGTCGTCCAGTGACGTTGTTGTCGAATGTCGTCTGCTTGCGACCTGATGGTTGCCGACACTGTGGGACCCAGTCCAGAGGATGTTTATCGAATCTCGCCATGTTGCCTCTTGGCTGGTCGTTTCCCGCACTAAAAGGCGGCGTACTTCCCCAGCTCGTGGAAATCTATGCCGCAATCAGGGGCACGGTAGAAATAGAACTATCAACTGGCTTCTGATTTACGGTTCAGAGACTGTCAATCACCTTTAATAAGTCCTATCACAGAAATATTGTCAGAGATCAGCTGTCTGGCGTACCTGAATCTGGCAAATTGGATGAGGAAATTCTGCTCCCGGGATGTATTAGCCAAAAGGAAAACGGAAGTAAATCCCGCAGCATTCCGTTTAGCTGATTGAACGCCTATTTAGCGAGGACAACATTAATCACCGGGTGCTCACCACGGTACCGCCGATTAAGAAGGTCCAGACCCGGCCGAATTATTGCACGGGATTGATTTGAATCGCCCTGAATTCGAATCTGTCTAAGAAAAGCTTGATTTTAGAAGCTCAGAGCAGAGAATCGAAGATGCTTGAGCCGCCGCAAATACCATCGTTTTCATGTACCTGAAGGCCAACGTGGGCTATGTGAGAAGACAAACCGCTGCGGGGATCCCGGGCAGTTTCCAAGCAAAGCGCCGGAGGCATGGAACATCAGCAGTATCCTAGGCGCGGGTGCGACGGCGAAATTAAATTAGAATGAAAGGATTGAGAGGCTGGTAAGATATCGAAATACATCTGAAACAGCAAAGTAATCCAATGCAAGTGCAAAGAATAGTTCGAGCTACTAGGAAGGATGCCGTGGGATGGTCATCTATGTCACTGAGTATCTAAATGTATGACGAACGCAGAGTCCCACCGAGTTCGCGAGTCCGCGCTGGGAGAGAGTATAACCCTAATAATTCAGAAATTTGTTTCAGATATGGGGGATCAAACAACCCTAATTTCTGACCTCAAGGAGGATTCACCGTTTCCAAAAAGGACGGCGTGTCGAAGCGGCCCAACACCCGCACATCGAAACCCTCGTACTGCGCACTCTGGAATCGCTGCACGCGGGGGTCGTTCCAGTTCGCACTATCCAAGAAAACGCGGAGCGAGGCGAGCTTCCCCTTCCTCCGGGCCTTGACGAGGGCGTGTAATGCGTCCTGATAGTCCACGTAAACCCCCGACATTGTTTTGGGCTCAGTCTCATCATGCCAGAAAACCGATGTGAGGCCAGGACACAGATCCGCATCTTCTAATGCCTGTAACACGGAAACCAGTACGTCTACGTCTGCCTTTTGGATGTCCGGCGCGACAGCGATGCAGAGATGGGTGAGTGCGGGGCAGGAGCGCAGGATGGGAAGGAGTTTTAGAGACGGCTCCCAGTCGATTAGGGTCAGCGACGTCAGCTGCGCTGTCGAACGGTGAAGGAATGGCAAGACCGATTCAACAGTTCCATTGACAATGAGCTCCGCGACGCTGGGAGTCGTTAGAATGTCGAGGAAAGTAGAGTCCTCGACGTGAAGTCTGTGCAGCGCCAGTAGCTGGATGTGCTCTCCATGAACGATGTTCAGATTGTTCAGAAAAAGCAGGCCGCATTCGCGGAGGCCTTGTGCGCGACGCAAAATACCCAGATGGGCGTCGACATCGAGACGGGCTCGATATTTCGTTACTTGTTCCCAAGGAACTGAAAGACCGACGGATCCACGATGCGCATTGTTTGAGGAACCTAACCTCGGTTTGGCAAGGATAACCTCCCGCAAAGCCGGGGCGTCCGCAAAGAAATTGATACCCACCCCGCCTGGACGAGGAAGATTGAACCAGTTGATATCGAGATACGCTTCCAGTCGACGCAGTCGCGGTAATCGAGACTTGATTCGCGACAGCGCAGAGAAGTAACTCGGTATGTTAACGTCACCCTCGAGCACTAGGCGGTTCCAGCGACAGCAGTGATCGATGGCAATATCCATCAGTGCTAGAAGGTGGGCGTCGGCTTCATCAAAGTACCGCCAATTGAAATGAATGTCGAGCGGAGCCCCTTTCGAAAGGGCTAGCTGAACCCGTAGCATGGCCAGAGGGAAGATGTGTTGGAAATTTCTCGGAAGTACATCTCCGTGAATGGACACCTTTGTCCAAAGACTTGGATCACCCACCGCGCACGCTCTCCAACGCGAAGAAATGCGTGTGAGGCGCCACGGAGGGTATTCCTGTTCGTAGGGAGAGGGACCGAAGGTGCGTGGCGGCACCAGTCGCAAGATCTTCGAGATCAATTCCACCGGTAGACGACGAACGGGCGAAAGGATCGACCGGTACTTCCGGATGAGTTCATCGAGGCGGTCGCGCTCCCTGATGAGCTGTGCGATCGCAGGTGGCATCCTGTCGAATGGCCCCTGCATTACAACGATGGTCGGACCGCCGCGGCGGTTAAGCTCATGGAGCGAACGCGTCGCGTTGTCGTGCTCTTCGATGAACCTCGAGCTATCGGGTGGTAGACTGTCGATGTGGGATGTCTTCCATAGAGTAAAGTGGCGCTCCCGGCTCGAAATATAATCCTCCACGATGCTTATCTCGCTGGCATCTGGAGCATCGTTGTTGACGAGGAGGGATACAACCTGTGGGGGAGGTGTCGGAGCTGGCGGAGGACGAGGGATCAGAGACATCTGTCTGCGAGGTGGGATGTGCGGACGACGTCGTCAAGAGGATGCTACGGCGATCAATGTGGCTTTGATTGTGGCTGGCTGATTGCTGCGCCGACTAGACAATAGTCTCTCGGAGACAGACACTTCTGATCTCGTACCTCGATGTGAACTCAGCAGCCCCGGTGTGTTACCATTACACTACAGACCCGTTCCCGTGCTTCCGGACTTTAAAAGGCGGAAAATACGCAACTGCCCTTAATGGCAGTGTTGATGCTTTGTACTTGTGGGCGAAGTTCTCGAAGCCAACACGGCCAAATTCTGTCCTTCTTTTCTACCTCACGTCTAAGCCTTGAGCTTGCGCATTTGCCTCCGGTTGCTCGAGCTCGGCATAACCGACGGTGCCAGACCTACCACCTTCTTTATTTCCAAAGTAAATTACTCTTCGGTTTTCAGGTTCCCGTTCTCATCCAGTAACTCGTCACCCTACAGATCTTCTCCAGCCCATGCCGCCCAAATCGCTTTCGCGCCTGACCCGTCGTCTTGGCAGTGGTGCGCAGGCTAAGCCATCCGCTCCGCCACCCGACAAACATATCGACCGCGAGGGCTGGAATGCCTACTACGAGAGGAAGGTGGCCGCCAAATATGCCTGCATTTCTGCCAACTATCCGATGCTGGAGGATTCGCCTGGTCGGGAGAAGTACTGGAAAGCCTGCGGGCCGATCGCAGACCTCAAGCAGCACAATGAGTACAACGGCAAGCTGCTCATGCACGAGGAGGGCATCCTCATCGCGGTGGCAATCGAAAACCTTCACGACGGGAATTTCGAGGCCGAGTGGAAGGCCCTGGATGCTGACAAGAAGAAGAAACTCGTGATCGAGGGGATCTATCGGGCTGTGTGTGCCGCGCCTCGCGACCTCACGCGAATGACCTGTCCCGAGCTGACAGTGCAAGGGCTCAGTGACGATGGACAATACGGTCTAATAAAGATGGTGAGCATAAATAGCTCTGTTCGATGCGTTCTGCTTATACCGTTCGTCTCACAGCTCGAGCGTATAATTGCGCACGACCCGACCGGAAATCTACGCGTGAAGACGATGTATCTATTCTCAAATCCTCAGGTGGACCACGAGATGCGCTTCACTGACAAAGCTCCCGATCTCCTCAAGACGTTTATCCAATCCTTGGTCTTGGCCCGTAACTGGCTCATCGTCAAAACGCTCGTCGGAATCCTGGAAGCATACGTATGTCGTCCACTGCACGGCTCGCGCCGCCCCTAATCCCAACTTTACAAGCGCAATGAGCCCGCCTCAATCCATCCAAAAGTGCGGATGGGTCCGCGTTCGGGTGGAAGGAACAAGACAGATTGTATAACAGACAAAGCTAACAGCTATGGCGACTGCCATCCTTCCCAGTTCAACCAGCCTCCTAAGAAGGACGTCCCGCCTGCTTGCGCCGGATGTCTTACGGTCGCCGACCGTTCAGCACTGAAGAAATGCGCCCGGTGCCAGCATAGCTGGTACTGCTCCAGGTATGCTACGTCCTCTTCAAAGGTCGTTTCCTGAATCCTCGACGTGACAGGGAGTGTCAGAAGAAGGATTGGCCATCGCACAAGAAGCTCTGCGGCAACGATAGCTTCGACTCCACGTTGCTCTCGCCAGCCGCAGAAAGTCCAGACGAGTTCCTCGGATGTCCTGCTGCAGCACCTGGGTTCGTCCGCGGCCCAGCGCTGTGGCGCCAGATTTTGTATCTCAGCAAACTTGATTCGCAGACGCAGGTGTACCACGTCAGCCACAACTCTGTCCCTCACATTCCATGTTTTACTCACACACACGGGTGCAGATCGAAACCACGCCGAAGCGCTCCACGTCCGTAGCACTTTCAGGCGAAGGTATGCCGTCCCACAACTGTCTGCACATTTTACAGAATCCCAACGCATTCTTTCTGCGTTCAGACCAGCTCGTGTTTCTCGTCGCGCGCCGCCGCGCCATGGCGTCCGGCTCCCTTCCAGCCATCATCGTGATGCTCGAGATCCTGCTCCGAGAAGTACGCCGTCTTGAGGCCCGCGGGGAGAATATCTCTCAGGAGAAGGTCCGCGCCCAGCTCGAACGCGAGTACCGCGTAGACCTGTCGGCGAAAACCATCGCTATGGCGCCCCCATTCGTTCAGGCGACAATGCAGGAGTGCGAGGAGGAGCTACGGTTTATGGAGCAGCGAATCTCCAGCCTTGAAGGGGATTTGCCAACGGGGTGCAACTGTCGCGATTGCCGTCCAAGAACTTGATTTCCTCCCTCCAACGTTAAGATACAGGCTTTGGGGACCTGCATAAATTTCTTGAGAATATTTCGTGCCTGAAATTTTGTTCGTTGCAATTGCATGACGGGCGCTTTGCTGTTCGATGCCATACACTCGTGGTGTAAGCTTTGCAGGACTGCGCTTGGGATGTTGCATGAAATAAAGAGAAGTTCTGGTCCTATAATTTTGAGGACGCGAGGGGATGAATGGCGTCGTCGGCTGGTAGACATACCGGTTCTTAAGCCCTCTAACGACCCTCATCCTCTGCCCAGTACATCCAACTGACAGCGCCTTTCAAATCGACCGTCGACGTGGAGCTTGTCAAGGATGTTGTCCTGGGATCCCCATCGTACAACCTTCAGGGCATCGCGTGCTTCGGTCTCGTACATCCGGGAAACTCCCTCAGAAAATTCCGATAAATTTTCTTGAGGCCGGAAACATTTGCGAAATCTACCAATCTAGCAACATTCCCCAGAGTTTATTTCTAGGGGAACGCTATTAGCTTCCACTCGACCTAGGCGGTTTGTCGCGGGAATAACGAAGTGTGGAGGGATTACGCAAACCGGACTTACTACGAGAGGATTCCACCACAAGAGCCGAAAAGAAAAGAGTTGCATCACCAATCACGCCATTTGGACACCGGGAGTCGAACCACGAACTACCAGCAACTCTTTGAAGCTCCAGTACCGCAGTACACCTGATGCATACTGGTTGTGTGCAGACCGCAAATGACGTGAGGTGCAATTGACGAAGAGGTACGTTAATGGGCAAACTCACCCAATTATAACATGTCAGCGTCTCGTCGTTTCAACCGCAGTAATCCAACAAAGGTTCTCCGAGCGCAAGTTTGGCAGGAGCAATAAATCTATCCACCAGACCCTGGAAGGAATAAAAACAAAGGCGCCGAGGGTCTGTTCGGACATGGGCAGAACTGACAGCGAATGGTCATTTTTCAACATCTCACGAGTCACGAATTCGAATGCTGAGGGTGCTCCGTACACCACGCCCGACTATTTCTTGGGCGTACATCGACGCAAATTAAGTTATTAACCCTCATTTTTTCCCCAAAGAGAAAAGAAAGAAAAATGTTCACCGTCAACAAAAGTGCGAGAAGGGGTTCATCCGGCGTCGGGAGTAAAAATTAACGGGTTGTCTGCTACTCTGTAGTACTGTTTTGCATAAAGAGCCAGGCTGTGTTGCAGCCACCATGTCTTTGCTAGGTCTTTCCGATGCTCATGCACTCTGAGCACTCACGCGGTGGCGTTGGCGAGCGGCGGAGGCCAAAAACCAGTAAATGAAGGCAGGAGTAGAAGCAATAGCGATGTTGGAAGCAGACAGAACATGAACGCGCCATCGACGCGGCTGGGAGAGAGGTCACGGTATCACGCCAATGTGACCTGACGGTTGGAAGTCACTGGATTGATTGCCGGCGGCACATCCGCTGTCATCGGCTCTTTCACCTAGCCCATGCGAGAGCGTCCGAGGCATAGGAGGGTCGGGTCGGGTCGGACCCGACCCGACTCTCTGGGGCAGTGCTGAGCGGTGCAGATAAGATCAATCAGATAACAATGACAGTGCCCATCAGATGGCGGCCCTTTGTCTGGCTGTAAGTCATTGCCGCGCAGCGCCGCCGTTGTCCCACCCACCGTTGTCCTGCTGATCATGATCACTAATACACTAGCCTTTTGATCTTCAATGTTCCCGAATGCTCTCTACTTTTTGTTCTCCCCTGTTTATAAGATTTTGTTATGAACTCAGGACTTTGCTGCCTTGAGTTGATCTCCGTCATTCTGTGGGATAAACCGACCGGGGATGTATGTAGAAGCCCCAGTATGAGAGATTCTGTCTTTTCCGGGCATGATTGTGTCTCATTGGGAGGTTGGAGGAAGCTTTTGTGGAGGCACGCAGTGGCAAGCGGCTCGTAGCGGCACCAGTTTGTTGGCATCAATGCATTACCGTGGTGCCGAGATCAAACTTCTTGAGCCGCAACTGCGGGTCGGGTCGGGTCGCCACAGCATTGGTCAGCGGGTCGGGTCCGACCCGACCCAGATGACCCGACCCTCCCATGGATCTGGCCCATGCCCGACGTGTGGGCCGACACCGATAGTGGCTAGCACTCCTCATGACCATCCTAGACGGCCCTGGCGACACCCGCCGGACACGTAGACATATCCCGCGAAAACGCGTCTCGGCGATAGCAGTGCTTGTCCTTGGCTTGTGAGCAGGAGGACAAGCCGCTTGTCCTCCTGCTCATCCCCTTCGTATTCCTCCTCTGGATGACTTCGTGGATTAGGCAACCGATGGACCGCGACCCTGATACCCTACTTGGATCAGACGTATTTTCTCTGAATCCGAAATTCGATTTTAAAGCGGGGGCGCGGACGAGGATATACAACTGGACGGTGTCTGCGGTACCGGTGCCCGGTGCGAATAGGACGAGGATGGTGAATGGGAGGTCCCCTGGCCCACTCATCGAGGCGAATGCGGACGATCGGATCCTTGTGCGTTCTTGGTGTAATTTATAATTTGCCACCGGCCACCCTGATGCCTTGCCGCAGGTGTATGTCACGAACGGGCTTGCCATGGAGGGAACGTATGCCTATTCCATCCCACTCATATCCCAATGCCAACGAATAATTTAGCTCGATCCACTGGTATCTGCCTTTTCCCCAGTTCCTTTATTCCTCTAGACCTCGTAATACATACACACACCCAGGCACGCACACCTCCAACCGCACACCCCCTTCTACGACGGCGCCCCTGGCATCTCTCAGTGCCCCATCCCGCCCGGTGCAACGTTGCTATATAACTTCGCCTTCGGAGGCTGGACGGGGACGACGTGGTGGCAGTGACTTTTTGCCCATCTTTTATTTTCTCGATTCCTTGTACGTTACATATATCCATTGATCCCCCCTCTCTTGCCTCTGCTGTGACTCAGCTGCTGCATGTTGATTTTTCTTTATTTTCTTTTTCGGGTGTGAAGTGGGTACTACGTGATGCAACATACATATGTCTTCCCCTCCCTACATCATCCCGAGCTCACCACTACCTTTTTACCTCTTGCTTCGCATCCTCAGCGACGGCCTCTTCGGGCCACTCATCGTCCACGCCCCTTCCGAGCGCGCAAACTCTCCCGACTACACCGCGGAGCACGTCCTCACGCTCTCGGACGTGTATGGGACCGAGGCGGGTGGCTTGTTTGATAAATATCGAGCGGTGCGTAGGTGGTTTCGTTTTTGTCACGAGTTTCGTTTTTCTCGCAGCTGCCCCGGTGTTTGGTTTGTTCTGTGCCGCCTCTCTTTATGCTTTATTGCCCCGTTCTCTTTTCTTTAGTGATCCGCTTTCTGCTGGGTTTTTCCGCTTTTCGTTTGTCTGTCATTCAACGTTCCAGGCGTGCTTGGTGTTATGTTTATTTTATACTTCGGTTTCGTTCCGCCGTATCCGCTTGTCCCGCTATTATTCATAATGATCTGCATTCTCCTCCTCATCGCTCCACGGCATCGACATTCTCGTTATACTTCCCATTATACTTCTCATTGTTACAGGCAACTTCTGTTCTAATTCCTGTCTTTTATTTCCAGTTACACCCCATGGAAACGGTCCCCGAGGTCGTGCCCGACTGTACTACCATCAACGGGCGCAGGGCCAGACCACATGCGGACGCGGACGCGGATGTGCGGCCTCGGGCGTACGGGGGCGGTTCCTCGACTCGAAGACCGAGACAAGAAACGCGCAACGAGGACGACAACCCTGGGTTCCCGACTGGTGGCACGGGTGGTGCGGAGGAGGGGTACGCGGAGGTGGAGGCGAAGGCGTGGACTACGTGCGTGTTTTTTTATTTCTGAACCTTTGCCGTTCGTGGAATTTTCTTGTTGGATTGGGCATGGTGCGAATTATTTGCGTTTCGTGTTCGGTCCGCATCTGGTTTGTGCCTCGGAATCAAGCTTCATAGCAGAATAACCGCCTGCGCGTACTAAGCCCCTACTCCCTACCCAAAGTACACGCCTCAGGCTCATCAACGCCGGCACCTTCGACCCCCTGCGTGTCTCCGTCGACAACCACGCACTTACCATCATCGAGGCGGATGGCACCCCCCTCGCCCCCGTGCGCGTGCGCGATCTCGTGCTCCATCCAGCGCAGAGATACAATGTACTCGTTACGCGAGAGGGTAGAGATTCCCCGGTGGATACATTTTGGATTCGGGCGCGGATGGTGGAGGATAAGTTTGCGTATATCAAGTAAGCCTTTTTCTTCCATTCTAATCCTGTGTTCGCTTCTTTCCACATACTGACGTGGAGGTGTTCGTACAGCCCGCATATGCAGCCCGAAGCGCGCGCCATCCTCCGATACAAGTCCGCCTCCGCGCTCAAGCCCCTCCCCACGACACATCCTGGCCCCCCGCCGGACAACAAGTTGAACACGTGGTGGTACAAACTGCCAACTTTCGACGAGTGGAAGCTTAGGCCCGCGTCCTCTTCTTCCTTTGCCTCCACGGATGCGGCGGCGCTCGAAAATACAAATACCGGTGCATTCAGAAACACGACCAACGTCCTCAGCATCCCGTTCATACTCTCGATCCAGCGAATGCACGAGCTTTATTGGTGCTCGTTCATTAATGAGTTGGGAGGTGCCGTTCCCAGGGGGCCGATACGGTGGAGGTGTACACTGGACCTGCGGGTGTGGAGGTCGGGACGAAGGTGTTGCCTGAGTGAGTTTACTTTGCTGCTTCCCTGTTCCTCTCTCGTTCTTCGATCTGCGAGTGATGCCCCTCGATTTGACTGGATTATTCTAACGTTCGGACTGTAGGGTCAACTAATCGCAACCATCCTGCACGAACAGACGGTCGATTTTATCATTACGAATCTCGACGATGGAGGTGAGTTATTCTATGTGCCTCCCCGTTATTCTCTCCACCCTGATGACCTCTCCCTCCGTCGTTCCCTTTTCGTAAATTATCTGCCTCTTGTTGAAACCAACTCCGCGAATTTGGTGTTACACGCAGACCACCCCTTCCACCTGTACGTCCTATTACTCATCTGCGCTCGTACTGATCATCAAATGATATCCTCCCATCCAGGCACGGATACGCTGTTAGTGCATTCACACTTCATACACCCCTCCTTCCTCGGAATTAACTCCGTACGCGCAGCCATGGCTCCTCGGGGTCGGTACAAACCCGCCAGAACGAACCTCAAAATGAACGCCTCCTAGTTCGTCCTTTGGTTGGCCGTGGCGCTAACAGATACATCGTGGTCTTTTCTTCCTTTTTATGCATACCGTACTCGTCCTATCGCGGCACGGACGCGACACCTTCCTGGTCCCTTCGCACGGCTGGGCTTTCGTGCGCATTGTCGCCGATAACGGGGGATACTGGGCTTGTGCGTACCAATTCTTACGCGTCACTCTTACCAACTGATTTTCCTCTTCTTCTTCTTCACCCACCTCTTCTCTGCCTTGGTCCCGGCTCATGTTCCGTACGCTTCTCGCCCCGCAGTCCACTGCCACATCACGTGTAAGTTATCTTACCTATCTCACGTTTCCCCTCTAAATCGACAGGCGCGCAGGGCACATGATGGGCGGTGGGCTGTTCCCCACATATATGATGTACCGTTTACGCTCGGTGAATAGTTCGCATGTCCCCCCATGCATGAGCGACAGATCAAAGCCGTCGATCCACTGGGCTGTAGGAGCGTCGTATATAGATGTCGGGCCAAATGCGAGCCAATGTTGTACCATCCTTGTCATGTGAGCATTGGAAATGTATAGAACCTGGTTTGCGGAGCTGAGGTACTGTACGTTCAGTCTTGTACTCTCCACGAAAACGTCACTTTCCTCCCTGCATTTGCATGCTGAGGACAGATTTAACGTTGATGCATATTAGTTGAACTGACAGCGTACTTCGGCGAGATACACTTCCGGTAGATTTAACTGACCCATTTGACTTCATTTCCCTCCTCCGGGAAGTTATCATTTTCGCGAACGTCCTCAGTATCTATCTCATATTCGACGAGACTCGGAACCGACCAGTTAAGTTACACACCGGGACTGTGACATCCTAGCAACTTTCAGTTACGGTCAAGTTATGAGGCATCACGAGCCTACCGACGCGTTGACCCCTTTCAAGTCCTCCTCGAGTTTGTCTTTTTCATCGTCCTTGATGTTGTCATCTTGGTTTTCGAGCATCTATAAAATATACAATAAACGCGGAATGACTCATGAATGTTCCTCACTTACCTCGGCGGGGTCGGCATGCTAACAACGTTTCGTCAAATTCGTCAAATTCACGTTACTGCGGAGAGCATTGTAAGCTTACCATTTTGACTTGCTCCTCCAGCCTTTCAACTTGCTCAATAAGTTCCCGACAAGTCTACGGGAAAATTACTAACGAGTCAACGACAACGTGTGAGGACTAGGACTGACCTCCTGCAGCGCCTTCTTCTTGCCCTTTGCCCGCTTGAAGTTTGTTTTGGCTTTCACGAGGTCAGCAGTGAGGGAGGATATCTGTTCCACGAGCTCCCCAGATGTCTACACGACTGACTCAGCAACTGAGCTTGAATTAGTGCTGTCCATTAATATAATATAGAATAATATGTTATTAATATATTAACAATAATACAGATATTGTATGGCTCCAGGTCCACCTACATAATATTGATACGGGGTGATATGATATGATATGATATTAATATAATATGATACAGCACTCGCCGTATTATTCTCATATTATACACCTGTATGTGGTGCACTGAGCCCCCTTTGCCCAAGTTCTTGCCCTCACTCAGAAATTTGGAGCTATCAACAATCAAAGTTCAACTTGACCTACCAGGATCTACCGCTTGGATCTTTGAGTTGCCGGTGCCGACAGTGATCCGAGTGACCAAGCCGACATCAAAGCAGCACCAAGGGGTTCAAAATGAACTGTTTCTGCTGTTTTGACCCTAATGTGTATTGAAATGGTTCATGAAGGGGTGAAAATGGACTGTTATACAAGCCTCACCCAAATCTGCAAGGGATTTGGTGCATGAAAGCGGTAGAAATATATTAATATATTGTTAATATATTATAATATGTATTAATACATACACAGATGATATAATACGGATACAAATATGATACGCAAATTTTCGTATTATTATCATATGTGGACAGCACTAGCTTGAATATAGTGGAAAGGAAACAGACGGTGCGCTGGGCTTCGTTCTCCGCTTTTAGCGCCGTAATTGTCTCTACGGCATTTGTTGCGCATCGCACTATTTCAGAAATATTGAAACCGACAACATCATGGGGGAAGCTTGCTTCCCCATTCATCGGTATATGGAAACGAAATCCAGATGCTGACAAATCATACGAAGCTGACAAATGCACCTGGCTTACCAATCACATACGTTTGATTGAAGCAAGCTTCCCCTTCTATGTGGACGACCATTGTCCACATACATCATATTTCGCCTCCATTAGCGCTGCTCGCCTGGCGGCTCCCGCAACATTGACACTCGCCGGTGGAGTGGGTCTTACCTTTAGTACTTCCACCCGCTGGAGTCGGAAATATAGTCAGTGTGAAGGTCGCGAGTTTCCTGTGACTGCAAGTACCTCGCGCAATGTCCTGGCTGCAAGCTTGGCGCTCTGCTGGACTTCAGTACAGAAAAATGTACATTTCTAAGAATGTCAGATGATGGCGGTCACCGTAATGAACGACCTACGATCTGCAACACCTCTTTCTGTGAGCGTTTGTTGTTGAGTATCTGCTGTATCTCCCACAGAGCCCTCTGCGATGCGGGGTTGGGGTCCAACTTGCAAATGAAGGGGAGCATCAGATCAGCACCAGGGGCAGTCGTAACATTACTCACCGCGCGGAGCTCGTCTTTGACTTTCAGGGCGTCCTGCCTGAAGCCGGGTCTACGAATCCATTGGCGACAGATCACGGAATAAATACAATGGGACACACTACGTCCAAGCAACGGTGAAACGGTGCACTAGGGTGCGGCCGTGAAATCTAATGGATTGACTAGTGAGAAAAGCGAACTAGTCACTCTACTCAAACCAACCAAAACCAAAACAAATCACTAATCCTAATCCTAATACTCGTGTGTGTGTGTGTTCGGGGAGGTAGGGTACGTATCACCCGTCAAAAGGGTGTGCAAGGTTGGGATAAGGCTTTGCTTCAATAGCAAACTATGCGGTTTAAGCACGGTTATGCTAGGGTAGCAGGGACTTCACACCAACAGGATATCAAGACTCAAGTAAACTTTAGACTGTTCAGAGCTTTCAGTTTCTTTGTGAGCGGCAGAACCTAGCACTACTGGCAGCTAGCCAAGCAGCAGAAGGTAGGGCAGACTATCAACAGACAGACGCTACTTCAATATCAACCAACACTGCACGAATGGCGGCGGTTTCAACGAAACGGGGCAGTTACACAGAAGGTGGACGCTGGGCTAAGGCGCGGACAGTTACAAAGGCGGCAGTTTCACTTCTACTAGCACAAACTAGTCTTTAGTCCTGGAGGCCTAAAGCGCTGCTACAGGAGACAAGAGAGCGTTGATTTACACAACAAGTCTTAGTCCTGGAGGCCTAAAGCACTGCTACAGGAGACAAGTTGGTGCAGGTTGAACGGGGCTCTTATATCAATGCGATTGGTAGTCTTTTCGACGTCCCGTATCTCTTAATCTTTTCTGTGTGTCTGCAAATATATCTGATGTCTTGTCACAAATCTAGAGTCTACTATATTGCCCGTATATCTGGGGGATAGTTTACTGGCTAATACAGAGTACACAACTGGCTTTTATACATTTCAGAGAGAGGTAAAGGAGATAGACGGAATGAATAGGAACAATAAAGGGTGGGAACCCAAGTAGTGAATGGCCAATGGCGTAGAAGACATTCTCAACCATGGGTATTATGACCTGCTACCGGGGCTAGTCCATATGTATTTCTCTAGCACGCCATAAGACGTGCTTAGTTGTCTTGGTTTCCATCTTTCTGACTGAGCAAGTCAGTCTTTTAGTCATTGCCGACTGGTCAAGTCAGTCTTAGTCAAGTTCTATTCAATTTCTCTATCAGTCCTGCACTTCACAAGCTCAGTGGAACTCATAGTAAATATCAAGCAGATTGACAAGATAGCGCAGCGCTATACTGGTGGACCAGTATAGTGACCAGTGCAAATATGGCGCGGCGCCATCCTATAGTGCCAATCCTCATCAATCATATCAGTAAATCCTTGATGCAAGGCCCGCATCTTTCTAATGGTCAGATCTGCCCGAGTAACCACAGTGATGGTTAATTCAGTAACATGTCTTCATCCCAATCTAATCAGTTGGGCTTATACACAAAATGGCGCGGCGCGATATCTCTGCCGGCCCTAATGTGGTTGCACCAATCCTGACTTCGTATATCTTGTTTTTAATAGTCATCAGACTATTCAGAGGCCGTTGAGGCGGCAGGTCAATAATTCTGAGTAGTTCCCTGATGTTTCACCTCCAGCGCATAAGATAATGGCTTACCGCCACCATCTATAGCTCAGTGTAGAATATCATAATCAGGACGTAACAGCCTTTTGGGCTGCCTTGTCAAGTCTACTCAATCCTTCATAGTTGGTTTGTTACACTGACTTTCGGCCATCAATAGTGTAGCCTACCACCCCAGGGAGGGTGTACGCCCATAATCTAATGCCTCACTTCTGCCCGCTAATAGGTTCAAAATGAAATAAAAACTGGTGTTTTCATGCATGTTTTGGTACACGCCCTATCAACGGTCCCTCTTGACTTTCAAATCGTCTTGAAGGGAAACAATCTCTTGGCGCATGGAGGCTTTCTGCAACTCAAGGCAACTCTATTGAATGGACACGACTCGAGTTACGATATGGAGAGAAGAAACTGCACAACTACTCACTTGACTGGTGACGATCTGCTGGCGGAGTGTCGTATTTTCGAGCTCGATACGGCCCCAAAGGTTATTTGAGCAGCAGGAACAAGGAAGTAAGTAGAACAATTGCACACCAAGTCCGACCGAGGACATGTGAGGAAGAGGTGAGGGATATCCAATTCTGATTTCGCTCTTCTCAAATGCGGTGGTATACAGATTGCGGGGATAGATAATCCTGCTTCACGGGCTGGTTTTCTCTTCCCTGCTTCTTAAAGTTCTTTCCTCTTTCCTTCATCCACCAATCATTCACAGATTCTCTCACAGTCGAAGCGACATACAACGCTGTACCCCTATGGCTCCGGCACCGCGCTAGGGTCCCCGTGTGTGCTCATCTTCGCCGACAGCACGGGAAAGCGCACGCTCCTGCCGATGGATCCTGTATGTCCCGCCATCGTTCTTATTCTCGTTCTCCCTTACTTCGGCGTTGACGCTTGGCTGCTCGTGAGCCTCACAGCATACAGCTTCTTGCGCGGATGCGCAATTTGGAGCCACTCGATGTCAGTAGAATCCCCACGCTGGATGCGACTGGGATTCTCATGCTGTGCACGGGAACAATAGTAATAGCTAGTGCGTCCTGTTTTGTGACTTCACTTTCACATATGTCTGGATCGACTTTCCGCGCAGATGCAGTTTTTCGTCTGCAACGCTACCCAATTCTGCTCCGGTACATTCCTATCTCCCCCTTGAAACCACACAACGGGTGTCGGTTCGTCTGTTCTTTCTAAAAGTCTAGCTTCAGACAATCTGATGCAGATGCACTGCTCAAACGTTGGGTGTTGATTCAGACCACTATGTACAGTCCGAGATTATGGAAACACTTGTGGAATCTTCCCTTTCACTGATGGATGCGCTCTTCACACTTTTTAATTCGGATTATTCTATTGAGAAACCCCGCTTCCAAGGGAAGCCCCCTGGAAATCCCAGCTCGAAAAAATAATGTTATTTAGAAACCCAGATTCTCAGTGGTTTCTCGCCGGCGGGTGTCCGGAAAGACCGCCGGCGCCGTTGATGGACGCGATCACCTGACTAACTAGACAAGGCGACGGCAGCAGATCAGATCAGCAATAGTAATACATCAAACAAGACAGGCCTCCGCTCCGCTCTGGCGCATGCAAAATTAACCACCGAGGAAACACGGCACGCCAGATGGTTTAAGATCAATTTATTGATAGATTGTACATGCAAATGGGATGATACCTATTGCGCAACACCGAAGAGGCGAAAAGACACGGTCGGAACTGTGGAAAATTATCCCCAGCAAGCATGCATGGACAATCTGTCAATCCAACTGCGCGGTGCGCCGCAGTTACTGCGATGTACGATGTACGGCACTGTAGATGACAGGCACCAGCGGAGCAGAAAAGAACACCCAACCTTCAAGTGCTGCACTGCGGCCAAGAGGCTAAGAGGTGCCGCCAAAACAGGGGCAGGACGCGTCGGCACGGCAGAGAGATAAACGAAATGCATTTATTAAAGAACGGTTAATTGATACAAAGTAAATGGTCATTTCAGATCACGGATAAGCACAATGTGGAGGAAAGAAGTAGATCCCTGTGGAAGAATGAGATCACACGCAGAATACAGAAATCTCGCTGGATCTAAGAGAAATGGAGTCAAACTGCATAAGCACCGTGCCAGGATGAGTGCGCCGTTCGCGATGTTTTCAGCCCTAGTGTTCTCGAAGTCATCGCCCATGGACTCCAGGAGCGTGAGGGGAAAGACCAACGAAAAATGGAAAGAACAGAGAAGCCGGGACACGAATCCCGCGCTAAATAACGTAGCTTCGACAGGAGTGCGGGCTTGAATGGGTGATACATTGTTGATAGTGTTTGGAGCCAACGCAGAATCGCAGTGATTAATAGGGACAGGAGGCAGGCAAAGAATTTGAAGCAACGGCTATCAAGACCAGAAGACTCGACCGAGCGTATAGCATGAGATGATCAGATCAGTGACGGAGACACAGTTGAATCAGATGGCTGAAGGCAATTTTTGAGGCATTGATAATTGAAGATCCAGGGCATGAATGCAATACAAATTGAGCGAGCACGGGAAGTAACGCTGGGCAAGTGAACCCGGGACAATTCATGGGGTCCTTTATAAGATCTCTGGGCATCTAACCCGCCTGTGCTGCAGTGAGAGACAATTTCCCCGGTGGCAGCTCGAAGGAGGCTGCTGAATCATGAGGCTCGCTCGCTCACCTAGAAAACCCAGACGGGGATAAGATTTCGCATGCCTCCGCGGTGGAACTGCGCTGCACAGTTACACGGCGTCCTGCGGCGAAGTCATCAGGGAAAACCCTCCCCTGATAATTTTGCATATTTGGCGACAAAATATCGCAAAATATGCAAAATCATCTCGAGTTGCAGGAGTGAGCACAATTATATCAAAATAGGACCTGCCCTCAAGGATTCTGATAATTTGGCTAATTTTGGGCCATATTGCACACAGGTTTCCTTGAATTTATTTTGTACCACTTTCTCAACTTCAAGCGCAGTAGAAAGGGAAATAGATATATTCAATACGAAACTAGGTGATACATGGGATTGTAATATACATTCTGCCACTATTACCCAGCATCAGCAACATTGAACAGAATGTGGACGTCTCAAAGGAGCCGCTAGGAACTCCGCCTACGTCTGGGCATCCACTACCGTCTCCCGGAAAGCCGTGTCCATCTCTGTGTCGAGCTTGCGCCCCTTGCACGCGGCGCGGGAGCGGGGGCAGCGCAGGACGACCAAGAGGAGGATGAGCGCGAGGACGACGCCGACGGCGGCCAGGGCGCCGATGAACGCGGGCTTGTGTACGAGGCTGTGGTGGGGGGAGGCGTGAGGTTAGCTCGTGATCATCTCATCGCGCACGACGTAGGGAAGGAGGTAAGAGGAGAGGAGAAGAAGGGATGGGGGAAAGCGAAAGTGCAAAACGCACAAGCTACCGCTCCCATTCGCCGCCGCCGCACTCGACCCCGACCCCGAGCCGGACCCCGAGCCTGAACCGTCAGTGGGCACAGCCGCGGGCGCTCCCGTCGCCGCACCGAAGCGCGCGTTCGTGAGTGTCTGCGTCTGCGTCTGGCTATCCGTCCCCGTACCAACCGTCGCTGCGGGCGGCCCAGGAACCGCAGATGCCATGGGGTTGCCATCCCTCGCCGTCGCAGAGTCGCCTGGGTTTGCTGCCGCATCTGGGGGCGAAGACACCGGGGTCGCAGTATCAGTACCGGCTGCCGTGCGCGAGAATTTTAGATGTATCAGCGGGAGGGGCTGCACTGTCCTCTCGACGTGAGCAGGTACTCATCCGGTAAATGAAGCGCTAGCACGACTCACTTCGCTGGGCCGGATGACGGTGTGGCCGGGGCAGGGGTAGTGCACTGTCCTCCCGGCGTGAGCGAAAAATCCCTGGAATAAAGTGTAGCACGACTCACGTCGCTGGCACGTCGCTGGCACGTCGCTGGCACGGACGGGGTTGCTGGAGCGGGAGGGGGATTTGCCACCAGTACAGGTGCTGTACTACATATCCGCACGATGTGAAATCTTATTCTGTTCGTAAAAGCGGAAGAGCATGGCTCACCTCGCTGGGGCGGGTCACCGCGGCGGACACGGCAGGAGCATCGCGAGCCTTTGTGGAGGTAAGTGAAGGTCAGATGGCAGAGAGGTGGTGGGAGAAGGGAAAAACGCGGTGGGATCAAAACAAACCACCCTTGACACGTCACGGGCTCGCCTCCGTGTTTCAGAGCCTCGGCCGATCGGAGTTGATGGCCCGAATCACGTACAGCTTGGGGCCGGGTCAATCTGACTTGTAGAAATTCTCAAAAAGTTCTGAATGCCCACCTCGGTGGACAATATCTGACGAAGTATTCCTTTCTCCCGAGCGTGGCACAGCTGCACCCGTTGAGCGGAGATCTTATATGTAGCATGGCGGACAAATGTCCGATGTTCTTGACCAATCCGTCGACTAGTATGCGACACTGCATTACTACCGTAGTTCAACACGGTTGTAAGTAAGTCGCAAAATTCTCCAAGTTTTCCACAGATTTGCTGAAGTTATATGGACACCTCCTGGAATATGCACAATTGTGAAGACATTTGCTCAATGTTTGCCTAAATATCACAAATTATCAAAATTTGAGGGGGCCAAAGATATTTTGCGCAAAAATAGCAGAATTTTTCCAAGGAGGTTTTTCCTGATGAAGCTTGTTTGCTGTGCTCCACAGCCTGTAGCTGTCCATGGGCCCAATTGAGAAGTTGACAGCTGTGAACTGCGTAGTGCGCAGGCGGAACGGTGGCCCAGGAGCGGTCAAGTGGGGCTAAAATACTTGATGAATCGGTCAGATTGAGCAGGAGAACACAACTTAGAGGAAGGAGATAGTTGCCAATGGGGTAAGGACCACAACATGTCCCAATGAAAGCCGTCCATTTCGTTAAAGAACGGTTAATGACTTATCGGCACTGTTCGGCGCTGGTTGATTTAGGTTCAACCTGGGCGACATTCTCTCCCTTTGACGGATCTCAAATTTGACTCACTCATTTGATCCCCAAGGCCGTTTTTGGCGCGTCTCCTTCCCCTTTGGTACTTGCGCATGCCTTGAAGAGAGCACCGTTCATTTCAGGAATAAGCCATTTATCGGGTGCAAGGTCTCGTGGATTACTTGTTTAGTTTTGAGGACGCCAAAATCAACACAGATAGCAAAGTCCACCGGAATTTGCGCCGCGGCCAGATTCCGCTAGTGATTGAACGCGGAATCATGATGGGAAGCAGCGTCAATCAGCGCTGGCCACCAGCGACTTTGCTAGCTAAGGATGTATTGCTAAGATAGTGAGACCAAGTTCAACATCGCATTGAAGCCCAGTGAACCTCTCAATTTCCTTTACGGAAACCAGAAGGGGAAATAGAAACACCTGTTCAACGTGCAAGGGGACCAGGAAGTCCAAAGCCCCATGCGACCCAAGAGAAATGTCCCCTACGCATAAAGCCAACCCACCAGCATGCCTGACATGCTGAAAAATAAGAGTCCTTTGGGTACATAAGACGCGACCCCAACCCCGGCATTAGTATTTCCGTTTGCAGCCAACGTTCCGCTGGCGGCATACGTGACATTGACTGCCTCCGTAGTCCAAGCAATCAGTGCCGCGGGTAAGTTGGACCCATCGTTGATGCCAAACGACAGAGATGCAGATCCACTCGGTGCAACAACACTGGATGATAATTCAGTGAACATGAAGAACTTGGATCAGAAAAGGGTGACAAACTTGGCATATTGATCACCATACTTGTTCAGCACCGTCACATTATCGATCGCAGCACCTCCTGCAAAGGATACTTCAAAGTCATAATGGCCATCCGCCAATTCGTCGATCTCGACGGCGACGTAAGTCAAGCTCGAGTCGCCGTTAGGATTCCGCAGTGTCGCATTGGACGCGTCAAGCTGGATGGTGGCTCTGCGTCGAGGAGTGTGCATTCCAGTGTTTTTCAACACCGGGAGGGTCGGAGTAGGCACGGGGGATATCGGAACAGGCTTGAACAGATCACCGAAAGTCGAGTATTCCTCTTCAAAATTGCGGGGAAAGTTGTACTTCGAACAACCCCCAACGATCCGGACAAGGACTTTATCTTTCGCTTTGAGGTCGCATCTCAGAACGACATTCGACATCATGGGACCTTGGGTTCCCGAATTTTGATACCGAGGCACGCACCAGCGCGTTTGCGCGCCACCAACCGGGTTCAACACGGCTGAATGACAGATACTATCAGTAAGGATTTTGTACAAGTCATATTAAACACACCGGGCGGGTATTCATCGCATTGGAAAGAACCGCCACCCAACCCACTGGCCTTTGATACGTCTGCGGAGAATCAATCACCGCAGCACATAGTGTGCAGGTACACACCTTGGCAATATTCGGAACAGTCCGCCACCGTGTTTCTCACACCTTTTCCATTGTATTCCAAAATGTCCTCCCCGTCCGCCAAACCACTCACGATTTGGCCGTTTCTCAGCCGCGTGATGATACCTAATGCGTTGAAATGTTGAGCGCATGTAGATTGTACGTACGTGGGTGTGGGTGGAAGTACCTAAGCACATGCTGTACGCCAGCTGATCTGTCTCGCCCGCCTTCGGAGTAATTTCTAAGACATTTAACTCTTCGTTCGATGCAGGATGGCACGATTTTTGGCAGGTCTTGGGGAACGGTCGCTGTCGTGGCTCCAGTAATTGTCTGGCATTCATCAGGGGGCTACATTCCGTGGTGGAAGGAGCGCTCGACGTCGCGACTGAGGTGCGCGTGGAGGTGGAGGTAGAGGTGGTCGTCCGTGTTGGAGTCGTCGTTCTGATGGACGAGCAGTACCCCGCCATCGGAGCACACGCCGATCCTTCTGGACAACCTGATTCAGTTATCAGACTTAACAAGAGGCCCGGGACAACACCAAAGTTTGAACGCACAAGCATCGTCGCAATGCAGCTCGGATGGCGTGCAGCACTGCCTTCCACCCCCCACCTCGTTGCATTGCAAGCCAGGAGAGCACACGTAGGAGCTACAACACGCCGATCCAGGGTCGGTACAGTACTTTCCGCCGCAGGTCTCTGCCGACTTGGGGCAGCATTTCCCAGGGTGATCCGGGCGGCAGTTGGAGTCCAAGGGGCAGCAATCGGGCGTCGAACACTGCATTGATGTCTCGTCAGAACCCATGGTATGTTCATTCCACAACAGCTACGCACGCATTGGTAGTCGGCTGGACAGCACCCACCTCCTTCGCACGGCACTGGGTACGGGCACTCTTCCTCCTCTTGCCGCGAGTATATCACCGCTCGGCGCTGGGCCTTCAGGAGACCTGGGATTACACGAGATATTCGAGATCCCCCGGTCGAAATATCGACCCCAGGTGCATTGAGGCGAGGTCGGAAGAGGTCTGGGTCAGAGCGGTCGTGTTCGACGATGCCTTGTGCATTATTGAGGGGCAGATAACAAACAGCACACAGTACCGCTAGTAGGAAAGCCATGCGGTGCGCACAGCGGAACAAATAGCGAACTGTGGATTATATACCTAAGCCTACAGCTCCTGTGGCGGCTCTGCTGTCCTGAATCTCATTGGCTGAGATTTGACAAGCATCTCTCCCGGGTGGTTCCATCAGTCTGCATCCAAGCATTCCGAGCACGAGGACTGTTTGTTGGCCTAATGTCCTATTGGAACGGAAAAACTGCGCTTGTCAAATTGGACTGATGTCTCTGACACTCATCTTATTTCCTGGCGACCGTGATGGCTTGCTGATGCCAAGGCCTCGATTCAATTCGTCCTTCACCCCTCAACGATGAAGGAGGGACACATTAGACGCAAGAGTGAAAAGAGGCGTTAACGGATGCTCGGTGAGTGGAAGATGTTCGAATTTCTCCACTTTGAGTCCGAAAGGAGTACGAGGGAACACGGCTCCGCAAGTATACGATCGTGTAATACGAAAAAAGTACCGATTGCCTGTCTTGACAGTTGGAGCGCTTGATAGGACGTTATGGTCAAATACACAGCAATGGCTTTGAAAAAACTCCGAGGAAGAAGATGAATCTCCATGGCAAGAGAGAAGTGTATGAATTACTTACACAAAGAGGACGCGGTTTAGACTACAATGAAGGAGAGATGCGCAGCGTCTGGAGCGCCGGAAGCGTCTCGAGCATGCGGTTGAGTGCTTCCTGGGCCCGATTCACCTGTTCGGGATCGTGCTCCCCAATGCGAGAGTGAGAGCTCGGATTACTCTCCTCGACTTCGATCACCAGCTGCTCGAGATGTGGCGCAGTGAGCACGCGCTCGAGTAAGTGAGCGGCGATTTCCAGGTGCGCTCGATATGACACTGGCGCGCGAAGGTGCAGGGCGCGCAGCTCGATGGGCAGGGGAGGTGTCATAAGGCGCCCGGTGCGCATGTTGCGTGGTGGGTCCCGCGGGAAGGATAAACCAGCGCGCGCAGCCCGGACCGGCCGCACGCAGACACGCGTGGAGAGAGTCTGAGTCTGAGCGGAGGGTGAGGTGAAGTGTATCGAGCGAGTGGGCCGCCAAAAAGTCCAAGACTCGCGCGTTAAGCATGGGATAGTCGAGATGGACCGTCCGCAGGTGTGCGAGGGTACTGTACTTTTTCATTCAAATCGTTAGTCACGCGTCACGCACCCCCTGTCGATCACGAAATTTGGTCGGGGTCACGCGTCACCCGGGCCTTTGTCGAACAAGCAGTCACATAGGCCCCCAAACCGCCCAAAAACTGCAAAAAAAGGCAAAAATTTCAGTTCAAATGTCGAATTTCTCGGGGTGTCGCGCAGAATTTCGGCGGCTGCCGAAATGTCGAATAGGTAAAATGAGTCACGCGTCACACCCCCTGTCGATTTGAATGAAAAAGTACAGTACAGAGTGTGCCACGATGCGGAAGATCGAAGGGCCCGGTATGATTAAATTCTGCTTTAGTCGTGATTTGGAAGCATTTGAGGAGAGGGAATGCACAAGCACAATGAAGGATGCTAGGAAGACCACCGCCAGATGGACGCCCAAAGGCAAGAGTAAGACACTTCAGAGAGGGGAAGATCTGGGGGAGTAATTCTGCGTCCTTCGGCTCTACATAGGTTAGGTGCAATGTAGTGAAGGCTGGGAGCTGCTCAAGGATCCCGGGCAGGTGATTCTGGGTCCATGGGTCGTCTGAGTCGACTGCAAGGGTGATTTCGCGTATATGGGAGCGGAACGTTGAAGAGCTTAGCCGAGGTAACACTTTCTTGTGCTTCAGAGTGATGAGCACGGAGGAAAAGAGGTGTGGGCGGCTCAGCGTCGACCAAGTCTGCGAGACAAGCCCCAAAGCACACAAGGTGCGGGTATCTGTAGGATCAATTTTCGTTATGACTTGCTCGACGAGCTCTGGAGGAAGTTCTAAGTTTCCAGCAGGAAGTCGAGGTCTTGCCATCTGGAGCCAATCAACGTCGGAGATACTGTAGTATTACGACCGGAAGTTCACGCCATGTCACCCGTTACCACAAAAGTTCACTGGGTTTGGTGTTCAAACCTGACCGGTGAGCTCTGGGCTTGACAAAGTTCATTTTGGTAAATCACTGCGCCATGGCCCGCAATCACCTCCAACGCATCCGAAGATCAATAAATTTTTATTCCTCTCCCTCCCTCGATGAGCAACACTGTAAACAATGATGCGGCGGAGGAGGAGGCGGAGGAGGAGGAGGAGGAGGAGCAGGAGGAGGAGCAGGAGGAGCAGACCTCCGAGCCAGAAGTCCGTGGGCGGGGCCAGTGCAAGAAGATCGCCGCTAGTCGCTACCTGGGCCCTGCGTGGGAGGAACACTAATTCTTGCAATATTATTTTGTCTTTTTCGTCGGTTCTTTTTTGTGGAATTTAGACCAGCCCAAAAATCGTTTTTACAATGTCCTCTGAGACCTCCAAAAATTGAAGTGTTCATTCCTCAGATGTCACCGTCACCACCTTCAATTTGTTCAGTTCACAGGCCTCCGTCACCCGTCACCTGAACTTCTGGTCGTAATACTACAGTAAGGTGGTTTCAGTCACGTGCTCAACGCGCGCGTTATTTCGCACCACGCAGGACCAAGCTCAAGTCCCAATTTCACCGGCCCGCAAATCGGACCTTCAATTCAAGACAAAAAATTCGATTTATTCGTGGTTCAAATATCGACACTGCGTTAGGGCCAGATCAGGAGGAGTCTCATGCTCGATGCACATTAAACAACGCCAATAATCTCCCCAACAACACTCCGGAAAGTCTTGTCCGGGTCGAACTGCGCACGCACCGCCGCGAAACGTCTCAAGCTCTAAATTTATCCAGTAGCTCAATTAGCATTCCCCTTCGCTTCACAACAACGAAAGAAATAGGAAGAGGGAGGAAACGAGAAGGAGGGAGCGGAGAGAAGCGACGGACGCACATCCTGATCCAGATTCTTCACCGCCTGCCCAAAGATGGTGCGTGTGTTCTTGGTCCAGTGCGGGCGGACGGGGAACTGCGGATATTCGTAGGTCAGTAAACAATCGATCAGCGGCTGAAATCCGTAGTACCTCGTTGATGAGCGTCGTGGCCAGGGTCGTATACCTACACACCGGACGTCAGCTAGGCAAGTGGGTGATGAGAGATCGAATATATCACATACCAAGCCTCATTGAAGCGGTGGCGGTCGCCAGTGGTAGGGACGAAGGAGGGGAAATCAAACATCATCGCGCCCTACACATAACACATTTTAAAAAAGGAGTTCATTTAACGCAAATAAAGGCGCGAACCTTGGACCAGTCGGCGGTAACATTCCCGACACGCTCCGTCGTCTGACCTAGGAAGCTGTCGAACGGCTTGCCCAACTTCAAACCCACAATCGTCAGTCAACTTCAGCCATCGATAGGGAATTGCATCCAGCACACCTTAATATTAATCCCACTTCACCATCCACTCGTCAGCACAATCTCTTTCCAACCCCAACACGAAAAACAACGCACCTGCGATACGTACTCGTTACCGCCTGCCCATCCGCCGCTGACTGGTCGAACAGCTCCCTCACCCTTCTAAGCAACGCAGGTCCCTGTTGGATAGGCACCGCAAGCTCGAGCGTGTGCCCGTGCAGGTCGTAGTCCCACTCGGGGAGCTCGTTCGGGTAGAGCCCGCCGATGAGAACGTCGTATGCGTGGCCGACGACGGGCCACGAGATAAGAGGGAGGTTTAGGACTGTCTCTACGTGCGTTGATTGAATGTCAGCATCACATCATCGTAAAACATGTTGAAGCAGGCACGAAGGGAGAGGAGAGAGAGAAGACACACCGTGGAAGTTGGGCGCGGACCAGAGGGCGTAGAACGTGTCCGCCGAGAAGAAGTTGGCGGTACTGGAGTTCTGGCCGCCGTTGAGAAGGGCGAGGGCGAGGGCGCCCTCGACGGGGGTTACCGAGAAGGTCGACTGTTCCATATTGAATGTTAGTGCTCGTCATACATATGCGACGGGAGACGAACCTGGAAAGCATTCCCAGACGCGTTAACGGGGAGGACGCCATACGTGCGCATGTGGAATTTCTTGACGCCTGCAAGACTAGTAAGCCAACCCATACTTGTCGCAGCTGGGAATAGCACGCACTCGGCCACCACTGCAAAGGAATCATATGTATGAGACAATGTTCCACAGAAAGCGGACGTCACGGACCCAATAATTCGCAGTGACATACGGCGACATTTGCGCAAACATGTCCCCGTTCAAGACGTCCTCCTCATCCAGCGTGGTCTGGTTCGCCCAGACCTTGTAGTCGGCGAGAACCGAGATCTTGACGCGCGCAATAATACCGAGGAGACCAAGCGAGGTCGTGGCCGCCAACCATGTGTCGTTGTTCGCGCTCTTCTCGAGATGGACGAGTTCACCTGCGAAGGTCAGCAATACGGATAGCGAGAAAGGAAGAGCCGACCTTTTCCGTTGATGATGTCCATGGCCAGCGCTGCAGCAGACACCTGGGAGTCTTCGCGGAGAGAAGAGCGGTGGGCTCCCATCGCAATCGCACCGCCGAGGGTGATATTCCAGTTCACTTCGATCGCAAGTTCATTCAACATCTGGAATCAAACATTCAAAAGGAATGATTAACGCACCAAGGGTAAAGCCCAGAGCTGCTCCTCGGTCCTGGAGCCATTGTGCTCTAATTCATTCTGTCAGTTAATTGCGAGGCAGATAACTATTTGAACCTACACTTGGGGGAACGTAACACCCGCTTCGACAACGACGCTTCCAGTGTTCCCATCCATCTGCAAGTCGGAAATTCCGTTAACCGCGTCCGTCTTGACGATGATGGTATTGGGGTTGTCGGAGCACATCGTGTCGACTGGATCCACGAATTTAGCAATTGAATCCGGGAAATGTCACACGGTGGACCTACACCACATGTGGGCGTTCTGGTTTCGGTCAGGAAATGGGAAAGACTGGGGATTAGACTCCACACACCCCACTGGCACGCACAGGGATACCCTGCGCACTGGCGTTCTTCACAATCGTGACCATCTCATCCACAGTCGACGGCCTGTACACCTTTGCGACCGCATTGCACGCAGGGAACCCATCCCCATCGAAGGTATTGTAAACCTCAGCTGAAAATGAATGAAACAATGCGCCTCAGGCAGAACGGGAGCCACGCACAAGCGGATGCATGCCTGACGGCGCAGCCCAGCAAAATGAGCGCGGAATTGAGGAGCATCGCACTGGCACTGCTCACCCGTGAAATGGGATCTGAGGTGCGCAGAACGAGCACCGGGCACTATATAACCATGCGAGAAATGTGGGGAGACGCATGATGAGAGATGCGAGGTAGCGAACTGGGAACGACGTAGAAGTTAAGCGCCAAGTCAATGATGGCCGTAGCCGACACGTGATTTATCTCCGGTGTTTAACTTTATGCTTGCGCAGCAGAACAAGCCTTTTCGAGCTCGAAGTCGATGGTTCTCCGTTCCCGGCTGCCTATCCTTCCCAGCGTTCCGTTTTCTTCCAGTTTGCACCAGACGGCAATTCTGGTTTAATTTTTGAACACCTAAATCGTGTAGTTGAGTTCCTTTGTTTGAAAGATGCTGTCCTCCACACCTGACCACGCCAAGCTGGGACATTTCTCGTCGAGTGCTTCATTCACATGGACCAGTTTCGCGAAGGAATGATTCGCAGTCATGAGGACGTGGCTGATGTTCTGATCGTCGTCATATATCTTTGACATCGTTTACAAGTCTATTGATTTGCTGCTTCCTGACTCTTCTTGAGGACGACCATTGCCGTATTCCTCCGTAGGTGACCATGCTTAGAAGGCACCTTGTTTCGGGATGCAACATGGCCTGGAGGCCGAAGACCCGTCATTCATGGAACAATATCCGGATATGCCACAACTTCCCGTGTTAGATCCACAGCACGACGAATTGAGACAGCTGGGGCAGCGTGCTCAGGAGCGCGTCCTGGCAGTGTCACAGAGGGATTTCGGAGGGTGAAGACCCGACGCTCGCCAGGTCAATCGGTGGCAGCTCTTGCTGAGAATTTTTAATGGCCGTGTCGCGCTGTGAAGGTCATGCGTTGTGGGATTTCCGATTGATCCGAGGGTTTTTGCCAGCTCCGAGGTGCAGTTCTTCTAATTCGCCTCAACTTCGGCTTCAATCCGAATTACGCCGATAAACCGAAGCATGGCTGAGTGGACAGCCTTGTCATTGGCTGAAAATTATAGCGTAGGAGCCTAGGAGGCTCCGACCATTCAAGTAGACCAATAAATGCGATTCCAACCAACAAAGTACGTCGAGTCAGTGCTTTACAAACATGACTACAGAAGAGTAGCCCCGATGGCATTTGCGACGTCCGTAGTAATGGGAATAAGCCCCGCTCCTTCAGTCCAGGTCTACAACGACACGCCATCAGTTTTATGTTCAACCCCATCCCGATTGGTTACTCACGCAGACGACCTTGGCTTCGGCTGTGTACCGCGTCCGACATGGTAAGTAGAGTATATAATATATACGAAAATCAACCACGCACTATCAGCGTTATTGCCCGAGAAATCGCCCGGCTCGACCAACAGCGAGACCAGGCTGAAACCGGCCTTGGGCAGGCCATTGGTGTTGAACGGCGGCCAGAGCGTGCAGACGTCGGTCCATCTATGTACAAAACAAATATTCAATATCGCCATTGGCACATTAATTGGGGCAGCTAACTTACGCGTCGGTGAACGCGGACATGCCATCGAAGCTCGGGATCTGGAAGAGCAGCCTGTCGTCGACTCGCGCATGAACGTTAGGGAGGGCGTGGACGAGGCCGAAGGTCGACATCGCGGAAAGAACAGGGAGAAGGATTGTGAGTTTCATTCCACTGTTGCAGACGAGAGAAGCCAGGAAAAACTGATGGCACTGGTGCTCAGGCGCGCTCTTTTATGCATTCATCCCGTTGACTTGGGTGTGGGACTTGAGCATCAACCCTGGTTACGCGTCTGTTCATCAATCCAATCCTTTTGGTGGACCGACGGCCTACCTTCGGGTCTTATTAGCCGCATACAAGCCGCACTACCTGTTCGGGCTCTTTCATTCTCGCGCGTCTCCCGTATGCCCGTCGGTTGTCAAGTTGGAGTCACCGCCCACGTGGCTATGCCCTTCTCCCGCAGTCTTCTTGACTCATTCATGAGGCCCATCAACAATAAGGCATGATAAATAGCGCGGCAGTCGCCGCAAATCGTTCGTCTGCCCCGATCACGGCGACGCCAAAAATGCCCAAGAATATCAGGTCTGCGATGGCAAAAGGTTGATCCCTGCCAGATGAGGCCTTTCATTCGATCTGATGCAGAATATAGTCGTGCAAGCAAGAATCGGAAACCAAGTCAATAGGACGATCTTAAGTTTGAACTCAGCATGAGCTGAGATCAGATGAACTTGGGGAAAAGCATGAAATCACTCGCCTCAGATGACCGTCACGCGGATGGAGGGCGGTCTGGGTGACCATTGCTTCTTCCACCAGTGAAACTGTATAAAGACGCGTCAGGCCACCTCAATTGGCTCGAAGCTGCGATTAGCGGTGTGGCTCGCTTAGGTTATTGACACCCGCACTCTTCTCGTATATACTCGCGCTGTTCCGTCTGTCCAGGTCTACGATTTCATGTTCAACGCTATCCGCACTGGTACGGACTCACGCAGCTGACCTTCGCTTCAGCTAAAGAGGGTACATATTGCCCACAGTGAGACGACTACAACACACTTGAAATGAATCAACACGCACTATCGGCATTATTCCCCGAGAAATCGCCCGGTTCCACTAATAGCGAGACCAAGGTGAACCCTGCCTTGGGCAAGTCGTTGGTGCTAAACGGAGGCCGAAGCATGCAGCCGTCAGTCCATTGGGTGAACAAACCAACCGTCAGCCTCGCCGCTACCCGTTGAACTGTTGCACATAACCTATACGTCGGTAGACATGGAGATACCATCGAAAGCGGAGATCTTGACGACCGCGCTGTCGTCCATTAGTGCTTGGACTCAGACGCTGTGGAAGGGCTGAACGCAACCGAGGGCTGATATCGCCCAAAGAACGGGGACTCGCAGAAGGAGAGTGGGTTGCAGGGACCAGACGCGCTGGAAAAAAAACTGACTCCGTTGGTGCTCATGCGCGCTCTTTTATACATCCAACGCTCCGTCTGACGTTACCAGTTGATCATCGTTCGTTTTGTATGGAAAGCCGGAAGACCACGCTCTAAAACAAATGATGGGATGCAGTGGGCACATGAATGCTCCTAATGGGAAAAAAACGGCCTGGTGGGCCACCCAACCCAATCGTTTGTTCGCATCCGACTATTCACTCCAGTGCATCCCGAATCGTTCCATTATATTGCACAACGTGGAAAGAAGGCAAGAGGTTGTGGAAGTAAGGAAGGTCGATGGCTCTGTCAGATGTGCGTTCTCAAATTTTCGAACTCGCAAAGTTCTCAATTCAATTGTAGCGCCTTCAAATTATTTCCAGGTCTTGACAGCTGGTCCTCACCGATTGCCAAAGTTGCTCAGCTTCAGGACTCTGGGATTTTATTAAAATAGTTTGCTATCTCTAAGGCGAAGACTATCATATATCATTTGTTATAGTGCTGTCCGATGGATGCGTGGTCATGTTGTTGTGTAAAAACATGTGTTCGTCGTGAAAGTTCAAATCCGAGGGGGAATGTAGTTGGTGACGATCCATTCCTGGTTTGTGTTCTCAAACGCTCCGGTCGGCGCCGTAGCGGAGCAGTCCCAGAGTTGAAGCTGAAAATGTGTTAGAACGCCCAGCGCATTGCCCGGAAAAATGTTCCACTTTTCTGCGTTGGAGTCTTCGCACTCTGCGAGGACGAGTTTGGCCCCGCTGGGGGTAGCGATCTGATCCACTGGCGCGATACAGAGGCCAAACAGTATGATCTTATCGAGCGGGGTGGGCCGGTTGAAAGTCTGAAATACAGAGTTGGGGCTGCACTTTTCAATCACGAGGGGACTTCCGGCTTGAGGGGAGTTCACCGCAACGCAAAGCGAGCGGTCCTTCTCGAGCATGAGACTGAAGCTAAGGTGGGCCTTACTAAGTACACTGTCAAAGAAAATTGAAGGATGGACTTACGTCGTTGGTAGAGCGGCGACACTGTTCCATTTTTGGTTGGAGTTTTGGGCGTCGCAGTCCCAGATTTGAACCTAACGTTCTTGGGCTAAGCAGCCCGTCGAAAATAGTGGATACAACGTACCTGGTTACCGTCGGCGAGGTTCCTGTTCGTCAAGTCTACGCACTACGAAAAAGACTCTACTAAATATACTTTGCCTGAGAAAAACGAAGAACGAACCTTGTTTTGTACGGCCCAAGCAATGGTGTTATCTTGGCCCGCAGGGAGCCACATCTGGTCTGTGGGCGAGGGCGATGGTCAAGTATGATCCAGTCCAATTGTGAGGTCCACTTACTGGTATTTCCAAGGGCGCAGGTCCAAATCTGAAGTTTCGTGCCATCCGTATTAGCACCGTTGGTGACGTCCAAACACTGGATGGCGATCGACAATTGCTCAAACAGATCCAGGAGGCAACATACCTTGTCGCCGAATATTGAAATGGTGCCGATCTCACCCGGACGTCCGGGGAGAACCCAGGAGTTGAGGGTTGTGATATTCGTGCAGGTTTCAATTGTCACCGCTGCACCGTCTGCATTGCTAGCTGCTGTTAGGCATTTATTCGCTATGGAGAGAGGCATTAGCTGGCAAAATTAATAATTCTTTTGCAGGTTCTTACACGCAAGTGCTGTCTTGATCTGGACTGATGGGTTGGTCTGCAGAATGACAACATGAGATGGGAAGGCGCTGAAGTTTATGCACTTACAGCTGAGCATTGACATGAAGGGAAATGGAGGCGGAGACAGAGGAGAGAAACAATGTTGCGAAGAAACATGTTGTTGAAGATGAGATGGGGGATTGTCACTGTTGGTGGCCTCTTTATACAACCTGACGGCCCGGTTCCGGGAACTACTTATCTGAGAACGTTTCGGCTTGATGGTTAAAATGGCGCGCACTGGGACGCTACATGCACAGTGCCCGTACCCGGCGGGAATGAAGAGCGGCAGGGCACTGGTCCCGAACCACGGCGGATGTTGGCCGCGCACCGGATTGGCCAATGTCGATCCCGAATTCATCGGCCCAACATACCTAGAAACAGCAATTCGGAAAAAAAAAAAGTAGGATTGAACGAAATCGGTCCCAGATTGTTTTGGGAAATTGTGCCGTGAAATTGGGGACCACCTTGTGGTAAATTACCTTAAGTTTTCAGAATCACGGTGAAAATACCCGTACAGTACTCCTGCAATCCAAGCTTCCCAAGTTACCACTTCCGATCTGCGCGGAATCTCGTTGCAGCCGGACTCCGAGAACCTAGGAAAGACGACTCCCAGATCCCCAGGGTAGCGGCTCTCTAAGTAAAAACACCTAGACATGCTCGCAGAACGGCCGATATGTCTCTTTCCTAGGTACTCGGAGTCCGGCTGCAACGAGGTTCCGAGCGCAGATCGGAAGTGGTGACTTCGGAAGCTTGGATTGCAGGAGTACTGTACGGGTATTTTCACCGTGGTTCTGAAACCTTAAAGTAATTTACCACAAGGTGGTCCCCAATTTCACGGCACAACTTCCCAAAACAATCTGGGACCGACTTCGTTCAATCCTGCATTTTTTTTTTCGAATTGCTATTTCTAGGTATGTTGGGCTTCTCCGTTCCTCGATGAATGCGGCCTTGCTCGATTCTTCCGTCCGCGGCTGAAGCACTACACACAACGACTTTCAAGAAGGACGAGCTTCATTATCTCATACTTACACCGTCGCATCACCTACTAAGGATGATTCCCTTTTCTTCGCAGGACCGCATTTCCTCTCTGGCCATGTTCAATTTATAGGGAAATAGAGCAAGATCGTCCGTCCTGCTTACTGCGGATCAGGCATGGTCGATTCAAACGCGGGATCAACGGGATATCCCTGGAAACTGAGGAGTGTTCGCCGCCCATCATTTGGAGCTCGATTTAACGTGACACTGATAGGAAGCCGCATAGGAATACCGTGACGGCAGGTATATAAGAAATGGTTGACCTGAATGACCCAATATCTCGACCAGGATTTCGTTCAATTTCTTTCTGGAAATCGCGCGTTGACGCTCCGTTTTCCCGCGGGATGATCATGACGAGGCTCCACAAACTCTCATCGGCAACTCGCGCGACGGTACGTAATCCCTTTAATTTCACCGCACACCGCTGTCATGATCCAGCGCCCGCAAAGTCTTGTTTTCAGTCATCTGAGACTCTACGTCGGCTCTCTTTGGTTCTACATGTGGGGCCGGTTGCCATTCATTTTGCGCTCTGGCACGGAATCTCGAGCATCACCTCATTTTTTCACTTGGCGACGACCTGAGGATCATCTCCTTCTCCATCACTGCGATTACGACTAGTTTCGGAACGGCACGTCCCAGTTCTTTTTTTTTTCCGACGGCTATGTCGGAAAAAAGCCAGTCAGCATGCAACGGCTTGGTTCAGCATGCGGCCTTGGAAGGCATTGGGGTGATAACCGGAACAAATCGGAGCATCGGCACTGAACGGCCTTGTCTGTTTTCCCCTCGTCCACAGTGGCTCCACTGATCAGTTCCTTGCAATGGATGCAACGCCATGGTGTAAGCTTACATACCCGCATTCAAACTCGGACAGACGCTTACTGTGCCCATCGAGCCGGAGCCTGTGCGGTAAATTAGAGACTCTCACCGGTGGGTCATGGAAAAATAGCCAGGATGAAATACCTGGGAATGGCCCCGACATCACTATCTTCTTCCCTCGCGTGGTCACTTCAAACGCATGACCCGGCTTCCCTCTGCGAGCCGCAAAATTCTCGGTATCCACTCGGGCCGCCACCCTGTTCCAGCCATACCACCTGCTGTTCAGGAATCACCAGCGATTGAGTGGGATCTCGCATATTTAACAGCCACTCGCTGTATGTGTTGCCACCGCCTCTCTCATGATAATCCTCTCTGCGGCTCTTGCTCTCTCAGCGCTCATCTTACCGACCTTGGCCGCCACTAGCTGGATCGTGCCCGGCGCGGTGTGGTTGGACACCTCTGGCAACAAGATCGACGCCCACGGTGGCATGATAATCAAACCCGGAAGTGTGTGGTACTGGATTGGCTACTCGGTAAACGACGGTATCACTCCCGTGATTTACTCGTCTGAGGACCTGCTCAACTGGGACAATCGCGGTATTGCGAACTCTATTAAACAAATGTGGCGGCCCAAACTTATCATCGCGGGCGGGCGCTTCAATGTGCGTGTCATACCGAGGATAACTATCTTGGCTAGACCGCTGACCACTAGTCTTTTTGTTGGTTACTATCAGATCTTTGGCCAGGTTAATCGCCTGACGCAGGGCATGACCGCGACTGCCATCACCGGCCCGTACACACTTTACGGATCTGGGATGTCTATTCCCCCGGACGCTTTAACATACAGCGACTGTGGCCCATTCGTCGACACTGATGGTGCGTTCCTCGCCCTCTTCCTTGTGGTCGGCGTTGATGATGAAGCAGGGCAAATTTACTGGATCACTTCCGCCGACCACAATACGCTCTCCATCAACCATGTCACGAATACCTCGAACCCAACCCTAAGCACTCGGGTTGCATCTCTCGGTATGTCGCACCAATCTCGGACGAAGGTCCTCAACTTGAATCACCCCAGCACTCGGCGCGTTCGAGGGTCCGGCGCTGTTCAAAGTTGGCAGTGCGTTTTCTCGATTTTACTGCCTAATCAAGTACCTGAATTCAACAGGCATATATTTCCTCATTGTCTCGAGTAAGACCGGTTGGCGTCCAAACCCTGACAAGTATGTCCGCTTGAACATTTCTTTGGCCCCGTATCAATACCTGACGTTTGTCGCAGGGTCTTCTGGGCGACATCGCTTGCTGGTCCCTGGTCTGGCGGCACCGACGTCGCTCCGGAAGGCAACAACACATACAACTCACAGAGCACTTATGTCGCACCGGTGATCGGCTCCTCGCAAACGACGTACATCTTTATGGGCGACGCGTGGGACTCGACCGGTTCCGCCGCTTCTAATTACATGTGGGCACCACTCAGCGTATCGACATCGGCGCACACTGCGACAATACAGTACTTCCCGTTCTGGAAGGTCAACCCTACGACAGGTGATGGTGCAGGACGATGCTTATGATTTGGGCTGACCGTCCGTGTGTCAGGGGTCGTCACCACGTCAAGCACTGGCAAGCGCTATGAGGCGGAGGATGCGGAGATGGCTGGACGCGCTGGCAAGTCCAATCTTTCACTGGGGAGTTTCCTTTTTTAACAACACATTTTAGTCGTGACTGACTGCTCGTCCTGCGTGAGCAAGCGTGCCGTTCACCGCGGTCAGTTTTCAATTTGATTTGTCAACCGCAGAGGTTGACACGCCACAGTCGACGATGGAAGTACCGTGACGTTCGCGGGTGTAGAGGGCCTGGGCAATGGTGAACGACAATGGGTGGCCCTCCACTACACAGTCAACAACGCGACGGGTGGGTGCCCGATCCTGCCTCTCATATATTCTACATTCTGACGCTCCGTTTCGTAGGCGGAGACGCCTACGTCTACGTGAACGACGAAAAAATGAACGTCCGTGATCTCAACGTCCGCGCGGGGCTGCACCACGTCGTGCCGATCTCCGTCGTCCTCCAAAAGAGTAACAACATCACCTTCGCTGTCCATACGAGTGACCCGCATTTTGAAGCACATCTCGACGGCATTGAGGTTTTGGATGGCACCGAGGAAGAGATCGAAGTGAAACTGTAACCGTTGAAGGAATATATTCGGTTCATAATCCGATGTCCATATGGCACCCAAACTGGTGACTCGTTCCAAAAGTTATATTGCCGCTAGATCATTTGAAATCAATTGTGGCGGTCCGTCGTCCGCGGCCTCCACTGCCGGGGTGAATACGCAGTTGGTAATTACCTTGCTTGTTGCCTTCGCAAAGCGTACGAGGAGCTACCGCAGTCCAGGGTTGTGCGGAGATGCGGTATTGAACTGGAAGTTGATCATGAGCAGCATTGATGAAAAATCAGGTATGTACAAGGTTCATAACTGGCGTCGCCTTTTCTCAATGGCTGCTGTAATCGATCCATACTGGAAACCTTTGCAGCGAAAAGGAACGTCACCATCGTGTGCCAGGATGTGTAGTTCAACTCACTGTCAAATTTTCCTGCTCTGCATTATTGTCAAGGCATGTTCAAGTTGATATCCATAATCCAAGTGTTAAGTGAAACCACCATACTTCAAGTTATAGTACTTGAACCCCCATCTGCCAGTCGCCTATCCAGTCATGCGGGAAGTTCATGACTACGAATCTGGCATCCTCCACCAACTCATTTTCATCTTCGTGTCGATTAATCATGGCTCGCATCTGAACCAGCCCGAACGTCACCAAAACACACAGAGAGTGGCAATTCCAGAGAAGCCGGAGAGTGCTAAGCCACACGGGAATGGATGATAGCGCTAGTTCGGTGAAGGCGAGATGGGTGAGATGGGGGATGAGCGCGAGAGCGCCTCATAATGTCGGACCAAGTAGTTGGAGCAGGTCGAACAACTCCAAGTGTGTTATATTGTTGAATAGTCGATGCGTGAGCTCGATTTGACGGTGGAGTCCGAACAAGAACCCCAGATTACAGCCGAACCGCCGTAGCGACAGATTCTCAATCAGTGGATCGGGTATGCCTTAATTCGGAGATTTTCGATGCCACTGCACTGCGTTTGAACCATGTTCGCGCGAGAGCTCTCTGGCCAACACAAGGTCAAGTTGATTCTTAGACGGAGGACGGAATTTCTACGCTAGGGATCGGCACACTGTCACCGTATACGGTTACGGCCGTACACTTTAAGGCTTTACGGAGGCGGAGCCGTCCGTACCCGTATCCGTAAACCAGAGTTCAGAAGCTCTTACGGGACGGTACGGCGTGTTTATACGGTATATTTACGGTGTACGGCCGTATTAATGACATCAATTTTTATTTACGCAGGCTGCATTGCTTGGAGCGCGTTTTCGAGACTCTGACGCTTGAGACGAAGATGGTGTTTGATCAACATTTAAGTGCGGATGGTGTCGAGCTTCAGGCGCGCCCGCCGCAGCGAGATGATGTCCCTGCCACCTGAGAAAACCCGTTCAACCGCAACCACCGATCCTGTTGCAATTCATAAGGAGGGCTGTTGAGTTGCAGCTTGGAAATAATGTCGCGCGCAAACCGATTCGCAAACCACCAATCAACTGGTCTGAATGTGAGTGACTCGGAGCGCGAGGGGCGTCAAAGTAACGTGTAAGCTCGTCGTTATCCTCCTCATCGTCGGAGCCTTGGTCCAAGGCTGCAAAATTGATCATTCAAAAGAGATCTCCGTAACCACCAGGTTCACCAGAAGTTGACGCCGTTGGCGCAGCGCCGGTTGAAGAACCAGCCGGATAATTCTCATCGAGGTCCTGACGACTGAGTGCCTTCTTCTGCGTTTCCAGATCCTCCGAGAGGTCCGGATCGTTGGCGTAGTCCTTGCGAAGCTTCTTGTAGTTGAACCGTGGATCAAGAACTGTCAAAGGGTGAGTGTTGAAACAAGATGCAAGATTCAACTTACGAGCGGCCGAGATATAAAATGATGATTGATCGTACTTGTAGTGGTAGGCATTGGGTGGGCACTCAGTTTTGTTTGAGCTTTCCGTAAGCCTTCAACGAGTTCCGGCGATGCATCGGCTGGTAGTGCGACTAGTTTTTTCCTCAGAGTTTTTGAAACCCACGGAACATGGAATGTGTCGAGGAGAGTATTGGATGTGATGTTGTCGACATCTGGCCCATCATGATATGATGCGAATGTGACGGGTCCGACCGCTTCTTCACCTCTTAGTATTACCACCCTTGAAGTTGATGAAGGCTTTCCACTGGGACAGCCCATCAGGTGAGGATCGGGATCCATCGAGCTCTGTGCATCAACCCTAACACAGCTCATGATTTGGGCGCGTTAGCTGTAGAACACTGCATTAAAAGTGTTTCAAGCTATAATTGCTTGTACGCCAACCTGAGTCCGAGTGTATTTTGATCTGTTACGCCACATACCACCGCAGCCTCCCAGTAGGCCCACGGAACAATCACGGCCAGAACACGGATGGTGGCTCCTGATACCGGGGGCTACTCGAACCCATCGCCGTGCTCACTGGCCTGATCAACCAATATAACCTCGATCCTTTCGCTGTCATCGCAACATACCTCCCGCATCCCACTCTGAGGCTCTGGGCAGCTTTAGCTGTATAAATTCCCAAAATGAGCATCGGACAGACAGTTGTACAGAACGAAACGTCCTCGCAGTTATGGCTGAATATCCTGGGCATTTGGGTGTGTCTATATTTCAAAATCCCGAATCGGTATTGAAGAGCTATTTCCAGGTAGCCACATTCTTATACGGTGTGTATCATCCAGCTATCCTTATATCGGTGGTCCTCGTTCATTAAACGGCTCTCAGGAGTATTCTGTGTGCTCTTCGGGAGATGTGTCTCCATTTTGATTAATCGAATGCGCCAGCTGGAGCGTCAAGGGATCCTCCTCGGTGCTACGATTCTACTCTTTGCGCTCTCTAGCGGCCAGATTGTGGTCCTCACAATAAACGCGGCTATAATGGTTGGACAGTCCGACCTCAACCCGGATCAGATGCTCAATGCGTCTGTTCTGATTTATGTATCCAGCTGGTGCGATCTCCGTGTTTGAACTGGACACGCGGACTGACTGTGGGTGTCAAGCCTTTGCTCCGATGCATTACTGGTCCGTCTTTCACCAATACCACTGCACCATGCATGGATCAAACAGACACCGAGCAGATTTATAGATGCTATGTAATCTGGCATGAGAGTTTTTATGTCGTTGCCGCGCCACTGCTGTTGCTTGTTACGGCCACGGGTAAGACATTGGATCATTTCCTCAGATCGTTCATTAGTTGCTGAATTAACTCAGGCTTCGGATACGTGCAAAACCTCACATACTTCAGGATCCTCTCCCTGATAACTGTGTTCTCTGTCACTTTTCTGATAGGTATAGTGAGTACGACATTCTGAAGCCACTCACTTATATCGCTCCCACACCCAGTTCTGAGGATCATTTGGGCAGCAAGGCAAAGACGAACAGAAATTTCTCCGTTGCTCCGGCACAAATATGCTATCGCTTGCTCCACCATGTGAACTCATCTTTCCTATATATCTCTTGCGGCTAATACCATCCCACCAAGCCTTGAATCCGGTGTTCTGTACACGGTATTCGTGTCTGTACATTTCGCCTTGTTTTCTGTTGGATCTCCGATTGCTCCTGTGCGTGCAATTTGCGCCTGCATATCACTGACAACTGACGATACTTATGCAGATCATGTTTTCTGCGGTCAGCCAGATCGTGGTGGGCTTGCTATGTGTCGCTTTGTTGCCGATTCGCTAACGTCTTTCGTGCTTAGGGAATCGCTCCAACGCTTATATTTGTACGAGTAGGCGTGGAAGCAAAGCCAGCGTCGTCTGTTTCAACCAATGTATAATTGTATTCGGATTTCTGTTCTATCTCACTTGAGGAGCATCCAAATATTAGTCAGAGCCTAATATCCCACCACTGGGAATGCAGCCATGCCCTTCTCATTGAAACAGAAAAAGAGATGCCACACCAGGTGACTCAACTTTACTTCAATCCCGCGCACTACTAGTGGTATGAACTAGGAAATTGGCTACTTTGACTCGCCTCCAGTTCCCGAGCCTCACTTTAGGGCCCATCATTCCTTGTCGGTGTCCACCATGTGGTCGTCTTCGTCCCCTTTCTCCACGGCACTCTCGAAAGCTATTGTGTTGTAGGCGGAATAAACCGCGAACTTGAAGTGAAAAGGAATTTTATTGTTTTGAACCTATGGGCACATCGAATACGCAGTCAAGTAGCCCAAACTCACCTGGCCTCACTCTTCCCCACCCCCAAATCTCCGTCTTCCTTTCTGCTCCCGCCGACACACATCATGCCACCGTACCTGCCAAGTCCGCCCAACCAGCGCTAGCATCAAACGTTCGTGCGTAAGGCTGTCCTGCATCAACATGCCCGCTGTACCGCGACTTCGACCACACCCTAAAACCAAAACCCACCCAGACGCAATATCAGCGCGTCCAGGAATACCAAGCGATTACTCACACCAGTCCGTTCTCTTGCCCTTTTGGGTGATCTCCGCTCCATTTCGCGCGCGGCGGCGTATAGCATGCCAACGCCACCGGAAAGGAGATAGCACAAGTCAGAATTCGTCCATATAACAGAGAAGGTATGCATACTTGCAGCCATGGGCTCTTGTGCTTTTGATTCGAAAACAAGCCAATCAACCAGCCAGCTACTCGACACCAAACACACGCCTGCCCGATCAGCATCTCACGAGAGCCCACGACTCACCCACAACCTTCCCTTTTCAGTGATCACCGCTCCGATCCATCGCAGCGCCATTGCGTTCCAACGTGCGTGCGGGGTCATGTGTGGTGGGGTTACACAGGACCAGCCCAGCCAACGAGCATATCAGACGTACCTGGCACCCCTCTGATATCACGCCGCGTGCCTGACATCCGCATCAACCTGCCCTGTCCTGCCCACATCAATCAAAGCAAAAAACGCCGCAATGGAATGCAATTATAACCCACCCCCCGTTTCTGTTTCTGTTTCTACGGTTCGATTCGTGCGGGGTGGAGGATAGATAGGGAGATAGGGTAGGATAGTATAGGCTAAGTGAGTGAGCTACCAAAAACGAGCGGGCCGGGTATACTTACGCGGGTTTAAGATATATCAGGGAAATAGCGAACGGACGGCCGAGCAAGCGGGCGGGGGGAGAACTATAAACAGAGAGGGGGGAGAGAAAGTATACTTCGCAGGAAGATGGGAGATGGCGGGCTACGCGTTCCCGACGACCGTCAGCCCGTTCCCGCGCTCTTTCCGATTCCCGCTTCTCCGCTCGCTCTTCTCGGCGGCGGCGTCCGTTTTACTTGTGTCCTGGACGCAAAAATACATCAGCATCAAGTTCCGAGGTGAGGGCCACGGTGTCAACCGCACACTCCGTCCGACCCGATCCGGTCTCAAACCGAAAGCCGCCTGAATCAAAAACGAAAAGAAACAAACACGCACCCTCTTCAACGACGCCCCCAGCCTATCCTCCCCATCCCTCTTCCCATTCTCACTCTCATCCCTCTTCTCTTCCCGCTCGTCCAAGATGCTCTTCTCCAGCCTCCCCGCCTTTTCACCCACGCCCAACAGCAGCGGCAGCGCCTTCTCGCCCAACAAGCCCGCAAGCGGCAGCGCGCCCGCGTTTGAGTTTGATTTTTCATCACTGTCGCTGAGGAGCAGCGGCGCGGCGACCGCCGTGTCGCCGACGACGTCCACCTCGTCCTCGTCGTCGGAGCGGTTGTCCTCTGTCTCGGAGGAGAGGATCGTCCTGCGGCGTAACCAATTAGCATTAGCTCCACTTTGAATTCAACCCGCGCCTAAACAGCAGGGAAAAGACCGCGCACTCACCGCACCAATATCCTCAAAATCAAATAATACCAGAACAAATTCAACGCTTGGAGGAGGGAGAGCGCGTAGAACATCTGGTCGCGGATCCAGGGCGCCATGTAGAGGCCCAGGCGGGGCGCGAAGATCTGGGCTTCTTGGCTGGGGAGGGTTAGCGAACGAGTTAATAAGATGAGATGGAAAAAAATCAGGGGAGGGGAAGGAAGGGCGCGTTGTCGAATTCAAACACCAAAGGGCGACGAAATTATGGAGGGAGGAAGGTTGAAACAGGACAGAACGAAACGAAAAGCCGAAAGAAAACACGCACGGTACTAAATGGAACTCATACTGCAGCGACCACAGGATGCAGATCGAGATGTAGTGGCGGAAGTACCTGCAACGAGAAACGATCAGTTAGATCCGATCCGTGGGATGTCCCGCTTGCAAAGTAGATTACACAGAAAAAGACTCACGTCCACCCAACGACAAACACGGCAAACGACACGACCTTTGCGCGCTCGAGCTTGAGGTAGTTGAGCATCTTGGAGAACTGCGGATCATTATCGACGTCAGCGATCAGTGCCGGTAGAAAGGGGATTGATTTCGTGCTGCGGTTGAAAAACCACGGCGCGCCTCGCACGGTACAACCTCGTGGTCATGGAGCGCCGAGGAAAGAAGAGATCCGCGCGCCCAACAAAGGAAGGTTCCCTCCCCAGATATAGCGCAGGATCGCATCGCAAAGAAGTAGATCATAAAAAGATGGAAAGGAGGAACCGGAATAGCGGAAGATGAAATATGGAATACGAGGAGCAAAGAAAGACGCGCACGCACCGCCAACAAGACATCGGGGACGTCCATGCTCACAAAGACGGCGTTGCCGAGGAGCACGACGCGCATCTCGTAGGACCAGGTGACCATCCAGATGGTGACGACGTGGTGCACGACGAGCTCCCAGTGGTCGGATCTGCGTGTGTGGCGTCAGCATGTAGCATGTAGTATATGGTGGCCTGCTCGAATGTGAAACACAACGCACCTCCGCTTCTCGAGCCCCAGGCCCAGCACCGTGAACTGCTGGCACCAGTACGCGATCTGCGCGAGGTAGTACGCCTTGAGCGGGCCGCCCATGTGCGTGTGTGGGTAGTCTTCCCAGAACGCCTTTGTGTTTATGTGGAGGTACGATTTGGCGGAGGCGTAGGACGAGGGCGCGGTGGAGAGGATGTACTGTGCGTGCGCTCATCAGCGCCAAAGGGAGGAACAGGAACAGGAACAGGACGCACCGCGCCCCAGACGCCCATCGCGGCGAAATACACGACCGCGTACCCCTGCTCGCCGAAGCGCTCGATCTTGCCCTGCTTGGTGACACCCCACCGGCGTGCGAGCGCGGGGAAGGCGTAGTGAGAGAGGACGAGGCGAAGGAAGGAGAAGAGGACGACGAGGTAGCCGAGCAGGAGCAGGTCGAGCGGGCCCTTGAGGTAGTGCTGCGGGCCGTCTGCACCCGCATAGGAAGCGCGATACGCCGCAGAGTAGGTGCTAGCGCCGGCTCGCTCGGGCGGCGGCGCAGCGTGGCTCAGCCAGAAGAACGCGGTGAACGGGTTCTGCGTGCCCCTCGGGAGCAGCAGCGCCGCGGGCAGCGCCAGCACGGGCGGTACCACGAGCACCCGCAGCGCCGCGGCGGGGGACACCGCCCACCTCAGCCACACGGACACGCCCTTGGCTGCATTGGATGCGTAGGTGGCGGAGGCGGAGGACGACGGCGACGGGGACGTCACGGGGGGCGGCGGGGCGGGCGGGGAGTCGGGGGTGGCGGGGGCGGGGGCGAGGTCGGCGGAGATCATGCGCACGGGGGTCTTCGGGCGGGCGGCGGTCGATATCATTGCTGGCGGTGGGCGGTGGTGGTGGTGGGCGAGGGGTGATACGATGCCATCTTTTTGGTGATCCCATCAAATCCAGGGACGCATAGCCTTGCCGTGGGCGGCCGTTCTCTCTCAAGCTCATCTTGGCACCTCGTCCTCCCACGTCCTCCGGTACGCTCATGCACCCATGCATCCACACGCATTCACCCACTCATCCACCCACCCACGCCACGACGAGGGAGCTGCGCATTTACCACCTCCGCTCCATCGCTCCATCGCCGTCGGGTCGGAATTCACCTGCTATTGACCCGCTCCTAGTCCGCATCCGATCCGCAGCCGGCGCCCTCTATTTTCCGTCGGCGACTCGGGCTCGTCGTTGCCCATCTCTACATACCGGCAAGCGCCGCGGCCGATTCGATCCCGGAACGCGCTTATTTCCATCCTGCAGGCTCCATCTAGGATATAAGACTCATAGGATAAGACTCATAGGATAAGACCTAGTTCCGGTCTCGCGACTCGGCATAACTCCCTGCGTGACTAACCGTCTCGCAGTCATCGGCAGCTCGGGCTCGGATATCGCACTCGCAGTCGCACTCGGATATCGCGGATACACGGAGCTGCACCCTGGCATATCTTTGCAGCCGACGGAAGCGGACCGACGGCGTATCCACGTCACTTTCTCGGCGTCGAGCCGTCCTGTCATTCCTCGTGCCTGTCAGGTACAGTGCGGCGCAACATAACATATCGCGTGTCTTGTCCGATACTAGGCAAGATGCGGCACCGTGGCGCTAATCCTTGCTAAGATGCACGATGAGACCGCCCCATCTGTCAATCCTCAGTCACGCAAACGCAAAAAAAAAAAAAAAACGCCACTAGATATTAACGACCTGCCCCCGAATCGAACGGGGCGCCTGCCTTAATCCAATCGCAATGCTTCACAGGTTGCAGATGCGCACCAGCGCCACAGGTCTTCTCTCATTGTCTTAGTCTACACTCAATCTTGAGGGACCTTTTCGGTGACATGAAAGTATGCTGCTACTAAGTACCGAATCGACTAGGGGTTCTGCTTCCACAGAGCCTGATTGATTGAGAATTGTCGCGCATGCCCCGCACAGGGCTTTATACCTACCTCCTTGTATGCTAGGTCAGGGGTAGGTAATCTTTCTTAAATTCAAGTAAACTCCATTTAATCCAACTAAGTAAAAGCGAAACCAGTCAAGAAGCCCCGAATCGAACGGGGCGCCCGCTGCAATGGTGTCGAAACTATACATACGTTGCGGATGCGCGGAAGCACCATAGGCCTTCCATTCTCTTCCCGTGTGTTTGGTTCTGCGCTGCGCCTTTCTCAAATAAGGCCAACCAAAAGCACATCCGAGCAAAAATGCATACTCACAGCGCCTATGACCCGCCCCCGAATTGAACAGGGCCCCGCTTCAGTTTCGACCAAATATAGTCAACTGCCACGGACTGCGGATGCGCCCCAGCGCTACAGGTCTTCCCTCCTCTTCTCACGCCGTTGATCGTGTGTCGATCTTTTTGAGATGAAACTGATAAAAAACAAAAACATGGCTAGTAGTAACTTATGATCTGCCCCCGAATCGAACGGGGCTTCTGCTTCAATCCCGCGAGGCTTTTACAGAGTGCAGATGCGCACCAGCGCTACATGTCTCGTTATGTCTTCTTCTGTGGTTGGTCTAGATCTTGAGCTCATCTTCAATTTCGAATACTTAAAACCAACCAAAAAAGTCTTTCTCCCAGCACATGACCCACCCCCGAATCGAACGGAGTCTACTTCTGCTTCAATACTCACTTCCCTTTACACAGAGTGCGGATGCGCGCCAGCGCCACAGGTCTTTCCTGGTGTGCCGGGTCCGGGGGTAACATTCGTGACGTGAAAATGACGACACCCAGGACGAGCCGACAACCAAAACGCAGAGTCGGTTGAACTGCATGACCTGCCCCCGAATCGAACGGGGCGTCTGCCTTAAGTAATCGAACTGCACGGCTTTCTACAAGTTACAGATGCGCACCAGCGCCACAAGTCTTCTCTCATTCTCTCCTACACTCGATCTTGACTCGACCTTTTTTTCGGTGAGATGAAAGTAAATTCCTGCTACTTAAGCCAACCAAAAGATTGGCATGCTGGCCGTGACCTGCCCCCAAATCGAACGGGAGCTTCTGCTGAGATACTTCAACTGCCATCACATGTCCATGCGCACCAGCACTACAGGTGATGAGATCCCTTCTCGTATACTTACCTGTTTTGAGTTAAATTACCTGTCCAATTTTGAGGAAAATCAGGTAAAAAGAAAGCGACATGTCCCCGAATCGAACGGAGCCTCTGCTTAGGTATTTTGTAGTTTAATTCGTCTTAGGATTGCACATGCGCACCGGCGCCATAAGCCCTCGACGTTCTTCCCTTCCCGTATGCCGGTTTTGTGGCGATATTTTTGGGATAAAAGTAACAAAAAGGAGGAGGCCGAAGAGTTATGATCCGCCCCCGAATCGATGAAGAAGAGATGAGTGGTCCGTTTGTGGTCTGAGAGGAGCCAAGGTCGTGCGGGTGACACCGCTGAGTCGTACATCAGCAAACACCTCAGATGGCGCAACAGGATTGAACTAGGCCCGAAGTAGTGACCACAATGAATATAGCTGAAAACTTAGCTTGATTGAAAGTTGGTTCGACTTAGAATGGCTTGCAGATACTCAGGAAAGCGTGTATAGGTGGTAGTGGAGTGGTGGCGAGAAGGTGGAGGTAAAGAACAAAGAGAAAGGTACCGTAAGATGTCGACAAATAAAGTATGCTGAGTCAAAACCAGGTATGTGAGAGTGGCTGTAGTGGCAAAGCAAAGCCGCAGCTAAAATCGAACCTCGCCCAGCGATCCAGGTACTACGCAAAGACATATAGGGAGATCTACACTGCCCCGCTCAGCGCCGAAGGTGGGTGCCCAATCCCCTTCGAGATCAATCCCAAGCGCAGCCCGAGATGCCCGAGCTCCGGTTCGGCTCTTCGCGTTGGCAGTACGTAGTGAGAAAAAATGAAATATTGGCTGTGGATCATATGAGTGGATGTAGGAGTACAAGGATCCAGTCCGGATGTAAATAAACACGTAGCGCAAGATTTATATGGTGGGTGAAAAGCAGGTGTTCGAGTCGCAGGTGAACCAGTCCTGATACAAAATGTATGATATTGTTCTTGTGAAACCATATCCGAAATTATCCTGGAACTCCTGGGGCATGTGGCCAATCGGCTCGGGATGGGAAATCGACGTGCGAGGCATGTCGCACTTCCACATCGAACGGGGCTTCTGCTTCAACCTCGATTTCTGTAAACATTGCAGATGCGCACCAGCGCCATAGGTCTTTCCGCTCATGGTGTGTACCGGGTTAATCCTGAAACTGACAAGATCAGCCGCCGCTTCGCTCCGGCAGTAAGAAGCATGGCAAGAAAACATAAGAGAATCTTTTGTCAAATACAGTTAGGGAAAAAATAAACAATGTGGAAAGCTGAAGCTGCTCTCCTCAGCGACAAACGACACGAAAATCAAATAAATCAACTCGCAGGAGGTTCTCAGAGATATAAAAAGGAAGACAGCAGGAGAGGAGCGGTTACTCACTGCTAGTCGATCAACAGTAATCTGATTCGGAGCTAGGCACTCAAAAGGTGGCAAAGGAAGCATTAGAAAAAGAGGGGATTCAAGGACGACTTTAGCTGAAGGGTTAGATCTTGCATTTGATTCGTTTGGAAAGAGGGACCAGCCAGAATATGCAGAAGGATTCAAGAGATGAATGAATAAATTTGATTCATAATTTATTGCCAGCGAGAGTGAATAACAGATCTTGACAAAAATGAAAAACGGCAAGATAGGTCGCAGGGCGGGATTGGAAGCGACTCAGTGTGGGTTGAGGAGATTCACAACCGATATGAGAAGCAATTATTAACCAGAAAGCAGGAAACACGATCCAGTTAGCCCGAGATCCAGTGTTGAGTACAGTGGCAGTTGCGGTTGCAGACATCGAGCGGATACATACGGTTGAAGTAATAGTTTTGAGGTCGAACCGATTAGACATCCTAGATTTTCAGGATGGTTGAGCGGATTCCTCGGATTGAAGTAATAGTTCTGAGTCGAAAAGATGACTATCCCCCGTAGCAGTACTAGAGATTCAACCAAAAAATAAACATAAATTCGGAGGAAAGTGGGTGAGGGCGTTCTTTCTATTCACGCCGTTTTATATCGGAAGAGTCATCCGCCGGGGGGATACGTGACCCCTCGGCCTCATGAATACAATCATGAGCAATGACTGCGATCAACTGTGCCCTGTCAAGAAAAAGCTATGCACTGGTCAGCTGTTTGACCGCAAATGAAAAGGCAGTGGAGAAGAGCAGAGAGAGATGAGGACAGAAGGGGTTAATCAAAGAGCAAGATCAGAGGAGAAACAAAAGGAGAATGATTACATGGGGATATAGCACAGCCGAACGAGCAAAATCTTAAAGAACGGTTAATGAAAAACCGGAGAGCCGACAACCAAAAAGCAGCAGTCGTTGAATGTCATGATCTGCCCCCGAATCGAACGGGGCCTCTGCCTTAATCAAATTGATGTGAACAGCGCGCAGATGCGCACCTGCGCTACAGGTCTTCTCTCATTCTCTTCTGCACTCGATCATCCTGAGGGGACCGTTTCGGTGAGATGGAAGTATGCGCGACCAGGGGTTCTGCTTCCACAGCACCTGATTGATTGGAAGTTGTCGCGCATGCCCAGCACAGGGCTTTCTACCCTGTGTGCCGGGCAAGGGGTATGTACATACTCTTCCTTAAATTCAAGTAAACTCCATTTATTCCAACTAAGTAAAAATGAAACCAGCCAAGAAGCCTCGAATCGAACGGGTCTCCCCCCGTAATGGTGTCGAACCATACATACATACGTTGCGGATGCGCGGAGCACCACAGGTCTTCCCTTCTCTTCCTGTATGCGCTGAGCCTTTCTCAATCAAGGCCAACGAACACCCACATCCAAGCAAAAAGGCATATTCGATCCACAGTGCCTACGACTCGCCCCAGAATTGAACAGAGCCCCGCTTCGGTTTTCGACCCAAGATAGTGAACTGCCACGGATCGCGGATGCGCCCCAGTGCTACAGGTCTTCCATCCTCTTCTCACGCCGCTGATCGTCTGTCGATATTTTTGAGATGAAAGCGATAAAAAAGCTACTAGCGACCTATGACCCGCCCCCGAATCGAACGGGGCTTCTGCTTCAAATTTTGCAACACCAAAATACAATGGAGTGCGGATGCGCACCAGCGCCACAGATTCTCCCACATCCTCTTCTGCGGTTGGTGGTGAGCTCATCTTCAATTTCGAATACTTAAAACCAACCAACCAAAAGTCTTTCTCCCAGCACATGACCCACCCTGAATCGAACGGAGTCTACTTCTGCTTCAAACACTCACTTCCCTTTACACAGAGTGCGGATGCGCGCCAGCGCCACAGGTCTTTTCTCCTGGTGTTTCGGGTCCGGAGGTAATATTCGTGACACGAAAGTGACGACACCCAGGAGAGCCGACAACCAAAAGCAGAAATCTGCATGACCTGCCCCCGAATCGAACGGGGCGTCTGCCTTAAGTAATACAATTGCAGGGCTTTTTACAAGTTGCAGATGCGCACCAGCGCTACAGGTCTTTGAACCCTCTCCTGAGTCCGTGACCTTGAGCTGATCCTCAATTTCGAGTAAATCCAATTTCAGTAAAACCAAGCCAAAAAAACACCAAATTTGACGAAATCTGTGTGACCAGCCCCCGAATCGAACAGGGCTTCTGCTTCAAATACTCCTTGCCCTCCACACGGAGTGCGGATGCACATCGGCGCCACAGGGCTTTCAACATCCTCTCCCACACCCAATCTTTGGCTCATATTAGCATAATATCAATGTCGAGTCAAACCAACCAAGCAGAAAAAAGTCACTGAGAAGAAATAATAATCTGTTCCCAAATAGAACGGGGCCTCTGCTGAGCTCACCATGTACTAGTTCCAGATGCGCATCAGCGCTACAGGTCTTGCTGCCTTCTCTCCTACCCATCGTCTGAGTTAAGTATTTTTTCAAAAGCCGGTAAAATCCAAATCTAAAGCAGCCGCAAAAAATCAAGAGGTCACTGGATGACCTACCCCCGAATCGAAACGGAGCCTCTGCTTCAAATTTCTTCCGCAGGATGCAGATGCGCACCAGCGTTACAGGGTCTTTCAATATCCTATTCTACACTTGATCTTGACTGGACCTTTTCGGTGAGACGAAAGTAAATTATAGCTAAACCCAAATAAAAAGGATCCACTGGACGATAAACAATGACTTGCCTCCGAATCGACAGGAGCTTCTGCTTCAATTTTTTTCCAACTACCAATAGAGTGCGGGTGCACACCAGCCCACAGGTGTTATAATCTCCTCTTCATCATCTTGTCTTATTCAGACAAACCTAACAACAACTAAAAAAAAACACCGCCGCTAGAGATCTACGACCTGCCCCCGAATCGAACAGGGCTTCTGCTTCAAATTGAGGACGAATTGTCGTTGCACGGATTGCAGATGCGCACCAGCGTTGCAGGTCTTCTCTCATTCTCTTCTACACTCGACCGTTTCGGTGAGAGGAAAGTAAACTCCTGATCTTCTGCTTAAATGCTTCAATAAATCATGTCGCGGATGCGCACCGGTACTACAGGTCTTGAGAACCCTTCTCGTATTATTCGTTCTTTGACGAGATGGTAGAAATGCTGTGCAAGATCCCCGAATAATCTTACTCCTTTGGTCTTTCTTTGATTTTCTTACGCGCTCAGGCTCAGTCGCTTTCTGAACGGCTTCGTCTCACGGTGGCCGGTCTTGACCACCAGCTACGGACTGCGCATCAAATTCGCATGAAAGCCGTTTTGCTCGTTCGGCTGTGCTCTTTCTGTGCAATTGCCCCATGTAGCTGTTTCTTCATTGTGTTCTCTCTGCGGGGCCCTCCCGCCCCATTTGCGTACTAGGTCCATTCCCACAGAATTTGATTGGAATGCCTCGGCTGACCTTACGCGTGATATTATCCGTTCTATCAAAATTCTCTATGGCTTTCATTTGGATGTGTTTGTGCACATCCCTTTCAAGCCTTCCCCATTTCGCTGCCTCTGCTCTGAGGCTTTAATTTCTACAGCTTTTGTGTGTCGTCTTCCCCACCAAATTCCCCATTTGGCCATACTGCTGTGGTTTCTCGTCAGGCCACAGTTGACGTTGCAACTGCGAGCTATCAAATTCACACCGGCTCGAGATGACGAATGTGTGCCGCAGACCTTCACCTCAAATCGGAACAGCCTTGGCTCTGACCTCGCCCAATTCGGTTCACTTTCTTCCCCATGCTTATTTCTAGGGAATTTCCCATGACACAACCACCGACTATATACAAAAGAACACCGCTGTCATGATACGCACATTGCTCTTTCCCCCCCACCTCCTTCCTTCCCGCCATTCCCATTGCCCTACTCGTACTTGCATATCTCATACAAATGGCTACCAGAATCAAGTATACAACATTATTGCCCCTTCAACAGTCTTCTACATCAAACGCGCAAGATCCCAAGAGCATCAAAACGGAGCAAAAACTGCAAATCTCTAGACACTCAGATCCCCTTGAAGGTTCAAACCATTTTTGACCAGCCCCCATTGGGGCCCCAATTCCAAACATCTTCAATATCTCGCAAGATCAATGTTGATAACCAAACAGGTCGCTTATCGCTATGTTGAAAGACTTTTTGTTGCCTGTGGCCGATGGCTGGAACTCGACAAAGACTGCCTTTCTGCTTTCGTTGTGGCCTTACCTATCCTATTCATGGTTCCATTTTTTGGGATGACCTGGAAATTGAAGTCTCGCTGACGATCATCGATCTTTTAAGCAGGTTTAAATTGCAATGGCGGACCAATAGCATTTGTGTTCAAGTATGTGAGTCACTCATCAACAATACACTCAATTTCTGACCTCTTCTGCAAAGCCATGGATCCTAATGCGGAGGAGGCTTTAGGTGGCAACAGAGCCAGCAAATGACGGGATGGTGAACCTGCGTTTCTCTTCCGTACGTCATTCAATCCCTCTGTTTATCCGTCTTCTTTTTCGTCCCGCTCACGCAATTAACTCTGGACATCCCATCAGTCTTTGTCGCCATGCTACAAACGACGTCAAGGGTGCGCTATCTTATATGTAGCGTCGCCGACACAACTGGTGTACTCGCAGGCTCATTTCATCCGCAGAGTTATTATTTTACCGGAGTTATTAGGGGACGTCACGGTAGGGCCTATTTTCCTGTTTGTGAATAAATATATTCAGTCAATAGGATGAATAAAAACTTCGTTTGTGGAATAAATGCATGATCACCCCATTTGTGGTGTTCTGAATACATTTTTAATGTTTCTGGCAAGCAGGCATGTTTCACATGAATAAATTCCCAAACGATTGTTTTATTCCACAAACGAGATTAAATCTCGTTTGTGGAATATCTTTTGTTTGTGAAAATAATTGTCCCATCACTCAAATACTTTTATTCACAAGCGAGAAAATATTGCCTACCGTGAAGTCCCCTATTGTGAGTGCTAGATTTGGTACAGACCCTTTTTTTTGTGTTTATTTATAGAGCCCCGCTTCAAGACGACTCGCATTCACGGACCTGCCTCCAATTCTGTGTTCAACAATTGGGAGCATGGCCTGTACCTCTCTCCGCACACTGTACTTCATTGCTCACGCCGTTCCAGTCCCAGCATCGACCCTCTCGGAATTTTCGGCGTTTCAAAGCATTTTCACTTGCCCAGAGTCTCACAACAGGCCGGCGCGTGCTTCTTCCCTCTTCCCACTTACACCGGTACATTACTAAAGGTTGATTGGTGTGTACGTCATACATGCTGTTTAGATAGAGTCGTTGGTGAAACTGGGTGCCACAATCGTATCACCGCATCGCAACCGTTGCACAAAGGGTAGTACTCTATAGACGCGTAATAATTACCTTGAATTTTGTTGGTAGAACGACGAGCGAGGTAGCCGAAATAAGTACCTTGGGTACATCCGAGTTTTCCACATTTTCGCCTTCGCCGGAGCGAAGCGAAGGTATGTCTTGTACTGGTTTTGAGTTATATTACCTCTCCAATTTTGAGGAAAACTAGGTAAAAAAAGGCGATATAAAGATAATGACCACCGCCCTTCCCGTATGTCTGGTTTTGTGGCGATATTTTTTAGATGAAAGTGATAAAACCAAAAACATGGCTGGTGGCGACCTATGACCCGCCCCCGAATCGAACGGGGCTCCCGCTGCCATGGTGTCGAAACTATACACATTTTGCGGATGCGCGGAAGCACCACAGGTCTTCCATTCTCTTCCCGTATGTTTGGCTCTGCGCTGAGCCTTTCTCAAATAAGGCCAACCAAGACCCACATCCGAGCAAAAAGGCATATTCAATGTACAGCGCCTATGACCCTCCCCCGAATTGAACAGGCCCCGCTTCAGTTTTCTCCCCAAGATAGTCAACTGCCACGGATTGCGGATGCGCGCCAGCGCTACAGGTCTTCCATCCTCTTCTCATGCCGTTGATCGTGTCGATCTTTTCGAGATGAAAGTGATATTAAAAAACAAAAACATGAGTAGTGGCGACCTATGACCCGCCCCCGAATCGAACGGGGCTTTGCTCCAATCTCGGGAGTCTTTTACAGAGTGCAGATGCGCACCAGCGCTACGGGTCTTCGAATCCACTCTTATGCCGTTGATCTTGAGGGGACTCGTATGCCTGGTGTCGCGTTGATCTTTTCAGCTAAGCTTAGAATGCCAACCCAAAAAGAACCGCAATGGTTCAGTCGAGTTATGACCCGCCCGAATCGAACGCGTCTCTGCTTTAGGCTCTAACCTTGTGCTGACTCTTCACACGCGAACGATTGCACCAAGATGACTGTTCCACGTATGTCAGCTCACGAGACTCCTCAAAGATGCGAGTCCTTCTACGGCGGTGGCCATGGAGGAGATGCGGTGAATGTTGGTCTTTTCGATACAGTGTAATGCCTGGCAAGTTTTTCAAGATCAGTGCATGTATTGAATTGTCTGCTCTTTGGGAACACCGCCGAGTGGGATCGCCATAACACTGGAGAAAAGCGAGGTTATGAAGACATGTTCATCGAGTTTCGGCAATTATTAGGTCGTCGGAAAGTGCCTCCGCTGAGCCCAGGGTTTAATGCGTTGGTTTTTCTCGAATCTTGTCTCTCATTCACTCGGCTCTAAAACCAAGATGAGGCTTCCTGATGACTCTGGCGGAGTTGCTCAAAGTTACAGTGTCCGCGCAATGGAAAACACTTTCATATGAGTCAACATTGAACTATCAGCATAGACACCTGCTACATTATCCTACACACAACAACTCGTTGCAGAACATCCGAAGGCATCACGCCGTAGGGCGGGTAAATTTGTTCTTCACATCTGCGGAGAAGACGGCGCTGTTAATCTGGAAGTCAAAAGCTTTCATTGCTTGTGCGATGAGGTTCTGCGCCCCAATGTCATTAGATATCTACACGCCAATAATATTCAGTCGGGATCGGAGCGGGAGGAAGAGTGGTCAATACCTTGGCTATTTCATCAAAGGTCTGGACACCAGACAAAAACGTTAGACCAGCGTAGAAGAGGTACACATTGCCCTACCTTCCATTCAGATACCACAACCGTGGCCGGCTGGGACGACGGATATCCGGCAGCTTGAAGATTCTGCTCTGCATTTGGATTCTGAACTAACTGGACAGGTGATTTATATTGCTGGCTTGCGTGTGATAACACCAAGAAATACCATTGTCACATTCACCGTCGGTTTCTTCAAATCGAGAACAGTGTCGATGAGCGTATCTAGCTTTTGACGGAATGTACTGGCGGTCTGCTGCGCAGGGCTCTTGAAGATACCAATCACAACGTTGGTGTCGGATGGGACTTTAGAGTCAAGTACGGTGACCGAGTCTGCGGAGAAGATGCAGGCACCATCGTAGAAGCCCCATGAACGGCCTGCCGCCATCGTGTTTATGAAGTCTGGATCTTGGAGACACTGCGAGATCGCATTGAAGACGGATCCCCGCTGATGAATACGTGGAATGACGTACCGCTGCCCAGTTAGCGTCAGTCTAATAATAAGTCAATAAGGCCCGCTGCAAAATTGATGATTCGTGACGAAGGTATTGACCTCGTAATAGCATCTGAGGCAGACGCAGGGGGGTGATTCCGGAAACCCGAGGGCTGTGGTGTAGCTTTTCACCTCAGGCTCATGATTCTGGAACAACTGTTCGCCAAGTCAGTGCTGCAGGGATGGGCCACAAGAGAGCGGAATATACGATATCGAACTTGAGGAAGTTCTGCTGCGCCACTGGTAGGGCGAGGAACGACTCCACGAGAGCTTCGCATTTAGCTTGGAAGTCCTCCGTGGTAGTATTAGCAGGAACAGGGTGGATCCCGAACGCTGTGCAGTAGGTCTTTGAGACAGACATAAGGGGAGAGATTGGGGCGAGAGGCGCTCATTCGGTCTAATATAAGGCTAGGAGTCGGGTGGAATGACCTGGAAAATCATGGGAAGACTACAGTGACGTAGAAGGAGTGTCGTGAACCGTAAGTGCTGACGCCACTGCATCCTTACTCGTATTACTCGTATCATAAGCATTACTCGCATCTTAAGCATTACTCGTATTACTCGTATCTTAAGCATTACTCGTATCTCAAGCATTACTCGTATCTTAAGCATTTATTACTTTACTCGTATCTTAAGCAGATCCCCCGAATCGCATTGTCCCTGTTTGTCTGTTCCCAATTCATCCTACTTTTTCCCAGCCGCTCCACGATTGGAAGTTCATTTTCCTCTTCTTTTCCGAGTCCACCGGACATGTCAAGGCTTTTCGGCTTCAGCTTATTTTGGACCTCGCCTATCGGCCGTTCAACATCCGCTCAAAAGGGAGGCTCTCCTCCGCTTCTTTCCTTCTCACACCCTACCACCATCTCCCCCGTTTGCATGCCGCCCGTACTCCAACCCGTGCCCTCTTCCTCTACAGCTCTGATACGCCTTAATGCGATCTGTCTGATGCCACCAGTTACTCTCCGTGCTCAACGGTTGTCCGATTAAGCCCTACGCAACGCAGCAAGTTCAGATCAACATGCCTCTTTCTCTCACGGCGCTCATCGCCTGTTCTCGAAAGAATCTAGCCCGCCGCAAAGCTCTCCGGCATCACGCACATTCAAGACGCGAAAATCAAGGCAAGACTCAACGGCTCCTTCTTTAGCAGTCGCGATCCATCAGCATTCCTTGATAGCTGTTCGGTCTGGCCCTCCACAGAATCAAACCGTGGATTAAGAGAGAAATTTAAGAACATCGCACAGACTTTCGCTCAAGGCTCCCTTCGCTGTTCCTCCGATCACGCCCTCTGCGAGCGCAATGAGCATCAAGGCTGGTCACTCTACTTACACGACCGACTGGCTGGACGACTTTCCAAGATTGAACTCGGTGCAACATCTTCCAAGACAATGCAAAACCTTGAGACTGCCCGTCCAAGCCCCGCGATAAGATTTCTGTCTTTTCATTTCGACAGACCTCCTCAAGTCATTTAGCTAAGGTAATCAAGTACAACATATTGCCAGTAATCTTTCTGATGGCTGACCTGAATTTAGATGATTCTACTGCTTCAACGCACAGGCTCGAGGCGCACAGTCTCCTGTTTCTTGCCTTTAAGGCATATGCGAATTCCTTGCCATCCTGGGTCCGGGGCCACAAACAGGGACCGGGGCGAGCCTTCGCTTTGGTTCTTTCTCTTTATTCTTGATCCTCGCAAGCCGCTCACTAGGTACATAATCAATGTTGAAATCACGTCACGGTCCTCATTGCTGAACCAGAACAGGAACATTATGCAGACTGCACGCGTTCAATGTTGGGGGCAAGGTTCGTAATGGGATATACTTGACAGCTAACTGCAAAACCGGAAAGCCTTTACGGAAAAAGCTGGCCAATGCCACCTGACGTCAGTTCCCCCGTTTAGACGCTCAGCTCCACCCGCCCACGAGACGATACACGGTCACGCCGTGGTTCGAACACGCGTTCATGAAGCGGTTGTGTAGTAAGTAGAATGTAGTAGAAAATATTTTTGAATGAGATATAGTGTCCGTATTTCAAGAGACGGAGGTGTTTGAATTATACAGTTCGTGTGTCAGAGACTTGGAGGTGGGGCCACAATAAACTCTATGACGACTCGATGGTACAACATCGATACATATAAGTCGACGCAGCAGGCCCGAGTCCTGGACAACTTCCCAACCCGCACAATGGCTTGGGTGGGATGTAGCGGTAGTTGTTCGACATGATGGAACGGACAGGTATTAGGGGGTTTCAAAGTTAAAACTCACTTGGCCTTCAACTTGACCTCCAACTTACAGAGTCGGAAGCCCAAGTTGGGGCCTTTGTCTGTGAAACACCTAAGCAGACGTGTGCACACAACTTCGAAAGTCGAGGCGTCGCGTACCATAACCGAGGTGATGCAGGCGGGAGATCCGAATTAGCCGAAGTTAGAGACGAAGTTGGCCATCAAGTTGGAGGTCAAGTCGAGCTCTTGTGCTCGACTTGACCTCCAACGTGGATTTTTTGGGTTCCAACTTGACCTCCAACTTTGCAAGTTGGAACACGAGTTGGAGCTCAAGTTGGAGTTCAAGTTGGACCCCGAATTTTAACTTTGAAACCCCCCCATTGTCTACTACGACTGGAGCTGAGTGGCGAAGGGAGTGGAGCTAACTGCCTAAAGGGGAACTGACGTCAGGTGGCGTTGGCCAGCTTTTTCCGTAAAGGCTCCCTGGTTTTGCAGTTAGCTGGAACATTGGTTGACTACATGTGCCTGGGACTCCATCATCATTCTTGATCATGAACATTCATCCCCAGTGAAAACAAAGGTATCGGATTGTTAAATGGGGAAAACTCAGATGGGCGCAGATAGGGTGCTGATAAAGCGGGTCTCAGATGGGTCTCAGATGTGGGGGCGAAAAGCCCTCATCCATTGCAAGAGAAGCTACCTATATAGGTAGAAGAACAATAGAGCAGGTAAAGACAATAAGAACAATAAGGGGAGATCAGTATCAGTAAAGAACAATAAGAACAATAAGAGGAGGAGAACAATAAGAAGATCTGTATCACAACAATAAGATCTGTATCAGGAAGAAGGAACCATGTGATCGTCCGAACCAAACAAGGAGCCAAATGTCACAGTTCAACACGGATGGCATCGCCGGTATCGGCTAGGCATCGGCTAGTATCGTGGGGCATCCGAATAGCAAAAAGCGACTGTTCCGATGCTGGACGATACTAAACGATGCCAGATAGTGCCAGACGGTGCAAAAATGGGACACCATACATATTTTTTATCGTGAAATATTGTCTGGTATTGCTCTGTACAAAATACATGATACTGCACGATACTTGCTGCCCTGCATAACTCCTGCTCCCCCCGTACACCTCCCCACCGCCGAGTGATTCCAATGCTGGATGGGTATCGCCGCAGAACAAATACATGATACTGCACGATACTTGCTGCCCTGCATCATTCCTGCTCCCCCCATACACCTCCCCACCGCCGAGTGATTCCAATGCTGGATGGGTATCGCCGCAGAACAATGGTATAATTCTCAAGCAGAGATAGCACACTACCAAAGTTTAAACACCTTCTGTCAATCCCATCGGCACTGACGGCATAATGCATCTGATTTCATATCTGCGGCAAACAAAGAAAAAAAATCGCTGAAACCCCTGTTTCCTGTGTACAGAGGCTGAAATATGTCAAAGTTCATACTCTCAAGCAACATTTTCTAAATTTTACATCTCGGGCCGTCCCGGCATTCAGCTAAAATCATTCTCACGTTCTGAGAAATGGATATCACTCAGTAAGTGACGTATCCATGCTTTTTGTGAGCCTCCACAAAGTAATTGCAGGCTAGTAGGAAGAGTCTCCACAGCGTAAGCAGTCTGCCGATTGTGCATATACTTTCAGCGAATACTGTAACACCAACATCAAAATGTTGTCAAAACGTCAAAATCGAACCTCGACCATCCCGCCTACCATACAAGGGTACCGTGTCGTGGGCAGGTTTTTCAACAACTCGGACCACATCATCCTCGACACGCACCCGTACTTTGCGTTCGCGCCGAACGACTCGCTGTCTGCAACGAGCGCGGACCCCTTGGATGCGGGCGGGATTTGGCTGAAGCAGGCGTACAGCTTGCGGGACTCGTGCCTGGAAACGAGATGTGTCTGCAGTTTTGCCTTTTTCAAGTGGAGGGGAGTACGAAGGCCGAATGTGGCAATGCCATTGCCTTTTTTGGATGGGACTGGTGCTGATTTTTTTTTTTTTCATTGAATGCAGCCAGAGCGCGCTCGGGGCGACGGTCGCTGGTGAGTTCAACAACATATATTGCCATTATGGGCTTTATTTGACGGCGTGAACGGAACGCAGCATTATGGTGAGTCTTTTCGCTGAATCCTGACGCACGCTGACGATATTTTTTAAGTGGAGATTGCTAGCTGTCGCAGGATGCGAGCGTATGGAAAGACACCACCCCGGCTGGCGTGAAGCAGCTTACACTCGCGTTGATGAACACGACGCGCGATTGGTTTCTTCTGGACGTGGAAGGTGCGTCTCTTCGCTGGAACATATAGCTCAGCATATTGCTAATGGGCGACGATGTGCCGATCGGCCCCGCACTAGACGGCATTGTGCGCTCGCCCCTCTGGTCTTACCAGCTCGGGTTCCAGAACGGTTGCATGCCCCGACCTGCGCGGTTGCGTCGGCGTCTGCGTGGCCCTCTGCGCCGCGAGAGATCCCTTTGATGGTGTCTCCAGTGCATGCAAGAGGGACGCACAGATGCCGAGAAAATCGTCCCACGGCCGTCGTGGTGAGCACAGGGATGCCGGCACGGTGAGCGTGCCTCTGAGTTCTGGTTTGCTGCTGTTTTTTCGGTCGGACGATACAATATAAGTATACGTGGGATCTTGCCTCCGCGTCTTTGCGTGGTGGTTCGCGCACACGGTTGTCTAAACCCTTCACCTTGCACCATGGTTATTGCGCTGCCTCCTTCGTTTTATATATCTATCCCCTTGCGACTATCCTCCTTCCTGTGAAGTTCAATCTACGTAGTGTTGTTCGGGTCGGGCCGGGCCTGAAAGCCCGGGGCTTGGGCCGGGCTTGGGCGGGCTTGGGTCGGGGAGAACCCTGGGCCCGGCCCGACCATCGGGCTTGAGGCCGGGTCGGGTTGGGCTTGGGCCCAGGCCCGGGGCTTGGCATAAATAATTGTATATATATATTAGACAGCAAACAAACTTGAAAAATCTTGCTCAATATCCCCATCGTCCTTGCCCTTGTCCGGTTCATAAACTAGGCATGCATCCCGAGCCATGTGCACAGGAAATGAGTAAGTGAGTTACAAAATTAAGGTTACAAGCGATAGAACGATGATGCACACATCAAAAATTCTAGGCTGAACCCTGTTCAAATTTCGATGCAGTGCGTCATTGATCAGAAATACCTGCAGGTGATCTGAACCTGTGATAACAGTTGTAAGATTTGGCCGGCCAAGCCCGGTGGAAAAGCCTGGGCCTAGGCCCCGGGCTTCGGGCCTGAGCAAATGTCAGGCCCGACCCTAGGCCCAGTTGAAAACCGGGTCGGGCTTGGGCCGGGTCGGGCCTGAAAGTCCCGGGCTTGGGCCGGGCTCGGGCCTGAGCCCGAGCCCGGCACATCACCAAATCTACGTATCGTGTCCTCAGCTCCCTTGACTTGTTGCATTCACACATACACATGCGTACTATCCTCAGGACTAATACGTCGTCTCTCTTTCTTTATTTCGGTTATCTGATAGTCTACGCATGGACTGTGCAACCTGCATGCCTCGCAGACAAAATTGAAATAGCAATGTGTGGTAATGTATTTGCCCTTATGTCTTTTTGTACAGTCAAAGTGGTCCTTTGCTGTACATGTGGCCTCCCTGTGAAGGCAGTGAATAGTGGCCATCTAACACAAGCTCTGGTTCAACTAGGAATTCAACCGTCAAGTTCCGCAAATGAGGGAGGATTGGCGAGGGAAGAATCTGTTCCGCCTATCTTTAACAAGAAACTAACAAACACGTGGATTGAACAGTACACCTAGGCGCATACCCAAAATATTTCGGCAGACTATGCCCGTACTATGCCTCCGGCACGCGATTCAGAGGCCGTCGAACCACCATTAAGCCTCTCGATGTGTTACTGATAACTTTCAATTCAGTTTCTGATTGTTTCACTGGAGCACAAAGAGCATTGAGATTTTCGAATTGACACTGGCAAACCCATCGAGTCGCCGCGTCGGACCCACAGACCCAGCCGAGTTTGAACTTTGCCGATTTCAATCGCATTCCTTGGTAGGATGTGGCAAAAAAGAGATGACCCTCAATTTGACCCTCAATTCGAGGGTTCAATGCTAATACCATGGGCCAGTTGTTGAACTGCGCATCACTGCTGACGCCGAGTATGTGTATCATATTTCAACTCTCGGAACTTTGCATTGTTGACTGCCGGCGTGGATTGTGTGTAAAGAGGAGACAGGATTGCGCACTGAACATGGTTATTGTGGTTCTGCTGTGAGAAGGATAGCACCGGCGCATTAAGTACGTCTGCGAAATGTTGGGAATCCTTGAAACTGCAGAAGACAATATGTTCGACTCGAGGCCGGGCCGTCAGGTGCCACCCGTCTTTTTTGCAGGGTACTTCGTACTTCTACAGATGTGATGAATAATAGCAGAAGATGGAAGCACCCATGCGATTATCAACATTAGATTGAAATCTACGAGTGAAAAACCCGAGGAGCCATGAATATTGGCCCGCAAGCAGAAGCGCAGAGAGAAAAGTGTAAGTACAAGTCATTGAGGTTCGTCAATGGAAAGCGAAGGCAAAGACTACTTGAAGTGCCTTTGGGCAAGTGCAGTGCGGCGTGTCGATTAGTGCCGCATGCAGAACACCCCCGTTCGATCCGGGTTAGGTCAGAGTTGCGGAGTCCGCAAGTTTTTCCGGCAGTGTCTCCCTTGCATTCAAATACGCAAGCAAGAATTCCATCCTAGGCACGAGATGTATTCACGAGGAATCGGATAAAGGAGCCAAATATTGGACAAGGCAAGGGACGCTGGATGATTGGGAGTAGCGAAAAAACTTGAGTCCCCTCCTTTAATACACTGGAGATGTTTCCCCATAGAGTCGGTTAGCCGTTATCCAAGTGGAGACACGAATATGGACGTGGAGTGGAGAGCGTTAGAGGCGAAGTCCTGTTATGTTCCGGGAGGAACGAAAGAATAGACTCAGAGTGTTTGAAGTGGGTACTAAGAGCGAACAGCAAACACATAGCCGAGAGCGGCCAGAGCGCAGGCTGCCCAGCTAATCGAAAGTCGCCCCAGATTTGTCTTGAATTGGGGGCTCCGGCGTTGATCAATGATCCAGCGCAGTCTTAGAGGATTCCACGCAATGCAACATTATTGCATATTGCACTGACTCCGCCAGCATGCAAGCAAGGCCGGAGACGAAGGTGAGACTGTGGCCGTTGTGAGGCGAAAGGTCTGAGATTGGCTGACATGTTTGTTGATGCGTGGGTGCATCGCCACCCCGTCTTCTCTTCCTCCACCACAGTTATTTTTTCCTCGCGACTCTGCAACGCATCCTGGGACCTGATTTCATCCAAAACTTTGCACGCTTCCCCGATGCCACAGCGCCGACTGTATGCCCGACCTCCCTGAAAGAAGACCGACACGCCCTTGCCTGCATTCGGGCATAGGTGGCGGAGGCGGAGGACGAGGGCGGCGGCGACGCGGGGGGCGGCGGGGGCGGCGGGCGAGGTCGGCGGAGGAGATAATGCGCACGGGAGGCTTCAGGCAGGCGGCGGTGGATATCATCGCTGACTGGCCGCGGTGGTGGTGGTGGGCGAGGGGTGATACGATGCCATCTTTTGGGTGATCCCATCACACCCAGAGAGACGGCCCGCCGCAAGGCTATGCGTCCCTCTCTCCATACCACAAGCTCATCTTGGCGCATCGTCCTCCCACGTCCTCCGGTACCACTCAGTCACCCACGACGAGGGAACCGCGCATCTCCCACCTCCGCCCGATCGCTCGATCGCCGTCGGGTCGGACTTCAGCTGCGATTGACCCGCTCCTAGTCCACATCCGCTCCCCAGCCCCTGTGAATAAACTCTGATATTTTCAAGATCCGCTCCCCTACCCTCCGTCGGCGAATCGAGCTCGTCGTTGCACCATCTTTACATACCGAAGTTATCTTGGCAAACGCCGCGGCCGATTCGATGCCGGAACGCGTATTCGTTCCGTCCGTGCTTATTTCCATCTTGGCTGCATCTAGTTCCGCCCGGTCTCGGGACTCCCTGCGTGACTAACCGTCTCGCAGTCATCGGCAGCTTGGGCTCGGATATCGCAGTCGCAGTCGGATACCGACTGCGATATTCCAATCAGTCTCGCAAACGGAGCGGATACACGGAGCTGTACATAACGTCACTTTCTCGGCGTCGGGCTCTCCTGTCATTCCTAGGATCCTCGTGTCTGTCAGGTACATACACAACGCAACATAACATATCGCGTGTCTTGTCTGATATAAGGCGAGATGCGGCTCCGTGGCGCTAATCCTTGGTAAGATGCACGATGAGACCACCCCATGGCTGTCAATGCTCCCAAGCTGAACGAGAGTGACGCAAACGCAAAGAAAAAACACCCAACGATAAACAACGACCTGCCCCCGAATTGAACGGTGCGTCTGCCTTGATCCAATCGCAAAACCTTCCACAGGCTGCAGATGTGCCCCAGCGCCACAGGTCTTCTCTCATTCTCTTCTACACTCAATCTACACTCGACCGTTTCGGTGAGATGAAAGTAAACTCCTGCTACTTAAGCCAACCAAAAGATTGGGATGGCCGTGACCTGCCCCCAAATCGAACGGGAGCTTCTGCTTAAATGCTTCATCTGCCAGCACATTTCGCGGATGCGCACCGGCACTAAAGGTCTTGAGAACCCTTCTCGTATACCTGGTTCTGAGCTCATCTGTCCAATTTTGAGGAAAACCAGGGAAAAAGAAAGCACTATAAAGATAATGACCAACGCTCTTCCCTTCGCGTATGCCTGGTTTTGTGGCGAAATTTTTGAGATGAAAGGGATAAAACCAAAAATATGGCTGATGGCGACCTGCTGCCACTGAGCCCTGCCTTCTGATCGCGCTCTAGGTGTTCAGCGCTCTTTCACTTGTGCTTGTTCCGACATATCATGATTTTGATCACATTCTCTGTCTGCACGCGCGTTACCTACAGGTACTTATCGGGTTCCCGTTGTGTACTGATTTACTTAAAGGTGGGGCACGCAGTGGAGGAGTGCCCACAAGGTAATTAATTGCAGTGGTGCTCATTAAATGTGCACCGCAGCATTGAGCACATTAGGGCCCCCTGGTGACCCCAAACAACTTGTAGACATGAAATATGGCTAAATCCAATACAGCCAATCCTTCAGAAATTGCCATTCCTGGAGCATTTTGCATAAACTTTGCTCAAAATGGTCAAGCGGGTTTACCGTTATGTGGCACTGCCAACCTTGGGATCACCTATTCGGCTACCCTAGATTTAACCGTACGTATGCATGCAGATTTCTCCGAGCCGAATCTATACGCCGACACTGATTGGGCAACAGTCTAGATGATCGGAAATCAATCTCTGGATATGTCTTCACGTTCGAAGGGGGAGCAGCAACTTGATCATCGTGGGATCAGGCCGCATCGCTGGTGTCCCCATGCCCAGCGGCTTGGCATCACCAATAAGCTCAGACATGGGACAAACGGCCACGTTCTCTCAGCACTCAGATTTTGAACCGAAGTGGCGGCCCGCCGCGCTCTTGTGGTTTATAATTTTGTGTTTATAACGTGGAAGCGTCGGCTCTCCCTTAGATGTACGAGCCTACCGTCACGCGTAACTTGATCCCTTGGTCGAAATACTTAGTACAGTAAGCTGTAAATAGTTTGTGGCGAAATGCATCTATCAGGTGCTTCTGATACATCATCACACTGTCTTGAGAGACCGGCCGTCGTGCTATATCAGGATACGAGTCCAAGTTGAACTTGCTCCCCACGGACCAGTGCGCTCCAGCGGTGTTACACCGGTTGAGATGCCAACTCGGGCTTCTCTCATCATAGCACGGGAAGTTGAACAGCATCATAATCAACTTCTCAAAGTTGAACAGCATCATGAACAACTTCTCTCCACCTCTACGCTGTGCGACATCATTATAGCTGTCTGCATGACATGTTATGTAGCTGTTCTGGATCTGGTTGTGGTTGAATCTGTATCTGATATGAGGTTTAGCTATTGAAACAGGACACTCAAATCCCACAAACACGTGTCTTGGTTTCAAAATTGATTCGGTTGATACTTGAAACAGGATCTGTGACTGGTATGCATTCTATGTTTCATTTATCTTGCCGTATATCTGAGCTCAGTAGCTGTTGCGGCACTGATGACAGTCACCGTCTGGTTCGCCTTTCCCGGTTCAACCTACTACGCAATTTTCGGGATAGCAATGCCAACTCTCCATGGCAACACGACACTTGTGGTCTTGAATGCGCGTTTCCAGATACGCGGAGGTCGGGGGACTTTCACATCTGCCTCGGATACCTTATCGACTGCCCCGATCGAACTCCGAATTCCTGGCACAAGTGGAGGAACAACTTCACACGCTGGACACTCTTCCCTCGTCGTAATTCAGAGGGATGCCTTCTCTGAGGAAGCAGCGAGTGGCCACCAAATGAAGACCATTGGCGTACGTCTACCGTCCCCTGCTTTTCTCATTAATCCGGAATAAACTTCGAAACAGGGTTCAAGTTTTAGTGCTTAAGTAGGACCCTGTTCGAGCTGAAAGACGTACATGTTACTCAATTATCTTGGATTCCGACTTGTGTTGCTCCACTTATTATATCGCAAAAATCATTGCCTCACGGAAGTTCACGAGATTGTGCGCTGGCGGAATATATCGTTTTCAGAAGGCAGTAATGAAGACTCCTGCAGCCCACGGCTTCATGGCAGTGATGTAGGGCTGCCGTCCGTTGCCGTGGCCACGGTTCGACGGCACCTGTGCCCGTTCCGTCAGTCATTTTCTCTTGAGGGCAACGGCACGGGTTTGGACCCCGACGGGCCATTGAAACACGACCGTCACGGCCGTGAAACGCATCTCTCTTTCCTATGGAAGGTGTAATCTTGCATACAAAGAGATACCAAGCTCTCAACATCAGCAACAGCATGGTTTAAGTTTAAACCACATCATCTCCAATGATAGCCTGGTTTAAACCACCCTTCTATAATCATGTAGGGAGCAGGCTTTGGTTTGAACCACAGTGGTTTAAACCGGTTTAAGCCATGGTTTGAGCCATGGTTTGAGCCATCAGGTTTGAACCGGTTTGAGCCATCAGATTTGAACCAGTTTAAGCCATCAGGTTTGAACTGGTTTAAACCATGATAATTTCAAACCACATTCAAACCACAATGGCTTAAACTGATTCAAACCAGATGGTTTAAACCGGTTTGGACCAAAGTTGTTTGGATACAATTTTTTTTGGTCTTGACTCTCGTTTTTTCTTCCTCTCTTGACATTAGTGACCACCCGCCTTCCAACCCTGACTCCTTCCAAAAATGGAAATTCATATCATTTGGACTTGGTACGAATAAGTTGGTAGATGGCACCTACCAAAAATTGAATTCCATCAAAAAATAAAAGTTGTAGCCCTTATTGAGCACTTCAAGGCTGACCGATTGGCTACGGTGATCAGCTCACTGGTTGGGCCGACAAAGGCACAATACTTTTGAAAACATGATTTGTTTTAGGGAATAATTGGGCCATATCTCAGTAATTGCTGTATGGATTCTCACAATTCTAGTACTTTTAGAAAGCGGTTGAACAGGGCTTTCAGATGAGGTTATCTACCAGACATTCTACACCACTTCTATTCCTTCCTCACATGAGACTTGCTGTGCTACTGGATGACCGTCCCTGAAACTAGCGGCATGGATGATCAAGATGAGAGGGTTGCCGGTGTTTGTTCCGGCAATTTAACACATCAGCTCTTTGCTCTCACCACACCCGCACACCGCCGCCAAGCAGAAAGTCCTGTTCCCACCAACAAACTCCGTCACAGATGCATGTTCGTTTCTCAGAGTCACTCAGGCCTGCTGGAGGTCATGTGGTGTCCACGGCTCACGCTCTGAAACACTTCTGCTTCGAAAGTCGCAGATATACGGGCTTTTTTGGCCCTCCTCCCGAAACTGGTGACTCGCCAATGGAGACACTGCCGTACCCTTCAGACTTCCTCTTCACCCTCCCTGTTATTTTGTTATCTTCCATAGTGTACTACACCGCCATTTGGTGGAAACATTTTAAAAACGTTTGGCAGATGATGTTGGCGTATGTCAATTCAGCCATCATGAAATGTTCTCATATACATTGGCGAAATAAAAGAATGTCAAATCCCAAGGGCTTGGCCAACATCACATTTCCACAACGTTGAGACCAATGTTGGTTGGATGTCTGTTGCATGTTTTATCAACGCAATTTAATAACATCGCAGGGTGTTCAATTTGATGTTTCAGCGACACGGCATCAAGAGGTCCAAGAAATGATTGATTGAGTGTCGTAAAATAATGTACATTAATACGGGTCGGACTGTAAGAATATTTACTCGCATCCTGGCGCGATGGGGGCATGTCTGCAATGAATTGATTATTCGTCATCGGAGGCATCAGGCAGCCGTGATGGGCCCGCCATGGGCACGAACGGAACACCAGGACCGGATGCAAGGTCCTTCAACTCGACGTGCTTGTACAATGCCAAGTCGGGGTCTAACATGTGTTGTTTAATCCATCTGTTTCATATTAGACATGCCAACATCAAGGGCTGGCGGCAGAATACACTCACTTGGACTGCTTGACAGGGTCCGGATGCTTCTTCCGCACATTGGCCAGCTGCCTGTCAACGGCGCCCCAATAAGTGTTATCGTTCTTCTCGGCGATGAGTTTCCGCTGGAAAAAGGGAAGTCCATGAGCCCGAACATGTCCGATTGGATGAAGAACGCACCAAAATAGCAACACGCCCGCACAGACGAATGTCGACCTTGACGCGTACCTTGAGCTTGGAAATAAGCAGGTGTGAGAGCTCGACAATGTTGAGCGCGTCGGTCCGCTGCTCCGATCCTTCGGGCGGAGAAGAACCCAGCGAGGAGATGACCTGGAACGGTATCAAGACCAAAGACGAGCCAGTGGCGATGGAATCCCCTTACCACGGTCTTGATAGTGTTCCTTTTGGCAGTCAGAACCAGGGATACCTCAGATGAGAGAGTATCCATCGCGTCTTTCTCCGACTTCAAGTGGAGGCCGAATCCCCAGTCGGGGTTGGCCAGGACCATGTCCTAGAGAACAGAGAATGTCAGCGAATGGATGACTGTCGAGTGGCGAGGAGGGAATCAAACCATAAGCAGTTTGCTTGGACCAATCTTATCGTTGCGATATGCTGGAATCGACGAATCGGCAATGAGGATAGCGGCGTGTTCACTGATCTTGCTCTAGTGCTGGGTGAGGGCAACAAACGTAGGCAGGGGTTGAGACGTACATGAAGCCGCTTTGGGACAGCCCAGGCAGCGTCAGCGGGTATGATCAGGTTTTGCTGGCGCTTGAGCGCAAAAATATGGCCCATCATAGCAATTGACTGCTCTGCGCGACCCATCTGTGATAGATTGTGTGAGTACAAGGTGCAGACAGCATGACTTGGTATACTCACTTTGGAATAGGTGGCAAGTTCGTCGTGCTCAGCCTTGGGCAACTTGTGGGCTCTAGCGACCTCTCCGGCAAATTGAGACATATCCTCGGCAGGGCGCTTGCGCCTGGCAGAGACTACATTTCCTGAAAGCGGGCTGGGTGATTCTTGGAGGTCAGGGATGATGGGGCCGGAAATGGGAGACTTCAAAGGCGACGAATCTGCGAGCGGCAGATCCATCAGCTCGTCGAATGACAAGTTGTTGTCCGACATGGGACAGAATTGACGGAGAGAGAGAAAAGAAGAGGAAAGGAATGTTAAAAACGAGTGGCAGGGATGGGGGTTTGAGACGAAGAAAGACGACAGTCGTGTGGCATATTAAAAATAAACTTTGGGCACGGACCATCAACGGGAAGTCACGCCGGAACATCGATATCCATCTAGCGACTTTCTGCAAATGCCTGCTGTGCGAAAGGATGAAGGTTGGTCCTGAGATTGAGTAAGATTCCATTGGAAGCTCACACACCGTGCAAAGATGACTACGAGCCCATTTCTGATTCAAATCCACCCAAAGTCAAATGTCTTCCATGTTCCGCAGGGCGTCGGTTCACGGAGATTCTTGTAACCTCAATAGCAGTACATCGCAAATCGCCGAAGCACAAAGCTGCACTAGCGGCTCGCACAGAACTGGAGACTCATACCTCTGATCAAGTCGCAGTTCCGGAAAGTCTGGCTCCAGCTCCGGCAACAATGCAATTATCGGATTGCTGGTCTGGATATGCCTCTGATGACTCCAATGATGAGCCTGGTCCAAGAATCAACAGTATTCCAAACCCCTTTGACAGCACTATTGCATATGGCGCCGAGATCTTGGATGCCAGCGGTCATCCTGTCATGTTCTCTGCAGGTGAAGTTCCAGTTGACAAATCCGTGGATGATATCTGGAACGACTTGGACAATTTGGACTATTGTGACCATACTGTGTTCGCAGACATGACCCCTATGATGGCGGACTTGTTCGACAAGACTGATGATTGCACTGTTTCCAATGCCGTGCGAGCAATGGCTGCCATGGGTAGGTTCGGTTTTTACATCTAGGGGCATATAATAAACAACTCCAGGTATTGAGGATTCAGATGAGGAAGAAGATGCTGACATGCCCCCGCGGTCAAGTGAATTTGATGGTGATTGGGCACCACACGGATCAAAAGCAGTAGGTATTGACAAAATCAGAACTGTAGGGGTGCTAAAGTCTCACAGATGTTCATGTTGGATCTTCTGGACAATCTGCCCCGTCTGAGACTGTCAGATGATCATCTTAAAGCTATTATCTGGGTGATGAAAGAATGTGGGACCCCTGATGTTCCCTCATTTTACGCCTTGCGCAAGATGCAAAAGAAATCAACACAGGATGTCGGCTTGCAGCCTCGCCACCACACCTCATCACTGGATAATCAGTTCTACATGAATCATCCAAATGATTTGATCCGACTTGTATGCTCAGCTTATTGTTGCATTCAAATTATTAACCTCAACATGGCAGGATTTTTCAAACCCACTTGTCCGTGCACACTTGAATTTTTATCCAGAAGTCACGACAACAGTAATGGAATCTTGGCAAGCCACAAAATGGGTGTCTGAGCTCGAGGCAGACGACTTGACCCCAATGTGGGCAAATTGGACTGGAGCATCGCACCGGCACTTCTACATCAAAGAACTTGCACAGTGTAGCAATGGGGCTTATGTTGTCCCTTTAAAATGGGTTATTCATGACAAGAAAGTACATGCTGAAGCCTATTTGGTGTCACGAGAAGCGGTATGTACAGAAATTAGGTTTCACTTATGGTACTGACACTTGCCTCCAGTCCGGAATTTTTACAGTTGAGGAGCATGAAATCATTCGAGTTCCCGCAACAGATATGCAATACAATTTTCTGGACCTTCGTGAGCAGGGAGAGGTCATCTTTTCGGGTCAATTTAATCAATTATAAACATGTTTGGTTCACACTGATGCCAATGTTCATAATAGGTGTTCAAGATGCATTCAAACCTCACATGCCCCACCCCACACGGGTCATTGCACAGGGGAGGCCTGTCTTTGTGCTCCGCATTATGCCATGGGCAGACGATGTTTCCGGAAATCGGAGTAAACAATACAATGCCCACATGAATATGTACCTCGCAAACCTCAACATTCCTCACAAGCAGCTTGCACAGGAATATTTTGTGCGGTTTTGTTCAACATCTCAGCATGCCGGATCATTGGAGCAGTTTGATGCATTGAGCGAAGATTGGTCAGTTTGGATTATATTTTTTCTTCTTCTTCAACCCATAACAAATTCAAATTTTTTCAAGTAAACAAGATGGCTGGAGTTCGGCATATGATTGTGAATTGCAGCAGGAAATTATTTTCCGCCTCGGAATACATCTGCTTCCAGCAGATAATCCTCAACAAGCAGAAACCACCTCAACGGCAGGTTCCAGTGCAACATATTGGTGTCGAGAAGACAATAGTGGTGGTTCAGCAACTCACCGTGAAACCAATGAAGGATACCATGCACTGTTTTCAGTGAGCTTCACTAAATATCCACAATCTTTTGAGCTGATAAAGTGTCGGATAAGCCTGGCACACCACGGAAACCTGAAGAAACAATAGCAAAGATTAGAGAGCAGATCAGAGCTGCCTGCCGCGGTGTCGCTACTGCAGTTGAAGTGCTGCAGACAGAAAGTGGAGTCAAGGATAAGATCGCAATGCACTGGATTGAACTACTCATCGAAAAAGCACGCGGAATAAATCAAGAGCGGGTGTTTAATCATGATACCAGAGACCCGAGGCTCAATGACAACAAAATCAAAGGGCCTGCTCGGGAAAAGATCAAACAGGAGATTATTGGCGAGATCCAAGAGGAACTGTTCACTTGGGTCATTATTCAACCTCCTGACCGATATGCAGAATTGGATGATCTTACAAGTATGTATTTGTGTTCTTATTTCACTGAAACCATGCTTATTCTGCTTCAGAAGAGACACCCGAACTACGCCCTGGGGATCATTACAATGTTCTGCTTCGTGTCCGTGGTCTTGACCCACATCGTGACAGCCCCTGCGAGATCCTACACACAATTCTTCTTGGGGAGGATAAGTATGTTTGGCACGAGACAAGCAAAGTCTGGAATGATGAACAGGGTGCACTGTTTGCAGCGCGGCTTCAGTCCTCCTCTATTGATGGGTTGAGTCTTCCACCACTTCGATCTCGCTACATGGTTCAGTACAAGAAGTCATTGATTGGTAAACATTACAAGGCCCTTCAACAGCTCGCTGTTTTTCAGCTTGACGAGATGCTGTGCTCACCCGCTCTGTTTGAACTCTGGAAGGTAAATGGTGTTCTTGGTGCACTGCTGTGGTACCCTGAAATTAAGGATATGGATCAGTATCTTGTGAGTGTGCTGTGTTGCATCTGTCCTATCATTTCTCACCACTTGAAGGCTGATCTTTCCATTGCAATTGGAAATGTTCTCGACCACTGGGCAATAGTGGATCCGACACGGATCACACAGAAGTACAAATTGCATGTCCTGCCTCACATTCCAGAGGCCGTGCGTCGTTTTGGGCCAGCAATCCTCTTCCAGACGGAAATCTTTGAGTGCTGGAACTCTGTGTTTCGGCTTTGTAGTGTTCTTTCGAACCATCAAGCACCAAGCCTTGATATTGCGACTACTCTGGCTGACATGGAGCGATTCAAGCACCAGGTTAGCGGCGGCTGGTGGAAACCCAACGGCAGTGATTGGACTTGTGCAGGGCACAAAATACGAGGTTTTTTGATTGGCAATAAGGAATTGCAGCGCCGCCTGGGCTGGACTGCCCAAAATGTCTTTAAACCAGGTGAATTGAAATCTATTTGTATGTACTTACACCCTACTGATTGATGCACTTAAGGAATGGTCAAGGCTCTATCAAAAGCCAAGCGCCGCATCGGAACATGGAAGACTGTGCTTGATTTGCACTGGAATGATTGTCAGATTGAACCTGGAAACCCTGGCACAGTTTGGAATGACTGTAAATATGTTGTTGCTCTCTCTGAAGATCTCTGCCTACGTGGTTCTTGGGTATTTTTCACTAATTCCATGGGTGAGGTATGTGCATCTGACATTGTTGAATTTCCTTATTTTTAAGATGGTTGGCCAATGCAGGTAACAGCAGGTCGCATTGCCAAGATCCTGCTACCTGACGTATCCAGTTCCACTGCTGATGCAGTGGTACTTGTGTACAAATATCTAGTTTTGGATACCAGAGATGACCGGCTGGATATGCCAGTGCTAATGGCCATGAATCAAGCAGTCCTCATCAAACCAGAGGTATGTACCTTCACTGCACCAAATTTCAATGACTCTTATTCTCATGTTTCATACACCAGGACCTCTTGTTCAAATTCAATGCCCAGCATGATTGTCAACGTTTTTCATGTGGTCTCGTAGAGTCTGTTGGACCACGACAAGAACGTTCTCAATCGAAATTAACACAAAAAATCATCTCTCACTCCGACAAATCCCGTTTCCTGATCAACATGCATGCACTTCATAATGCTCATCTCATCCGAGAGACGCTACCCCGCCACCTCACAGCACCAAGACAGCATTTTTCAGACCGCTGTGCTAAGCATTTCGAATTTGCGGCTGCCTTACGAGAAGTTGGGCCGGAAAAGCGAGCTCTCGCTGCTGCCAGAGGTCAGGCAACAAAGGCCAGGAATAAGCAGGACAAGGTCGACAGGGCTGCAGGTGTCGCCCAGCGTGCAAGTTGACCAGTTAAGTAATTTGAAGTTGCAAGTACATATTTGACAGATATCTAGATACATATATTTCCAGTCTGCAGACAGCCTTTGCACAACATTGGGGCTGCATTGTCCAAACATTTTATTAGAAACATTGTCTGGACATTGGACTGACAAATTTCATACATTTGCGGTTATGTTCAAAAAATGTCCGCGGAATTTGTTTCAAAAATGTTTCACCCGAATGGCGGTGTATATTGCGCTGGGAGCCTGGCCACCTTAGAGGTTTTGGCCTCTTAACAGATTTTTCTGCGGACTTCCCTATGATCTGAGGATTCCATATTTCAGGCGTACATCGTGTGAACAATTTGAGGCTATTTCAGACCAATTTGATAGAGTTTTGAGTATGCGGTGAATTTTTTTCTGTCAGAGGCCCCAAGAAGGCAATTGACACGGAACCTGGCCACCCGCGCAAATCCAGTGTTGCCGGGTATGTTGATAAACTTGCAATGTATAATAATGTTAAAGGGTCATAAGTGATGTGCTGTAGACACTGAAACAATACATACCAGCTATGCAAATTGTGGAATCAACTGCCTCCAATGAGAGGTGTGGGTGCAGCGAGAGGATGGATTGAGCCCAAATATGTTGCAGCCTCAGGCAGGTTAATGAGAAGTTAATTGACATACTAAGACCCACTGTTCTACTCCTGCTTCATGCTCCAGAGAACCCGACATTTAGATTTTGAAACCATCAAACATAGGGTGACAATGGTGTACTGAATGCATTGAGAATGCAATAATGTAAGTAAAACTCTGGGATATGATTAGAACCGAAGTTTCACTTATCAGGGTGGCCCATGCCAGGTTTTGGACTCGGAGCATCAAAGGGGTGTTCAATATCAAGGTCGTTCAGATGTAGTCTTCAAGCTCGGATGACAATCATGTATGGGAGTTTAAAACTGAAGGAGCGAGGAATGAGAGAACCTTACATACCTAGAGAGTAGCCCAAAGTCAGGGCAAAAGAACGAGCCTCCAAAGTCGTAGATTGACAAGGAATTGGTGGAGAAAGGAGCGAAATGGCCACTCAGAGATAAGAAATTGATTTTCTCACCCTGCAGCCCGACATTAGCCGCGCCACCACTTAACATCGCCCTATCACTTTCAGCCGAAAATTGACATGGACAGGCGGCACAGGTTGTATTTCACCCTTTGAGTACAAAAATGCCAGATACATAAGCACCTAGGCATACAAGTGATAAGTGGCCAGGTTCCTAGTGTGGCCAGGATCCTAGTCAGAAATAGTAACTGAAGCCACACACAGACCGAACAGGACATCGCCACCATCACAGGGCAGGGCTCAACTAGGTAAGAGTGCTGATTCCATTGGGGGCAATCAAGTGCATCCATCTTTCCTTCAATTTTATCCATGGACACGTTTTGCGACTTGGGGCAGGAAGGACTACAATTTGTTTTTTGTGCTTTGGATTTTTTGGGGGTGGAGATTTGATGGTCCGGAGAAGGGAGGAGGATTTTGGCAGAGATGGCCATCAGTGTGACAGAGCCTCAATGCGCCGGGCACAACTACACTTTGTACTGCCTGCCTTGCATCAGGTAGACGAGGACGGACATTATCCCACCCATCCTATCTCCTTCCTCCCTCCCTCCTCACCTCTCCTTATCTCTTCTCTACCATCCCCCTCATCCTCCCGTCGTCTTGGCATATATACTCTGGAGCTTGAGGCTGACATCCCCTCCCCTCCCTCTAGGTACATCATCCATGTCTTCAGCTTAACGGGATCCTGGTCAAGCCCCGCTGGGGTCGCAGAATGGTGAGTGGTGTGGTGTCGGTCTATTTTCTGTTTTGTGGGGTGTGGACGGGGCCATGGACCGAGAGCATGATGGGAGGGGCCCACTTCCCGGGTGCTGCTCCAGGGCTGCCTATGGGGAGCTTCACGCAGCACTTGTCAGTAACGCGAGTCACGATCATCCATTTGCACGGGCACTCCCCTTTCCTCAGATCTCTTTCGCCAGCAGTTGTTCTCTCTGCACCTTCCTCCCTCTCTTTCTCATCCGTCCCATTACCCACACGTTCCCCAGGCTATAATCACTCTGGCAAGCTCGGACTAATCAACTTCCTCAACGGTGTCATGGGTTACACCAATGCACAGCACATGGTCAACTACATACACATCATTGTCGAGCTCATCCTGCAGCCTGAGTACAAGGACTGATACCGATGTTTGGTATGGTAGATGAAGGTGTGCTTCTTCAGGTGTGCAATAGCAGCACTTATTTGCTTACAGCCTATCTCCCCGGCATCAGATGCGACATGCCTGCCTTCTTGTATGTTGCCTTTCCCCTTCCTGTGCTTTCTCCTGCTGCATCACTGACACGACAACACAGCTACCTCCAAGCACACAGCATAACCTGCGGCATCACAGGCAACAGTGTGGGCAACAGGCCTGTTATCATACAGCTTGTGGGAGTCGTTCCGGAAAACAAGATGTGTTTGCGGCTTTGCCTTTTAAGTGGAAGGGAGGACAAAGGCCAAATGTGGCAATGCCATTGCCTTTTTTGGATGGGACTGGCACTTTTTTTTTTTTTCCCATTGAATACAGCTGGGGCGTGCTTGGGGCGATGGTCGCTGGTGAGTTCAACAACATATATTGCCATTATGGGCTGTATTTGATGATGGGAACGGAACACAGCATTATGGTGAGTCTCTTCACTAAATCCTGACACACACTGAGGATCTTTTTTAGGTGGAGATTGCTCACTGTCGCAGGACACGAGCGTATGGAATGAAACCACCCCAGCCGGCATGAAGCAGTTTACACTCACATCAATGAACACGATGTGTGATTGGTTTCTTCTGGACATGGAAGGCGTGTCTCTTTGCTGGAACATAGCTCAGTATATTGCTAATGAATGTTGACATGTTGATCGGCCCTGCACTAGACGCCGACGGCATTGTGTGCTTGCCCCTCTGGTTTTGTCAGCTCGGGTTCCAGAACAGTTGCATGCCCACCAACCTGCGCAGTTGCATTGGCATCTGCATGGCCCTCAGCGCCGCAAAAGATCCCTTTGACAGTGTCTTCAGTGCATGCAAGAGGGGCACACAGATGCTGAGACAATCATCCCACGGCCGTCGTGGTGAGCACAGGGACGCCAGCATGGTGAGCGTGCCTCTGAGTTCTGGGTTGCCACTGTTTTTTTCAGTCAGACAATATGATATATACATAGGATCTTGCCTCTGCGTCTTTGCATGGTGGCTTGCGCACACAGTCATCTAAACCCTTCACCTTGAACCATGGTTATTGTGCTGCCTCCTGTGTTCCATATATCTATCCCCTTGCGACTATCCTCCTTGAACCTTCCTGTGATTTTCAATTTACGTATTGTGTCCTCAGCTCGCTTGACTTGTTGCTTTCACACATACACATACCGTAGTATTTTGTTCAATTTGTGAGGCCTTTTTTGGCTTTTTGGGTGTGCCGACCGGACCCTTTCGTAGCCGAGCCCGTTTAGGCAATTTGATCCGCCGGTAACGCTCGGCTAAGCTCGGCTAAGGCCAAAATTGGCTCTGATGCAGTGACTTACAATAGTTTTCGTAGATTTTTGGCTGTGTGATGCGTGACTATATGAACTGAATGAAATACTACAGTATCCTTAGGACTAACGTGTCGTCTCCCTATTTCTTCATTTCGGTCATCTGATGGTCTACGCAAGGACTGTACATCCTACATGCCTCGGATTCGGTGGTATGCAGACAAAATTGAAATATCAGTGCGGTAATGTATTTGGCCTTACGTCTTTTTGTACAGTGTAGCCCATTGCTGTACATGTGAGCTCCCTGTGAAGGCAGTGAGTAGTGGTCATCTAACACAAGCTCTGGTTTAACTAGGAATTCAATCATCAAGTTCTGCAAATTCTGCAAATGAGGGAAGAATCTTTTTCGACTACCTTCAACAAGAAGAAACTGACAAACATGTAGATTGAACAGTACACCTGGGCGCATACCCAAAATATTTCGGCAGACTATGTCCGTACTATGGCTCCGGCGCGCGATTCGGAGGCCGTCGAACCTCCATTAGGCCTCTCGATGCGTCACCGATAACTTTCAATTCAGTTTCTATATTTCGCTGAAGGACAAAGAGCATCGAGATTTTCGAATTAACACTGGCAAACCCATCGAGTCGCCGTGTCAGAACCACAGACCCACCCGTCTTGTTGCGGGGTACTTCGTACTTCTATGGATGTGCTGAATAATAGCAGAAGATGGAAGCACTCATGTGATTATCAACATTAGATTGAAATCTATGAGTGAAGAACCCGAGGAGCCACGAATATTGGCCCGCAAGCACAAGCGCAGAGAGAAAAGTCTAAGTACGAGCCGTTGAGGTTCGTCAATAGAAAGCGAAGGCGAAGACTATTTGAAGTGCCTTTGGGCAAGTGCAGTGTGGCGTGTCGATTAGTGTCGCCTGCAGAACACCCCCGTTCGGTTCGGGTTAGGTCAGAGTTGCGGAGTTCGCAAGTTTTTCCGGCGGTGTCTCCCTTGGATTCAAATACGTAAGCTAGAATTCCATCGTAGGCACGAGATGTATTCACGAGGAATCGGATAAAGGAGCCAAATATTGGACAAGGTAAGGGATGCTGGATGATTGGGAGTAGCGGAAAAACTTGAGTCCCGTCCTTTCATACACTGGAGATGTTTCCCTATAGAGTCGGTTAGCCGCTATTCAAGTGGAGACACAAATGTGGACGTGGAGTGGAGAGAGGTAGAGGCGAAGTCCCTGTTATGTTCCGGGAGGAACGAGAGAATATACTTAGAGTGTTTGAAGTGGTTACTAAGAGCGAACAGCAAACACATAGCCAAAAGCAGGCAGAGCCCAGGCTGCGCAGCTAATCGAAAGTCACCCTAGATTCGCCTTGAATTGAGGGCTCCGGCGTTGATCGATGATCCAGCGCAGTCTTAGAGGATTCCACGCAATGCAGCATTATTGCACTGACTCCGCCAGCATGCAAGAAAGGCCGGAGACGAAGGTGAGACTGTGGCCGTTGTGGTCGAGGCGAAAGAGGCGGAACCCGGCCCGAGATTGTCGGACATGTTTGTTGATGCGTGGGTGCATCGCCACCCCCGTCTTCTCTTCCTCCCACCAGTTATTTTTTCCTCGCGACTCGGCAACGCATCCTGGGACTTAATTTCATCCAGAACTTTGCATCCACTGCTACAGCGCCGACTGTATGCCCGACCTCCCTGAAAGAACACCGACACGCCCTTGCCTGCATTTGGGCGGGCGGTGGATATCATCGCTGGCTGGCGGCGCCGGCGGTGGTGGTGGGCGAGGGGTGATACTATCCCATCTTTTTGGTGATCCCATCAAGACCAGGGACGCATAGCCTTGCCGTGGGCGGCTGTTCTCTCATCTTGGCACCTCGTCCTCCCACATCCTCCTCAGTCACAACCACTCGACACCCACGACTCACCCACAAACTTCCCTTTTCTGTGATCACCGCTCCGCTCCATCGCTCCATCGCCGTCGGGTCGGAATTCATCTGCCTCCTGGTCCGCATCCGATCCGCAGTGTTTTTAAGATCGGCGCCCTCTACCCTACGTCGGCGTCTCGGGCTCGTCGTTGCCTATCTCTACATACCGGCAAACGCCGCGGCCGATTCGCTGCCGGAACGCGTCTTCCGTGCTTATTTCCATTCTGCAGGCTGCATCTAGGATAAGACCTAGTTCCGGTCTCGGGACTCGGCATAACTCCCTGCGTGACTAACCGTCTCGCAGTCATCCGCAGCTCGGGCTCGGGCTCGGATATCGCACTCGCACTCGGATATCGCAATCGCAAACGGAGCGGATACACGGAACTGTACACTGGCATATCTTGGCAGCCGACGGAAGCGGGACCGACGGCGTATCCACGTCACTTTCTCGGCGTCGAGCTCTCTTGTGTCATTCCTCGTGTCTGTCAGGTACACAACATAACATATCGCGTGTCTTGTCTGATACTAGGCAAGATGCGGCTCCGTGCGCTAATCCTTGCTAAGATGCACGATGAGACCACCCCATGGCTATCAATCCACGCAAACGCAAAAAAAAAACGCCCCTCAACGAGCATGACCTGCCCCGAATCGAACGGGGCCTCTGCCTGAATCCAATCGCGAAACGATACACAGCTTGCAGATGCGCACCAGCGCCACAGGTCTTCTCTCATTCTCTTCTACACTCGATCATCTCGACTCGACCTTTTCGATGAGATGAAAGTATGCTGCTACTAAGTACCGAATCGACCAGGGGTTCTACTCACACAGTGCCTGATTGATTGGAAACTGCCGCGGATGCCCAGCACAGGTTTTCCCCTACCTCCCGGTGTGTGCCGGGCAAGGGGTATGTAATCTTTCTTAAATTCAAGCAAAACCAACCAACGAAAACAAAGTAAAAACGAAACCAGTCAAGAAGCCCCGAATCGAACGGGGCTCCCGCTGCAACGGTGTCGAAACTATACCTACATATGTTGCGGATGCGCGGAAGCACCACAGGTCTTCCATTCTCTTCCCGTATATTTGGTTCTGCGCTGAGCTTTTCTCAAAAAGGCCAACCAACACCCACATCCGAGCAAAAATGCATACCATAGCGCCTATGACCCGCCCCCGAATCGAACAGGGCCCCGCTTCAGTTTTCGACCCAAGATAGTCAACTGCCATGGATTGCGGACGCGCGCCAGCGCTACAGGTCTTCCGTCCTCTTCTCATGCCGTTGATTGTGTGTCGATCTTTTTGAGATGAAAGTGATGTTCAAAAACAAAAACATGGCTAGTGGCGACCTATGTATGACCCGCCTCCGAATCGACCGGGCTTCTGCTTCAATCTCGCAAGTCTTTCCAGAGTGCAGATGCGCACCAGCGCTACAGGTCTCGCTATGTCTTCTCCCGCGGTTGGTCTTGAGCTCATCTTTCAATTTCGAATACTCAAAACCAACCAAAAAACTCTCTTTCCCAGCATATGACCCACCCCCGAATCGAACGGAGTCTACTTCTGCTTCAAATACTCACTTCCCTTTACACAGAGTGCGGATGCGCACCAGCACCACAGGGCTTTCCTCCTGGTGTGCCGAGTCCGGAGGCAACTGTTGGAAATGGGATTGCTACACGCCGCACTGTCGGACTCACCTTGCCAACCCCCCTATTCGTCGTCTCGGTCCGCCTATAATTCCTTAGGTAGTACCTTGTTTCAGTAGTCCCTTGTATTCCCCCGCGCCAGTTCCCTGCGCCCCGAATATACCTTTTCACGACTCACCTGCATGTGCGACTTCAACTTTCACAGCAACATTCGTGACATGAAAGTGACGACACCCAGGAGAGCCGACAACCAAAAAGCAGAATTGGTTGAAGTAATGATGACCTACCCCCGAATCGAACGGGGCGTCTGCCTTAAGTAATACAATTGCAAATTGCAAGGGTTTTTACAAGTTGCAGATGCGCACCAGCGCCACAGGTCTTCTCTCATTCTTTTCTACACTCGATCTTAACTCGACCTTTTTTTCGGTGAGATGAAAGTAAACTCTTGCTAAGCCAACCAAAAGATTGGCATGCTGGCCGTGACCTGCCCCCAAATCGGACGGGAGCCTCTGCTTAAATGCTTCAACTGCCAGCACATGTCGCGGGTGTGCACCGGCACTATAGGTCTTGAGAACTCTTCTCGTATACCTGGTTTTGAGCTCATCTGTCCAATTTTGAGGAAATCAGGTGCAAAAAAGCACTATAAAGATAATGACCGCTTGGATATTTCGTACTTTAACTTGGGGGGAGACCGATGCTGCGCACGGCATAACTCGTACTTCCTTTTTTTTTTATCACTTTCAATATTTTGTCCCTGATTACAGCGACACATTGTCCTCCGACTGCGAAACCTAACTCAAACCCTGATGCAACACGACCCCTGACTAGGTGCACGCTACCTCCTCATTACACCGCACCGACGGCTCCGGGACTACACCGTCTGCAATTGCACCATACAGTTCCAACTCAAATGTGTTATCTCGGATGGGCGCAACACAGATCCTAGACCTGCAAAGTGGACATGATCGATGCCCCTTGTTGAACCAAGTCAATAATCAGCCGTGGCAGAATATGTGCATGCACAACGGACTAATCCACGTGAGATTCGCACCATTCTCACAAATGGGGAGCGACGTACACGACGGGTTTCAGCATTGTGTCCCAACAAATGCCGCATTGAAACAAAGTCAGATCACCTGCGCAATTTTAAATTAGACCCCGTTCCTGCAGTCACTCGGAACTCACGATAGAGTCGACCGGAATCACCCATGGGTCGATTAGCAAGAAGATCGGTGGAGCTGTCCCAGAGGCTGCCCTCACTCGAAGCGGAATTGTCTAGGTCGATCTCAAGTGAGCACCAGTGCTTATCTCCCTCCAGCCCTGACATCAGGCACTCGATGGTCTTGGGCCGTCAATAGAATGGCCGCAGCACCTGCTGCCATTGTTTGATAGGCTGGAATGTATCCATGAGGGATTGCAACCAAAACAATCCCCTATTTTTATACTGCGGTCGATCTAGGGTCGCCGTCACGTAGCGCATCAATTTGACATCCAAGCCTGTTTCAAAAATCGGTGTCGCATCGCGTTGTTAACGCATGCTCATTGGTAAAATCTTCGGCCAAACAATCCCTTTGAGGAAATGGCCGAAGGGCATTTGATGTATGAACAATTGACGGCATCATTAGTTTGCACGTTGTTTGTCGCGCTGTGCCCAACACACCTTCTAACCACTCGCTGCTTCTGACGCGTTTGAACGCGTAAAACGTTCTCAAGGGCTGCTCTTCAATACATGCAACTCATTTTGATGCTCAAAATCTGTGCTCGCTCCACTGGGGACTCTCGCTGGTCCCAATGCTCGAATGGCGACGCGTACATGCTTGCGCCGCTGGAAATTTTATTTCAAGTCCTTGTGCTCAAAAATTCATATGCCTTGGTTATCTAGCCTCATCTTCCTCCGCATCAGCCTTCTGGGTGACCATTATCACGCTCTCTCTCAATTTCAGCGGTAACTACAGGCAGGAAATCATGAACTCCTTGTGCTGCAGATTTTCTCCCCGCTGCCGCTCCTTGCTGTCGAGGGCCTGCATTAATTTTCTATTACCTCTCAGCGCAAGTTATCCGAGGGCGTTGCGTTATAAAGCAGTAAGTGCTTCTCCCTGTCTCCCTATCTCCTGGCAACATGTCAACCCAGTGCGCTCGCGATTCCGACGGTAATCTCAAGGACGCCTCCGAAATCGAGTTTTATGACTCTGAATCCGACGATAAGCCCTTGGCAGCTGTTCAGAATGGTACGTCGCTCATCGCGTCACATTAAATTTACTTTCTTACATCTATCCCGACTACAAGGCCCTGTGCGTCGCAGCACTCGTAAGAGACCTGCTGCCGGTGCTGCTCGCGCTCCTCGTGCCAAGCTCATTTCAGAGATCCAGAGTGAGGAGGAGGACGACGACTTTGACATGCCAGGCTTGGAGTCTGTCTCCGACTCCGACAATTCATATGGAACGGTATTTTCTACTTCCTACACGCCTGCTATTAGCCAATCATACTCTGCCTGCGATAGGGTAAATGAAAAATCCTGAACTGCTCTAAAATACAAAGAATGCATAAAAACATTTCAAGCAGTTAAATCAATGCTTACCGTTTGGAGTGGACAGAGCACATCTTTGTTAAATGGCGCGGCAGCTTGGGCGTGCATGTTGTTGCTGTCGGGGCCATCGGACAGCTCATCTAAAAATGATTTACATTGTCCCGCTTGTTCAGAACAAACAAATGAAAATCTTACCGTCACTCGATCCGTTCGGGTCTCCGCCGCCTTCGAAATGGCTCTGCGGCTGCCGAGTCTGTTGATTGCGAGCCGAATGTGGGATGTGTGGTGGCGACGCAGGGGGAAGTGCACCAGCGATGCTGTGGCCCGTGGGATACGTTCATTTGGCGGCTCGAATATGCTCACATTTGAAGTACTGGGTGTTGAGCGCTAGTGAAGATGCCCCTGCTGAGCACGGAAATCTCTGGGTCAGTCCATGGACATAATCAGAACAGAATCAACTACATGCCGCCACCGGGGACAAAAGGCTTACACTGCCTGCCCGCGATGATGTCTGGTTCGATGACCGTGCCTAGGTGCCGTTTGCCCTGCAGACAGTCATTCACTGGGTTGGGGGCGCGTCGGGAACGTCGCAGGGGTTGAGGGTGGTGGTGGTTAAACACCTGCTACACGTGATCGCATCGGGACGCGAGAAAGTTTTGCGACGCATCCATCTTCTAGGCGCGTCCGACGACGCGCAGCGCGGTTTCGTATTTCCACTTCAAAGTCGTTCGCCGTCCGCATTTACGTTCAAGTAAGTCCATAGTCCCCCGATTCTCGGCAAACATATGATTTACCGCGCGGTGACGCGGTTATGATAGCATGGAGATCTGCATCCGCACTACTCCCGCACCTCAACGTTATGTCTGCTGGCACATTGAATTGTCCTTGCTTTTAACTCCCATTATTGTGTGAGTTTTCTTTTTCGAGCAAAGCTCGAGACTCAGGCTCGTAAAATGGTCAGTTTCTGGGTTTTTTCGGAGCTATTGGCTCACCAAACTCTAGTTTAGGCTACTCTCAATGTTCTGTTGAACAATGCAGTCTCTGCGTCCAGCACACCGTCAGCGAGGCAGCGATTGACTCAAGATATAGATCTCGCACTGGGGGACGTCGAATCCGCCTACAGTACCATCCAGGGGAAACGGTCGCCGGTCCGGCAGACTTTGAACCTGCTTCGGGGGCGTTCGAGCCCCAAACTCGGCGCTGCTGCGGCGCAGCTAGTGCGCAGTGACGAAGCCACCGGCGCCGTCTCCCTCGCTAAAGACGTCATCTCTGGTAAACGCTCGCTCGTTTCCTTGGCACTTTCCGAAGTATTACATCTCCGACGCGCGCTCCGCACTCGGCGAAACACCCTCGCATCCGTCTTTCGTCTTTCACCGGAAATTCTTACCCCAATATTCCAACTTTGCATGACCGAAGATTTTGTTGCAGGGCTGGGAGTGTCGCACGTTTGTCGCCAATGGCGCGAAATCGCCATGACAAGCTCGCATTTCTGGTCCAACATTGACCTCTCGCGTCCTCGTTGGGCCCTCGAAATGCTAGAACGATCCCACTCAGCCCCACTAACAGTCGGGATCGAGGTCGGATCCTCTAACACCAAAAATGTCGCTGCACGCGACCTTGTACTTGGAAAACTATCCCGAATTCAGGAGCTACGTCTCACAATGCCGGGTCAGCGTTCGATCCCACCCGCCCTTCTTCTTCCTGCACCCATCCTCGACACATTTCACCTGTGGTATAACGGGCCTCGAGCATGCTTCGTGATGGCAAAGTTATTCCAAGGCTATGAGGTCCCGACTCTGCGGCACCTGTCTCTGCGATACTGTCTTTTGGAAGGGACCTCACCTTTGTGGCACAACCTGGTATCTCTGGAGCTCATCCACGTGCCCATGGACCTCGCCATGGACGATTTCATATTGATCGTACATTCCCGGCTGCCGTATCTGTGGGCTCTGTCATTGAACGACTCCTTTCCGGAGACTTTGGAGGTCTCAGAGGCCATGCCAGTGCCCAACCTGGAGACGCTCGAACTCACCGCAAGCAATATGCGGTGTTCTTGTTTCCTTCGCGCTGTCTGGATACCCAAGTGCCGCATTGTTCTGAACGTGCCATATCGCAGCTCGGACTTGTGGTTCTTATGCGATGCGCTCGACAGCCACCGTGCGGATTCCGCCGACCCAATCCTCCACGGATTACAAATCGTAGACCTCCCTCCGGCTCCTGACGGAGCTTCGCTGTTCGAAATTCTCTTTTTCAACCACACCAGTGGCTCGACCTCGCCTCGCTATACATTCCGCTTGGCCGCTGGGTCCCCGTCGCTCCCCAATTGGCGGGAGGAGATCATGTATACGATAATGACCATCATTTCCCTCGACCAAATCAACATCCTCACCGTCAACTGCGAGGCGCTGAAGCTGTCAACGTCGCTGCTGCATCTCAAGCATTTCTGCAGCGCTGCGTTTTATCGACACGTCGAGCCGTTTACGAACCAGCTCGAAGGGGACCCGCTCATGGCCGCGGGCGACCGCTTCGATCCCGTCAATGAAGCGGTTCACTACCCGCGCCTGCGGCGCATCGTCTTTCATCATATCGTGTTCAGCCAGTGGCATATGGCAATTATTTTGGACTGGTTGGCGCAACGGAAGCGGTTGAGTTTGATTATTGACGAAATTTTACTCGTTGGCTGTACATTCACCATTGCAGATCTAGGGTCTTTGCAGGAGTTGGTCGGACACGTTCACATTGCATAGATACAATTCTGGTGCAGTTATCGCTTCTTTTCGTTCCTCATGTACGCACTTTTCTGGTTGATTGCTCACTTTCCTCTCTTGATACCACCTTTTTTTGTTACCATTACAGTCTGTCATTCATTATTATCAAATTTACACACGCTTCCAAAATAATTTGCACCCGTCGCGCGATTTTCAAAGGTCCTTGAGAACGACTGTCTTCAAATCGACCGACGAGTAGTCTGAGCACTGTACTATTACTAATTGTTCAGGTGATGGTGACACCCAGGATTTTTGATGTGTGCAAAACTCGCCTTGAATCCAAGAAAATTTATCGGCCGTCCCGGACATAGAAAATTATCCTCCGACGATCCTGGGTACTGGGAAGACATGGACTTCCAAATCTACGGAACCCGCGCAGTGATATCAGTAGATGTGATTAAATTTCTCCACGAAATTGTACATCATCAAAATTAATTTTTTACATGGGCATCTTTGGCGTCTTTGCCAAGACGTCAAGGACACCAAAGACGGGTTTTCTTCAAAGACTACGTCTTTCGCTAGGTTGAGTCCAAATTCTTGGGCAAGACATTTTGTCTTGGACAAGACGATCAAGACGCCCGATGTCTTTCCAAGGATGATCTCCAAGATATCAAGGCTCTACTCAAAGCTCGCAAAAGCAGGATAAGGATTCAAATGGAATAAAACACCTATATTCAACTATCTACGAGGCATATAACCTAAATAGTGACTCGTTGCTGCCCGCGACCCTCCGTTCTCGTACCACTTGAATTAGCCCAAGGTGTGCCGCCTGATGGGAAGCACTCGGGGAGCCCCTGAGTCACGCGGGAAGACATCCAGTGCGGGGGTAGAGAACCCCTAGGTTGACGATGGCTCATTGTACCAAAATCACGAAAATTGGTATCAGCAACGTTGAAGGAAATTCTGTGAGGGGATGAATCTTTTGGTTAATCTGCGCGTGGACGTGACATATCCAAGCTGTCAAGTCGGCGATGCAAATAAGAAGGGGGAAAACAAAGTCAGTGTGGGTCGAGGGCTATTAGACATACACACACCATTCAAGAGCTGGCACGATTCCGCGCGCTACGAAACACCATCACACGTAGCCCACTGCAAACCTTTCCTGCGCGAAACCCCCTAACATGCGGCCCACTGCGAACTTTGACGTCTTGACAAAGATGCCAAAGACGCCAAAGACGAATGTGTTGTTTTATGCAGCTGATCTGTGTGTGCTTCTTTTTTGACAGGACACAGTAGATCGCTGCTGCTGCTGCCTACGCGCAGCGTGAACTTATTTATCTGGCCGTGAGGCCACGTAGTCTTCTCGGCACATTCTTGATGTATGAAAGTGGCGCCGTTGTCGGTTAGACGAATGTAATTCTTTCGCCCACTTTCCTCATCCTCCCCTTTGTGCACAGGGGAGGGTGGGTCCATCATGTTCCACTCCGAACCCGAGCCAACGCGAACCCCATCACTGTATGGCCACTAACGGAAAAACAGTCAAATGTGTCTTCCATTCACACCGACTAGTTTAAACAGTTTATACTTACACGGCAATTTTCAGGTACTTCAGAATCAGTTCAACCAGTGTGTATGTTTTGTTTTCCAGGTGTTATTCCCCTCCAGTATATCATCACAATCTCCCTTCCAGCTGAATCTCACTCGGCGGCATTTGAAAACGTGGGGACATTGACATCGGCCGATCAGGAAGAGGCAACGAGGACAAGGGCTGCAGTCCAGAGAAATTGTTCAAGACCCCTCGCGGTGGGCTCCAAAATGACACGCTCAAGGTGAACGTAAGTGTGCGAGGTGGTCCAATAGTCCTAAAGCTCAGCAACGACGAGGGCTGGCAGCGGACGACGAGGGAGATGAAGGTGAAATCCAAATCTATTGAAAGTGAAAGAAAGTACAGAGTAAATAGTAAAGAACTAAAATAGTGGTGTAAAGATCTACGCCACATTAGACAGGTCTGAAGTACATTTGACAGGTCTGTATTATGAACCTGGTCATTCCGGTGATCGAACAGGATCCGAGTGCAGCCGTGTGCGAAGCTCAACAATAAAGACCATCAATTGTTCATGCTCATCACTGTACGCCAGAGCAATAGAATTCAGTGCAGTTTTTGCATTTGAGAGTGTCCCCCCAGTGGAAACCTTGCTCCAGGCGAGATCCACATCTGTCAGACCAGCTGGGAGCATGGACAGGGGGCTCGAGAGTTCCCGTGATTGGAGCAGCAAGTTGTTCTTGGCCTGCCAACAGTCATTATTTTGGAAGGGAGACACCGAGCTAGACGAGAGGTAAGATCAAATATAGTGTCGCCTATTCGAGCAGTTGACGGATTCGAATGCGTGGAAACAGAATCACAACCGCGGCAGGGGGACGGGGGGGAATTTTCGATCGAGGCCAATAATCAACATGTCCGGGAATATGTGAATTCCTCCGTACACAGGCCTAAGACAGCCACGATCAGGACTGCAAATAGTACACCACCTAAGGAAAGGCTGAACTCAATTGATATAAATAATAAAGCTGGATAGGCGTGACCGCCGTCTACGATCAAAGGTTGACTGTTGGGCTAAAGTCGAGCGGTGAAACACCTTGTACTAAAATCCCAAATGGACCATACAGAACACAACATAAGACAAAGGTATATATTTATCGAGGCACTGCCTGGCAAAAGATATGAAACAAATAATAATAATAAAAACCCCGACCGGCAGATTCGAACCAGCCCTATCCCCCTTGATTATGTTATCACTAAACTCATTAGATGGAGGTCTTAAAAAGACTTCAAAAAGCTAACGAACACAGCCACTATTTTCATTAGCATCGTCAAAACGGCACTGATAAAGTTTCGCCAACTCAAAACCTGGATCCGATCGATAAAAAGAACGATTACTTTACTACGTAAAGTACTCGTAATTCGTCTTATTGATTGCAAATGCGCACGCTCTTTCCTTCCCGTATGCCTGGTTTTGTGGCGATATCTTTGGGATAAAAGTAACAGAAAAGAAGTCCGAAGCCGATCATGACCCGCCCCCGAATCGAACGGGGCTTCTGCTTCAATCTTCAATCATTGAAGTCGGTTACAGTGTGCAGATGCGCACCAGCGCCACAGGTCTTTAAATCCCCCTTCAACACTTGGTCTTGAGCTCATCTTTCCATTCTGAATAAACCCAACCAAGAAGAGAGAAAAAAATCCACCCGACGATGAACTATGACCTGCCCCCGAATCGAACGGAGCCTCTGCTCGGATATTTCGTAGTTCTATTCCTATTACGGATCGCGGATGCGCATCAGCGCTGCAGGTCCTCCATCCCCCTCTTCAACGCTTGGTCCCATTGCGATGAAACGAATCCTTGAATGCACCAACACTTAGACCGACGCTCTTCCCGTATGCCTGGTCTTGTGGCGACATTTTTCGGATGAAAGTAACAAAAAGGAGGCCGAGGAGATACGATTCGCCCCCGAATCGAACGAGGATTCTGCTTCAATCTTTCCCAATTGGTACGGATTGCAGATGCGCGCCAGCGCTACAGGTCTTCCGAGGTCCTCTCGTGCCGACTGATTTGCGTGGCATATCCCCACCCGGCGACAGAAAGAACAAAAAGATAACGTTACATAATATCAGGACCCGTGGTTGATATTCCGATTTTTGAACTGGAGTCAAGACGTGCAGATCGGCGAGCTCCTTGCGCGTGAAGATACGAGGATACTATTGATTCGGTCAGGTATGGCTACAAATGACAGTGTCTAATTGCGACAGTATGCAGAGCGCAGATGTGGTGGGGTATACTCGGCACAGCAGATATACATAGCACGTAACAAGCAAAGAAATACATTTCCGCATTATCCCAATAAAGGAGGAGAATTCTAGAGATCAGCAAACCCCTGTGCCGAGCTTCTGCCAAACAGATAGCACAACCCTTTAAGCAGGCATTTCCAGAGAATCGCCAGCACAACAGACACGATAGGCGCCCATTGTCCCACCGCGCGCGGTGCCTCCCCGGCAGGAAGCCATTTCCCGTTGAGAAGAATCTCACCGCTGACAACAGCCGCTAGACACGCGAGCATGCCGAGGCCGAGCATGGCGCGCGACACGCCGTTGACGTAGCGGGTGTTCACCCCGCGGAAGAGCACAGCCAGCACCCAGCAAAACATCAGGACGTAGAGAGGTATGCCCACTGCGCTCATCGCGAGCGCATACTTGCGGATATGCGCGATGTCCGCCGCGGGGCGCATTATGGCCACACCCGGCGTACGGAACAGCGACGAGACAGTGGCGCAGTATGTGGCGCAGAGCACGGGGTCAACGGGGAGCGTCAGGGTTGTGGTAGTGACGGTGATGTTGGAAGGGGAGCATGCCGGGACGTAGCCATGGGCGGGGAACAGTTGGAGGATGTCCACGGCGCAAACGAGGCCAATGAACGTCGTCAGTGCCCAGAGGGAGAAGAGGGCGAGGATCGCGCGCTGCTTCGGGGATTTCATCTTGCCCAGTCCGGGGGCAGCTCGGTCAAAGGTGCCGCCCGTGACAAGGAAGAAGATGGTGGGACGCCGCGAGAGGTGCGGGGCGGCTCCATCGGGGAGGTTTAAACTCTGCATGTTCGCGTTCTCGCGCAGTGACACAACGAGGGCGGTCACAGAGCAGCAGGTCGCTCCGAGAATTTGAAACACGCCGAGAACATCGAGGTCAAAAGTGCCCGATCTAGTCAGGCCCATGGCGTGGAATGCGGTTGTAGACACGCATGTCATGGCCACACCGATAATGACCGCTGTTGGACATCCCATTATTCGAATTATCAACGCAGGACGAATGCAACTCACTAAGAACGGCGGATTGATTCCTCATGAGCATCGCCACCAAGAGGACGATATAAAGGATGATGCGCTGTATCAGCTGGTATTGCCCATTCATGGGGAACACACAGATGTGGGCACCGGATTGCACGTGTGTCTTGAGCACCATGCCTGCTGCGACGCCGCGTGAATCACTGCCGACGAGTACGACGTCGCTGTCGGGCTCGGTGGACGGAATCCAGTCGTACCCGCGTCCTTGGCCAGGGATATCGGTGATATTACGCATGAGCAGGTCAAAGTAAACCCCCGCCCGCGAGTGTCCCTGAAAAAGATCGAACAAGTCGGGAAGCGCGTCGTCGGCGGGCGCGGGGATGAATCCAAAAAACGAAGGGTCGCTGAGTAAGGCATCATGAGCCAGGTGACGATATTAAGGAGGTGGAATGCGTACCCAAACGTGTTCTGGGCATCCCACCATATGCGGACTGGAATGCCCGCAGTAGGAGCGGATGTCGAGAGATAGAATTGAAAAACGGGTTGATTCCAAGGTAGAGGCAAGCAGCTGTTGCTTGACCCTTCGCCCACTGTGAACGGCCGCAAAACCGATGCATCCCCGGATGAATCTCGAGCCTGAGTGGGTTATGTAACGTATCAGCCTGAATCCACAAAACGAGAGAAAAGGAAAGGAAAGCAAAAATGAGACCTACGACGAGGGTGATCGAGGTAAACTCCTCATAGTCCACAGGAACTACGATCTCTTCGCCTCCATTGAAATTGAAGGATTGAATTCGGGCCGAAGGGGAGAGTGGTTCCGGGATGAGGAGCAACTCGTACGACGGGGTGCCGTTTCTTCCTGCCATTCCGACTGAGAGATTGCCACATTGAACGGGCTCTTCCCCATTAGAGCCAACAGTTACGGACCACCCACGGCATGAACAAACCACTCCAGCTGAAAGTAACAGTACAGGGTAGTGCATGATGCCGAGCGGAAGGCGTGCTGCCTTTTATAAGGCGGCAAGTGGCATGCTACAGCCTTCCATCCACAGCCTTACTTCCTGTCCAGCCCGCATACTGTTGAAAGCTGTAGATTCGACAGGGATGTCAAGTCTTTTGAGGTGTAAGACGTGATCGACTCCGAGTGGGGAGGGGGGAGGACTTCGTTTGCGAGAGGAGCACCTCAGGGGCGCACAGCGTTGCCTTGAACGAGTTGGTGTAATTGTGATGCAGCGATACCTCCAACAATAACGAGTCGCAGGGAGGAATTCGGGATGGAGGACAGGAGCAGAGATTTCGTGGAATTGCGATCGTTACGAAGAAAATGGCTAGGTCCTTTGATTGTGTAGAGCCAAGCCATACCGAGTGAAAGCCGGGGGCAAGCGGGAAATCTGCGAAGAGAAAATGCCATCTTTATACCACACCGCACAGGTTTCAAACAGCTTTCAGTCTCAGTTCCGAGTCTGTCGTGATCTTTTGGGCTGTGAAAGATGTAAATACGCCTCCATTAGGATTTTCTCAACAGCAGTCCAAAGTTGTTACATCATGATGTACTCGGTGCACGGAATGAGCCCATTGTTGGTTAGATTACACACCACAGCCTTAGCCTGTGCATTCTGAAGTGTTCGTCAGCCTTCGTCGGCACGGCCTTGGGCCTGACAGCTCGCCCGTACATGCATCGGGGAAATCTCTACAGTAGAGACAACACAGGTCCCACTTCGGTTCTGGGCCAAACACTGTACGCCGTAACTCCGAATACCAGGCGAATCTCGACAAAATCGCCATCACTGCTGTGGCGGGGTCAAAGTCCCGAGCTAGGGATTCGTTTGGGGAAAATATATGCGGATCTCTGTAGACCGTTCGACTGAGGTAATCAACAGAAAGAAGAATAAAGAAGAGAATGAAGATGTTAGGATGATGGAATGCCAGAATGAATGAGAGTTTGGAGCCAACCGAAAGTTCGTTGACGTGTAATGTCAAGATAACCGGGTCTGCATGTGTAATTGATGGAAAAACGCGTCCAAGACGATACACGTCTAGTGAAAGATTTAGAGTTCGATCCCAAGATACAGCTTGGTAATATCACAATAGCTTGTGCAAAGCAGACTCTACGAATGCGCGAAGCAAGTATATGATATTCCAAGTACAGCTAGAGCGAATCCAGCTGATCCGGCAAAGCAAAGGGCTCAGAGAGTAATAATACGAGTAGATGTTTGAAAGGAAGCGAGATTCAATGCGGAGTTGACACTAAGCAACTGAAGTCTTGACGTGTGCCACAGTGGCGGTAGAGAGCAAGCAGGAAGGTGATTTGTTTATACTACAAACAATTTTACATACGGCGCGTCCGTACTCAAGGATCGCCGGGGCTGCACTAGCTATACATCAGCAATACCTGGGTCGGCTATGTACCTCTACATAGTCCTACCTAATCCCATAGGTGCCGTATTCCCTGTATGAAGGTCCCCCTGTATGTATTCACACGTATTTCGGCCCGGTCTACGTAGTGCCCCGTATTTCACCGTATTTAAGCCCGTATTTGCTGTATCTGCCTGTATTCACTGTATTTGCCTGTATTTCATGTAGACCTCACAATCGCTTGCAAAATGCTTCCAGTATCCCAAAATAATCACAAAATCGACAGGGCGCCGTAGAATTTGAAAACCATAATATTGAAGCTACTACTGCAACAGGGGCTCGACTACCCAACAAAACTGGAAGCCAACCCAAAAGAATGTGCACACCCAGTTTGAAATCATGAAACAAGCCAAGTCTACGAGCGGCATGACACTGTTAGCCTAGGAACAGAGATGAAGGGCACTACACATACCTGGATGACTATGTCAAAGTCATGAGGTGCCGGTGTTCAAAAGGTTTCTGCACCAATAATCAGTCAAAGTTTGTAATGAGAAGCCACAGAACACACCACCTAGAAGGCATGGAATAACAGTGCCTGGTGGAAAAATACATCATTGATGAAACTCATGAACAAATTGTAAAACATACCACACATGAAAGCACCGGCTGAGAAACCCTAGATCAAACACAAGTCTGAGGTGGTTTGAGATTCAGTCCAGAGCGGAAATACTAACCTGACATCGAGAGCCACTCTACAGACATACCAGGAGTCCACAAAGATACCTACCCCAGTATATATGCCTGTGGTGCCAGAGTGCCGAGCCACCAGGAACGGCATTGAGCAAACCTGCGAGGTCCTTTGCAAGATAATTAAGCACCTGCACCAGATTGCTTGAACGCGAACCATGCATTGAGGCAGGGCGCCTTCTTGAGGCAGCGGATGTCCTGCCAGATGTCGCGGGAGGACATGTCGGGGTCGGGATATACGCGTAACCGATACGCACCGGCACTATACGTCCCTTCTCGTATACCTCGTTTTGAGCTCATCTGTCCAATTTTGAGGAAAATAAGGGGAGAAAAAGCGCTATAAAGATAATGACCTGTCCCCGAATCGAAAGGAGCTTCTGCTTCAATCTAATTGCAACAACCTACGGATTGCAGATGCGCGCCAGCGCCACAGCTCTTTCCACCTCCTGCTATGTGCTTCGTTTTTTGTCAATCCTCTCATGTATAAGATGAATCAGAATGACGCAAACGCAAAAAGAATCTCTCTACCGAGGCATGACCTGTCCTCGAATCGTACGAGGCACTCGCTTCAACAACAGATAGGTCGATCACGGATTGCGGTTGCACGTCAGCGCTACAGTTCCTTCATCCTCTTCCCGTCCACCTGGTTTTGTGGCGATATTTTTGGGATAAAAGTAACAAAAAGTCGGCTACCGGGTTAATCCTGAAACTGACGAAAAACCGGACAGTCGATAACCAAAAAACAGAATTGGCCGAACTGCATGACCTGCCCCGAATTGCAAGGGTTTTTACAAATTGCAGATGCGCACCAGCGCTACAGGTCTTCTCACCTCCTTTTGAGTACTTGATCTTGAGCTGATCCTCAATTTCGAGTAAATCCGATTTCAGTAATACCAAGCCAGAAAACACCAAATTTGACGAAATCTGTATGACCAGCCCCGAATCGAACAGGGCTGCTTCAAATACTCATTGCCCTCCACACGGAGTGCGGATGCACACCGGCGCCACAGGTCTTTCAACATCCGCTCCCACACCCAATCTTTGGCTCATCATATCATAATATCAATGTCGAGTCAAACCAACCAAGCAGAAAAAAAAATCACCAGGAAGAAATAATAATCTGTTTCCAAATAGAGCGGGGCCTCTGCTGAGCTCACTATCTACGAGTTCCAGATGCGCATCAGCGCTACAGTTCTTGCTGCCTCCTCTCCTACCCATCGGCTGAGTTGAGTGTTTTTTTAAAAGCCGATAAAATTCAAAATTTAAAGCCAGCCACAAAAACTCAAGAGGTCACTGCATGCCCTGCCCCCGAATCGAACGGGGCCTCTGCTTCAATTCGATAAACACTGGTTGCGGTGTCCAGAGCACCAGTGCTACAGGTCTTAGAACACCCTTTTCTACACTCGATCTTCTGGGCTTTTCGGTGAGACGAAAGTAAACTCCAGCTAAACCCAAAAACCTGAGCAGACATGAAGTATGACCTGCCCCCGAATCCAACGGGTCTCCGCTTGAGCTCACATCACATTACTTTTTTCCACGGGGCTGCGAGTGCATATGAATGTAAATGACATGGGTGTATAAACAAAGAAAGGCGCTCGAGGATGAGATATAACCTGTCCCCGAATCGAACAGGGCTCCTGCTCTGATGATTAGGTTGATCACGCACGGATTGGGGATGCGCTACAGCTCTTAAACTACCGTAACCTGAACTAGTTTGTGCAGGCCTCGTCTCCGGGATAGTCAATGAATGGCCCGCCCCGAATCGAACAGGGCTTCTGCTTGAATTAAATGCCTTTCACAGAGCGCAGATTCCCGCCAGCGCCATAGGTCTTCTTCTTTGATTGGTGGTACATAAATATACATCACTCAGCTTTCATCCATCGGGTATGTAGATGGAACAAAAAGATCAAATCACTGTTCAAAACCCACCCCCGAATCGAACGGGGCCGCCGCTTGAGCTTACACCGTTTTACCTCCTACGGTGCGTATGCGTGCCAGCGACACATCTCTTGCATCCTCTTCCTCCGGGAGCACACTTGGTACTAGTGAGATGAAAATAACCCCAACAACACTCCAACGTGATGCCAATGCATAGGTTGCCCCCGAATCGAACAGAGCTTCCACTGCATCGATCCTCGGGCTCCACAGAGTGCAGAAACGCACCAGCACTGCAGTTTTTTCCACCTCTTAGTGTGTACCTGGTCTGGAGGCAATATTTGGGAGATGAATGTAAGCGCCGATAAAAACTACGTTGCAACGAACTGATGACCTGTCCTCGAACCTTTGACTGTTTATGTTTCTCTCATGCACAGATCACAGATGCGCACCAGCACTAGCGCTACAGGTCTTCTGACCCTTCTCGTATGTCTGGTGTTGTATTAATCTTTTCAGCTAAGCTTAGAATGCCAACCCAAAAAGAACCGCAATGGTTGGGCCAAGTTATGACCCGCCCCGAATCGAACGCGTCTCTGCTTTAGGCTCTAACCTTGTGCTGATTCTTCACACGCGAACGATTCCACCAAGATGAATATTCCACGTATGTCAGTTCACAACACTCCGGCAAAGATGCGAGTCCTTCTACGAGTCTATACCACCTTCGTCACTTCGTCAGTTCGGCTAAATTTGAGTAAGTTCGTCACCTCTTATAAATTTAGCAGATTTGGGGATTGTTCGTCACTTGGGACTCACGGTTGTGAATATGCGTCAGTTCACAATCCCCGCTGTGAAATTTTGTCAGTTCAACATACGAAGCATACGCCGCCGTCACCCACCTGCTCTGTTTCCTGACCACCATGTCCCTTCGACGAACCACCCCATTCCCTCGACTAACCATCACATCCCTTCAATTAACCGCTAGACCGCATCCGCAACGCTGATGCTGGTAAACAATATCTGGGTCGAGAATCTGGCGCTCGAGGCTCCAGTCAAACTCTTCCGGGCGTGTGCGCGTTTCGCGGCCTCGGAAGCGCAAGAAGTCTTCCATAACCCGAAGGTCGGTTCCCAAAATTATCTCCTCACCTATCACAAAATATTGTTCCGTAGAGCCCACCGGTCCATCCAAAACCGTGACCTGCGTCACGGACGATACATCAGGTATGAATTTTGCTTTCCAGTCTGTCTCTCCGCTCACAAGTCTAGAAACCGTCGCTGCCGCTGGACATTCAACGGTGACACCAATATCAGCTCAGCCACCTCAGAGAACTGACGAAGATTCGCAGCAAGGAAGTGAGCTGACAAAGATTCAGAGCCAGGACTCTCAAGTGACGAAAATTCATGGCCTGGAGTCTCAAGTGACGAAGAATACCCAAAGAATACCTCAAATGTGCTATATTTACATTGGGTGACGAACTTTCTCAGAATTAGCCGAACTGACGAAGTGACGAAGGTGGCGCGGACTCTCCTTCTGAGGCGGTGGCCATAGAGGAGATGCGGTGAAGGTTGGTCTCGAATTTGGATACAGTATAATGCCTAATACTGGCAAGTTTTTCAAGATCTGTGCATGTACTGAATTGTCTGCTCTTTGGGAACACTACGAGTGGGAGCATCATAACACTGAAGAAAAGCGAGGCTATGAAGACATGTTCATCGAGTTTCGGCAATTATCAGGCCGTCGGAAAGTGCCTTCGCTGAGCCCGGTGTTTAATGCGTTGGTTTTCTCGAATCCTGTCCCTTATTCATTCGGCTTGAAAGCCAAGATGAGACTTCCGGATGACTCTCACTGAGTTGCTCTAAGTTACAGGGTCCGCGCAATGCAAAACGCTTTCATATGAATCAAGGTTGAACTATCGGCATAGACACCTGCTACATTATCGTACACACAACAAATCGTTGCAGAACATCCAGAAACATCACGCCGTAGGGCGGGTAAATTTGTTCTTTACATCTGCGGAGAAGACGACACTGTTAATCTGGAAGCCGAAATCTTTCATTGCTTTTGCGATAAGGGTCTGCGCCCCTAGGTCATTAGCTATCTACACGCCAATGATAATCAGTCGGGATCGGAGCGGGAGGAAGAGTGGTCATTACCTTGGCTATTTCATTAAAGGTCTGGACAGCAGACAAAAACGTTAGACCGGCGTAGAAGAGGTACACATTGCCCTCTCTACCTTGCATTCAGATACCGTAACCGTAGCCGGCTGGGACGGCGGATATCCGGCAGCTTAAAGATTTTTCTCTGCATTTAGGTTCTGAACTAACTGGACAGGTGATTTACATTGCTGGCTTGCGTGTAATAGCACCAAGAAATACCATTGTCACATTCACCGTCGGTTTCTTCAAATCGAGAACAGCGTCGATGGGCGTATCTAGCTTTTGACGGAAAATACTGGCGGTCTGCTGCACAGGGACCTTGAAGATACCAATCACAACGTTGGTGTCGGGTGGGACTTTAGAGTCCAATTTGGTGACCGAGTCTGCAGAGAAGATGCAGGCACCATCGTAGAAGCCCCATGAACGGCCTGCCGCCATCGCGTTTATGAAGTCTGGATCTTGGAGAAACTGCGCGATCGTATTATCGTGGGGCCCTCCCTTCTCTGGGTATCACTCGTCGTATATTAATTACTCGCAGATCCTTCGAATCACATTGTCCATATTTCCCATGTTCTGGAGATACCCAATCGCCGCATTTTCGATTTCGAGTGTCAATTTCCTACTCTTCCAGCCCCAGCTGACTCCAATGGTCGAAGATAGCTCGGCTGCAGGGCACCAAATTACGTTGGTTTATTCTCAACCTCGCCGATCAGCCGTCCAACATCCACTCAAAAGGCTGTTCCTCTGTCGCCTCTCCCATCTTTACGCCCCACCATCTTCCTGTGTCCTGTATCCACCAATCAGTCGTCTCCACCCCCTCCATCCTCCTCTAGAACCAGCCTAACCCTCGATCAGCGCTTTCCTTCCTACATCTCGGCTGCGTTGGGAAATAAGCCGCAAGATGTATTCATGAAAGATATCGGTGAGTTGCATAGTTTGATTATTTCCCCCGTCCCGTCCTACAATATATCGCGATATGTTTCCTGTTGCATATTCCACTACTAACTCCAACAGGTTCGCCGGACGACAATGACTAACTCAATTCGATGTTCCTTGGATCTGCGTCGTGAATTTTGGGCGGACTCAGGGAGCGGAGGAAACAAAAAAAAGATCGAATTACGAAACTCAAGATGAAACTCGATGTTATGTACATGCCAAAATACCTTTCAGAGCTTTGTACTTTGCCATATAGGGCAGCAGCACGCGCGCAGCACGCTCCGTGTAGACGAGGGAGGGAAAACGACGCCCGCGCACTCCCAATTCGGCCCTATCATGCCCAATCGACCGTGTTCCTTCACCTCTTCTCTCCCTTCCTCCCTCCCACCTCGACCCGTACGACATAAACTTGACATAAACGCGAAACACATGCAGGCGCGCACATCACCGACGCCGGGCGTACATGGATATCGACGTCGGCGCGCATGTATGCGCTGGTTACCATGTCGAGATCCTGCACACTTGTGGACGGTGAACCCTCCCTCCCTCTTTCCTTCTTCCCTCTTCCCATGTTCCGCATTATCTCTGGGTCGGTCTTTGGTGTCGCTCGGAAGGTGATACTGAGTGGTCGACGTGTCCCATGGTGGCAGTAGCACGATGGGATGATGGGGGTAGAAGCAGGGGATGGCACCAAGCATCAGTTACGGCCAGTTACGGCAGTTATCCGTAACGCAAGCGTACCTGAAGAGGAAGGTGTTACACTTGGCCAATGTGGTGCGCTTCACCCAATGTGTTGTACTCATCCTAATCTGCCGCACATCAAACGGAGTGTGAGCACTCCGTCTGAGTTCGTTGCGTCCATTCATTTCCTACTCACCTACTCAGGTCCTCACGCTCCGTCGACGACTCGGAGCGGCTCCGAGTCGTCACCGGTCTACAGTGAAACTCAACGCCGCCCCAACTCCAGCAAAATTCCTCACAAGATGTTTCCACCGCATTTCAGCGCTGCATGTCGGAAGAGAACCGTTAGAGACGAAAAGATGGAACACACAACCGTTGGAAACGGAAGGAAGAATGTAATGAGACATGCGAATAAATAAAATAAACATCTACCGCGCTCCGGCATGCCTAGAAAAATCTACTAGCTTAGAATGGAACATCCTGTTAGATTAGCCGAATTGATGCAGTAGGATGATAAAGAGGACTGTTAGAGACGGAGAGATGGAACATACAACCGTTGGAGACGCAAGGAAGAGTGTAATGAGACATGCGAATAAATTAAATAAACATCTACCGCGCTCCGGCATGCCGAGAAAAATCTACTAACTTAGAATGAAACACACTAGGATCCGTCCGCACAGTGTCCCAGTAAGAAACCTGCTGTGAGACCTCAAATTGAACTCTGTACAACCTTTGGCCTTGGCGGAAAGTCGGTCGTACATTCGCCGTCGGCAAGCAGCACCCGGATCTAGTGTTTGGGGTCGAAACCGTCGTCAGCTTAGGAAGGTGGAAGCGGTGGTAAGATCTTTGTACGACTGGCTCATATGTTGGCTCTTGGGGAGTGTATAAGGGACACACGGAAAGATATTTCTCATCAGAATCCAGACAACCATGTTCAAAATCTTCTCCCTCCCCACTCTGCTCCTCGCGTTGCTCACCATCGGTGTCATTGTCTCCAGTGCATCGATTTTACATCGGCGACGCAAACAGCGACTGATATCAATCAGCCCCGCTACCGGTTTGTCTGGTTTGGCCGGTTCTTCGGGTTCATTTGCCTCCTTAGCCAAACCTCGGCTCCAGACCTTTCCCACGAACACATCTGTTGTTCTGTGCATAGCATCTCACTGTTCCGAAATTATGGGCAAGGAGTTGGAGAAAATAGATTCTACACTCACCCCACCATCGAGTATTTCCATGACAACACTGGATGCTCATGGCCCTCTTCTGCAGTAAGAGGTGTCAATAGAAGTTGGAGAGAAACCTGGAAATAATTTAGAAAGAAACTGGACTGACAACACAAAGGAACCAAGTGGTACAGTGGGAGATGATGGGGGTGAAAATGAAAGAAAGACGTTGCAGGTGACACTTCCTTTTGAATGGTTTTTGAGCAGCTGATTAGAGAGCTTAAGAGTGGCCAGCTCCCTGGACCGAAGCTAATGTCAGGAAAAACCCGAAAACAAAATGAGTAATGGGATGCACATATGGCAGTCTCCGGTAGACAGTGAGAAACATGGAAGAACACCAACAGGTACAATGTGAGAGGTTGCAATAGTTAAGTGCCTGGGTGTCTGAGCTAGTCCACACACAAAAGACCATCAACACCCCGAACATATGGCTTTGCATTGTCAGTGAATTGAATCTCAAAGCTTATTTACCTTTTACTGCACAACCACTACCTGACTGGCACCAAAGAGTCCACCAATCAGAGGGCCAGATAAACCACAAGTGCCTGCAGATAAGCAAAATTCTGAAACATTGTAAGGGCAACCTTAAGCTCAGTGCAGGGCATGGAAACTAGTGGAGGAATCCAAAGTGTTAATAGCTACACTAGAATACAGGAGTGGAAATACTACACACCTAGTGGGGGAATCCAAAGAGAGGAAAGGATGATGATTCCCATGCTAGGTGCAGCTTTAAAAACTAAGCTAGCCAGTAGCACATGTCTGGACTGATCAACAGATGATGGATGTGATGGGAGGCAGTGGGGGGTGGCTGTCTACCTCATGTGGAAAGCCACATTGGTTGGCAGTAGTCCTGGGCCTGGTCACAGGCTATGTGCCAGGGTGAGCACTGGGGTTTGACTTGAGGGGTAAGGGAGCGAAGGTGGGGATGAGGGGAGATAGGGCTGAGGCTGGGGTTCCCCTGACAAACATGATAAAACTAAGCACCCAAGGGTATTTGACCTATCTGAAGGGATAATGACTCCTGGCCAGTGGTGGAAAGCCCTAAAATCTGTTCGATTTGTAGATATACAATCAATTTCTGGGTCCTAAGTAGTACCGCACTATATACAGCTCTTATGGTCATCGTGCGAGGTGGTGCTTTTTTCTGTGGGTCAGCAACAAGGGTGGGTACAAATCACAGAGAAAACCTGCTGTGTGTGTTTTTTTCACTTCCACACTGGGATGTGAAGAAATAGAGAATTAATACCTGAGGGTTTTTTGTTTGCAGAATCCATGTGGTGAATATTTCAACAGATCAAAGGCTGTGAATATTTTATCTTAGATGGACCAGTGTGATTCTTGTTGTGGGCCAGCCAAGTGGTGAATTTCTTTGCAAAAACTTCCCATAATTATGGCCTAGTATTATTCCCATACTTATTCCTTGATTCATGATGCATAAATATATACATCACTAGGTTTGTCGGAAAAATCCCATTTGGCTTTGATCGGCTTTAAACATGTTCCAAGCCAATGCATGCCCAAATGGTTTTGGCTGGCTTCCAACGCACAGTTCAGAATCCTCCAACCACTTCTAAGACAAGGGTATGGTTCCAAGGTCTACCATGCCTCAGGGCATTAAAGCTTTGGAAATAATAAAAATATGTACTTACTCAGTCAGTCAGTATGCAAACAGCTGCATTAATATATGTATGTTTAATACATATCCATTATTTATTACTTCAAATATTTACTAGACAAATCATTCATATACGGTAAATCTGTTACAACTAGACATTCAAGCACACATTATGTAGTACACAAATGTTTGAAGGATGTCAACTGAGTTATGTACCTTGTTCGAGCTACCGGTTTGCTGCTCCCACCTAGCTCCACACGTCTCGGCTATCCGGAAATAACCGGGTGATTTGTTGAGACGGCATAGGACAGCTTGGAAGTCACAACAAGCCTTCGCATGGCTTGAGACTGCTTGAGACTGGTTCAGAGGCCTGGTGCCAAGCCTTCTAAGCACTCTGAACCTGTCACAAGGTCACATGCGGAAACATGCCGTTTCAAGCTACATGGCTTTTTTCCGACATTTTTACGCAAGAAAAGTCCACCCAACGATAAACAATGACCTGCCCCCGAATCGAATGGGGTGTTTGCCCTAATCAAATTGCAAACCTTCCACAGGTTGCAGATGCACACCAGCGCCACAGTTCTTCTCTCATTCTCCTCTACACTCGATCTTGACTCAACCGTTCCGGTGAGATGAAAGCAAACTCCTGCTAAGCCAACCAAAAGATTGGGATGCTGGCCGTGACCTGCCCCCAAATCCAACGGGAGCTTCTGCTTAAATGCTTCAACTGCCAGCACATGTCGCGGATGCGCACCGGCACTACAGGTCTTGAGAACCCTTCTCGTATCCCTGGTTTGAGCTCATCTGTCCAATTTCGAGGAAAATCAGGTAAAAAGAAAGCGCTAAGATAATGACCTGTCCCCGAATTGAATGGGGCCAGCGCCACAAGCCCTCAACGCTCTTCCCTTCTCGTTTGCCGGGTTTTGTTGGGATATTTTGGAATAAAAACAAGAGCAAAGGAGTCCGAAGTGTCATGACCCGCCCTCGAATCGAACGGGGCTTCTGCTTCAATCCCCAATCGTTGAAGTCGGTTATGGTGTGAAGATGCGCATTAGCGTCACAGGTCTTTCAATCCCCACCTCAACGCTTGGCCTTGAGCTCATCTTTCCAGTCTGAATAAACCCAACCAAGAAGAGAGAAAAAATCCACCCGAAGATGAACTATGACCTGCCCCCGAATCGAACGGAGCCTCTGCTCGGATATTTCGTAGTTCAATTCTTATTACAGATTGCGGATGCGCACCAGCGCTACAGGTCTTTCTATGTTCTCTTGTACGGTACGTACCAACTGATTCAGTGCAGTGATCAGGTATAATAGGATATTTCTTGCCGGATGCAAGGATGGTGGAGTTACACCGAAGAATAGTTGGATTGGGAGAGGTTTATTCCGGGAATGCGATTTTTCATTGTGGTACATTTGTCATGCAAGTTAAATTTTACGCCAATGGTACGGTGCTCATTGAAAGAATACATGGTCCATGATGAACTGCATGCCCTCCTGGCGGAAGTTCTGATGGGTTGTGAATTTGTCCGTCAGTAAACCTACACCTATAAAACCAATGTTATTACTTACATCTTTCTCAACCGTAGAGCCTTGAGTCTGCCAAACCATATTTGACGGGTCTTCCGAGTAACTTGGCCAGTGGACCTTGGAGGGAACTAGAGAAATAATACATTAACCCCGAAATTCGTAGTGTCCCGTATCCTCAGCTCACCGTTCGCATTATTGGGATCCCCGGTAGCGATGAAGCTCGCCCACGCACGCGACATGTAAGTTCCTAGAAAGCGGTCCGCAATGGGCGCAGTGGGTCCGAGGTACGTCGCGGTGAAGTGGTTTGTGATCCAGAAAGCCGTGCTACGATACATTCAGTGTCAAAGGAAAGATCCAAGCCCTGTAAACCACCCACTCGTTATTTTGGAGATTGAACACGTAGGAAACCTAATATTCTTTCGGTATAGCAACAAAGCAAAGAGCGGGAGGTATTTACCTCGACGAAGTGCGATACATAGTCAATGGGAGCGAAACCAGTATTGTACGGTACATGATTGAACCTAAACAGTACTCACATTCATTAGGAGTTCAATTAGGATGGAAGGCGAAAATCGGTTCACCTGTACTTATAGAATGGCACTTGCGAAGATACCTGTTGTGCGAGCCAACGCGGACCACTTCACGCAAAGAATTCCTTCAGCCGCGTTTCACGAAGTTATAATCGACGAAAGCAACCCACGCAGCCATGGCAATATCCCCATTAACCGACGCCACCCTCTTATTCTGGGATCCTGGGGGACTACCAGCAGGTTGGAAGTCGCCCGTGTTGAAGGGGCATCCCAAAGCCGGAACGTCGGGATACAGCGCCAGAAGGGGATCACGGAATTGTGTCGGTACGCCAGTAAGGAGGGCCGCGGCTTGTTCGGTCGTGTTCGCCCCAAGGGAAGAGAAGGAACGGCCTTCGTCGGTGTTGCTGCCCACCTAGAATACGATTTTCTTATTTTAAAAAACCACTAACAAGATTCGGGTGTGAATGAGGAACTGGACGTACGATGAAAGCAACCTTAACCCATTTCCCATCTTTATACGCCTGTAGCACACCCGGAACGTTGATAAAATTCCCATCGAACACAATCCCCGTGGATCCAACAGAATTGCGACGGAATACATCGATGGGCAGCGCGCGGATGCACGCTAGTTGTTCTGCCTCAGAGCCGTCTGCGGTGGAAGCGCAGGTGGTGTTGTTAATGAGAGAGATGAAGTTCGCTTGAAAGGATGCGGCTGTGGGAAGGCTGAAGTTCCCGCCCCCGGTGCCGCTCTCGGCGATTGCTTGGTTGAAGAGTTTGTCGTCCCGGCCGGCGAAAGCGATGATTTGGGCGTGGACACTAGTTGCTCCAGACTTTTAACAGGTTAAGATATTCATAGGTAATAATGGGTAGGGGCGGGGCTTACGCTGAGGAAGAGCCACAGTAAAGGACAGAATCAGCAGCCGCTGAAACATCAATCATGATTTTTGGACTTGCCTTTCTCCCTGAATCGTAACCCGCCTAAACATCACCGATTTAAGCGTCGAATCCACCCCAAACTTGCGGCTGAGCGACGTACTTTGGATCTCCGCCAAATCTCATTATATTCTCTTGCACCCAATGGAGAGCCAACCTTTGATCGCGAACACCGAGATTCAGAGAGCCCTCGTCTTGCAGAGCTTTACCGGCCAGGAAGCCGAGGGAGGCCAAGCGGTAGCTAGAATGTAATGAACGAATGAGAAATTTGTTTGCGAAGAGGATTCTTAGATAAGAAGTACAATCTAGTGGATGGAAACCGGAAACCACGTACTTTATAGAGACCAAAACGATGGGTTTCTCGTTTGCGATGGAGGCTTGGACGATCCAGGATCCGTTATAGCGGAAATCGGCCTGCAGAAGAAATAAGCATTCAACTTGATTTATTGAAATAGACTCACGCTTCCGCCGGTGGTCTATCGAAAACATGATGTGATGCTGGGTGTTAAATCTGGCGCGCATATCTGGACTCACCAGACCGCCACCGTGGACTGTTAATGTTTTAGTGCATACGAAACAAAGTAAAGGATGATAAGATAGTCAACTCACTCCAAACAACAACCGGAACTGGCGATTGCTCAGATACCCCAGTGGGACGAATGACATTCAGAGTCAAGCAGTCTTCCGAGTTTGGGAAGCCACTGTTGTCATCCTAAGCATTGTGGAGTGTATGAGACAAAGTGTTGTAGAATGTGCATGACAGCGTACGCACAAAGCCAGTTGTGAAGCGGGACCAGCAGTGCGGTCCATAGGCCGTAGCATCCAGAGTTCCAAAGGAAGCATTGCTAAATGGACGTTGGCACTTGGGAATGAGCATGTACGGAAGACAACGCACATAGAACGCGGTGGACGCAAGCGAAGATCGCCTATAGGTGGTTGAGCGTAGGGTATTCCGAGGAAGAGACTTTGGCTGAATTGAGGTAAGTCGACGCCACTGCGGCACCAGATGATTCAGGCCAGGGAAAAGGTTTTCATATGACTGTGGAGACGCACCGAACGGTTCCGTTCGTAATGGTAACTGTCGGTTGTTGGGCAGCAACTGCCGCGAAAGCGAAAGCTGCTAGAAAGGCGATTCGGCGCATGGTTTCCAATGTCAGTGTTCCTTTGCGGATTCCCGCCTCGTCGAACGAGGCGCCTTTTAAGATGTGCAGTCAGCTGAAGAGAACAGGGTTGGAATCGTCACATGGTGACGTCAGGTGGTCACAGAAATTGGAAAGAAAGTCTGAAACAGGCGAAGAAGCCGGGGGGGAATTAAACGGGGCTCCTGATTCGCAGAGGGACGGCCGCCGAAGCTTCGGATTCTAAGGATGAATCAGCCAGAAACACCACCTTGGCGGAATGTTTTTGTTGGATGTCCAATTCCAGAGCCAAAGGTTCTTTTCGACGTTCGAGAAGCGCAGGGGGGGGAATGGTCGAAGGAAAAAGACCTCAACTTGACAGAGAACATCTGCTAGATATGTTATGACACGGGAAGCTTTAAGTTCCGTGCACGAATTCGAAGTGGAGGCCGATGCCTGCACAGGGAGGGGAGCCAGGCATATTCCAGCACGTTTTCAAAATATATGCTGAGAGGATTAGCTACTCATATGGCCGCAACAAGACTGTTTCTGCGCAACACTGGGGCCATGAGGCAAGATCCGCTTCATCAATAACATCCAGAACATTATGGAAGAGTTTTTGAGAACGGCCTACAGTTAGGCTTTCTTTCGTCATGACTCATGCATATGGAGCATGGCTAACGCATGGTTTACTACGACTGCACAAGAATGTTCGACTGCTGCGCTTGCCGACACCGCGAACCTTTCAGCCTCGCCGGAGATGCTCCACGGATTTTGCGCGCGACGGTCTAACGTCATCGATGAGGGCTGGCCCGTGGACCGCCTGCGCATGTGCACACATGGACAAACTGGTCTTCTACGCACAGGGGAACAACGAAAAATTAGTGCGGGGGGCACAGAGTGAAACCAGAGGGACAAAGAAATTATTGGCGCAAAGGGAAGAGGATACATGCAAAGACCATCCTCGCATGTGATGCACCGCGGTGGCATGTCCCGAGCGCGCATGCTACCGCCGCTACAGGTCCCCCAGTATGTTAAGGCGGAGGCGATGGTAGGGGTTTTAGCGGTGCGAGTAGAGCGTCGTCGAAAAATCTTTTCGACGTCGACTTGGCCTGGGTGCTGCAGGATACAGGAAGTACCGAGCCGGAAAGTAGAAGGTGTCGGGGAAGAGGAAGGGGGAGGCAGACAGCGTGAGTTTATGCGCTCGACCGAGCTGCAGAGAGAATACGCACCTGTCGCCACGCAAGCCAGCATGCTTGCGAATTTCATCCTTGCCAGTGCTTCATTTTCGATTCTTGGTGCAGCGGCTGTCGCACCCCCAGGCAACAATGGATCGCGGACGATGCAGCCGAGCTGAACGTGGAGGGTGCCTAGTCAACGCACGGCGATGAGGGAGGTCTGCAGGGGATCGTTCAGATGAGCGCGGGGAGCGGAGTGAAGCCCGAGAGATAGACATACGAAGAGCAGCGGTTGGCGCAGCTCGCCTAACTCTTCGTGCGACTGAGATCGGACTAAAATCGAAGCCTGCCTCGTCCAAGTCTACGGCAGATGATTGAGAGAGGTCTAAGTGGTGTCACTGGAGTGGAAGGGTTAGCCATGCAGGACTTGTAGCGGTAAACTGGACAAGATAAATAATCGTCAGCTCCGACATGGTGACAAAGGAAGGGCGGATCATCCGGTCCGATCGATCTCTTCGGTTACGTGTTCGGCAGTTGCCCAGTGTTGTCAACGACGGGTCAGTGACGGGTCACGACCTTGATCGACGGGTCAACGACTTTGATCGACCCGGTCGGTCAAAAGTCAGTTACCTTTTGGTCAAAAGGACATCGATTCTTCATGTGAACCCCTGAAGTTGCGCAAAGCAGCAAAGTGTGGGAATCAAAGTTGATCCACTGCCTCGATGGGTCGGTCAAACGTCGCTGACAGGTCACTGACCCCGTCGCAAGCGTCACCACGTCAAAGGTCACTAACTTTACATCACTGCACGGTGTTCCGACAGCCCTGGCAGTCAAGTAATTCGTTATCGTGTTGCACTCTTTTTCTCCGCATCAGATCCAGGGTCCTGTAAGAGTGTGACTAAAGATGTGCGCGAGAGATGATAGAGAATATAGAACTCAGTCTTTGCGCACACAAAGGTAAGCGGAAGTCCAAGTGTATTCACATAGAGAATACTTATAGAACTATTACGAGTCAGAAAGAAGTAAATGAAGTACGATCAGTTGCTCACCTCAGTCTTCGCGCACACAGAGGTAAGCGGAAGTCTGAGGAGAGGCGACTCGAGCATCAAGAATATATACTGAATACGAAGCTCCTGCGTGTAATTAAATGGACAATACAGGTACCTTACTGTAACTGAAAGGAAAAAGAGAAAATATACGGGTTCACCATCGGTTTGCACCCACAGGACATCTAGATTTTTGAAGTCTCGACTCAACGCTTTCGTAAATCGGTGATCTTTTTTTTCGAATCTTCAATTTCTGCCCGCAGATGAAGAGCGAAAAATGGTTGCAATCTTTTACCTCAACCCAGACCAAAACAGCCAAACTAGCGCATTGCGTCTTAATATCTTACCTCCTCATACTTTGAGCATATGCTGTGTCTTCATTCGCTCACGAATGAGCCACATGGATTATATCTATTGAGATCTTTGCCTATGTCAAAGCTTTAACGTGACGCTCCCAATCCGCAAGTAGGGCAGCAATTGCCGGGTTCAATCACTCCAACACTGGACATGGTCCAATCATTTATTCGTCTCAGTAATCTAGTAGCTTGGGACTCACCATTCGACACATAAAACATTTTTACAATCCGGCTTGGGCGTGCAAGTGGGGCAGCATTGGCCAGGTACGGTTGTAGCGATGGTGTCAGCAGGGCTATAGAAGAACATGAGCTACGTTTCACACCCATTGACGAGTTTTATGCTTACCAGGCGAGGCATTGAACAGCCGAACAATCTGGAGGAGTGACGCAAGTCGGGCAGCAGTTACCAGGTAGTGTGACGGAACCAGCAGTACTATGAACGAGGTTAGACCTACGATGTCGCCGGAACAACCTAGGACTAACCAAGCTATTAATGGACAGGGGACAACACCGCACGGAACGCAGGTCGGGCAGCAATCTCCATCTTGGATTCGTGCTGTCTGTCCGAGGGGACTGTGCGGAAAGATCAGGTAAATCAACTCTTCGCCCGCAAAGCACAGATTTCGGGCTTACCATTTTGGGGCAGCACAGCGGACAAGAGAACAATCGACAGTCCTGGGGACGGCGCCGAGGACTTGAGAAACGAAGAGCGCAGAGAGCACGAAGGAAAGAGCGGTGAACCTCGCTTGCATGTTTAGGTAGTCAGGGGAGTCAAAGGTTGAGCTATCGTTAGGGCTCTAACCGCTCACAATTTATACGTCTAGCATAGGCAAGAAGTTTGGCATCTCTCCTACTTGCAGGATCGCCGTTGCCTGGAGCGCATTTTAAATCCGGTTCCCTTCCAAGTCCCTTTAGACTCAGGAACACGGGCATTACGGAAGGAAGTGTATTATAGCGGCAGTCCCATTCTAATTGACGGCGAGCGGAGAATGGACAGTGACATACTGTCATGACTTGGATCTAGTGCACAATTCTATCCGGAAGCACCGGTTGCAGGGATGGATCCTTATCAGAGAATATAATGCACGTAAATTTTAAACACCCAGGCCTCTGATGCAGGTGTTTGCTGAAGTCTGCCTGCTTTTAAATCACGGGCGTGGAGTTGGTAGTCGGCGGTAGACATCGGATCGAGTGTTGTTTGAACCGGTATGGCAGCAGCCGTCGGCCGTGAGGCTTTTGATTATATTTCAATATATTTCAATACTCGGCGTAAATCTGTGGCTAAAGAGACTTGAAGACTCGGCAGCGTCACGCACGAAATCACGATCGACCGAGACCAGCCCAACCACAAAATGAAGCAAGGAATTGCCAGTGAGGCCGACGCGACTCTAGAGTAGGTTAAGGGGACACGGGATAAGCATTTGTTTCATGCTTCCTCCATTAGCTACATTTACCGAAATTGATGTTTTCACCGAGGTTTGGTTTCTCTCGCGTCCCCGCCCGCGCCGCCGTCCACATTCCTAGACACCGTCATCCGGATGATCTTCTCGTAAGATCGCAACCGAGATCGTAGCCAAGACATCAGGGCATGAAACATATGTCTGATTCATGAACATCGGTTACTGCTAGCCTCTACTCGAGTCAACCGCTCAGGGTCACAAGTTGGGTTCTGGCTTAGTCCCGAACTCCGCGAAGGCAAAGCTTTCAATTTCCGGCCAACTCGGCTCAAGCCCGAACTCGCTTGGTCTCTTCTGTTGGCCCTCGGAGTACATACCTGAGTCTCATGTGTTTGCCCGCGCGCCGCGGCGTCCACGGCATGCCATAGGTGTTTTTGTTCACATTTTGTTTCATAAACAGATTGTTTACCAGTCTGAAAATAGATAGCCAAGTCAGTAACTGTCTGTCTGTCTCTGATTCTATATGCGAGCCAGGACCTTCCGCTTCAAAGGGAATGCGTCACTAGTTGCAATACACGCCGAAACCACCCTCCTTCCCGCAGGCCGACTGATTTTACTGAACTCAATATGAATATGACCCCGAGTAGATCAGGTACAATGGATATCCAGCCATGCAGGTGCGTGAAGAGAGTGGTGTTCGGTCGCATTTTAGGAGATTGCTAAGGACGATCCAATCCTCAGATGAAATTAATCCAATTCTGAATGAGTAGAATTGTAGACCATGCCGGGATAACACGGGTGCCCGAGTAAGACCCGCGGGTTGACTGGGGGTTCTTTCCAGCGATGCGGGGAGGTTAGACGTGTAAAGAGTCTAGCGCCATTCCGGCCGCCCCAGGATCTTAACCGGTACCAACATTATACTTCCATGGTCCAGGGGGGACAAGCAAAATCATAATATTATTGTAGTTCTCCACAGCTGAGATTGTGCGTCCTCCTGAGATGCTACTTTCAAGCGAGGCAAAGCGGGCCACCAGGATTTCCATTGAGAATGCACCTTCAAAAATGATCAATCAATCATCAGAACACGAGAGGATAGAAGAGACACTCTTACACGCAGCTCGGTGGAGTGGTGTTCAAGTTGCAGGGATGGAATGTCTTGGGGCCTGTAGGAGAGATTGGGGACGTCAGGGAGTCAGAATTGACTTATGCGTGAAGAGAATACACTGGTGAGAAGGGATGTTAGCCCGAGAGAGACGAGATAGGGAAGGACGTACAGTTCCGTCGGCGTTACCTGTTATCACGGAAGAAAGTAGATTCACTACGTGAAAGCAACTAGGAAAAGAGGTGACATACAAGCAAAACCCTGTTCCTGACGGGTAGCAACACCCGTAGGGCTAGCATTGACAGCAGTGAAGAGGAGAACAGCGAGGGAAGCCACGATCTTGAAGGCGAACATTTCAAAGCTTTAGTGACTATTAAAGAGACGAATCTGCAAGCAAAAGGCAGTATAGGACCCACCTGATATACCTACCCACCCTTCGCGTCTAATACTGCCTCCGACACGTCCGATCTGCCGGAAGCTGGTAATAATCCCGCACTGTGGGGTACATTCTAGTCTAGTCTATACTTATGCTCGACCGGTCAGGCTACTACTTCCAAGGAGATTCTGCACTGCATTTGACAAGAGGAATATTCGCGCTGCCGTGAAATGGAGGGATATCCAGAGAAGAGTTCCTTTAAAATATCTTTGACAGCTGCCGCTTCACCCCGGGGTAGAGAGACAGTGGATTCAACGGCACAAGTTGTACTAAAGTAGCTAAGAAGCTGCAGTTCGCTCCGGCTCAAAAGGCAAGATGTTTCGTTGACCTACACAAGTCCTACACATTGAGGCTGCCTGCTGTTCCGTGGCTTGCCGCCGTGCTTACGCCCACATGCGGTTCACCGGGACTCGTGTGAGACCCCCATGCAGGTCAACACGGGATGCGTTACACGATATTCCGGAATTGCCGAATGCAACCCTGCTAAGAGTATCATTTGATCTAAGTTCAATTACCCGGTGTACGGCCCAAATAATTCAATGAGAAAAATAGGCTCCAGGCCTGGCCACTAAAATGTAACGCTCCAATTAAATTATCCCGCGCACGGCCAGGGGCCGGGAATGATACCCGAACTGATACTTGTCAGGCAATGCAAGACCGGGGACAAATTGCATCCGAGTTTGCTCAGGAGAATCATAATGGCATCCAACGAGGAATCCCCGGTCTCTCTAGCTCATGACCCTTCACCGTGGCGAAACGGTGATCCTGAGAACTGGCCACAACGTGTTCCGGTCTGCGGCCTTCAGGGCTTGTACGTTGTGTCTTGGCGCCGTATTGACGGGATTAGCAAGGGTAAACATCCACTGTATTTGATTTACGCCACCCGCAAATTGGAGTATAAATACCTTCGTCGCGTAGGCTTCCCTCTTTATCCACTTTCGTTCGCATTCATCCTCTGAAAGGTATGACTCCTCATCTGTTTCTTTCCTTTACGCTCTCGCCTCTCGCTAATGCTCCTCCTCCATAGAACGTCCTTGAGCTCAATATGCGTTTCCTCTCCCTCGCCTGCTTCCTCGCCGCCGTCACCACTGCCTATGCTGGCACCATCGAAATGCGTCAAGGCTGTCCTGGCACCAAAGTATGCCCCACCGACACCGTTTTGATATGCTGCAAGGGGGTCCACGTGAGTGTTTCACTGTCCGTTTGAATACTCCACCAATAATGGGTGACCTGCATAGGGACCTGTTGATGCCTGTTTCCCTCCCGGCGTTATCTGCTGAAGGATATGCGGTGGGGGACTCTAAGGTCGATGGACACAGAGAACAGATGTTATAGATTGATGGAATGAACTGGGGTGTGTTCGATTGATTTGGCGAAAGATCATGTAGTGTGTAATTGAATTCGACGTGCGCATTTTCAATGGCCACTGACCCCCGCATGCAAAACCCTCTCTTAAGACGCTGTGGCATTACAGTGTTTAGACTCACGCACTCTCTCCTACTATGAGTCGGAAGATGGGCGCATGTCTCGGGAGGATACCCGCGCTCGTCCACGGGGACAAAAGGCCGCGCTGGCGTGTGCTTTCTCGTAGTGAAACTCGGATATAACTTGAAATCCAAGTTGATGGGTATGAATGATTGAAAGCAGAGTGAAGGAAGGAGAGGGAAGCGCGTTTCCGAGTTGAATCCGACATTATATGTCTATGGTTAGACGTCCTATACCACCTTTATAATACAGGAAAAGCCATGGAAACATTCTTGGGTACGCCTCCACATTGCATTACACTGGCTCTGGTACATTGCTACGTTCGATGCCAAGCATACTCCCCACTAGGGTTGTCAAACGCCGCGAAATTCGTGTACCCAGGTAGTGAATTCAATGATTCACCACCTATGTAAGTGAAAATGATTTCATGTATTTCGAATTTCATGTACTCATTCACGTACTTTTGTCGAGGCGACTTATTGAACACGAAATTCAGTCGCTGTTTGAGTGAATGAAAATAGTGGATAATTATGTGAAGTTCAGGGAGTGCCGTACAGTGGAGCAAAAACTACGCTTCGGTGTAACCTACGCCCATTATGTTGGGGCGCTCACACAGCGCCCAGCGGCGCGGGCCGGTTTGATGGTCTGGAACGCGAGCCACCAGGCAACTGATGTCGTCCACGTCAATGACTTCAAGGGGCTTAAACTTGCCTTCTTGATAGTAGGGCTGCCGGCATGTTCAGCTTGCTTTGCAGTAAGACAGCAACAGCAGGGTTCTGGTTTAACTTGCATCCTGTCCAACGAGTGTCACCTGCTTACGATTTCTCGAGCCGGTCACGTCTCAAGCAAACCATCAAACTCGAGCGGCTCGAGTCGCTCGAGTCACTCGAGCCACCCATGGTTTCAGGGCGTGCTATATATATACAACCTGATCTATGTATTTACCCTCATCACCCACTGCTCGAGCCGACTGCGACTCGAGCGGCTGGAGTGAGAGTTCACTCGAGCCATCCACCTGCTCGAGTCTACTCTAGTCGGCGCACGGCTCTACAAGCCGTTTTAACCAGCCAATGCCACCCCGCCGTTCATCAGCTACATCGTTCCGCGGAGGTCTCAACATAAAATTGGGGAAACGCACCCTCGTCTAAGATAAGTTACAACGAAGACTTGTGTGTATTTTGTGAGTGACTTGCCGCTTCGCCTCAATCTGCGGCGTTTTCACTGTAACGCCCTCCCAGGGATGAGATAGTCAATGAGGCTGTGGCGCAAATGGTAAATAATGACATCAATCAGAAGCGGGTGAAACGTTGCACGAGAGAAGAAACAGAACACACGCGAGGTGGCAACACTATGCAGTAGCGCAAAGAATAGGATACTGTACTAGGGACCCACAAATACACGGCACAGAGCATAGTAATCAGCACAGGAACAATACAGAGGGTCTGGTTCACGTATATATATATCGGTGTAGTTTCTCTCGACAGACTGCTTATTCGTAACCTTAGCACCGGCAAGAGGTGGGCAGAGGAAGAATAAATGATATTATGCTCCAGATGAAGTTTTTTTACTTGGAACAAACGTTTTTTGAAGAAAATAATTATTTCTGCCCGGTGGTAGTGTTGCCGCCGAGTCGAGCCAGATTCGACTTTGCAACCGAATTGGGCATCGAGTTAAGCCACTCGACGTCATCGAGTCGAGTGTCAACCCACCCGCGAAATCACTCCATTCCGCGGCCCCGCCGGAGGGTCGGTTGGCATTCGCTGACGTCGGGTGTCTGCCGAGCCGGCGCGGCAGAGTCTGCCGACGTCACATCGGCAAAATTCTGCCGACATTGGCTGAAGCGTGTCGACCTCGGTCGATCCGCCTCGACAGGGTCTGTCTACCCGCTTCAATTCCTCCTGCTGCATCCCCTTCTTGTGGTCACAATAATAATGCCCGTGGTTATGCAGAGACCTGATGATCGTCGCCGAACACACCGGCAGAACCTCTTCTACTCGCCACCGCGCCGCTCATGACATCCGCGACGGCAGTCATGCTGAAGCCGTCTTCTCCCACATCGCCCTAGCTCCCGCTTCTGGCCCCGACGCCTCGACCTTCGACCCTCGACTAGCGTAGTATCCATACAGGCCATCGCCGTGAAGTCACGCTCGTGCACCCGCTCCCGATGTGTCTTGCGCTGAAATCGCGTTCCTCCCGTTCTCGATGCCTGTCCTAGAGCTGCAATAGACACGGCTTGACGTGATTAGAGTAACGCAGCATTGGATGTGGTGTGTCTGTCTGTTCTTTGATTTTGAAACTGATGGTTAAATACCAATCCTTTTGTGTGCAGGCTGAGATTTTGACGACTGTTCGACGTCGACTCTGGCCTCGCACCAGTGCTGCATGCATGTTCACCTCTACAAAGGCCTCATTCAATGTCTATATCCCGCGCTCCGACCTTCCCTCGGGATCGACGGTAGCGCGAGCGCCAGACTCCATGGGAACGGGAGCGGGAGCGGGAGCAGGTGCAGGAGACGATTTGCCCGCCGAGGATGCAGAAGCGGTGGAAGGATGCCGCTGCCCCAACGCACGATGTGCCTGCGCCGCCTCGGGTGGACAAGGGCAAGGGCAAAGCCCGCGCTCAGGACGAAGCGACGAGGGGGAGGTGCATGTGGATGTCGTGTCCATAGATGCCGGTGTGAGTCTTTCGCTTTTGTGCGGCTGGCGCATTTGAAGGCTGATGGACGCCCTCTAGACGAGCCACCGCCACCGCCGCGGGTATCACTCGTCTTCGCGCCCACCGCGCTTCTGTTCCAAACTCGCGCCACAGCTGTCCGGGGCGCCGTTGCCGAGGACGGACTTTGCACGCCTCACCCTCGTGTCGCCATACCCAGGTGCCGCGTGCCCGCGTTCAGCATGGTTTTCCGTAGGAGTGGGAGGGGGCGTGGATGTGGAGGCTGAGGAGGAGCGAGGGAGAGGAGGGAAAGAGGACGGGACTGTGGCTGGTGTTCCCGGCGCTTCTCCATCTGCCAAGGCGGACACGCTGCCACCCGCCGATGTGGAGCCGTCCCGCATGTGCGCTTCATCGAGCCCGTTGCGGACGCATCCCCGGGATGCGGACGTCGAATCTTCAGCGTGTGAATATGGATGTGGATGTGGAGGAGCACGAGCTCGAAGAGGATCCGCTGCTGTTGTCTGTGGGCGAGGAGTAGGAGCCTGCAAGCCCCACACCCGAGTCAGAGTTGGAGGAGGCTGAAGCGCCGCTCGAGAGCGCGCTGCGTGTCCTCAACGAGGAGGCGGTGTCCAGGCCCATCCCCGTCGAGTCCGATGTGCCGCCGGCACCCAGCGAGCAAGCGGCTTCGCCGGTGACCGTGCAGCTGTGGGGAGCGCCGCATCTGTTTCGCCCGAGGCTCCCGCCCCGGCAGCTCTTACGCGCGAACCATGCCCTGCCCCCGCCGTCGTCCCTGCATCTGAAGGAGAGGTAGCCGGAGCTGCAGCGCGAACGGGAGCGGGAGAGGAGCATAAGAAGGATGCGGCGCGGGGCGAGGTCGTCCCCGCGACGAACCACCTGTGGCTGCTAGTACCTTAGGATGTCGAGATGGCCGACGCGGCGCCGTCGGCGGTCGCGCTGTTTGTGACACTGGATGAGCTCCAGTCGAAGGCGAAGGTGGTCCCTCTCAGCATGACCGCCTGCGTCGGGATCGGGAACGAACGAGCATCTCTCGCCGCTCGCGGTGTCTAGCGTCGTGTAGTCTCGCACGCCTTCGCTGAAGCCGGCAAATGGAATCAAGCGCGAGGCGTCGCCTCTGGCAGTCGCCATGACCCACCTTTTGTTCGCCACCGCAATCCGTGCTTCACACCAAAGGCGCCTCGGTATCCTTCGCTTTCTTTCACCGGCAAAGGCGTGCAGCGATCTACTCCTTCGTTGTCTTAACCCTTCCACCACCTGTCGTACTAGTTCTCCCTGCACGAGGAAGGGGAGATCCTCCCTAGGTCGAGCCCGCTTCCCACTCCTCTGAGCCCTCCTCCCGTAAAGTTCGGCTCGTAGCTCACGCCACGGACATCGCCCTTTGGCAGCGCTTCATCTTCCGGACCGCCAACGCGGCCGCGCCCACACCAGCGCATGCCACCCAACGCACCCGAGACGCTGCGGCAGCCGCAGAGCTCCAACGCCATCGGTGGCCGTTGCAATGATATGGGTCCGCAGACGATACCCGCGAGTGGTCGGAGAGGCGGGGAGGTCCGTGGAAGAAACACTGCCCACGTTGTCCTGTCTTCTCTATTTTTCTTTGGTTTTTTTGTCGATCCTCTTTTCCTCGTCGCTTTGTCTATACTTCCCCACATATGTAATGACTGCCGCCTGTATTTTGCGAATCCAAATTAGTGACCAACGTCGACCTCTTTCGTTGTCCTCGTCTACATGGCGGGGACACCCTAATTCACCGCTTCCAACCGCATCAGAACCGCATCACCGCACCCGAAGCGGTAGTGCGATGCGGCACACATGTTTCCGAGCGATTGCGCAGACACACCGTATAAGGGACAGCGGAGTGGGGATCTCCTTTGACGCAATAGGAGTATCCAGTGAAATGGGAATGGCCTCTGGTCTTGGTTAAATTTTTTTAGACAACATGTAGCGGTAGTCAGAGGACTTGGTAGTGGTGATGTTGGGAAAATGACCGATATTGTTGCGGTAGTGATGCGGCACGGTGCGGTGATGCAGCGGTTCTGATGCGGTACCGGTGCGGCACTTGCGGCGGTTCTGATGCGGTACCGGTGCGGCACTTGCGGCGGTGGCGGGATTTCAGAAGCGGTTCGTAGCGGTACCGTGTTGCGGTTCGTGTCACACTGATGCGGTACCTGTGTCAGCCGATGCGGTGGTGCCGCGGTGGTGCAGCGGTGGTGCATCAGTCAGGTGGGGACTGGTAGCCCGTTACTTGGATTGGGATTTGGCAGGATTTGGGTTTAAGTTGAACGTGTTGCAATGGAAGTGGCTTGAAGTGTTGCATAACACACTCGGCGGTGCGCTGGCCGCGCTGCATTATCATCAATATTTTATTCAAGTTCTTACCCACCGGCATTCAACGTCCATCGTCTGTTCCCTTGAACCAACACTGGAGGCTGTTTCGCTAATCAACGAGACATTGGAGAAGATGGACGACATGCGGCCTCGAAAATATTGGCCGGACGCACTGGCAGGACCGTGTCGGTGCCGTTGGTCGAGTAATCCTCTATCTCCTCGCAATTCAATACGAGTTGGGAGAGGTATTCGACTTGAGCGGCCAGACCCTCCTGGATATCCTCAATGGGTCCATCTCACCTCTCAATCAAGACTGGCGCAATGTGTTCTTTTTTATATATCTCGCCACCGATCCCGAAGAACTGCGGCACAAGGACATATTCAACATGGACACTTTCACAGCCAACCGAAACTCATTTTACAGCGAGCACGTCATTTACGATCCTACCATTCGGCTGCCCAAATTCGAGCGCCTCTATCCATCACGCAACACCGGTATGGCTCCCATTTCCATCACAGTGACGGACGCCGCGGATGCCGAGTTCCACGGGAAGAGGGAAGGCAACAACGAGCAAGCAGAGAGCTTGCGACCAGCGAAACGGAATCGCAAGATAGAACATGGGGGGGGGGGGTCATGAGAAAGATAAAAGACAGAGAACAAAGGTCCCAAGGCTCATTCGACAGGGAGAACGGAGGAGCCGCCGTCTAGCCCAGATATCATGATGCCCAATAAGTACTTGCTTAGTTTGCGCTGTTCATAGATAACTACCAAATCAAGCGTAGTAAGCAACAGATTCTCACCGTTGACCCGGAGAGAGTAGAGTCTGAGCAGGAACTTGAAGTACATGAATTGAATATGGTTGCGAATACAAAGCGGTGTGACAGAATTTGCCGTGACATGGATGCGGTACTTGAGATCTCGGGTGCGGTTGAGCAGTACCGCTTCGGGTGCGGTGATGCGGTGAAGCGGTGAATTATGGTGGCCCCTACATGGCGTAATCAAGCCAAAATATACTCAAACAAATTTCGAGTCTGCCCTTCTTCTGAATCGCCGCAAGATTATGATTTTTTCGGCTCGAGTGGCCTTGAAACGGGGGGCGTTATGTTGGGTACGAACACTTTGCTGGATCAATACCTGTCCTTACATCGGTGGTCCCTAGGAGTATCGCACGGTGCGCCTTTATTCTATGCGTAGGCTTAGCAACTCGTTAATCGTATAACAACATATGGAATAGTGGGAAAACTTCGACTATGACGAGGACGAGTGAGCCACTCCTCGCATAGTGCAGGCATCGCGTATTAAACTTCCGCCCAGCTGGGAGTCTATCTCGTATTTCTTCGACTCTGGAACACTTCTGGAGGTCGACGCGTTCTGGATGCGTGCAGGGCTGGTGGATTGGCGAAACACTGAGACCCTGACAATCGGACAAGAGGCGCGACCGCAGACATGTATGTCGCATTTACTCGCGTACCATCTCCAATTGATTCACCTCCTTTGCAGCACACGCGCCCTCTCGTGGCGCGACGAATTCCCGGACGCCGCCGCCGCTCCCCCTGGAGCTCAAGGCTCTCATCGCGGAGCAGGTGCCTCGTGCGACACTTGCGAACTTTTGCGTCACTTCACGCGAGGAATATTTGCATATGATGCCCATACTCTACCGCAGCATCGTCCAGAACGTGTCCACTGTAGGGACGCCAGAACTCCGACGTCTCGCGTTCCTACTATTCACTCTGGGCTCTACAGAGTGCCGCCGTAACCTCGGACCGTACCCGGCCACTTTGGTTCGGGAGCTGCGCCTACGGTCTACCCTGGGAACGCCCAGTTGGCTCGGAGGGGCGCTGCAGCAAGCTCTGCGCTGCACAGCGGATTATGCCCCAGAAGGCAAGTCCAATTGCGGACATTCCACTGGGACGGAGCCGAGATCGCCCTTTCCCCCTTGTTCAGTGAGCGGCCGGCATTCGAAAACCTAGCCGAGTTGTCGGTCGCTCAATCGCGCTCGAATATATCGGAGTTTGAAGTGAGGCGAGATAAGGCCTTGAGATGTGTTACTAACTTGCCTCTTCGGTCTAGTTTCTTCAGATTCCGGGGCTTAAGTCCCTCGCATTCAAGGAGGGAACTAGGTTTAGAGCCAGTATGTCCTCCTATGGGATCCTGAGCTTGAATCTGACGTGTTTCGTGCAGAGGAACATACAACGATGGGCCGGTTTTGCAGATCCTTGGAGCTTCTCCCGAGCATATCCCCCGGACTCACCGTACTCAAGCTGGATATATCGTGTGTGGACACTCACGTCCCATTATTGGAAGAGGCAGTCAACTCCCTCCGGCTACCGTGCCTTGAAGTCGCAAGCATCGAAGTCTTGTTATGGGACGAAAGCCTGGACCCGAATTTCAACCGGTTCCTCGAGGCACACCCTACCCTCTACGACGTGTCGGTTGTTTTGGGCAGTCAACCCTTGCGCGACGATGCTCTGCCCCTCCTCCGAACATTCAACGGGCGTGCCGACGATTTTCTCAAGGTTTGCGATAGTACGCGACCCATTCAAGACCTCGCCGTGACACTTTTCCGTTGGGACTACAACGAAAGACGCGCCGCCGAGCGCGGCCGCGCCGTTGTTGCGGCACTCACCAAGACGCCCAACCTACGTCGCTTAGCCATTGTCAACGCGTATGACGCTGTGTACGATCCTATGTTGGAATTTGAAAGCTACAGCAACAGAATCTACATGCTTGGCGTGGATCACAGCACAATTTGCGCCATTGGGCAAGCGTGTCCAGGGATCACGCACCTGGAACTTCACCTGAAGTCCGCGGTTAGTCGTTCAGCGTTAATTCTACACTAAAAAATTGGTGTTCAATTTCACGAAATTCATAGAAAAAGGCAGACGTGAAGGCACTCGCCAATCTTCATGAACTACGATGGATCCGCGCCCACTTCTGGATAACTGTTCCCAATGGAGGAGGGCCAGCCGCCAATATGTACGACGAGGACTTCCTTGACACTAACGGCGGCGAGGATGGAAGCGAGGATGAAAACGATCATGCAAGTGACCCTTACGACATCGCTTGTGGCCAAGCACTTCGAGTCTTCCGAAATCACGTCGACTTCTGTCTTCTCCCGATGGCGCCAAAACTGCTCGAGGTTGAAATCGCGATCGTCGGGGCCAGAGAGCAGGATCCCGATTCCGAATACTTTGACGAGCGCCTAATCGAGTTGTGTGAAAACTTTTCATTGCGTATAGTGCACCGGGAAGGGAAGCGTGTGACAGTACGAACGTAGTTCAATTGAATCTTACTTTGGATAATGTTGTGCAAGCTGAAATCGATTATCGACGCTGACTGATACCCTTCGAAATGATTATTTCAATCCAAGTTGAATGAACAGAAGTCGTTTCATTGGAGGATGCGTCCAGCAAGATTCCTCACAGGGTGTTTCCACCGCATTTCAGCGCTTCACGTCGGAAGAGGACCGTTAGAGACGGAAAGATGGAACACACAACCGTTGGAGACGGAAGGAAGAATGTAATGAGACAGGCGAATGAATAAAATAAACATCTCCCGCTTCCCAGCATGCCCGGAAAAATCTACTAGCTTAGAATGGAACATCCTGTTGAATTAGCCGAGTTGAAGCAGTAGGATGATAAAGAGGACCGATAGAGACGGAGAGATCGAACACACAACCGTTGGAGACACAAGGAAGAATGCAATGGGACATGCGAATAAATAAAATAAACATCTACCGCGCCCCGGCATGCCTAGAAAAATCTACTAGCTTAGAACGGAACACTAGGATCCGTCCGCACGGTGTCCCAGTAATAAACCTGCCGCGAGACCTCAAATTGAATTCCGCACGACCTTTGGCCTTGGCGGAAAGTCGGTCGTGCGTTGGCCGTCGGCAAGCGGCACCCGGATCTATGGTTTGGGGTTGAAACCGTCCTCAGTTTAGGAAGGTGGAAACGGGGGTAAGATCCTTGTACGACTGATTCATATCTTGGCTCTTGGCGAGTGTATAAAGGACACATGGAAGGATTCCTCTCACCAGAATCCAGACAACCATGTTCAAAATCTTCTCCCTCCCCACTCTGCTCCTCGCGTCGCTCGCCATCGGCGTCGTTGTCTCCAGTGCGTAGATTTTACATCGGCTAGTCCGACTGACGCGAACACTGACTGATATCGATCAGCCCCGCTAGCGGCGCGCGACGACGGGTGTATCATTTGCACCCTACAGATACCGGAGTGCCACTGCAGCGCGTACGAGAGGTGCATCATCATTCCGCAGTGCGTACTCGCCAGTACCAACTATCTCGGCCCCGAGTTGATTTAATTTTCTTCCTTGTGACTGTGTGCAGGACTTGCTTCGAGTGCGCGCACGCGGTCTGTCTCCCACCGCGCAAGAGTAGCACCAGTGCTGGGGATGACAAGTCGGACGAATGAGGCGGAGGTTATGCGGGTGATATTGGACGGAAAGCGAGGATAGTTATTTACGTGTTTTGCAGATCTGTAGCTTCGGTCGAGAAAGTTTTAAAGTGGTATGCAGATCAAGAGCTCTTCGAGTTCAACAGGAGTGTGAATTTCGCTGCCTAGAGTTTTCTTCTGTCTAGTGGTGCTTTAGATAGCAGGCTCATCTCCTTAGATGCTCCAGACCCTTTTGAATGCAAGGGAAGGGGTGAATCGACAACACCAGGAAGCGTAGAATGGTCCATTGGATACTGGCATTTGAAGTGCCAGTCAAAGGACAAAACTTGCAAACCCACGGCTGGCCACGCTACGACGAGGGAACTGCGCATTTCCACGTCCGGCCTCGGGAGTCGGCATAACTCCCTGCTTGACTAACCACCTGCAAGGCATCGGCACCTCGGACTCGGAGATCGCAGTCGGACGTCGCATCTGTTTTTCGAGTTTTCGCGGATGTCTGTACATATGTTCACGCCGCGCGGATTGCGGCATGTCCCTTAGCGCCAGGTCCACAAGCCCCGACGGAAGCGGAACGAGGCGGCGGCGTTGACCTGCCATTCACAATGTGCCCCCGTGAAGTAAACCAAAAAACTCGAACTAGTCCGTGTACTTATGACCTGTCCCCGAATCGAACGGGCCTTTCACTGCGTCAATCATTGGGCTCCACAGATCGTCGATGCGCACCAGCGCTACAGCTCCCTTAACCCTCCCTCGTATACCCCGATTTTGAACTCCTCAATTCCGAGTATATGAAACCACCCGGAAAAACGCGTATGCCGTACCAATACATAACCTGCCCCCGAATCGAACGGGCAGTGCTACAGGTCTCCCCACCTTCTCCTGGGCTCGTGGTCCGGAGATAATCTTCCCAATTTCGAGTACAAACAACAAAAGGAAAGGTCTAACGACATGCATTACGAAGACCTGCCCCTGAATCGAGCGACGTTTCTGCTTCAAACCTCGGGCTGTAAAGAACAGCGTCAGGCGGCTGTATTTTTTGATGGAAGGCTTGTAACATGCGGGACTTCAGGAAGTTGTGTTCGTTGTATTCACCGGGTTACCTGCCAAAATCCAAGAAAAAGACGACGAAGACCAAGCGAAAACACGGAACGAGAGAGAAGTATGGTGATGGCTGTGCTGATGGCTTGTGCCTTGTAATGGAACTGATGCGGAATGATCGCCCGCTACTTTTCTTTGCCTTCTCACCTTCATTCGAAAAGCCGTGCCCGCCCATCTCATACCACCTTTGCGGTGCTGACGTGTTGAAGCGTTATGAAGCGCCTTTTCTCGGAGGCTTCGACGAGCGCGATGTCGAGGGGCTTTATTATGTAAGCGACTGCGACGTCCTCTAGCGCATGCCGCGGCTCACCTCCAAGTGTAGGTTTTTCGCTCCATTTAATTCACATTCCTTGGAGCCCTGGCCGTTCTTGTAGTGTGGTATCGTGCACGTCCATACATCGTCCCACGCATCTTGCAGGCACAGACCGAGCGCCTCGAGCGCGAGTGTGCGGTCCGCGTTGAGCGCCGGAAGTAGCTCATTCTCGCAGCTGCGTTCATGGCGCTCCTTACGCCCGTACCCGGCCTCCGGCATGCATACTACCCACCGCCGCAGACAATCAATACCTTCCCACCGCTCGCGCAGCTCATCCAAGAGGACTCAGACGAACCACCAACACACGACGATCCGCGCCTTTAGCCCCTGCGTTCATCGACGCATGCGTTCATCGACGCATGCGTTGTGGAGACACAGGCACGCCTCGTATCCCAGCTTCCCCACGCCCAGCCCGGGACCGGTCCCGACTTCAGCCTCCTCGAGCGCGCGACGAGCGTTTTTTGGGTGGAGGAAGACACTCCGCGGCGCGTGGGCCCGTCGATTGGATGGGACGAGGCGTGCGCGCATCTGCACCGGTTCCACTCCGTGCTCACTGGCGATTCACTGATTGAGTTCAATCCCCGAGGGAGTGCCGTGGCGGCGGAGCTTGTGTTGTTGTTGGGGATGAATCCGGAGACCGCGACTGCGGCGGAGATCGATGCGGAAAGCGCGCTTCGTGTGTGGGACTTGCCCGCCGGAGCCGCAAGGCAGACGGTGCCCGTTAACGTGGCGCGACTGTGTGCGTTAGATTTGTGATTCATCTCATCCTGAATGTCTGCTCATCCCTATCGATCCCAGGTTGTGCACGGAGGGAGCCACGCCGCCACCGCTGCCTCGCATGGGCCACCTTCCTGGATTCCTCTGTCACCTCGCGGCGGCGGATGTGCCGCGGCGTGAGGAGCCTGACGATTACTCGCACGCCCACGCCTGGTCTTGTACCCTCTGCAACGATTACTTGCCTTTCTTGGGCTTCCACAAACGCGTTAAGGAGCATATCGTCCTCAACTGCGTAATTTACTTCCCCGCTCTCCATTTCACTTATATTGTACGTGGACATGCAATCGAGCAGCCCATCGAGGGCGAACATCTTATCCACTTTAAGGGGCCAGAGCTCCCGCGGCGGAGACGTGTCCTGCTTTCCGTAGAGGGCGCACACCCCGTCCGTTTCCGATACAACCGCTGTGCGCATGCGGCCTGACGAGTTGCTAAGCTCTTTCCCAAGCGTGCGATACAGGCGCATGTCCAGGATCGGTATGTGTATTCATGATCAGTTGCGCGTATGATTGCTCAGGACTTTGTTCAGGCATCTGGTTCTGTCAGACGACGAGTGGGCGGAGGTGGACTTCCTGATGCCGCCCGTAACTGCGGGCTGATCAGAGGTACAAACCGGATGAATAGAAAGCTCAATTTGGCCTTCAATCGAACCCTGGCCCATTTCGGAGTTCAGAGATGCATACACTGCATTCAGGCCCCTGATTACGGTCGGCCGGATGGTCGCGGTTGATTTGGACTTTTTGATTTTGATTTCTGATCGGTGATGTCACGATCATGAGCGGGAAACACCGAAGCTCAACGTAAGTACATCGAGCTCAGAAATATCGATGGGAATTTAATCTTCCTCCTCCTCTGTGTCTCCCAAATTTTCAAGCCCCATCTGAATGCATCTCTGGCCGCACTTGTGTTGAACTATAAAGCTCTGAATTCCATCTTCACCGTGATCTCCAGCGCCGCTATCACTGGAAATTCAATGACGGTTAGATAGGGTGAACAATAACAATATATGGAGCTCACCCGGATTGTGTATGTGACATTAGATCAAACAGAATTCCGGCTTTGTTTGATGGATTATGGCTCTCGGAACCTACACGGCAGTTTGAGTGGAATATGAACTGCAAAACCCGAAGTACTCACCTTGAATGTCGGCCAGTACAAGGGTTTTGTTCGAGTTCAGGTATGTGAAATGCTGAAAGACATTAATGGTCGCCCCTTGCTTGTCAGTGTGGTGAGGATGTTCAAGTGTGCCGGAGTACTTCCGAAAGTGAATATTGCTCTGTTCACGCTCAAGTAGCCAGGTAACAGAGGATATGATCTTGTTATCCATGATGATTTCGTCCTTTTGGTCGTCCGAAAGCGCTTGATAGTCAGAGAGTTTGATCCCGGAGGCGGGAGACGGAATGAAGGATAGTGTGTCTGATGCATCCGTGGCAATCACACCCTCACGAGCAACAAGGAAATCAGTGACTTCGAAATCTTGGAATTATTTCGGTCAGAACCACTGCCACAACATGTGAATGAGACTTGAAACTAACCAGAGATGTCGATGTCCTCAGACTCACATTCCCCCTTGAAGTTTTCAAGAAAGAATTTTGCTCGCCCCAAGGTTATTGCCTCCCGGATGAGTTCGTCTCGGTTGGCAATGATAGAAACTGTGGTTCCCTTTCCGAGTGTATAGCAGCGCTTGGCCACGTAGCTCAGTTTGTTGTAGGTGACCTCACGGAGTAAAAAATTAGACCACATAAAAGAAGAAGGGAAAGAACAAACCTTGAACACAAACTTCGACTTCCCCTTGCCGCTGTGTATATTTTCGATCATGACTGAGCCTGACAGCCCATCAGCATCGGGAGACCAAGTAATCGACTGGATTGCATTGGTTGGATCAGTAATATGGTTCCCGAAAAACAGTGTAGCTGTCGTGGCGTTGGCCATAGGTGGGTGCAAGGCAAAAGAAGACTTCAGGGAGCGTGAGCCCGTTGCTGTAATATTATTTGCACTCAGATACTTTGCACACATATGGTGTAACATACTGAGGCATGAGCGCTTGAGTGCAGAGCCACTGGCAAGGAAGCTCGTATTCCGCCCCCGCTTCTGGGGCTTCGACAGTGCATCAGGTGCGCGAGCTCCGGTCCGATTTTCGAACTAAATTATGAATTGGAACACATTCGGCACGGAAAACGAGACCATACCTTTGCCAATTCAATGTGTGCCTCGATGTAGACAATCGGAAATTTGCGGCTGCGAAACTTGGGTGGTGCTGTTTTATCGAGATTCTGACCGCTGTCCCTGAGGATGAGCTGCAACACATCTTTGAAGAGTGCTTGTGGCTCAATTTCAATGTGAACATTGTTCATTCGGGTAAAACGAAAGTCAGATCTGTTTTCATATGTCTCTCAGTTGAAGGAATAATGAACCGAGTCAAACCTAGGACATACCGGACGAGGCTGGCTTCACAGTCCTGTTCCCAACTTGAGTTTAAACTCGAGATTCCATTGGACACAATATCTGAACGATGTGAGCCTTTGAAGTTGAGGGCAAGTGCGACGAAGAAACAAACCGGAAAATTTGGTAGTAGACTCGCGAATCACCTCGAATGTAGACAAGAACATGCAAGGTTTTGTTCGCACAAATGGCTCCAGAATGAAGACATAGCATTCGTTAGTAGCGAGATTGCTGCTTCGAAGAATAGCCATATTGGCACCAGTGATAGGAACCGTAGATTGTTGTGTTCGAATGCCAGACTCGTTGATATGGGCGGCATCCTTCCAATTATTGCGATTATACTGACCGAGATTTCGCAGTGATGCGGAAACACTTTGACCTACACAACACTTTGAGTCAATTCTCAATAGACGAAATTTGTGAATACCTTGAGAAAGCGACAAGATTGTGGCCGGGAGGACTGTAGTGGGCGAGGCAGAGGATGGCACTTGATTATCAATGTTTTTCTCTGTAGCGAATGAGTGTGTGGACAGAACTTGAATGATGCAAACATTACGATTTTTATTGGCACAGAGCCCACAATATTCCGTGGTGAGTCGTTGTGAAATAACTCCGCAGCCGGAGCACTGAGGAATAGCCTATATGGAAATCAGAATTCAATGTGCTCAGCCTGTTGTGAATGGAACTTACCAAAATTCGGGTATGCTCCGTTTCGGGTGAATTTGCGAGGATGGCACATTTCTGGCAGCGTCCAGGAGCGGTCTTGTGTTCAAAAAGGCCGAGACATGTATTTTCTCCAGTGCAAGATTGAACGAGGTCACCAGCACCTTCTGCCATCGAATGCGACAGAGGAGGCCACAATCTTCTTCTGGTTGAAGGCACAGCTTAAATATTCAAGTGTTTAGGCTAACCGATGTCCACTCCGGCTCCCAGTAGACAAAAGAAGTAATATTGCATGGGAATTGAGCTGATAAATTGACCTGCCTCCAAACGTACCACAAAAGAGATCAATGTTGCGTGCGAAGAAGTTGCCCGCAAGCTCTTGCAGCTGACTCCGACTTTTCCCAGCCAAATAATCGGCCCATTGTGTCTATTGTTATGTCCACCGAGTCACGAATAAATGGCTTTGATTGGATCAACCAGAACAATTGCTTGCTGCGTGTGACTCGACTTGAGTTGAAGCGAAACGAGTCAATTTCAGTGGATTCTCCCACGGTTGAATTGACTTCTGCATTAGGTCTTCCCAACCGTTCTGTATAAAACCTCCCGTCTAAGGATTGTGCTGGCATGGTCAATCCAACAGGGAGCAACGGCACTGACAACGGTGTCTGTACGGTGCATTCCAATGGTCTACTCTGCTGTGACACTGACTATGGATCTCAGTCCCACCTGATACCGAACTCAGGAAAATTCTGTTTGATTACGCCCGCCGATCTCTGCGTTTGAACTTGAGGCTTCGATACCTTGAACGAGATCATCAAATTACTATTGGGTATGTGTTTTCCGCTGTCTTATTTTTTTTCTCAAACTCCACTGACATTGGGTATTGGGCAGTTTAACAAAGCTCAAGGCCCTCAATCGGCAATTTGATGTTCCAACTGCACGCAAGTTCAAGGCAGTGGAAGAAGCGACATCTGCCATCGCTGATATAATTGCGCGCGATGTTCATCAAAGCCAGGGGCCGGATACCGTTAAAAAGGTAATGTCGTTGAGGTTGAATCTCACAGTGCCTCGGTACATCTTTATAGTCTCTGTTGCTTGATCCTCCAAACTCACAATTATTTGGCAGTGCTTTTGTCCGTTCAACAATGAAGGGCTTGGTTGGCCAGTGTCCCTCGGATATGCGCATGCCAGGGAGAGGCAAGGGGCCTAAGCAACGCTCTGCTCTCAACGCCATTGGTATCTTTCAAGAGATTCATACTGATGGTCACGAGAAACTCGGCGAAAAGGCTCTTCAAATGGGTTCGGGAATCGGAATCGACACGTATGGGATGCGAGACCACGTCGGAAAGGTACTCTGGCTAGTGGTCATCCCAAATTCGCGCTTGAGCGACACCATTGGACATGTTTTTTTGGACATGGTATCGAAATATGGAGGTATGTGGGCCATTTTTCTCGTTGTTTTTGTAATAATATCTTTCAAAGCCATCTCAGTGCAGGTTACCTTCGATGGCGGTAGTGAATTGGGTTGGTTGGCCGCATTTCAGACTACTTTGAGGTGTGTCTATCCTGCTGCCTAACATTTAATACTGAGCATCGGTTTCAGGGAAGTCTTTGCTCCAGACCTCTCTGCTGAGGAATGGAAGCCAGTTGTTGCAGTGAAAAGCACTAGCAATATTCCCATTGAGTCCACCTGGTCGTATGATCGCAAGTTCAATGGTCGCTCAATGCGGGACATACTTGAGGAGGGCCGAATCCATCTCATTCCGGGAGATGTTGTGCACAGGTATGTCATTATGTTTTTTGACTTTTGTCGGAAACATATCCACTCACTGTTCATATTCAGGGAGTTATTTCGATGGCTTTGGCCGAAAATTGTTCAGATTGGCCTGGATGAGTTCGTTGACTATTTCAATAACAAGAAGACACGGAAACAGCGCGGTCGCATTCTGCCCTCGGGAGTTGCCCCCAATGTCGTATTTGACATGCCCGGCGATTATGGATTGGAAAACCTCGCAATTCCTGTTGCTCAAGAGGCTATTGACGAGCTTCGTACCTTGATCGACACCTCTCGCGAGGAAGCCTATCGCTGGGTGTCAGACGAATTTGATGCATTTGCCAGCGAAGTGTACATTCAACTGGGGTGCCCCAAACTCGAGGCGTTATCAGGCTGGGCTATTTTCAATGCAATGGCACCGTTAGTTGGCCAAAGAATTATCTAGTATCTGAATCGTGTAGAATTCAAACAATTTTTTGTGTCGCATTCATACAATGATTTATAGCTTCAAGTTGGCCTGTGCACAAACAACTATTCAATGTGGTTCCAGTGCAGATGCGCTATCGGGCTTCTCGGAGATGCCGAAATTGCCGTATCTGTTTGTAATTAGTATGCATCGATGGGCCAATAAGACCGATAAAAGGTACCTCACAGGTCGCCTGCGCCACCCACATAGTCCCACAACATTGGGAGTGGGTCAAGTTTGATGCGCTGGGTTAGTTGGTTCTGAGTCGGACATCACTGATCAGAAATCAAAATCAAAAAATGAAAATCAACCGCGACCATCCGGCCGACCGTACCCTGATCGGCAGAGGCTGCCGAGCTTTGCCGCCATCGGACGCGCTGTGCCTACCCTACGTGACAGGGTCTGCCGAGAAGGGTCTGCCGCGTGCTGCCGCCATCGGTCGCGGTGGGGGCGGCCAACCCCCGCCGCCCTAGCCTACCTCCTCTTCCGACCGCGGCGCCGTCGTCGTCCCTTATCTCTGTCATTCGGGCTGCCTGGCCAGCAATAGAGAAACACCGCCGTGGTGACCTTGGAGTGCATGGGAATATTTAGCTCATATGGGAATCGTCTTACGAATTGCTTACGAACCCATACGAACCGATTGATTCGGGCGTAACACTGATTTTGAAGCCGCTCGTCTTTGGCCAATGGGCACAAACAGCCTCTCATGGAACTCAGCACAGTGTCAGAAGGTACGTCAACATAAGGTGCTCCGTAAAAATTGCTCATGAGCAGGCCACGTCGGCGATATCGGCCGTATCGTGACAGTGACATAACACGGTCGGCAAAGATAGCGAAGGATCTAGAGTTGATCTATAGATTCTAGAGGCTACTTCCGTCGAAGACCTCCAGCTCCGAGAGCCCTAACTGCCCGCCCAGTGATTGCACATCAGGTAGATCTAGGGAGGCCTCCCGCGGCGGACCACGTCGCGCTCGGGTCGGCCGTGCTCGGCCGCAGCGCGGCGGACACACCCTCCGTCGCCTAGGGGTCTGAATGCAGTGATATCCCCCAAATTCATCGAAGTCTGGTGTCTTAGACATCTGTGTCGGACATGGAAGAGGCGAGTGCCGAAGCCAGAATCGGATATAACGAAGGTGAAAGTTCTAAATTAATTAGTTGTTTCTTTGACGGCACCTTACGATAGCACCACCTACGACAAAGGTCTTTCTCTGTGCTAAATTAACTACCGAAACGAACTGCGATCTACTCCTAATATTACGTGTAGAAAGTAATGTCGAACTGCTGGTTCCTGAAAGAAGATTGAAGAGTAGACAGATATGAGGGATACGAGGCAGTCCGAGCAGACAGATACGATAGACCCGAGTCATGGGTTGAGGATTCCGCTCAGGATCGAATTTGTTCCAGGATCAATATTTTCGAGTGCTACCAGTGGCTTGTCATGTCCGACCGTAACGGTTCCAGGTTCGCAGAGTTTTAGGATGGGGTCGACATTCGGCGCTAGGCAAGCCTCCCCCGGCGTCCCCAGGATGTCGTGATTTAGTCGTTGCAGCTCGTCCGGGTATGAAGCGAGCAGAGACAGGACTATCATCTGTTTCGACGATTTCCAATGTAGAAAGGGAATCAAGTTGTTTGAGATGAGTGGCAATTTCGAGTGCTCCTTCCTGTATGGAGGCGTCAGCAAGAGTGGTAGAACACGAACGAACATGAGAAATACCGAACTCGCAATCCATTATTCAGAGAACCTTAATGCGAGGTAGATGTGTAGCGACGCCCCCGAGAATAGTCGAGGCCTCAAGAGGGTCGGAGGTGAAAATAGCCATGAGTTCGTCTGGCAAGGCGATCTTGCCGAGGTGCAGCAGGGGCGCTTCGACGTCCAGATCATCGCCGTACCATAGGAGGAACACCGAGGCAATGGTGCTGCTATCATCAGGACCGAAAGCGGAGACGAACAAACGGAGCCAGTGTAGGTCTTGAGATTCGACAGAACTATGGGATCCAATTGTGCGGGCGGACCAGTAAGACTGCGAGTGAGAGGCAGGTATATTATGTTTGGATGCTGGTTGAGAAAAGCGGACAACAGGCCCGAATATTGGGGCTGTACGGTGTATAACAGTGTGGAGAGGTTGGGAAAATGGCCATTGCGGAGTGTCTCCGTAAATTCGACGTCGGTAGGAAGGAGGTTGAGATAATTGAGCTGAGGGAGCTGGGAGAGAGCGGCGGTAATGGCTTTCACTAGGGTTTGGAACAGTTATCTGACGCATTTTAGTTATTACTGCTTGTGAAGATTCATCATCGTCTCACTCACAAGCGATGGTCTTCATCGTAATATGCGAGGGAAAATCGCCGCACATGGTGAGATAGCGAAGAGCCGGAGTGCTGTTTCATCGTCCGGAGAAAAGCCTCGATCTGGGGGACGGTAGTGAGAGATACGCTGCGGCAAAGCAGTGGCGATGTTACGCAGCAGACGCGAGGTCCTACAAAATGCGAGAAGATCTGGTGCCGAGCAATTCGTCATTACAGCTGTCAGGATTTCGTTGGTAATCCACCTGATAAACGATTTGGATGCTCTGGCAGCTCTAACCATACCCGCGTATGGTGCGCAGTGGCGGGAGAAGAGGGAGCGTAGTGACTGTGACAGTCGCATGATGTGACAGCACGCGCCGGGCGGCATGCACAGAACACAGATTTGGATGAACGCATCTACGTCAATAACTTTCCGAAATGAATTTATCATTTTCTCTTGTACCGATACTGCCATGTCATGCTATTCCCGCACTTTGGCTATTCTTCCTTCAAAGTTGAATAGACGATCTCCGAGTCGGGCGTCTCGGGGCTAACTTATACGGACGCATTTAGGGCTATTTGAGTAGTGCTGCAGAGGTAAAATGCATTATAGACGGTATGGGATCTGTTGTGAGCTCGTCAAGTTGCACTCAGTTTGTCTTCCCGACGTTTTCGGCTTTTTAAGGGTGTGTTCGGATCATCCTGACAACAGGATCAGGATCAGGATCCAAGATTGGCGACACGGTCCGGTAGCGTAGTCACAGTCGTCATGTAGTGAATCCCTTTGTCTTTTCCACCCCGACGTATCCTCCTCGCTTCCATGCTCAACCTTAACACCTCAGCCAGCTTGTAAACCAGGTCCAGCACCCCCTCGACACCGCCCGTGTTTGTGGCAAAGCACTGGGCAACATCATCGGCGGCGTCATCAGCAGGCGATGCAGTGTCAAGGCTCAAGATGTGCTAGTCTCTGTGAGCCGTTCTCTTGATGTATTTGGTGAATGAATGCCAGTGGGCACCGCAACCCATGACCTCACGGATGTTCTTCAGTACCAACTCCAGTCCCGAACACCGTACTCGTGCACTTGAAATTGTTCACGGGGAGCGGTGGCTCCAGCTCCCTGACTGAATCCGACTTAGAGGTCCAGTTGGGAAGGGCAGATGGCAGATGAGTACATGTCGTGGGCACATGAGGCCTTGCTGGAGCACAAAACATGGGTTTGTATGGCACTCGGGTATGCCCCAAATTACTGCAGAGATGTACCAGCTCCCAGGTAGTTTAGTAAATCAATCTGCATTTCATCCTCATCGCCAGGAGCCCTGGAGAATGCAGAGAAATCCAAAAATACAGGTGGTAAGGCATTATCTAACATTATTATTCGTTCTTTAACAAGATGGTAGAAATGCTGTGCTCTTTCCCCTTATATCCATGCTCCTTCTCGCTTTCTCCGCCTTTCATCCAGCATTAACTCCTTTGGCTTTTTCTTCTTTTCCACGCTACCTCAGACAATTTGAACCCATGATCAAACCATGCGCTAAATTAAGTAAGCGTTCTTTAACATTTTGCTCGTTTGGCTGTGCACTAGCTATATAGAAAGATACAGAGGGGCAGGTGAAATAGGAGGGTGTCACGGCGGTGTAGAAAACAAATTACCAAGGCTGTGGAACACAGGGGTTGGTCTCGGGGGCGCAAGAGCACCCCTGGATGACGCTGGGTGACGCGACGGGACACGTTTGATTAGTGCACGATCCCACATGAATAATCTGACATCCCATTTGGGTTGTCACAAATTTCTGAAATCACCCATCAAATTTTTGGCATTTGTGAGATTGCCGAGGATTTGGAGGGCTGCAAATACGCTCTAATATCCGTGTATAATCATCCTCCTTTTGCTTCCCCTCTGCTCTTCCTTTTGGTCCTTGGATTAACCCCTTCCATCTTCGGTTTTCTGTCCTGTGCAGCACAGCCGTTCCATTTGCGACACGACAAGTGACCCATGCGCAGTTCTTTTCTCCGCAGCACGCAATTCACGCAGTTGATTTCGTTTCTTTAATCTTTTGCCAAAACTCACTGATGGAATGTTCTACCATCAGCTTCTTAGGCTCCATTTACATTCCTTGCATTCTGTGTCCCGCCTTACAGCCTATTTCCACACCCAATGGAAGCGAGGATTCCATTTTGCAAGGCGGTGTCTGTCAAATAATTTTACAGCCTCGAGCTATACCATTTCCAGAGTTCTCTGCTCCTCCACCATCCTTCCACTGCTGTGCATGTGGAGCCACGTCAACGTATATCTACTGCCCGGCGTCGCGTCCCCTCGGCGCCTTTCGCTTTCTCCCCCCATCTCTCTGCTCCCAATCGTCCTAAACCCCCCGGTCTACATACCTCAATCATCATCAAGTGTGAATGAGCACCTAATTCGCAAGCCTGAAGAACGCCAACAGAACTTCCGTTCAAGCATTCAAGATTTTCCCCTCAGGAATCAAGTGCACACTTGATCTCGCCCTCTTGACCATGGCTTTTACTGTGACTCCATGCTGCAAGTGCGGCTCACGCCGTGTTCGTCCATCGTTGCCAGAATCGGCCTGCAAAGCTTCTCTGCTGGCTTCCGACGCAGCTGCACCTTCGACTGCGCGGTTCGCACAGGTAACATAATCCATGCTAACCACGGCTTCTGAGCTGACCATTGGGGTAGGTGCGTATACTAATTCCCAGCTAAACCTTCACGTCGTCCGAGTCGTCGCCTCTGCGTGCATCCCAGTTGAGTTGTTTCATCTTTGTTCCTTGACAAGCTCTGATGGTCAGGATGTTCGTTCATTATCCTTACAGATTCCACACTCACACATCGTGTCAGTCATTATGACCATTCGCATGCGCCCCTGGATCTCTCCCATAGAATGTCTCACTGGTAAGCCCGCTGCTGTAATTTATTTTTCCATAATGTCATCGAGCTCCTGGATCTAGAGCCGACCGAGCTCACATATCACTACACTTTGTCGTTCCGGCGGATTCCAAGGTGCACTGCGTTACTGTCTAATCCCATGGTTATGTTGATTTCTTGGTCCAGGTTCCGTGATGGCGTGTACTGAAAGACATTCAACTCTGAAACTAAAATAAGCACGCTCGCAAACATGAGTCCACTTACCACGTTTCACCATATTTGATATTTACACTTCCCCATGTATTAAATTATCTACCCAATGTGGCTGAGCAAGACTTCGACCTGATCCCCTTGCCGCCAAAGCGAAGCGTAGGCGTACCTTGTCTATCGTTATCTATTGTTATCAGTTGACATCAGGCAAGTTACAGTGTTCCACCGGCCAATGAAACACCACCAGTCAATGAAACACTCTGTTGTGAGCTGTTCCCTGGTGGTCCCTGGCTCAATTGCAGATCACACTCAAGTACAATACATAAAGCACCTTCTGCCAATTCCAATAATTGATAATGGATCTGGGAGAGGAGAAATAGCTTGAGATCAAATCTTGATTTGGCAGAAGATTTGATCCACCAGCCACTGAAACAGTCAATTTTGACTGGTAGTCACTCATGCCTGGCTGAATCAATCTGAAAAATTTGGGTAGATGCAGTTACATGATATACAACATGTTCTACCTCCTCAGAGTTTTCAGAAAGGGAACAAAATTGTAGATATCAGGTCCACAATTTAGCTGTTTCATTGACTGGCGGAACACTGTACCACCCAGTTGCCGATCCTGGATCCTGATCCTGATCCTGTTGTCAGGATGATCTGAACGCACCCTAAAAAATGACATGTAATTTTCTCTGTGCAGATCTTTGGCCCAGGAACATATTTAGGAATTTATCGATCATTTATACGCTTGAGCAGCGAGGGGTTGCCCCGCAGTGTGGCAGTGTTTGAAAATTGTTTGTTCCAAGTAGAGTATTAATTAATTATTTGACTGGACGGGACGGGTGAGTTAAGAATTGAGCACTCCTATTTCGACACTGGCCAAAATTTGGCGTGACAACCCCAAAATTTCAACATTTCCTACAAAATTTTTCGCTTTTTTGCATCTTTCAGGCCATTTTATCTGCACCGTGACCAGTGGCAGGGCCGCCGTGACACGTGACCGTAACCAAAGTTCGACGTCGACATCGACACAGGGTCCGTGACCCGTGACTGTCGATTTGAACGAAAAACCCCAGTAGTGGGAAGGCTCCACACCCCTATCTGTGATGGGTGGTTTCAATCCAATTGGGGATGCACACCGTCCCGTAAGTGGGGCTGGCGGTCAAACTGCGAAGACGAGACGGTTGCGCCCGCTCATAAACGGCCGTCTTTCGGGTTTTTTAAACACAGCGACGGCGCGGGGCGGGAAACAAAAACGGGTACGGCCGTGGAAATGCGGAACGGTTTTTTCAGCTGAGATGTGACCCACAAATTGTGTGCGCAAGTGGCAGTGAGCGATTCTTAACTTGTTTTTCATGATGAATAACCAAAGCATAGGTTTTATCGCATTCAGGATTGATTCAAGACCAAAATCAAGCGACGGGAAATGAACGGAAAACATGGAGAAAAACATCCCAAAGGAGGTCGGCACCCCTGGTGCCGATCGGAGTTCTACCCTTCCACTGGAGACTCCTCGTTCCCCGAACAGCTGAAACAGGCTGAAACCACATTTGAAAGCGGGAAGACGTACAGAACGACCATCGGAGAACGACAGGCCGACTCCTCGGTAGGGACCGGCACCGTACCGCATACGCCGGATAGAATACGGCCGATTTGGGGCCTTACGGGATGATTACGGTGCGGTTCGAGGAGCCGTAATGAGCCATATACGGGCGTCGAGAACGACGTCGAGTGAAGGTTAGTTGTGTCCAAAACTGTCCAAAACACTGTATTGTCCATTCGCCTCCTATTGCCCTAGTTGGCGCGATTCACAACCAGTGCTGAGTCGATTGGTACTGTTTCAGAAAGCTTGATCGACGGTGGCGTTAATGTTTCCAATGTGAATCGAACAAATCGGGGAATAACCCAACGACCCTGACCTATCTCCAAGGTGAAAAATAATTATCCGCATCTCGGAATGGACTCAATTTAATTGGTAGGAGTTGACTGGAATATTTGCGCATATTTCTAGGCGGCATCATTTTTTGTTCAACTTCAAGCATTGGACCTTCCGTCATTTTGACAGCTTGAACGTGCCATTTCACGATCCACGTCTTATTGGTCTTGATTTTATTCACTTTCTTCCGCGTGACAAGGTAGAAATTTAAAAGCAATTATGTTCATTGTTCTCCTCGGGCCAAATGTTCATTACTATTTTATTTTCCCCTCCGCCACTCTGATATGAATATGAATAACTTATACAGCGAGAGAGGCCGTATACATTTGATCTTCCCAAATATTATTTGACTCCGTACGGTCCGATTTGGAGCGAAATGACTGATTTTCAATATGTTCTCTCTATCTCCGCAGAACAAATGCATTTACACAGGTTTTTAAGATAGTGACTGTAATCTATGCAGGGAAGACCCTGAATATTGTTCCTAGTTCCTATGCAGGCCTCAGCGTGTATTGCGGTCGCCGGGAACCGAACAAGGCCCGATGGGTTCAGATTTGATCCGAGTTGTACCAAATCACTAAAGTGACAGGGTCGGCTTTCAGCGCTCTATCCATATTCAGGCTGCTGTCATGATTCATACAGGCCGTACTTAAGACTGCCAAGCGGAAAACTGGTTACTTCATCCCTCTCGCGATGTCTCGCCCCGCCCTTGACACAGTTATCGGGTACAACTTTCTTCGCTCTCCTTACTCCCTGGTTTGATAGTTTTGTTTCGACTTGCAGGGCACTTCTCGTTGAGACCTGGGCAAACTCCGTGAGCACTAGATTGTATTCTACCAGCACGACCTCAAGTTTGGCCCAGTTTCTGTATATGGCCGAACTCATTCAGGTCATGTACTACTTTAAACATTTCAAGCACGACGGCTGGAAGTTGAAGGTATTTCCTTCTTCCTTGAAACTTGTTTCTCCTGGATTCATTTTTGTACAGACGCTTGTATGGGTCGCTTTCTTACTTGACACTGTTTCCACATTGGGCGACTATGCCGGCGTGTATCTCGTAAGCGTTCACATTCTGCGCTTTACAAGCTCAGGCTGAGCGCCTTAATAGTACACAACAAGTCATGCTGGTATGTTTCAGATTATAAACGGCGTGAGTGACCGCCTACAGTTTACAATGTAGGCGATCTCGTGTACCTTGCTGACCAGCACTGGGTACGTCAAATAGCAGGAACCTCAGGCGCGGAATAACTGCCACGTTGTAGCCCGTCCCACTGCACCTCTTCACCTCCGGCGTGAGTGCTGTCCTAGTCCAGAGCTTTCTAGTCGTCCGATACTGGCGGTTGTGTGTTTCACCCTTTCTACCGCCCGACCTCTTTCAAGAGTATCAATCTAGCACCAGAAATATCCTTGTTACTCTTATAAATTTCCTCTTGATCATTGTCACAGTACGCCAGCGTTTGTCTCCTTGCGCACCACATCGTACTCATTGTCCGTCGTGCACAGTTTGGAGGCTCATTCGCATGTGGCATGACGATCGCGATGTTCCCCGCATTCAAGCAGCGCAACAAGGTCGCGATCCCAGTATCGTACGTGCTTCACCGTGGCTATAGCCATGAAGCTCTGCTCTTCATGCAATCATTCCCCTTCGTTTCATCAGTATCTTGCTGGTGGGCGAAGCCGTGGCAGACCTCAGCATCGCCGCGGCACTGCTCTGGCAGTTAAGGAAGGCCAGGAATTTAGCGGGGACACGGAGGTGCGGAATACCATGACGCTGATTGTGAAGAATCATATGGCTCATAATCTTGGCCGTGACACTTAATAGTGTCCTGAACCGGCTGGTGGCATTGACGATCCAGACCGGGACAGCGACGGCCACAATTGCGGTGGCGGCTCTGATTGCGTGGGTCCCACATGCTGCTAAGATTCGTCATCATCTTACAAGATCGAACCGCGTTTGCTATTTTAGGTTTCTGTTGGATCCGGAGAGCAATGGTCCGTTGTCCGAGTTCGTTTAATGTTGCGCGGCAGGCCCATCTGCGCTTGACAGTCTCCGTGGGTATTGGGTACACGCTTGGGCGCATGTACGTGATCAGCATGGTACGCTGGTTCTGTGTCTGGATTAGTGGAGACGTGGTTCACCATACCTTAGCTCGCGAATCTCAACGTCCGGATTTCTGGCAGGTCTGCGTTCGTGGCCAGTGGTAGCGTGTCGTTCCCTAACGGTCCCGGCATCATAACCACCCCCTCCATTTTCACTGATGACTTCAGTCGTAGTCGTGCGTTGTTTCAGTTCACTTTTATTCCGTTCGAGGGACTGAGTTCGTAATATAGATTTCCGCCGCACGGTGAGTCCACATCCATCTACGCCTTCTTTGGCTTCTTTGACAAGTTTTGTATATCCATCTGATTTTTCGACTGTTCAGGTTGAGGTTAACCCCCCCGGGGGGATAACATTCGCGAGCATTTATATGACCTCGTCGAAGAAGCCTTGACATACAGAATGCAATGTGCTAAAACCCTTGGTGATGTTAGTCTCACAGCGGAAATAGAGATGACGGCCAGCCATTTGCTCAGGAAAAGTCGGGGTTGTTAGCTATGTGATTACATGACTGCACATACTTGGCCGACCATTAAACTAGTGCACGTATATGTAACTGAGACCGAGTCAGTGTTACTGTTCGGAACTGATGTATAATGTTTCTTCGTGCATTTTTCTATGTTAATCGTGCCACAAGTGCGCAGGATCATGTACTGACATGTATGAAGGCAGATCGGCCCCAGTCCCTTCAACCTCGGCCGCCGGCAGGAGCTCGTTCCAGTTGTCCTGTTTGTAGCTTGTGAAGATACAGACAAACTGCTTGAGCTCTTGGTTGACACCTTCTATTTGGCTGTCGGTATCCACTGGAAGTCAGTCTAGAACTACTACCATTCAACCTATCCTTCACCAAGCCTTTCAATATGACCTTGCGCAAGCTCCCAATTCCTGCCAATTCTAATTTCGGAGCAAACTGCTGCATTCGAGGTTGATACTTGCTGGCAGATAATTCGGTCCACCATTTTCTGTGAATATTAAAATTGCGGCGGGCGCTGTTTGATATGCCAATGCACTGGAGTTGAGATCAAGGCACCTACTGCTACATTCCGGGTCGTACATCGAAGGTGGAATCCATGACACAGTACACCAAGTCATGGAGCTATCTCGACTGAAATCAAGACCAGTAAGCAGACTGCCTCGAACATAAGTGTGATCTTACAGTCTAAGACAGAATCCGCACCGTGTGCAGGCTGAGTAGCGTTCTCAGGACGCGATCGAGCTCCGCTCGTTGGGCCATCCGTTGCCCAGCTCCAGTGCCATCCCCGTACTCGACCTCCGCTTCGACAGTCAGCTCCTCGAGTTGCGGCGCATCCAACACGCATCCGAGCAGACATGCGGTTATGGATATCACTGTGTCCGCAGAGCAGAGTGTCGGCGCACCGGCGTATGTCCATACGGTAAAGCCCGGTGCACGGATATGGATTGTACGCAGTCCCGTCGTCAAACGCGTCGCAAGCTGCGTGATCGGCGAGTCCCGCCAGAAGTCGAGCACGAGCGTGCGGACTCCGGGACCTGCGGCGCGGAGACACGCATGTATCGCTTCAGAGGCTGCTTTAGACTCCATCAGTGTAAGGTGGACGGTGTCGAGCGCGGGAGGCGCGAGTAACGCGAGGATGGGAGTGTTGTATTCGGGATAGCGGACGTGCACCGTGCGCAGAAGCGCAAGCGGAGCGCGCTGGTGAACGGTAAAGAAGCCGTCAACGCTTTCCTCCTCCGTTACGATGGGCCGAACCTTTGCCGCGATTTTCCGACGGATGAAGCGGGGAAGGGTAAACACGCGGCGCAACCTTTCTACAAGACCAGACCTCGGGGGCGGAACATAGCTGTTGACCTCCAGTTCAATGTACACTTGCAACTGTATCAGGAGCCTCCAGTCCCCCGTCAACCGCAGGGTGGTGAACTCGGGGAATTGTCCAAGAAGCTTAGGCAAGTATGTCTGCGTCCAATCGGCCGTGTGGTCCATCGTGAGACCAACAGTGATTTCGCGCACGTAAGGCCGAATGGTTGCGCTCCTGAATGCCCTGACGCTCGTGTCGTTGTATGGAGAGTTGCGGTCAGGATTGATGAAGATCGAGGAGAAGAGGATCGTCCGGCTCAATGCCAGCCAGGTGTGCGATACAAGTGCGCAGTCACATAAAGTGTGTCTATCGTCTCGAGTATCGAGCTGCCTGAGGACTTGGTCCACAATCTCGGTGGGAAGGCGAGATTCACTAATCGGGTCCGACATGGTGGTAACGAAGGACTTGGCAGTAAGTCACATGCTCGACGCGTGGATCTGATAGCCCCAATCTGATGTCGTTGAATTCCATTTCGGACGCGATCGGTCCTTGACTCCACTAAAACATGGCGGCCAAAATAATGTTTCAGGCACAGGAGATGTATACAGCTTAATGATTTCAAACAGCTGGAGTTGAGTGTACAAGGAGACGTGTCGGATGTGAATCTCCGCGCCCCCACGACTGGCCGCGATGAGTCTTATTCGAGTATCAGCAGTTCGTCAGGGATTTCATCATATAGAAAATGAATTCAACGTCTGTGCAGTAATGTATTGAGCATCTACGAGAAGATTTCCATCGACGCAATTCCATGTATCTACTTCACCGGCGTTGACCAAGGGTCTGCCAATCAGCGTCAGCCGGCTCTGGACTCGCTCAACGTCCCTTCCCTGAGACGATTTCTCGAACAGTGGTTGCGCCTCTCTCCACAACCCTGCCGCCATAGCAGAATTTCCCCTTTTCTCAGCCAGCAGACAGTGCGCTCGGCTGCGGTGAACATCCATCGCTGTAAAGCCCTCTAATGCCACAGCGAACAGATTGTGCGCGGTTTCGTCATCTTCGGTGACGATAAACATCTCCCCGAGAGACTGGAGTGCTTTTTGGAGATGCAACTTCTGTTTCAGTCGATGTGCATGCACGAGATACATCACAGTGCATGCGAAAACCCAGTCGCTGTCCTCTTTGCTCCACTGCGAGATGTCCGCCAGCCGTTCCAGACAATAGGTTACGACTTTTTGGTCCTGATTCCACGACGACTTCAAGCATTGGTGCGTTGGTCGAAATATCGCGGTCGCTCTGTCGAGGTTCGGAAGCACATCCCCGTATGCCCCAATCAGCGCGAAGCCATGGCTATACGTGTTGTTCTGAGGAGTGTTGTCGATGAGTTGGACGTGAATACTGCGGGCCTCCGCATATTCGGACTTGAGTAGATGGACCTCTGCCCTCGAGCTCAAGATGCTGTCCGAAGCGGCAGACATGCCACAGAGCTCCATGAGGTCCTTCGCCCTCTGAAGACGCAAGATACTGCTCTTATAATCCCCGAGAGCCGTCGAGCACAAAGCCTCCGAGCCAAACGAATTCGCTTCCTCGTATATGTTAGCCGCCAATGCAGCGAGCCTCTGGGCTTCGCGAGCGTGAATCCGGCCAGCGCCGTAACTACCGAATTGGAAATCAATTTCGGCAAGAAGGTTCAAGGTGGTTGCGGTTTGTCGATATTGTGTTTCGAAAATTCTAGTGCCTTGTTGACACATTCCATGATTTTGGGCAGGTCACCTCCAGGCGCGGTGTAGTACGCAGCAAGCGTAAAATGGAATTTCCCTGTAGCAGAAAGTATGGGACACGAAAGCGTGAAGATCGACAGAACTCCCACAGTGAATGATTGGGTCGTCAATATGTTCAAGAGGCGACTTCGCCCGAGAGATGAGCGAATCAGGATTCACGATAGGATGGAAAGAATGAGAAGCAAATTGCTCTGTTATGTACTGCGTTTGCAGCCTGTGGTCCGGTGGCTGAGGAAAGACCGCAGGAGCCAAATCCATCAGGACCGTTCGGCCACGTTCACTGAGTCAGCTGAAGCGATTCAGCAAAAGCGTGAACCTGATAGTTTCCGCAATATCTGGGTGGTCGGGATTCGGCCCATCTCGCAGAATATTCTGCATGTTTCCCAAGTTGAGGATTATCGGATCGACCGTGCCTGTTGCACTTCGATTCGAGTGTAGATCCAACAACAAAAGAAGTGTTGGCGGAGAGCGCGAATGAGTGGTGTCGGAACTGGATAAAAAAGCAGCATATGCTCCCGAATAGGTACAAGCAACTTCAGTCGTTTCTTCTCGTCAATGTAGGCCAAAGAGGTGCCCAGCAACACTGCTCTGCATCCGAGAGGATCCTGGATAGGAAGTGACGCCTGGAGAAGCTCGGTATTGAGAGGCCATCTGGTAGAATCGACAACAGAGAAAGTAGGTCTCTGGCGCCAGGCAAAGACGCAACTTGAGGGTTGGATAGTGAGATCGAGATAGACGCATCCAAGCTGGACTTCCAGTCATAACCTCCAGAAAGAATGAAGGTCTTCTCGAGCTCCCAGCGGGCCAAAACGTTAGAGCATCCTTCGTAGTCGACCAGGTGCGCAATAAGATTCACGGCCAATGGTAGGTTGTCTGAGGCTGAGGATTTGGACAACATCCTTTGGATCGTGAGAATCATCGGCGATGTCGAAGAAGGTTTCCTCAGCCGCGCTTTATGACAGTGGCTCGAGGGGCTTGAGGAAAGGGCGAGTCCACTGAACTTTTCCCGGCCTTTCCGTACCCCTCATTGTGATCTGTGGTGCGTTAGCCAAGGATCTCCTCGAATAATTCGAACTTACGAGCAAATGCAGATGCGGTAAATCAGTCAGCAAGGAGAGAAACTCCTCGACGCCTCCCCGAGAGTCCCGCGTCTCCCAAGGTGTCTCGAGGTTATCCAGACCGAGGATGCAAGATCTCTTCGTCGCAAACAACTGGACAACTGGTTTCCTGAGATCCTTAGCTGGCTCCGGACCCACATAGTCACAGATCAGGGCAGCAGACTCGACGCTGTTGCCCGCCGAATCACAGGCGACGAAAAAACGCAGGTCGTATTTGCGAATGACGTCAGGATGGTACAGGGCAGCTTTGGCAAGACTCGTTTTTCCCATTCCGCCAGCACCCAGAATGGCGATTCTGGCGGAGTTCTGGTGTAGAAGTTCGAGAATACTCTGGAGTTCAGATTCGCGGCCGTGGAAGATTTTTGGCTGCGAAGGTAGCATCGAGAATGAGCCAGAGCTAAAAACGTCAGAATATATTGAATGACAACTACCGAACGGTTCATACCTCTCCTGCGACTCGTTCCTTCTTGGGTACATCTAAAAGTTGAAGTAGGTAACTTTTGGAAAGTGCATGGGCCACGTACAAGCGAAGATCGTTCGGACGCCGCTTCATCAGAAAGAGTCGAAATCAATTCCAAAAGTTCTTTACAGTATGCATGGATTCCATTTTTTCCTGCATCCCACTGGCGTTCGCCAACACCGTAAATCCCGTCTGAATCTGATGCAGTCGTGAGTCGAACACGGCTACACTACCAGACATTGCGCACCTGAAAATCGTTGAGAGCCTCCTTTAATCCGGCGCGACATTCCCCAAGCAGCGTGGTCATTTCGCTCTGGCGGAAGAAATGTTTGATCTGGCTCCCACCCTGTTGAGCCTCCACATAAGTGTGGATCTTGTGGAGCGTCCTGCCGTAACTTCAATGAGCACGACAGCAATGCCAAGAAGAAAGCGAAGGACTCGGTAAATTTGCCAATATGGTGCATCATCGCCGGAGGCAGGCTTCCTGGGGCCTCCAAATTGAGATGGAGGTTCACGCTCGCGTAGATTAGACCGTAAATGCTCTCCGTCAACTTGACACACTCATCCTTGTTCCTCGTTACATTCTGTGCTGTCGTTCAAACACCCCGGAAGGGTTTTTATGAATATTGACGATACCTGGACTCTGAGAACCAAGGACAACACTGTGTTAACGATAGCGGGAATGAATGGGGTTGCAAATGCATCGTGGAGGTCGTTCAGGAGGGATATGCTAATACCCAGACAGGCTACAGTATTCTTGAGACGAGCACCGGAAATAGTTGGAATGGAGGTCATTTTAAATGGCATGCAGGAGATTGGGGATGAGGTGGGTTAATCTGGGTAGAAAGGCGCATCCGAGCGTTGCCCCGAGTTTAAGGGCGGCGACCGGAAGATCGACGTCGATCGACAGCCGTTCCCACCGGGATCCCAAGGATAGACCGTTCATCGATGAGTCAACGCCAAGGGGATCTGCAGTGGTTGCAGTGGTTTTCAAAGGGTTCTGGCACTATTCTGGCGCGGTGAATCCGAAAGTCCTGACTGCACTGGAGGTTTTGAGCCAACTCTGAGGTTTCCCGAATTTCAAAACCTGGTTCTCGTTTAGTGTTTGCCAATACTGTACTATTTCGATCAATTCGTATGTCACGCGTCACAGGGCTCAAAATTTACGATTTTTTTCGTGCATGTCACAGGTCACCGGGGGCATATACGAAACCCTTAAACAAGTCACAGAAATGCTGGAAAAGGGCTCAAAAAACCGATTTTTCGCCTCCACGCATGTGCAGTTAGCCAGCCGCCACGGTGTTCGCACCAACTAGTGCTGTCCATAATACGATATTGATATGATTTTTGCCATATCATATTATATCTTTATCATATTATGCCCTCAGCCTCCATATTGTATTTGTATTATATTATCTGTATATGTATTAATACGTATTAGAATATATCAATAATATATTAATAATATTCCGCAAGGTTAATGTTCTGAGCAGTTCTGGAGTTGAGACCCTGGAAAAGTTCATATATCAACTATTCTTCTGCTATAATACATAGATAAGTTCTCTTGGCAGACCAAGATCTCTAGTCACTCCAGGATTGCAAGAATCTCCAGTGCATGAATGTTTGATAGGGGTAAATTGCCCTTTTGAGCTATTGTTTGGAATTTGCCGCTTTTTTCAGTGGTTTTCGGGCCTGCTGAGGCCAGAAATGATTTTCTCATGGCCCCGATAGGATCAGCTCATCGAAAATGTTGCATGATCTGAAATTTTATGGCCTACCATAATACAGAAATAATATGATAATATGCTGAGCACCGTATCATATTATATTCATATCATATCATATTATATTACACCATATTAATATTATGTAGGTTGTCCCAAGGCCATATCGTATTCGTAGTATCATTAATATATTAATAATATATTATTTCGTATTATATTAATGGACAGCACTAGCACCAACTATCAACTTCGCTGATCAGGTTCTTCTGCCTTTCCTCTCCCTCTCACGACTCTGTGTTGACCACAGTTTTTGTCACTTGACAGACATCCAGTCCTATTTTGGCTTGGTTTCTGATCAAGTATTGCTTTAATCTATTCTAAGTGTGCCTGGTGGCAGCTAGAAAACACATTAGGCATATGTGAGGGCTTGAATTTGCGACTGATTTACGAAAAAAAAAAGTGTCACACCTGCCCCGACCGAAGTATGAAATCTAAATTTCGTATCCCACAGTCACAGGTCACAGGCCGGTTCGAATTGATCGAAATAGTACAGTAGCATATCAATGGAAGATAACAAGAGAGGCACGTAGACCGAACCAGACCGAACAACTCTGGGGTGCGCGGACTCTCGCGAGCTCCACCGTGGCATACTCCCATCGAGCAGCATCTCCTGGAAGTGGGGTCTAATTATCAAGGTCTTCGATATAGCTCCTTCTCAACGAAGTCAGATAGGGTCGTCGAAGGTGGAGATTTTCTTCTCGAGTTCAGTGGTTCACGGTAGTGAACGCCAAGAAATTCTCGCTCATGTGGCGTAGGCTCTACCTCTTAATCTGCGTCCAATTAGGGAAGATTGGGATTGATCAGATTCGTACCTGCAATGTTCTCACTGCATCCGTCCGAGTCGGATGCGGAAGAATTTATGGGGTCCAGGCATATGGAAATAGACAAGCGGTGGATTTAGAAGATACCAGCGGAGCTCGTGGGGAATGGAAACCGAGTTCTGTGTCGGCCTTGTCAATGAGATTTCTGGAACGAGCGTCAAGCAGGGTAAGATATGACTACCCTCCGAGTGAGACGAGTGAAGACGCGACTGTGAGCTGACACGTGCGTCCAGAGGCATTCAGTCTGCGGTTCGCGGAGAGGGTGCGGTTGCAGTGCGCCACTGCCGCCTTCACATTCGCGATTTTTCTGTTCTGAGCCACTGACAACCGTGGGATTGATCGCCGATTCCGGCTGATTCGGCAAACCATTTGCACGAAAAACAAAAAGCACGGGGCACGAACACATTTCACAGAGCACTTTATTTTCGGTGAAAAAAGCTTTTATAGGACGCAGGTGAGCAATTCTTATGGCGCCGTCGCTACCACGATTGAGCGTATAAGTATCCTAAATATGTCGAGATGGGTGACATACCTGAACGGTACAAACTACCGAGGTACGAGGTTCAACTGTTTGTAGTGTCTGTCTACGAGAGACTACCTGAACGGCAGGTGTAGCCATGGGAGGCGCATATGCACAAGGAGTGGGAGAAGCGTCGGATTCTCAAACCCCGGAGAGACAAGAAAGTTGATAATACCCAAGTCTCTCGTAGACAGACGCTATAACAAATGTGTGCTCGCAAGCTGGCATGTTATAAGTAGTCTGTTGACTAAGGTGAGTGTTTGATCGGTGATGGCCTTATTATATAATCACAAAAGTTCATGGCCACAAAAGCCACCAAGCACCATTTCTGTCGCACATTTGGCCAAAATTCCACTTCGCACTATCTATTGGAAAGGAAAAGAATGGACTTCCGATGCCTGTTCCCCGCCGGAACACCGTAATGATGTGAAAGTTGTCATTTTCGCGGTATTGGGATTCCATGATGGGCGAGGCAAAAGTTGGCATTCTGACCCGACAGATCTGTTGAATACTTGCTTTTAAATGATTTGGCTTCTTAAAGCTTTCTCCAAAGGTGACTCAGGCAGAGACGGAAAGGAACCGAGAATTCAAAGTCTGACGATTATGGAATAACTTCATCACCAATCAAGCCCCACCTGATAAACTCCAGACTGACGATTCCCATAGAGAGCTCGAGAAGTTGTCTCCGTGACAATAATTTGTCGAGAAGAGCCCCATTCCCATTCCACGGTGAGGTGCTGCGAAAAGAATTCTGGGTGGGTTCGACATGATCGACTTCCGCAGAGACTATACCCGGATTCTTATAGACCAAGGACCAAGGTTTCAATGCAGAAAATCGGACCAGATGAGAACCGGACTCGTATAAGGATCGTCCCAATATAGATAAGTGCATTTGTTTCAAATACCTCAGGTTCAATGTCGGGCAGAAAATCAGGCTGGCTGTCCATGGGCGAGTGGAAGTAAATGGGAGGTGATGGGGAGAGAAGAGCCGCATAAGCACAGCCACGTTTGTCGGTATCAATGCCGCATGATTCCGTGATGCCATCATCGTTCAGTAGAACAAGTTGAGCCGTGCCAACATACCACTCGTCCTCAGGCCAATAAATTCTCGGAAAGACTCCCAATGCGACTGTGCACTCTGACATGACTATGCAACATATGTGGCACTTCAGGTGCCAATCTGCCACTTCAGTCTTCTTGCCTAAATAATATTCTTCGACGTCGCGAGAATCCATTGTCCTAAAAAGTTTCCAGATGATTATCATTGTGCGACTTGCAATTTCCCGGTCCGAATCGGATATTTTGCAGATCTTAGGGCTGGATCCAAACGTTGCTCAAAATTTACAGATGCGCCCGCCCAAGATGCGACAGCAGACTGCTGCCAAATGTTCCTCTGACAGTTTAGATGTTTGCATGACAGATCTATGGTTAGTCGAGAGGTAGAAGTTGAGGTCGCTCGGGCTCTGAGGATACGATTCGTCGGTCACCTGGCGAGAATGGTGCACACGTTGCAAATAGTGATTACCAGCAAGGTGGACACTATTGGACGTTCTAATCTTCAAGTTGGGGAGCCAAACAAAGCACTGCAGCTACAGATTCTACGAGAATTACAAGCAAAGTGCACCAGAGACGGTCAACGGTGGTCTGAGCTTCAGAAGAAATTGAACTAGCCCACGTGACCCACCCGCGCGTCGCAGCACGCCAAACCTGGACAAATATGTTCGATCTATATCAGCAGACATTAGCTCAGATATTGGCTCACCGTTGTGTGCTCCTTGGGGAAGTCGGTACTTGAGAGCTTTCCCGGCCTGTGCGGGATACCATATACGCCGGGACAACGTCTGTCTATCCACCGATCATCTGCGTGCTCGGATTCCCGTAAGTTAATCACCCAAGTGTCAAGAAGATCACGGACGATCACGCATAATCACGGAGAGTGTACACCAATCTGAGAAATTGACAGCATGGCTGCTTATATGTTCGCTTCGACCTCCTCCGCCGAGTTGGCCTTGAACTTCCAATATGGGCGTAATATTGCGATGCGATGCGATTCGATTCCCAGCCATCTAAAAGTTACGATGCATTCAACAGTCCTGGTCGAGCGGAAAATTGGTCGGCTGGTTCCAGGCGTGTACATGTGTATGAAATCCTTTATTGCGGTCAAATCAATGCAGTCCAATCCAACCCACGTCCATATGTACAGTAATCTGGTACCCGGGTGGTTCGGGATTTACGATTCTGCGCGGCCCGTAGTCGTTTGCCGTCTTGGGCCGCCCCGAACCGCTCCCTCGCCTAGGCCTGAGGTTTTGAATTGAAACGCAACTCGCCAATTGCCATCGCCCTTTGAATCAAGCGAATCCAACCGACTTAATTATCACTAGGTCACTCCTTCCGTGATGATTATCACAGGCGCTCCGAGTTGTCCATTCGCCGCGATGCTGGCTCCGGTGCAAGTTGAGGTTTGATAGAGGAGAGGTAACTGGTCATCGTTTCGCGTGGCCGAGCCTAGGTTGAAAACGGACAGAAATGCTCCCAGTGCTAAGAAGGTCGTCCCTCACATTTATGTAGTCGCCGAGCGACTTGGTTGCTAGATTAGAACCTCGCTCCATTCAGAGGACAGTCCAAGTCGATCTTTGATGGTGATAACCAACTTACTTGCCACGCGTGGGAATTACCGGGCTGTTCGGAAAACCGTGCGGTAATGTTCGAGTTTTCAAGTAATGCAACGATATCCGAAAGTCTGCCTGCAGTACAGAAATGACTATCTGCCGCCTGTTCGCTCCACATTGTTGATGAAAGACGCCAAAGCGGTAGAAATATTGCAGCTCAACTTAAGACTCGAGATCGGACGTCGTATCTAGATTTGGCTTATTAGGGGTGGGATCCTCCGGGAAGCAAAAATGTCAGGCTATTCTGATTTCGGCGGGCAATGATCTTCGGGGAAATTGATGGTTGCGCACATCCTAAGGCTCTGATCGAGTCTGATGGTCGACCTGTGTGCAGGTGGCCTCTGAATATGATATATCAGGCATCGGTGTCCAGAACCTCAGCGCCCATAATGGAAAGTCCTCGTACCCCAGGCAAGGTCTCTGGGCTACTCCGTCGTGCGCGTCGTCTCACCGCCGACTTCACGGGTACAAGTTCCCGTGCGCGTCGTGCATCGAAGGCGACGGGTTCCTTGGCGTATGACGTCATTCCGCCCGAACTCTGGCTGAAGGTGTTCAGCCACATCCCTCTCTACCTCCTGGCATCCGTGACCCTCGCCTGTCGCTCCTTCCGATCCCTCGCACAACCACTCCTTTTCACCACCATTGTGACCCACCCTGAGCAGGGTTCATCCCGCGGCGCGCAAACTTCCAAGTACCGCAAGCGTGTTGCGGAACGCTTGGAATTTTTCTTCTCCCGTCACATCGCTCCCACCGTGTGGGAGTGCAAGATATCCCTCGCGTCCCCGGAGGAGGATAATGACCTCATTGACTTCATCTTCGACGCTCTGCCCCATCTCCCCACCCTCACAACCCTCGAATGCCGCCACGTTCGTCTGACCCCCGAACGGTTGGCCACTCTGCACAACTTATGTCTCACTACAATCACCTTGGAACTGTGCTTTGGGGAAATCAGCGACTTCACTGTCGCCCCTTCAGTTCCGCTCCAAGAAGTGACGTTCAAATACCACGACTCATCCCTCATTGCGAGCCCTTGCTCCATCTTCCTGTCCCCAACTCGCCTGGAAAGCCTCCACGCCACTACCATCTCGGTCCTCTCCAGCATCGCGCGTTCGGAGACATTCACGAAGCTGCGCACGCTGGACCTCCCGATCGAGTGCCTCGCAACCACGGATTTTCTTCCCGCGCTGCTCCGGTGCCCCGCCGTCGAGCACCTCGCCCTACACACCGGCGCGCGCTCCCTTCCCCACTCGTTCGAAGCCCTCCCGCCCGGCGTCCTCCCCCTCCTCAATTCCTACCGCGGCCCGCACCACCTCGCACCCGCCTTCCTCGGCGGACGCACCCCCGGGCCCCACCACGTCGACATCCCCCGTCCCGCCCGTCCACACACCCTCGGCGCCTCCCTCGCAAAACTCCCCCGCACCGTTCGCACCCTCTCTTTCGCCCTCAGCACGCCCGACATCCCCCCAACCCTCCTCCCGACCCTGCACTCGCTCTTCCCCACCCTCGCCTCCCTCTCCATCTTGCAGCCCGCGCTCTCGTCGCGCGCTCTCAAGACGTTGCTCCTCGGACTCGAAACAGAATCTCGTTACACATCCGCCCTCACGGACCTAACCCTGCGCGCGCAAGGCCGGGACAAATATGGCTTGTGGGTCCCCCCCGCCGAGTCCGCCGCAGACGCGCGGGCGTGCTTTGCCAAGGTGCAGAGTGCGCTGGTGAAGACGTACCCCGCAATTGAGCGGGTGCGATTTCATCACGGCGCGGAGCAAGCGAGCGTGGCATGGACCCGCGATTTGGGGAGCGGGGGATGGATTCAGGTCGAGAGTGGGTGATTTACATTCATTTGTGTCGACCAATGGAGGGATTGTCGCATGGGGTCGAACATTGTATATCATCATAGATGTAGCATCTGTACTTTCTTTTTGATGGGACAACGCCTTGGACGTTTCATGCACACTGACGAACCTACCGACCGCTCAAGCACGAGCTGAACCACAAAATACTGGGGATCAAAGCAAGAGGGGCAGGAGGAATATCAAAGAACGAGTTTTCAACAAGCCGAGGTGCCGTGACAAGTCACCGCGCGGCCAACTGAAGAAGCGGAGGTATGGGGTACGAGAACGGGGGCGTAGGCGTGATGCGAAGGCGAATACGAGGACGTAGACGAGAGCGAGGGCACGAGTATTTCGAGCAGTTGACTTGGGGGCAAAAACCGAAGTGTATTTTGTGAAAAGAATCCTAAGTATTTATACAGTTTACGGAGATGGATGAATGGAGCATAGATAAATAAATGGAATGCTTATCAGTGCCAAGGAAGACAGCGAGGACACGGGGCCGATAGGATGAACAATGTGATGTGCAGATATATGGAAAATGGTTGAGATATGGAGGTTTGGCGAGTACCGGGATTGTTGCGGGAGTATAAAATACAAGGAATGATTAGGCATGTGGTTTGCGACCATGTGATCGTTGCCAGATGGGAAAGGCGCGTGGTACGAACGTGCGGGGCGAAGAGACGCGTCGAATAACCGAAAGTACAACAACGTCGGCAGCGCGATGGTTGACGCTGTTGCCGGGCCGATGGTGATCCGATGGGTGCTTGTGGGCGCTTAGCGTGTTGACCTGCGCGTCATCTCCTCCGGACTGAAAATGTGACTGTCCTCAGTCACTGGCCGACTCGACGAGATAAAGAAGCAAGAAGAGCAAGGAGAGGATGAGAAAGTATGGGCTCAGTAAATCATCATAGCCCAGGGTCCGAAGAACCGCGCAACCGGCGTCGACGCGTTATGCGACTTTGATGGAGGTAAGTGTCTCCGTCCTCAGCCGTCCTCCGGACTGAATTTTCGTGTGTAGGGCTGTTATTCATCGTCTTCCGTGCGTTGCGCAGTGGATGGGAGCTCGGAAATATCAAATTCCAAGTCCTCGGGGTCCGCGAGTGTCGACTGTTCAAGTTCGCGCAGCCGTTCGGTATCAATGTCCAGGAAATCGTCGAGAGGAGGGATAGTGATGGATTCACGGGCAAGGTATGGTATGACTCGAAATGCAGCGATGGGGCGATGGAATACTGACCCGTCACGTCCTCCGGACTGAATTTTCGTGTGTAGGGCTGTTATTCATCGTCTTCCGTGCGTTGCGCAGTGGATGGGAGCTCGGAAATATCAAATTCCAAGTCCTCGGGGTCCGCGAGTGTCGACTGTTCAAGTTCGCGCAGCCGTTCGGTATCAATGTCCAGGAAATCGTCGAGAGGAGGGATAGTGATGGATTCACGGGCAAGGTATGGTATGACTCGAAATGCAGCGATGGGGCGATGGAATACTGACCCGTCGAGCTCGCAGAGGATGTAGGCGCCGCCACGGTTGCGGGAGATAACAATGAGCGGGCCAAGGTACCGTTTCCTCATTTTCCTGCTGAGCGATTTTTCGATGGCCGTATTTCGCATCAGGACCAGATCACCGCGTTTGAAGTCGTAATCACGAATAGTGGCGGCGTGTTCAATCTCGAAGCGAACAGCGGCACGCAAGCGAGCTTCAAAAACAGTCGAATGCAGCTGGGAGAGCTGCTCTCGGCGCTTCTGTAACGCGATGGCTCGGCGGGCGATGAGATCGGTGGTTGAGAGAATGGAATCGGGTGGGGGGAGAAGGTAAGTCGCTTCCGAGATGTCGAGCGGAAGTAACGGGTGAGTTCCAGTAACAGCGAAATATGGTGAGCATCCCATTCTTCTGCTGACCGTGACGCGTTCCGCCCAGAAAACTGAATACACCGCAGCGTGCCATTTGCTCTGTTCGCCATCCACTGCCTTGAAGATGCTCTCGCGGACGTCGAAATGCGGTCGCTCGATTAAGCCGTTTGCGCGTGAGTTGTACCCCGAAATTCGAATGTGGTGGATGTGATACTTCGATTCGAGGTAAGCCAATGCCTTCAGAAATGGAGGTCCGTTATCGGTGACGATTTCAACCAAAGTCCCCCAACGGCAAATCAAGTCCTGGAAGATCCAGTCCCCAATAGCGTTCGCGGTTTCGCGGCGCAGCGACCGGAATTCAGGGTAGTGGGTGAGTGAACATCGTCCATGAACAATATATTTGAAGCCTCCGCTCGCAGGCATGTGCATCGTGTCCATGTACACCTTTGCAAATATAGGCGCGGGAGTGGCGACGGTAGGTGGGATTAGAACCTTCTGGGTCTGGCGAATTTGACACAAGTGGCAGGTGCGAATCCACCAGGCGATATCGTCGGCCATATGCGGCCACCAGAATCGTTCCACGAGCAGGGCACGCGTCGCATAAAAGCCTTTGTGTCCAACATCATCGTGAGCGGAGGTAAGAATGAATAGGCGGCGATGAGTGGGGACGACAAGTTGGTGGCGGGACTGCGGGTCCTTGCGCCAAAGCTGCTCCGCTGTAAGGTAAAACTCCATGCAATATCTGACAAACGACTTGTAGTCCTTATCAGACATGTCGCGCGGTCGTTTGAGGTTCCCGTGCCAAACGCGGACCAAGTCAACGCGGGCATCGGCGAGTCGAGCGGCGTCGGAACGAGGGACTATGTCATAGGAAAGGGAAGGAGGGGGATCCTGGCCGTCTGGCGCAATTTCCGCCGCAAGGGTGGAGATGGTGTGCTGAGGACGAACAACATATGGTGAGTCGTTGATAAAATGCATAAATCCGTGGACCTGATCAATCCAATCTTCAAAGTCATCCTCGGGTTCGGGTTCATCGCCAGGTTGGGGCGGGCGACGCGAGAGGCCATCTGGGCCGTGTAGTACGCCGGGGACATGTACAAGAGTGAAGTGGAAAGTGAGGATTGCAAGAATCCAACGATTCATGCTCGCGCTAGGCTGGAGATCCGGGTGTGCAAGCATTCCCTTGATGAAGCGGGCGTCGACTTCAACAACAAGATTGCGTACACCGATGAGATAGTTCTTCCACGAGCGCAATGCGCGAAATAACCCATACAGCTCGAGTTTGGGTTGTGAGAAGCGAGATTCGCGGTCGTTGAGGGTAATGGACCCAAAGCGTGCATAATAGCGGCGGGCGAGATTACTGGGATCGCATTGGGAGAGGAGGAATCCAACGGCATGAGGGGAAGTGTCCACGCCGAGGATCGCGGGAGCGTTAGAGGCATAGTCGATGGGACGGAGGGCTGGAGAGTGAACCAGTGCGTGTTTCAAATCCTCTTGAGCTGCGATCTGCGCGGGGCCAAATAAAAATGGCATGTCTTTGCGCGTGAGGAGAATGAGAGCGTGTGCACGGTGGGAAAAGTTGCGAATAAAAATGCGAACTACTCCAATTGTACCAAGGAATGCGCGAACCTCAGAGAGATCCTTGCAGGGTCCCCAGTTGACGATCTTCACGACACGTTTCTCGTCTGGAATGCGTCCTGCCGGAGTGCAAACATGTCCGACAACCGTAATCGATTCAGCGCAAAGGACGCTTTTGAACCCTGAGAAAGTTCCGCCGCAATATTTCATGCGCTGAACGATGCGGTTGAGATTGTTGAAATGCTCCCAAATGAACCTGCGGATGCCGGGGTTCTCGGGGATGGTTTCGTATGAGCCATCCTGGAGCTGATAGCTCGAAGCAGGGCCACGGCCGGGGACGTCATCAATGTATGGGATTGTGAACTCGGGGATTTCGGGTTGAAGAATAAATGTGACATCGTCATGGAAGATGGGGACCGAGTTTGTCCAACCCATAGGAAGAGTGACAAGGCGTAGAGCACCGTAAGGCGTCTGGAAGGTTGTATAGTCACGAGAAGTGGGGGCTAGAAGGCGCTCGTCGTAGCCGACGTAAAGATCGAGCATTGCACCGCATGCACGGCCTGCGAAATGTTCCGCGAGCTGGTCGGTGAATGGTGTGACACCCGAGTGTTGAATCGTGACGGCATTGAGCGGTTCAAGCGAATGAACAAGTCGAAGACTCGTTCCATCCTTCTTGACAACACAGAACCAGCGCGAGCGATATGAAGAATTTGAAGGCTCGTACACACCAGCATCGATTTTGGTGCGTATAATGTTGCAAACTTCATCATAAATTCCAGGTGGGATGGGAATATTGCGTTGAACCCAAGGTGTGTGGGGCATGACAGGAATATCAACAGGAGGGAAGAAGTCGGTGCGGAAACTGCCGCGTTCGGAGTCCTGCCACGCGAATGCACCGTTCTGTAGGCACATGAAATGATGCATGAGCTGCCATTCTTCGGGCCATAAAAATTCACCAGGGTGCGCCGAGTCGATGATATCGTGTCGTTCGGTAGTATACCGACCGGTGGGGACAAATGAAGGGGGATGGAAGTCGAGGCGGGGCATTTCTGCGAGGGGATCGCCATAAATCTGGCGCTCGATGCGGAACTTCTCGGGTAAGGTGCCGAGTACGGGACGAATCTTCTGTGCGACAGGTTTATATTTCTTTTTAGCATAGATTTCTGCAAGAGGAGGAATAGGAGACGTAGTCTGATTCGAAGTGGAAAAGATGGGAACAAAATTGCAACCGTGAGTTGAATCACGGGATGCAGGGAAGGTCGGTTGAACGACAGCATGCGCGAATGCGACAGTATCGGTATGAGATCCTAGATTCGAGCAAGCGGAGAGGTATAGATGTTGTAATTGGGCGAAGTTGTCGGGCTCGAGTGCCGAGTGTGCTGTGATTATAAAATTCCCTGAGTGGTTGGGGTCGTGTTCGATAACAAGGCCAAGCTCTCCTTGATCAGGGATCAATTCCTCGAGTTGGAAAAACCCTGTTGGCGATGACGGGGTGGGCCGCGGGGAACCGTCGGGACTGTGGCCAATTTTCCGGTGTTGGGATCGCAGATGGTGATAGTCTGATCCTCGTTGGCGAAGTTGCGAATGATGCTTTGAGTTAAAACATCAAATGGGCGCCCGAGAAGAACGTCGTAGGCCGGATTGCGAACAATATGAACCTGGAGGTAAAGTATGATATCACCAATACGGAAGGGGACGTTGCGAGCGAGTCCAAGCGAAGGGCTGACTGCCCCATTGGCAGACTGCATGCGGAGGATGATGCGGGGGTCGTAAGCGAGCCCAAGTTCGTGGCAAATTGCCTCGGACATCGCAACAATTTGTGATCCGCCATCGACGATGGATTCAACCTGCTGTTGATTGTCGATAACCGGCAAGATGGAACGAATCGCAGAAGATTCTAAAGACACGATGAGATCGTCGGGAATATCGCCAGAAGTATAAAAAACTTCAAATGGGTCGGGAACAACAATGCCGCCTGCCGAATATGTGTATGAGGCAGGAAGAGAATCCAGGAAGGCTACACGGCGCGCATCTTTTGCGCGTTGCTCCTGGAAGGAGTCGTGATCAAGAGTCGAATTGTCGAAAAATGGGAGAGGAGCAATATCATTCTCCAATTGGGATGCGGGATCTTTGTTCTCTTTAGGCGGCGCGCGGCGAGATGTGGTCACTTCTCGCATGTGAGAACGGACCTCAGGGGCAATGGACAATAATTGGCGTTGGGTTATGGTGATCGGAGTGTTGAGAGACGATTCAAAAACGTCCGCGGCGTGCTTCTCGTTATACACGGGTGCTGAAGTGCGATATGCGGGCGTGGATTTCGATTGAACTGGAGACGGAAGGCCAAGGTTTCGGTCCTTTGGAGGCGCGTACGCGGCGTCGCGAGCGTTGGAAAATGGATGCTGCGGCACTTGGCTCGACGGCTGAGTCGTGGGTACAGTAGGAACAGCTGCAACAGGAGGTGCTGGTGCCTTTCCAGAAGAAGGAATGGTTCGATCCGGCTCATCCTGCTCGCTGCTCTCGAGAGCGCGTTTAGCCTGTGCACTTGTGCGAAGCGCGTTCATCTCGTGCTGTAAAAACTGCATGCGCTGCCCGTCGCTGAGCGTGGTGGTGCGGGGAGTGGGCGAAGGGGATGGGGCATATAAATGATCGACTGCAACGTCAACCATCAATTGTGCAGCTGCAAGCTGCCCGGGATGGAGCTCGTGCCATTTTTCGATGCGTGACCGAAGGTCCTTGCCCACGATAGTGCGAGGAACAAATGCGCCAGTGGGGAGAACAACACGGCCCTCGGCATTTCGTCGGCATTTGCCTGCCTGGATGTCCTCGAGAACACGATCACATTCATTAATGAAATGCGAAAGGTCGCTGCAATAGCCACAACCATCGGGGCGAGGTCGTTTCTGAGCGCTACCAGCGCCGTTCGAGTCGCCAGACTGCCGCTGTGTTGCCAGAACTTTAATAAGTTCGGCCATAGTTCCAACCAAGGCGGCAATGCCAGGGTCAGGCTTGACTTCAACAGTCGCGGGTGAGGGGGAAGCGAGAGGACCGGGCATTAAATCTCGAATGAGAGTGCTGCCAGATCCCGCGAGCACAAACTCAGCTGCCTCATAGAGATCAGCGAGGGCATAGGGATCGGCGGGGTGAACATCGGGTTGTTTAATTTGAAGGCGGCGGCGAACTTCCACAGAAAAGGAAGCCGGCTGCATCGCACGGAGGAAAGAGCGGCTCTGTTCCGCATTCGAGAGGCGATTCTTGGCGATGAGGTATGTGGTAATGCGGAGGAATTGACGATAGAAGGTGGTGAGGTCGTCAATGGAGAGGATTCCAACACGGGAGTACTGGCCAATGAGCGCATCCAAGTCGCTGAGCTCAAATCGGCGGTCCTCGTTGTTTCCTGCATAAAGCTTCAAGGCATCAGCCTTAAACTCGGCGTACGATTTTGCGGGGTCGGAATAACTGGGCAAAGCTTCCCAAATTTCCTGGTCCTCGACGGAGAGAAACCTGGTGGCGTGCTGCTTCTTCTCGGCATTATCGGTGACCGAGGCGCGATTGAGCAAGAACTCAAGATCGGTAAAATACCGACGCAGCTCGTGGGGTTTATGCGAGTCGAACTGAGGCGCATTGCGGTCACCACGGGCGGGCATAGAAGGCACAGCAGACATCGATGACTGATGGAAAGGTGGTGTTGAAGAAAAAGGAGAAGGTGGATCGTTGAATAGCCAGGCTAAAGTGGGTGAGCTGGGCGAATGGGGCGAGAGGTTGTTGTGATGTGCGAGGTGATCGGGAACAGAGCTAAATAAGTCGTCTGGAGACGAAGGCGAGTATGGAGCAGTGTCAAGGAGGTTTGAGGGGTTTTGGAAGGCAGAAATGAATTCGAGTTGTAGGTTGCGGCGTTGGGCGGTTTGTGAATTTGGCCGCGGGTTACGAGAGGAACCGGAAGCTATATTGAAACCCTCGCGGTGGGCTCCAAAATGACGAACCTACCGACCGCTCAAGCACGAGCTGAACCACAAAATACTGGGGATCAAAGCAAGAGGGGCAGGAGGAATATCAAAGAACGAGTTTTCAACAAGCCGAGGTGCCGTGACAAGTCACCGCGCGGCCAACTGAAGAAGCGGAGGTATGGGGTACGAGAACGGGGGCGTAGGCGTGATGCGAAGGCGAATACGAGGACGTAGACGAGAGCGAGGGCACGAGTATTTCGAGCAGTTGACTTGGGGGCAAAAACCGAAGTGTATTTTGTGAAAAGAATCCTAAGTATTTATACAGTTTACGGAGATGGATGAATGGAGCATAGATAAATAAATGGAATGCTTATCAGTGCCAAGGAAGACAGCGAGGACACGGGGCCGATAGGATGAACAATGTGATGTGCAGATATATGGAAAATGGTTGAGATATGGAGGTTTGGCGAGTACCGGGATTGTTGCGGGAGTATAAAATACAAGGAATGATTAGGCATGTGGTTTGCGACCATGTGATCGTTGCCAGATGGGAAAGGCGCGTGGTACGAACGTGCGGGGCGAAGAGACGCGTCGAATAACCGAAAGTACAACAACGTCGGCAGCGCGATGGTTGACGCTGTTGCCGGGCCGATGGTGATCCGATGGGTGCTTGTGGGCGCTTAGCGTGTTGACCTGCGCGTCAACACCGTGTCCAGTTTGTAATTGTAGGTTAACTCAATTGCAATTATCTAGACATATCGTTTGTTCGTAGGCTTTCGCAAGGGTGGCTGGTATCGAGGGTATACAACGCAGAGATTCACTGCCTCTTGCGGAAGACGTCGTATTTGATGACCAAGTGCGCAAGCATAGCCTTGAGCTCCGTCGCCGCGAAGAACCGGCCCTATTCAACATGTAAGTAATAAGTTGCACGATTAAGGCCGCCCCAATAAATTCAAGAGCGTAGATAAGATGTACTCACAGGGCATGCGTGTTTCCCCGTCCCAAACGGCAAGTGGTCCGGCGCGACAGAGATCATATGGCGCTTGAAGATATCCTGTTCGCTGGGCTCATGCTGCGCCATGTGCTCCACGCGCTCCCGCTCAAAGCGGAACCCGTCGAATGTCGCGGCGTTTTCGTAGTTTGCTTGTTTGCAAGGCGTCAGACAGCGATGGCACACTTGGAAGTGGGGTGGGATTTACAGGTATCATAATGCACGGCACGCGACGGGATACTCATGAATGCGCCGTGGGGCAACACCGTGCCGTCGGAGAAGCGGAAGCCGTCCTTTGATACGACGCGGCGTTGCATGACCACTGCGTGGGGGTCAGCGCCAGCATAACAGGGTGAATGGGGTACGCACACGACCCGCCAGGATTGAGCCGCTGCGACTCGCGCAGGAAGCTATCGATCTTGGGCATATTGTTCAGTGCTGCCTTCGTCCATCCCTCCTCTCTGACGACGCGTTCGGCCTCCTCGCGCATGGGCAGAAAATGTTCCGGGTGAGTCGTCAGGTCGAAGAGTGCGTGCGTGAAGGCCTACGAGGAGATACACATTGCAACTCATCGACCGGGGTTATGACGAATAAACACACCATGGAAGACGTGTGGATTGCCGCCATATTGATTGCCAGGATGCGCAATGTGAGGTCTTCCGTCGTTCGTTGCTCGCCAACCGCGATCTCCAGGAGCCATGAAATAAGATCATTCTTGCATTGGAAGTCAGTTAGTCCCTCCGTCCATCGCGAGATAATCCTCACCGGCTTTCCAGGCCAATCCGAACCGAGCTCCGCTTCCTTCGCTAACCGCTCTTCGAGGATGGGACCCAGGATCTTCAAGGCTCTGGCCCAGCTCAGCTCTTTATGAGAAATTAAGGGACCGATGGTTCTGGAGCCGGATTCCTCTTCCGTCAATCTCGGGCGATGAAAGGCGCGTAGAGAATCACTCACGGACGCATGAACTCGGGGAACAAGGAGATCGACATCCCACTGCGGACCACATCGATTGTGTGTTGCACATTATTGTCCAGATACTCTGTATTCCTGCCTGCAGTGCATAATTAGCCGTGGTCGGAGTACGCGTGTTGTGCATAATTCACATAAGGGGAGGCCCACAAAGAGGCGGTTGCTGACGCGCGAGACAATGTTCATCATCGTGGGCAGCACCGGGAGCGGTTTCCATTCTGCAGTCATGACAAAGGGAGGTGAGGATGCGGAAATGAGGAGTCGGTCCCGCCATACCGGATCCCTGCAACTGGAGCACGTCGTCAAAAGCACAGACGATTTCGTCTCTGACATCTGGGAAACACGTGTGCAGATTTCTCGTGAGACTGGAGCGCACAGTGAGCTGGTGGTACGGGTCTTCAGAGATGGAGCGTCCCAAGGTGTATTTGGCTTCAGTTGTGGTAAGTTTCCCGTTTCTTTTCAAGGGAAAAAATAGTACTTTGGGTCATCTGCCGATGGTGATAGTGGATTGAGCGCGTCTTGAGAAAAAAATGGGCATGCGCGCACCTCATCTACACCGGCGTAAAATGATAAGACGCTCTCTGGTGTGTTGCCCACCTCCTTGACGAGTTTCGGCCCGCAGACGATATACTCCCAGTGGTATAGCTGTGCCACACGGAATATCCCGTTGGGGTACAGCTCGTAGCCTCGCTGAATGAATTCGGGGGCCTTCAGGAGATAGGTGAAGGCATCTAGATAACTGGAAAGGAACCCGGAAGACCCGACGATCGGAATCTCGTCCTCTCGCTGACCGTCGACGAGGGTAAGAGCGGCTTCCCAGAAGACGGATGGAGGCACACCTTCGGTTTATGCATTGTCTTGTAGACGAGGAACAGTCCAATCCCAGCGAGAGCTCCATACTGAATAAGAGGTTTCAGGCTGTCGAGCTTGAGGTTGTCCATACGTGGCAGCTTGTCGTGTAGGGAAGTAATTGGTGAAGTGAGACTCCATTCTGTCAGATATATATATGCGCCCGTCAAAGAAGACCAGCCGGCGGAAGACTCCGCAGAGCAACCGGCGATGTCTCTCACACAATCGGAAGACTGGGGAATTAAACAGCATGGGGTGCAATGCTACGAAATACCTCATGATAAAGGTTTTAGATACGGGCAGTTGCAGCTTTGAAGTCGGATGCAGCCGGATACAGTACCTCCGAGGACAGAAGAGTTGACGGGCCTGTGACCTGATACCGATTACGCGACCTCGTCCAAAGGCTTCTGAAAGCAGCGATCGTGAGATGAAGGGTCCGAAAGTTTCCCAGGGGGATAAGGAGCCCAATGAACCCGTATTGTTCTTGTTTTTGAGGCCACCAAGGCGCAGAAAACCGTAGACTGAGTGATCACTGTAAAAGAGCCATACATCCAGCCCCTCAGTCTGAGGGGATACCAAATATCATCTAGTTTGCAACACGAGATGACGGGAAAATATTGGGTCTCGCCCGAGAGCTGATGAGACTTTGGGGAGATTGTCGTGGCGCAAAGCAAGACCGGCGGGCCTCGCATCTCATCAAAATTGATCGATGATCAATCGTGCACGGACCGCGTTCAACCTTGGTTCGCTGAATGCTCTTCACAATCATTTTCAATACTGATCCAACGAGTGTTGTTATCCCAATGAGTTCTCAAACTTCTCTTGCCTTCTCCGCGTAACCTCCAAGTCGAAGTTCTTTTTTTCGAGCAATGCCTCCTGACGCCTCTGCCTATTGCCTCAGATGTGCATCCGTACGTTCCTCTTCTCTGTTTTCAAAAGACATCTCACACAATTTGTCTCGACGCGCGGATCCAACATCCCCGCCCACCTCGGCGGCACGTATGTGCTGGGTTGTCGGCCATCCAATTCAATGGGACTTACCGCATCCCGAATTGTAAGATCGTATCCGCTAAATCTCGACCCGAGCCCTTAATCGGGGGTCGACGGCGGCCACTCACACAGCTACACCGATTCTCTATCCTCACTACAGCCTTCACCCCGCTACTGGAAGTGTGATGCACCACTTGTGTATGCAACGTCCGATATTGGTACGCTCAGCGTCGATGACAACTATTTGTTTTCATTTCTCTTCATACCCGTTCGCGGGCAAACAACCCATGCATTCACTGCCTCTTTCGAAAATACACCTTCCCGGTGGGACTGGGCGCGATGGCAGTCCCGAAGACCATATTCGGGGGCCGCACGCCCTCGACCTCCGCCTTGATATCGTAGTTGATTAACAAATGCGCGAGCATAGCCTTGAGCTCCGTCGCTGCAAAAAATCTCCCCTGTTCTACGTGTAAGCAAATCCGATGGCCGAGTCGAAGAGAAATCCAGAGCGTGTATGTGTGCTCACAGGGCATGCGTGTTTCCCCGTTCCAAACGGCAAGTGGTCGGGAGCGACAGAGATCATATGGCGTTTGAATATATCCTGGTCAGCGGGATCGTGCTGGGACATGTGCTCCACGCGCTCCCGCTCAAAGCGGAACCCGTCGAACGTGGTGGCGTTCTCGTAGTTCGCTTGGTAACACAGTGGTGAGTATGTGAGCTGCCCATCGGACGGACAGGTGCGAAAAATAGTCTGACTTACAAGGATCAAAATGCGCAGGAAGCGAAGCGACGCTCATGAACGCTCCGTGAGGCAACACGGTACCGTCGGAGAATCGGAAGCCGTCCTTTGAAATGACCCGGCGCTGCATGACCACTGTGCAGCGTACTCAGCAGGACCACATAAAATAGCGTGAATCGGGTACATACGCGGCCCTGTCGGATTATGCCGTTGCGACTCGCGCAGGAAGCTGTCGATCTTGGTCATATTGTTCAGCGCGGCCTTTGTCCAGCCCTCCTCTCCGATGACGCGTTCGGCTTCCTCTCGCATGGGCAGGAAATGCTCAGGGTGGGTCGTCAGGTCGAAGAGCGCGTGCGTGAATGCCTACGCAGATACACATTGGTTGATGTAATTCATCGAACGGTGGGATAAAATGATTGAACACACCATGGAAGACGTATGGATGGACGCCATGTTCGTCCCCAGGATGCGCAATGCGAGGTCCGTCGGGGTACGCTGGTCGCCGACCGCGATCTCCAGGAGCCAAGAGATGAGATCATTCTGGTAGAATCGGACTTCAGCGTGCAGTCCCTCGCCTGAATTACCGGCACTCACCGGCTTTCCTGGCCAATCGGGACCGAGCTCTGCTTCCTTCGCCAACCTGTCTTCGAGAAGGGGACCCAGAAATACCAAAGCCTTGGCGATGTTCTGCTCTTTGCGAGAGATCAAGGGCCCGACAATCCTAGAGCAACCCACGCTCCTCCGTCAAAGTTTGTTCGGGAGATGAACGACGTAAAATTGCTCACGGCCTCATGAACTCGGGAAATAACGAGATGAGCGTACCACATTTTACGACGTCGATCGTGTTTCGGATGTTATTGTCCAGATACTCTTTATTTCTGCCTGCTCGGAATGAGTCGATGCAGGCACAACGCAAAAGGAGAAGTTCACATAAGGGCAGACCCACGAAGAGGCGGTTGCTGACACGCGATACGATGTCCATCGTGATAGGCAGCACCTGGAAAGCTTTCCATTCTGGATAGGATGGTGAGGAAGTGAAACGAGGGCATCATTGGGCAGCGCCGTACCGGATCCCTGCAATTGCAGCGCGTCTCCAAACGCACACACAATCTCATCTCTGACGTCCGGGAAACGCGTGTGCAGATTCCGGGTGAGACTGGTGCGCACAGTCAGCTGGTGGTAGGGGTTTTGGGCGATGGTGCGCCCCAAGGTGTATGATCCTTCACCAAGGTTCTGTGAGTTTCCGGCTCTCTTTCCGACAGGAAAGTAATACCTTGGACGGTCTGTACATGATTTAAGAGACATGCATGGATAGAATGGATCGGCTCGCACCTCTTCCACACCGGCGTAGAATGACAAGACGCTCTCTGGTGTGTTGCCCACCTCCTTGACGAGTTTCGGTCCGCATACGATATACTCCCAGCGGTACAAATGTGCCACGCGGAAGATCCCATTGGGATACAGGTTGTAGCCCCGTTGGATGAACTCGGGGGCCTTGAAGAGAAACCTGAATGGATCTAGGTAATTGGAGAGGAACCCGGAAGACCCGACGATGGGAATCTCGTCGTCTCGCTGACCGTCGATGAGGGTAAGAGGGGCTTCCAAGACGAGGCATGAAGACACACCTTTGGTTTATGAACTGCTTTGTAGACGAGGCTCAGTCCAATCGCAGCCAGGGCGCCATACTGAATCAGAGGCTTCAGGCCGTCGAGGTTGAGGTCATGCATGAGTGGCAGGTGGTCGTGTAGGGAAGTACTTGGTGAAGTGAGACTCGATACTGTCAAGTATATATATGCGCCCGTCAAAGAAAAGCAGCCGATGGAAGATTCCCACTATTCCCCCAATCAGCCAGTTCCCACTGCCACAGCGCAACCGATGTCTCCCACACGATCAGCTGGAAAAACTTGAGATTGAGAATAAAATAGCATGGATCACAATGTTGTGAAATACCTCGCTATAAAGTGCATTAAATATTGGTAGCCGGAACTTTGAAGTCAAATCCAGCACCGAGGACCCAGAGGAGAGGAGAGGACTGCAGCCTCAACGGACCGATGACCTGATACCGATTACGCTTCCTTGTCCAGAGGCTTCTGAAAGTAGCGAGGTAAGGGCTCGTCCCCGAAACGTTCCTCGCAGCATAAGGAGTGCAATGAGCCTATATACTCTTCATCTTTTTGAGGCACACGAAGAAAACCGCAGACTGAGCGATTCAGAGTGAACGCCGTCAAACCACCGTAAGTACTCATGCAGGGTTCGTAGACTGAGGCATGGTACATCAACCAGTTTACAACTTCAGGGGATGGAAGATATCGGAGTCGTCCCCGAGAGCTGACGTGAACTTTAGGATTGCGAGGGGGGGGATTGTCGTGCACCAACTAAGGATTCAATCACGTGTGGGCATCATCAAAAATTGATCGGCGATCAATCACTCGCTCATGTCGTGCACGGACCATGTGCGAGCAGGTTAGCCCATGCACACATGTACTCCTCGAGCGGCCCCTCCCTCGCATTCGACCCCCTCAGCACTGAATGTCCATCAGCGAACAGTTCAACATAGTGCTGGCCATAAATACGATATGGAAAAATATATTTTTGAGTATATTCAAATACATATGAATACAATACACTGTGGAAGTGCAAATAAAATATGACTATGATATGATACGGCCGAGATGTATTCAAACATATTTGAATATGGTGCAGTTGTTGTTTTTCCACTCAGATCTGCCGACTCAACAGCCCTCGAAGCTCAAAAGTCATCAACAGGCCTCAAAATCAATGATCCGACCCCCTGGGAATTGTCAGGTCGGTACGGCACCGTATCAGCTCTGCTCACCCTTGGATTTGCCAAGATAAAGCTTTTGTGATCCGAAATGAGTTCAACTTTTTAGCTCAATAGAAAAGAGCCAGAGCCTTAAATAGTTCCACAAGAGTGTTGACATAATTCTACAATAGATTCCCCAAGGTTATGACCCAATTTTGCTCCGAAAGTGAGGTCTTGAATACTGTAGAATTTCATTCAATTCGGCACGGGTTGTGACCCGTGACCCAAAATACCGATTCGGCACTTCGGCAACCAACAAATTTTGGCGTGACACCTCCAAAAATTCAGCATTCAACTTCAAGACAAAAATTATGAAAATTCTGCCTTTTTTGCACCTCCAAGGGAGATTTGGCACCAGTGTCATGCAGTTTACATTCGGCACTGGGCGCCGTGACCCGTGACCAAGACCAAAATTCATCGCGGCACAGGGGGTGCGTGACACGTGACCGCCGAATTGAATGAAATTCTACAGTATATTCAGATAGAAAAAATATATTCATATTCACCTACCAGAATTGGATATGAATACGATATGCGAACTTTGTATTCATATTGTATTATGGCCAGCACTAGTCCAACGCTGGCCGTGGAAGATGACTGCCGTGATGGTGAGAAAGCACCCGTGCCGCGGGTCGGTGCCGGTCATCATGTTCTTCAAGTCAAACATCTGCGCAGTGAGCTCGTGGACGGAGACAGTGTGGTTCTTTGCACTCCCACTTGCCGTCAGAGGTGCAATGCTGAGCATGAAGAAATGCGGAGGGGGGAAAACTCGCACCTGGGCAGCTTCAACTCGCTCGGCAGGAGGCTGATGGCCATGCCGATGTCCTGGGGTGACATCCACGTGAACACCACCGTCACGCCCAGCACGAACACCGTCCCCATCCCCATCGGCGCTGCGCTCACCAGCACTAGCAGCTCTCAGTCTCAGTCTTCTGCCTCCTCCTCCGTTTCCCGAACTCCGAGTCGTCTTCCGCTTAGTGATGTTCCGGCTTTGGCTTTGGCTTTTTAGCTTGGCCTTGGCCTCGGAAAATCTCAAGCCAGGCCAGGCAAAATTGTTGGCTTTGGCTTTAGCCTTGATGAATCCAAGGCCAGGCCAAAGCCAACTCAAGCCAAAGCCAGAGAAAGCCAAAGCCAAGCCAAAAAGCCATGGCTTTTTCGCCTGAGGCCAAAGCCAAAACATCACTACAAGTTCCGCTGCGCCTGCGTTCGCTTCTTTCCCCCTAGAGCCGAGTATCAAACCCTACACCCCGATGCCGACGTACTTCCCCAAACCCCTACCCGCCGTCCCCGAGTCTCGTCTCGGCTCCGACTATTCGCACTCGCTCTCGCCTGATTCCGAGCGCAAGCGGAGGCGGGAACGCCCTCGATGCTGAGCTCGATACCGTGCGTGAACATCAACACGCGCCCGCGCGTGCCCATTTCGCCACAAATGCGCGCTGGGTCGCTCCCCGTTCAGCTTGCCTCGCCGCACCTGCACCCCACCAACCTGAACGGCACCGTCAGCCCAGCGAGCGTGTGCGTGGAGCTGCACCTGCATGCACACTCACCACACGTCTGCCCCACCCAGCTCGGGTCGCCTCAATTTCACCCCCAGCCTCCGCCGCAGCGCTGCCTCGCCCCGGCACACTCCCCCAACGCGTCTGGGAGCTCACCCATCCTCGGTCCCACCCAGCCTTGCTCGTCACCCATGCCGGGCTACATGGATCGCAAGGCCCATTTCGGTATGGGCCTTGCATCCGCATCCGCCACTACATGACAAATGAAACCGTTTCAAAAGTTACCCTGGACCAAACGGAACAACTCTTCACCCCGAATATTCGAGTCATGCATCCCCACTAACCCAGAACAGGAAGTGCGCCATGCGATAGTTTCGTACAAAGATACAGAATGATGATCCCGTTGATTTCACAGACGAGATAAATATCGATCGCGACGTCGCAGCTAGTTCGCAGCCGCATCTCGACATCCCTGATCGTGCGCATCCAAGCGCATTTCGACTAAGTACTACCGACTCCCAACTTTTGAAGGAAGGGTCCAAGCACAAAAACTCTGTATCAATGAATCGGAAATGGAGCGAGAACTGTGTAGTGGAAAACAAAAAAACTTCAGAGGGGCACGATATAATGTATGTCCCAAGCCAACTTCGTTGATACTCCCCATCGGATTGATATCCAGGCACATTGCTTCTTAGACGACCACATCAACCTCACAATCTCGTCTCGGAAAATTTTAGCTGCGGCAACTCTCGCGTAGCATTTCACATGATCGGCGATCTTGTGGGTCCTTTGTTGTACCCATCATTAGAAACTCCCTTTCTGGGTGAAATGAAGATTTTGCGGCGTTCCTTCGTTTCGGTTCTCTATTGCTCTCCGGTCCGAGAGAGACCGATACCAATGAGCGACGTGTCGCACTTGCCTTTGGCGCAGCTAGGCTGCAGATTGGCAGATGCACTTGGAAACGGACCCTCAATTATTTTACAGCGCCGAAGCGACCGTTTTTTCTCCTTCGAGCCCGACCGATTAGGTCGCCGATGCAGACGGAGAAGATATAATGACCAGCACCGTCAAATTAAATTCACCGGACACAAATCAAACTAAAACTGCGACCCAGTCCACAACACCTTCCACAGAACCCTCGGCGTGAGAAGGGCGTTCTCGGCTGCGATCAAATGGCGAACACGCCATAATGCAGCTGCGACATCCTTATACTGGAGTACCATCAGAATGGAAGGGCTTAACTTACTGCGTGTCAAAAGGGACAACGTACCTTCGTGGCAGCGGTAATCAACTTCAGCTCGAACCAGCGGACGAGGCGGCCGGTATCCCGGCTTTCGCCGGTCATTGGCTCGCAAGTCAACGCCCCGTAGTCTGCTAGCGATTGGAGGAGGGATTCAAAGGAGGTTGTAAAGAGGACTTACCGTGCAGCCTTGTAGCGTCCCTGGAGACAGGAATAGATCCGTAAAATGAGAAAAGCGAGGGCCATGATTTTGTCTTACCACAGCCCTTCAGTACGAGAGGCATTTGTTTTGAAATAGCGCGCAGAGAAGTCCTGAGGAAGAGTCTGAACACCAGAGTCAAGAGAATGGAGAAGAGAATTGAGGGTAATCGCGTTCAACATCGCCTTCGCGAAGCCTTGTCTGTGACTCGGATTGGAACACATTTTAGAAGTGTCCTCGAAGCACTTACCCATAGACAGGATTTAGCTGAAGATTTGAATCGCCGACCGCGATAAAGTTGGAAGGCAAGGTCCCTCCGGGAACCGAGTGGTACCTGACATACGATTGGTCGGCTGGATACATCAAGCTATAAGTGAGGTTCAGAAAGCATAGCTCCGAAGGACGCACGGATTTTGATATTGTCAAACGAAGGTTCAGGACAGCGTTCACAGAGGATCTCAACAACCTCAAAAAACCACGAAGGGAGGGGTGCGTGTCCTTGAGTCGCCGATAAAAATGGGATGACTTCAGACACTCTTCGTGGCAGGTTATCCTCGCTGGAGTAAAGCAAAAGTTGCACTGTTGAACCACCATTGAATACGATGTATGACAAGGTCAAGCGGACCAGTGGACATACTCGTATTGTTGTCAGTTTTCATGAGAACAGTGCCGGATAAGCCGTGATCGAAATGATCAACGTTAGCGTGTGGGGATATCGCGTTGAGGCGGGAGTGGGGGATAGGCAGCGTGGATTCGATCTCGGAAGAAACCGAGAAACACAGGGTTGCATAGCGGATATTGGGCTTGTAGGAGCAGCGGATGTTAGGTGGAAGCAAAAAACCTGCCGCTTCAAGCCACTTGATCCCTGCTTGGGTCGTTCCTGTGCAGTCTACAAATATTATATTTTTCTGAGAATTCTACGACAGAAAGACTTACCAACGACTAGACCGATATCGTTAACGGCAACCTGCGTCCCGTCGAATTTGCGGATGCTCACGGACCCGACAGATCCCTCGTCATTGTCCGATGCTTCCACACCACGCACCGTACCAGGCCACACCGTGATATTCGTGGCAGCGGGGTGCTGCATGAGTAATGCGTACAACGCATTTTGCGCGGTGGAACGCCTCGTTGCAAGAGTGCTGGGAAGAGAACCACCAGGGTAGTTCCAGTAAGGAGCGGGAACTGTGATTCCAGAGTAGTGTAAATGGTAGTCGGCCGCAACTAGTCTGATCGTGGTCGATGATCCATTATAGCATGTTCAATGGAAAAGGACGCCTGTCTGCTCACCGTCCTCCCGCAGCCTGCAATTCAATATCAAAATTGGGCCAAAGACGCCTGGCACCTTCAGTGAATAGACTGAGTAATACTGAACGAGCTCAGCACCATTAGAGTGGAAACAATAACTCGATGCCTCACTGTGAGCAGCATTGTATTGCATGATTCGAGTCTTAGGTTTCCCGATATCGTTGAGCTCTGGGTCGACGAAAATGACTCGGTCGAAATGATCAGCAAGGACTCGAGCCACAAGAATTCCAGCGATACTGTTGCAAGTTAATGTGAACAAGAGCTGGGTAAAGACGTAAAGATGCACCTTCCTCCGCAGACAACTGCAGATTTTTCTAGCTTCTTCTGCCTCGGCTGGCCCAGCATATCGAGCTCTTTGATCCATTCTGGTGCAGATGTGCACAATCTCTGCCAGCCGATCCCAGAAACGAGCAATACACACGCCGTGGAGGAAAGAAAGATAGACGAGTGAGAAATGCCCATGATGGGGGGAAGAAAGTCAAAGACCAGGATCGGCTACGGTCCGTCATTTTTTATGCCAGCTATCGCGCATTACTGTACTATTCCGTTCAAATCAACATGGGTGTGACGAGTGACTTGTTCAACCTTCGACAGCGGCCGAATTTTCGCGTGACACCTTCCCAAAATGTCGACATTGCCGCGAGGAATTTTGTCTTTTCAATGTTTTCGGGCAGTTTTGTGGCCTGCGTGACGGGTTGGAGTTCGACAGAGGGCCGCTTAACGAGTGATCTCGACCACAATTCGCGATTGGCAGGGGGTGCGTGACGCGTGTCTGCCGATATGAACGGAATAGCATCCAATTCGGCTCGCCATCCTCCCTGAATGATTACCCAATGCTGTAGTGTCCGCGATAACGCAGGATTACCGGTTTTTGGGGTGCCAGTAAGCGAGTCCATTCCGAAGCTTCAAGCTTAACCCAAGGGGAATAGTCTATAGGGCTCCGATCCGTCCGTTTGCGGAGACGGCCGTAGAGGAAACGGCCGTTTTCTGGCAACGAACGAGCCTATCCGTCCGTATACGGTATCGTCAGCGGCACCCTCGGACGGATCCCGTTTACGGACGGGGATACGGTCGTTTCGACGGGTGGGGGATGGCCATTATGGTGGTTGTCCATCCAGTCGCCAGATTGGAGCACGGTGCAACTTCAGTGCTGGAAGGTTATGTTAGCATTTTCTGCAACTAAATTTACTTGCCTACACCAGTATTCGAATACTGTGGAGCGAGTCCAAGTAACCCAATTTGGTAATTTTGCGGTGAACATTTATTTGAGGCAGTTCGCCGGTTCCGAGTACTCTCTGTATTTTGAAGTGAAGGAGGTGGCTCGTTGCTATAGGACGTGAATCTGGTTCATCTATGTTAGCTTTGGGAGGTCAATCTTGATTCGGTCTCACTGCATGTTACAACTCGGGGTTCTTGGACAGCGCCCCCCCAATGACCTGTGGGACCCTGGTACCTTGTATGCCTATTCTCACCTAACGAGTGACTTTGGATACATTTCCCCTTCGCCTATCATTGTTACCCACTCGTTGGGTTCGGCCAGTTTTTTTCGGGCACTTGAACCTTTGAAGTGGTGGACAGACACGGTGCCGGAACAGTGGGGTCTCGCAGAAAATTCCAAGATCACCATGACTTCGAAGAATTAGATTTCTTTCAAAAAATGACAAACGAAAGAATGGTTGAATGTCGAAATTTCCGTTGCAGGAGTGGAATTGAAAGCAAGGTCGGAAGATGCCGGATATTTGAGAGCGAGGTTTAACAAGGCTTCAGACAGACAGGCTGTCTCGCAGGCATAATTTTAAAAGAAGGGTGACGCAAAGGACTGGAGGGAGATAGGTGCGAGGTGATGGCTTTGGGGAGGTTGCATACCGAACTCGATTTCAAAAGGAGGGGAGCTGTGAAAAGAGCAATCCAGACGATGTTCATTCTAGGATCGAAGGCTGGGCATCGCCCGGTCGTTCGAAGGGAGGCAGCCTCGGCGCGCCGTATACGTACTAGTACGGCGCGTATCTGCCTAAACTGACCTGTCGCGCCTATCTGTCTCAAAAACTGCCAAACTGTCAGAACTAGGGGGTTTCCGAGCAGTTTACTGTATGCCTACGAATTTAACCGATGCCGTATACCCGGAGTCTAAGAGCAACTCTGAATCGCATGCAGCCGCTTTGACATATCTGTTATTGTCCACGGCCAGCAGGTATTTATAGTGTGTCAGTGCCAGGATGACTCGCCTGAAACGCAGCGGTACTGGACTAGTTTCTGTGAATAATGGTGCAATCAATGATCGCTTGTTAACGCCCAGTATACATAATTCAATCTGTACATCTTCCAAGGGCTTGCGAAGGTCGAGATTCACATCTAGGCTAAATTCACAGCCGTGTGTGAGATGCGGATTCTCGAGAGCCATGTACATTTTGCGTGCTTCCCAAGGCGGCAGTAGCAATGTGTTTGCAATTGCCCTGGCTTTGCTTGCCTTTTTCTCGTAGTAGCTTTCGAAAATATTCCTCTTTGTGGAATTCAAATTGAAGCCAACATATTTGATTGCCTTGACAATCGTCACGGCCTCAGTTCCGAAGTGAGAAATGGGCAGGAGTCTTGGAATCGAACCATAGATCATCAGTAGGGATTTGATAGCATTGGCGATCATGAAGTTCACACTGTACCATTTCCACAGGGCATTAATCTTCCGTTGCGCCTCATCGGCAGCCAGGGAAATCAGAATTACGTCGTCGGCCTGCTCCAGGTTTTTGATGAACATACCAGCAAGAAGGATGTCTGTGGTCGCATCAGAGAGGAGCTTGAAGTCCGACAGGCATAATGTCCACAGGCTCGGAGATGATGTGTCTCCAATTAGAATCCCGATTAGCGCGCGGAACATCGTAGATACTTGATTCGTGCCTGACCATGTAGGTCATTCTTCAGTAGAGCATACGAAGCCAGTCAAATATGGCCCGCTGCACGCATTTATAACCAAAGTGCTGCTTGGTCCGTGGAGGGAAAGGCATTACTCAGGTCTAAGATCGAGAATTTGACTACTATTTTGGCGGCGATTGCGGCCGTTTAGTCTAGCAAGGCCGGTTTAATGGTGGACTGAGATGCACAGGCGAAAATGCTTACGATGCCATCATGGTATTAAAGAGCACCGACCAAGCACGAGTCAGCAGGAGCAAAGTGGGCACGAAGTTGGCGACTCGTATTTCGATTGAACGAGATAGAATGCCATCCAGGCCACTGGCTTTTGTGTTAGCAGAGTTCAAGGCAGGTGGCCACACGATATACTGACGGTCTTGACGAGTGAGGAACCGCCGAGAATAAACACGGACGTCGCACAATTAAACATGACACTAGCCAAGATCGGGTGAGTTCACGAGGTTCACCCCACTGACCGCGTCCTCATTCAATCACTCTCTTAGCTTGGACTAACTATGATAGTTACCATGTTATCAGAGTTGTTTCTGAATATAAGATATAGCCCACCATGCACTGCCAACCACAGTAGAGAGAGCTCACCGAATGTCCAGATGACAAGCTTATCGACAAGAACTACTCGCCGGCTGCGCTAATACGCCACAAAAGCGCTGTGTGATGCTCTGCTGTTCTAGGTAAACCAGTGAAGGACATCTGGAATTTGGAGCATCTGGGTCCACCGAACCCTCTGAATCGCTGGCGACGTTCAACCCCTGCTAAGTTGTTCCACAAATATTGCGCATTTACACGTGTAAATTGAGGCTATCGACAAAAAATAATTATTCGTAGGCAGGAGGATCTACCTCCAGCTCCCGCGCGGCCTCAAACTCATATCTTACAACTCCCTTCACGCCTGCCCGTGCCGGTCAGTTTCGCACTCGCATCTTGAATTTAAGGGAAGAGTACACACCTGGACGAGCCTTTGAGGTCGCAGGGAGCACCGACATCAGGGGGTAGGGTGTCAGTTCGCGCACGGCCAGTATCCCTCGACCGATGACAACACCCGGTTCCGCATGCTGCGGTGCATTTATAGGGAGAATTACCGGCACCGATGCTCTCCACCTCCTGCGAAGGAGTATAAACGCAACACATAACCCAAATGCCCCGAGTCCCCCAGCCACAGCGCCCACGATCACACCCATGTTGGATCTGTGAGTTGTTACAAATGCCGTTGCGCTGTGTGCGGATTATCAACCTCGTACTGGCTGAAGAGATGGCTATTCCAACCTGCTTCTGCCACTTCTATACCACGTGAGGTGAATTAGTTGCTTTATGTGCAACGAATGGAGTGGCTCACGATGTCGTGGGAGACATGCTGCTCGATGTATCTGCCTGATCGACGGTGACGATGGCATAATCAAACAACGCGCTGGCCGGCCCCAACTGGGATTTTATGACGTTGTCGTGTTTCTGGATCAGCCATGATACAGTGTGCTGCGCAGCGGAATCCAGACCCTCGAGTTTGAAGAACAGCGCGTTGTACACATAGGCTTCCTCTCCTTCATACTGGTGCGTGCTCGAGGGTGTTCCATCCAAAGCGAATGAGATTTTGGCGCCGGATTCAAAATCAATGCCGTAGATGTAGACGGCCGAGCCTGGAATGGGAACGTCAGCAGATGCATCAGCGAAAATCCGCAAATAAATGGTGCTGACAGACCTTGGACATTGAGCGAGCCAGAAAGAGAGTCGCCATCGTGCCAAGTGAAATTATGGGCCAACGAGGCGTCGGGTTGGAGCCAGCAGCCCTGACAGGGTGTAGTGGGTGTTACCGCAGTCCAATTCCCCGCCCAAGTCCAATATGTCGCGTCCGCGTCGTCGATTGTGAGGTTTAGAGTGGTTGCGTCCGCTTTTGAAGTAGGTGAAAAAGCCAGGAGGGCATGGAGAATAAGCATGCTTCCGAGGGTCAACTCCATCATAAGGAGAGAGCTTTAGGGGAATTGCCCGCCGCAGGACCGCAGATGACACATATACGTGAGCGCCTAAAGACATAGTCTCGTACCCGATCGTTATGACATCCCAGATGGGAACCACGGTTCATGGCGTGGTTCCCATCTGAGATGTCATAACGATCGGGTACGAGACTATGAGACAACGTCAACGTTAGCGTTCCCGCAATGTGTTGGAGAAATCAAGATGCCGAGGTAGCTCAGCCGTTGCTCAGCCGCCGATATTCTGGAGAAGACGTAAATTTTACGTAAATTCTGATGTCGGAGCATTCTGAATCATCGAGTAATGCAAAAGTGCGGGCAATTATGGGTGTGGAGAGACTGGGGTGTTGAGCTACTGGTGTGCATAGAAAAGGAACAGCACACGAATGATAGCAGTTGATCACAAGGATGACAACCCGCATGCCTCGGACCGATTCTGCATGCACAGAAGCCAACGAGTGGAAATATGCGTGTTCAGTGTTCAAATTGACGGTGGCGTTCCGACGCATAACAAGAAGCATAGAGGAGACTGGGGCGTTATGGCTCACTCGTATCAAGAGGCCAATCTGCCCCGCCGTCCCGCGCGAATACCATCCTGATTATTAATCTCGGAACCAAAGGAGATTATGTTATGATACCACACCGATGAGTACCTCTTGCTGCCGGACACTTCTGTTTGATGAATTTTTCAGAGAGATCTAGCAGCCGCGGCTTACGGTGGCTGAAATGACATGAATGGCATAGCGCTAACAAAGTTACCCGTACCAGGACATGCTGTGGGGAGAGGAAACTCTTTAATTTACTGTTGTAACCGGGCATTCAACATGCCGGATATCATACTTAGACGGCCATTCAACCTGCTGTCGGAAATCAATCAGCACTCAGGCCCAATCCCAGCACTGCCTTCTGGATGACCGAGCCCCGATCGTACCCCAGGATCCCAAAATATTGACCCGTCATTCAACCGTCATTTGATCGAGGCGCTTGTCATTGTCAAGAGCGCCGCCAAATTGAGAATCATCTGAATTTCTCAAGGAAAAAAATGGGTGGGAAACCCTTTTCTCACATTGTTCTCTCAGCAGAAAAAATACCTGGAGACGTACATTGAACATAACCGCTGGCGACAATTTTCTGAACTGGACACCGTTGAACCGGAACGCTGCGGCCCGAGATCCCGAGTGTGACTCACGGTCACATTGCACTTGGCCATGTCTGATTCTTCACCCGCACCCACAACGCGCGGTCGCGGCCGAGGCAAGTCGCGGGGCGGTCTGGGTAAATACCTTCGTGCTCGAGGCCGAGGCCACGGCCGCGGCCGCCCCGCCGAATTCGGCAATCGGATCCTCCTGGAAGGCGAAGGCCCTCCGGACGAAGACGACGAAGAAGCCGCAGAACGCGCCGCGGAACTCGCTCTGAAATTCTCCCGACGCCAGCTCGGCACCAACGCCGACCGATATGCGGAGCCGGAGCCCGTGCTCGACTCGGATGGTTGGTTGGCGTGTTATTCCCTTCTGCATCTTGAATATGCCGCATTGACGATAATTCCGCTTGGCAGGCGAGCCGGAAGTGGAGCCCGAGGTGGATCTATCGTCCTTCCTCGAGCGACAACGGATCTCAGACGCACCTGGGCCTTCGGTGCTGCAACCGACAACTGATTCAATTGCGGACGACGATGACGTCGACCACAGTCTCGCACATATCTCGTCGACTGGGGTCAAGCCAGTCGTATCGCGCAAGGGGAAGGTGGAGCAGATCGAGTGGGACGATGAGCTCGACGAGTTAGAGCGCGAGAAGCAGTCGGCCGAGGCCATCTGGGGTACGGTGTCTCTCGATCTTGCCTTATCTTGTCGCTTCTCTTCACTCACGCTGACCGCCGCTTCACTCACCCAGACCTAAAAACACGATTCCGCGCGAAATCCGAGAAACTCCGCAAGTCTGCTGTTACAGCCGGACGAGAACGCCAACCCGGTCAGTAATCTTGTTCTCAGTTTCGTTCAGCCTCTCGGGATCTGACACCGACTCATCGTACGCAAGGATCAACAACGTACGTCGACGCGCCCCCGCTCCCTCTGGCGGACGGATCGCTGCCGCCGCCGAAAGGCCCCAAGGCGGACATGGAAGATTTCCTGGACGATTTGTTGACTTGACCCGACTCGGAGGAGCTCGATTATTGTAAAACCATCTTTTGAAATTGGGATCCGATTGCTTTGCTTATTATCCAAGTCGTTTTGTCTGTCTCGTCTCGATCCCTCTACGATCTGGCTGGAATTTTTGGGCTCCCGTCGCGCCAAGCTACGGGCTCAGGCGATCCGGCATCTACCTCAACCGTGGTTTGGTCTTACACTTCAACCGGACACGACCACACGCTGATGGACATAGTACGGGAACCTCAGCCTTCATGCCGAGTGAGCAGCGGTAATCGTTCACCTTTGGTAGACGCGCCATCGTCCCCTTGCATCGATCCTCTTCATGTCCTCAGGAAAGTCTCAATCTCACCCTCAGTACCACGAATCATCAACTAACAAATGTGTGCATCATCCTCCCATCCGCGGCTGATCTCCTTTCGATGTACCCAAACGTGACATTCGACTCATCCCAAACTTGAGGTCGCACATCCATAATCTGTCCTTCACTACTCAGATTCAAGACATTACGCGTTGATGTCAGATGGCTTGACATTGTTCGCTCTTTCTGTAGCAAGCCTCGTGATTCACAGACCTTTCATGGATGACCAGGCCCGAGCCTTTGCACTACATGTCCTGTCCCCAGGCTGAGTCGGATCTCTCGGCGGCGTATGTGGTCCACACTGCTGAAAGACGTTGCCGCCTTGAGAGAAAAAATTGGAACGAATTGCCCTCGGTTTTAGTCTCTCCGAGACAAACGACTCAGCACTATAGCCACTCGTAGGACCCCGCCATATTCGCTCCCTCAACTCCATGCTAGGCCTAAAACCGCTCAATCACGGAATCTATCTTCACCAGCGCACTCTGCATCTTGGCAAACCACGCACGCGTGTTTGTGGCTGACTCGTTGTTGATGATCCCCGTCATGACTCAGCGATCCCACCTCGCCAACGACTTCCAGCAGTTCCAATGCCATTGGAAATCATTGAAGCCAGCACTCCCGCATAGAAAACTCAGTAACAAGCCCTCTATCCCGTCCTTGGTGGATCAACGTTTCAGACTTGAACACTGGCGCTGTTCAAAGAAACGCCGGAGGCAAATTTCATTTTTTCGCCTAAGGACTGATGATTATTTGTATTTCAGACGGTCTACGCACTATGGAATGCGGTTTTGAATGGTTCTTTGAACTCTCAACTCACCCCGAACCTGTTGCCAATAATCGAAGATGAGGGCGTTATTCACGAAATACTGTGCACTACCTTGAGCCGAGTAGGCGAATTGAGAGGGGGGGAAAACACTCGCCGGTCATACCAACCAACTACGAGGGTGATGGGGTGGAATTCAGGTCTCAACTCAGCGAGAATTGAACTCATTCCTTTCGATGGAACCACTGTAATCCGGTGGCAAGCTCCCCAGGAGTCCAGTGGATTCCGGTGGAAATTAGTCAAGATTTTGGCCTAGGTTGAACCACTCGTTTCCATTAGAAGTAGCAATGGATCACGCCGATCAACAACAATATTAATGCCCTTCAGTGCCGATCGCCGGTTTGAGAGAGCCGTGGATTGGCCGAGGGTCGCCCATTTCGCGCTGCCGCCGCAAGAGCCGGCAAAGCTCGGCCAGCTCTGCAAATGAAATGCAGTGTCGGCGGGGAATGCTCTGTCTGCCGGCCCCAGTCGGCTTTGGTGCCATCAGTCGTAAAATTCGAGCACTACAATCAAAATGAGTCCGCCTCGAGTCCGCCTCAGTCTTTGCCGCTCAGCGCTCAGTAGTTATGGTTTTTGCCACACGAAAAACAAGGCCGACATCTGCCTTCATCAAGGATAGTAAGGCGTACTTACCACACGGACGCGGTTCTGGGTGCAATACCCACTATCCCTGGCAACGAATTTGCAACGAATAATCAGGTCCACTTATGACACCAAACCTGCACGTCAGCAGGCCAACAATTTTTCCGGCACAGCATGTCATTCAACAAGCGACGAGCTTCGAATTGAAGATCTGCAAAGGATCCGCACATAATTGCGAATATGGGTCCGGGCGGGCGCCGCTCTTCAGGCTGTGAAAATAATATTCTCGTGGAGGTGAGCGCGACGAACAGGATACCTTTTGTTCAACGAATGATATGACTTGAACGGGCAGGAAGTAGCAGGAAGTTGAACGCCCTCGTCCTGATGCGTCGTCAGTGAGTAATTTGCTGTAATATGCCCGGAGGTAACAAGTTCGCTGGCGGCCGCCGCGGGCCACCGGTGGATACCGGCGGCCATTGGCAGACAGTGCTCGGCACTGTCTCATCAAAGCGCTGCAAGTTGCCGCCATCACCCCGGCGCAGTTCACTGGATTTGAACGTATTCTGCTGGCCAACCACACTAAACCTTTTTCGACACCACAGTTGTCTATAAACATTGCCTTGCAACAATTCCTGTTTTTTTTGGTCACACGGGGTGATATGCGTAAGTGTGAACAGCCGCTATCCTAAACCACTGGCGATGCGTGCCGAATTCAACATTGGACACAATCCGCACCATTGAAACGACACGGGGTTTCCAATGTTATCTCAAATGAACATTCTTTTGCTCAAAGAATGACTCACATAGATTCCTCTGGTACATATCCCTGAGGGCGGCCAGTGGAAACCATCGGAATCCAGTAGTATTCGGCGTCTTCGGTGGAAATTGTTATGTGTTGCTGGATTTTCAGCGGATTCCAGCAAAATCCGGTGGAAAACACCGAGAGCACGAGCCTACTAAGCGCTGGCTTTGGATAAAAGAGGCAAGAGGACCCAGTGGCGGCTTATGGTGTTCGGCAGTGGCGGCCGCCATCAGCCAATGCCGCCCAGTGCCGATGGGCCGGTTGCTACCTCCGCGTATATTACTTACTGCCGGCAGTTCATTGAATTTATCCCCTAGGCCGCGAATCGCGATCGGCCTGATGGAAGGAGTTTTTTCGAGCAGGCACAAAAATAACAATAATTCCGGTCAGATTAGCACACCAAGCGCGAATGGGAAGAACAATCACACTTGGGCGCACCTCCGCAGCGGCGCGAATGCGAATGTCATCCTCCCTCAATTGTTTCATCAGCTTCCGCGCCCAGAACGGACTTACTAAGACACCGTCCAAACAGTGAAAAGGCGTCCGCAACGCACAACAAGTGACTCAACCATGTCCTCAACGCCGTCTTCCGAGACTGACACCCAACCCAGCGAAAAAAATGGGTGTTCCAAGTCGACCCCGCCCCACCGCCGGCGCACAATCATGGCATGCACTTCGTGCAGGAGAAGGAAGATCCGAGTGCGTTCTCTTCCAGCTCGAGCTATAACCAGACCGACTGACATTATTCATCGGCTTCAGTGCCTTACCTCAGAACAGCCCCCGACGAATCCTTGCGCATACTGCAAAAGGAAGGGCTTCCACTGCGAGTATGTTGTGGTGAACCCAGGTCGCTCGTCCACCAGCCACAACGGCCACAACGGCCACCCTGGAGACGCGACAACATCGGACGTAGGGTCGGTATCTTCACCCGAGCCGACATCTTGGAAACCACCCATCACATCGGCGAGCTTCTCTGCGACGCCTCCCAGCCCTACACTATCGCTTCCCGGGAATCGCCGATCCGTCACGTCCGCGCATCTCTCTTCAACGCTTCCGAACACCAGTCCAGTGCCGAGCTCACGGCATCTCACATCGTCATCGAGTTCCAGCCGATCTTCCCCATCCGACTCGCCTTTCCCGCCTCTGCCTCCCCGACGTAAGAAGGCCCGTCATCGGCCGACGGCGCAACCCACACATTCCCCCGCATCATCACGACACCCGGGTGGTCCGCATACGGCTGCTCCCCCAAAACAGCTATACGATCTTCAGACTCTACACGCACTTGAATATCTATCCAGCCGCACAAATCACTCTCAACCTTCCATACAGCCCGCATCCCAGTTAGCCGAGCATTTCAATTTCGCCGAAGATGTGCAGATGTCGGATCTCGACCTCGACTTTACCGCTACGGACATGTACGCATGGGCTCTGGAAGGTTAGTCTCATGCTGTCTTTATTTTTCTGTTATCGCTTACGATTACCTATGCCGCCAGTCGACACGTTTCACTTTGGGGATGATCTGGCTCAGTCGGGCTGCAGCGAAATGACAGCGGTACCCACCTCGCATGATTCGAGTACATGGCGAGGTATGTAGTACGAGCGAGGGCTAGCGTCGATGTAGCCAATTATGGCCCCTTAGGGTTGATGGATCGGACTACACATACATACTGTATCATCAAGGAACTAATGCGCAACTGTATTCTGAGCATGCTCGTACGTCTGAGAATCGTTCAAATCGCCCTTCCAATGTGTTGAAAATGGAAAGAATCGTTTGATCGGCCAAGTGCCTGCATTCTTCGTCGAGGGGCTATGGTTTCAAGACTATCTCGTTAATTGGCTATTCCCTTTCAATATGCTTTCTTTCTCTCGACCAGTCGGCCCCTTCCAATGAGCATTGCGTTTTCCACCAGATTAAACTAGCGACAATCAACTATGGGAAAGTCTTAACAAATAGAGGGAAGTCTCTGCGGAGACCAAACTCAAGCAAAAACTGAGTAGATTGGCCCCAGCCGTCACCGAAAGGGACCAAAGAAAATATGGAATGTTTTTTGGACGGTGCACTGACTTCAGGCGTCAAGCGACCCACAATTTGTAAACCATGGTTTGAATCTCGTGGATTATCCAACCAGTTTCGTTGTCCAGGATACTATGTACTGCTCTCCATTTGAAGATTTTATAGCCCAATTTCGGTTAAATTGTGGGGTACCTGCCCGATCCCGAAAGCTTGAATTTCACATCCATTTTTCAGTCCCCTAAGGTTCGATCTCCTTTTGCTTTCTCTTGTCTCTCCTGCGCCTCGAATTCAAAAAACGGACCCATGGCCGAACACCATCATCCAACCGTTCGACACAGTGCCAATAACCGCCCTCGACCTCGACTACTACGGTCCATACAACAAGCTGCTCTATAATCTCTTCCCCGCCGACACGAACTTCCTCGTCTCGCCGGGGCCTACCCACGCCACTCTCCCTGCTCTTCCGCGGTCGAGTTTACAGTCTTCTACAACGACATGCCCGTGCTCCTTCTCCAGGTGAACTCCCCTGACACCCTCCGCTGGCAATCCGCGCGCGAGCAAGCAGACTCGGAGAACCGGCGGCGACTGCGCGACCTGCGGCCCCTGTGCCCGCTGCTGCCGAAGCTGTACGCTGTGAGCGCCTTCTGCACGAAGCTGCGGTTCTACGCGGCGACAAAAACCGAGGGCGTCGTACCCCCTGTGTCGCCATGCGATCCGCGGACAGCGTTCGCGGACACGAATCCACCCAATCGATGGAATAGCGACGTGCTGGAGGAGGAGGGGGCGAATCTGCCGAAGCAGTCGGTTGCGGAGATTATTGCGCGAATATACTTGAGTGATGGTGCGTTGGTTCGCTTTTGAGGGAGACTTGCTTGCTTACATGCATATCAGAATAATTCGGGCAGTCGCATGTGTACCGAATGTCTTGCCAAATATATTCGGCCCACATAATACAGTAAAATCAAAGGAGGAGGGGGCGAATCTGCCGAAGCAGTCGGTTGCGGAGATTATTGCGCGAATATACTTGAGTGATGGTGCGTTGGTTCGCTTTTGAGGGAGACTTGCTTGCTTACATGCATATCAGAATAATTCGGGCAGTCGCATGTGTACCGAATGTCTTGCCAAATATATTCGGCCCACATAATACAGTAAAATCAAACGAATATTACCCTCAATTTTGCTTCAAGAACACGGCCGTATACGCGGGCACAACAATGTAGTCGATCGAGTTGATCGTTACAGTCGTCTGTCAATCCAGTCAGCTCTCTATTGGGCGGAAAAAGAAGCTCAATACGCACCTGCCACTTCGCAATCCCCGCCGCGCCTCCAAAGTGGCGCACGAAATAAGACCCGAACGGCAGATTGGCGAGAGCAAAGGTGATGGGCGTGTCGGGGTTCTTGTTCACGATCACGACGCTGATCTTGCCGTTCTCCGTCGCGGCGTACACGCCCTGCGTGTCCGGGTTCGGTGTCGCCAAATTGACCTGCACGCTGTTCGCACCGAAGTGGACGCCGAATCTGCGACGCGTGGCAGCACTCAGATTCCCAGACACTCTTGAAAGTCGATGCACAGAAAAACGCACCCGCGGAACAACCAATACGCCAGACCAATTGGGCCGAGCTCGTCGACAGTGCCCCAGTACGTCGCGCTGTCGAGCATTTGTTGCCCAAAGATGCCGAGCATGTCGACCGTCACCAGTCCGCCCGTGATGTCGGTATCGGCCGTTGAGCTGAACTCACTGATGGAGAGCTTGGTGCCGGGGTAGTTGATGTCGATGAGGGTGCGGAAGCGCGGGATGAGCGAGACAGCGGTGGGGTTCCACTGGTGATTCTGTGGGTCAGAGCCGACCCACGATTCGTCGACGTAGGAGGTGTCCTGCGAAAAAGCGTTAGTTCACTTTTATTCGTACCGACCGAGAGTGAGGGGATGGGGCGCACCCAGAGCGACCGGGTCATCCGGAGGCGGAGTGCCTTTGCAGCCGCGTCGTTTGCGCTCGTGTCAGCCTGGTAATAGTAGTGGATGTCGAGATAGTCCAGCAGGCGCTGCCCGTTCTTCTTCTCCGCCGCGGCCATCTGCGTCAGGAACCACGGGATGAAGTCGATGTTGTCGTGCGCCGCGTTGTCCGTATATCCGATGTCGCTTGTCCAGTCTGCGGAAAAAGGCGTTCTGGTGAGTTGGGAAGGGGGGGCTTGAGAAGAAAAACACACAGAACCACCACGAGCATGTCGACGGGGCAGCAACCTTCACGCCCGGGATCGCCTCCTTCGCCGCAAGCGCATAGCTCACCATCCGGCTCAGCTCCTCGTCATATCCCATCGGTCTAAAGACAATTTCTCGGTGAAAGGGGAAATCGAATAAGGAGACAAACTCACACAGGATGCATATCCTGATGCGTATTGCTCGCAATCTCTATCTCGTTATCAATCGCCACCAGCGTCGGCTTGTTCTTCAGCCCCTTGAGCCATGCCTTCGCGAGGGTGGTGTTCCAGGGCGTATAGACGCTCGTGGGTTTTGGCACGGGAGTGACGAAGGAGCCGTTCGGGAGGAGACCGTTTCCGGCATTGGCGAGGAATGGGTCGGTGGAGGTTTGGACTGTGGGGGACGTCAGTGGAAATTTCGAGGAACAGAAAGGTACGCACCTGGGTACGTAGAGATGGGGTACGAGTACGACGTTGCGTCCTTCGCGACCCAATCCAGCCTGTCGACCACAATAACTCAGTCAGGGTACTCCAAACCGCTCAGCCCAAACCACTCACGCAGGAACAGTCAACAATGTCGCACTCCCCGCGCCCTGCACCCAGCCCACCCAATCATCGGCGTTCGGCGGGTCTGCCACGCGATTCTCGAAGAACCAGTCGTTCCCCGCATTCGTGAACTGTCCAGTGGGGTTGTACGCCGTCACGGCGTTGCCGCCCCAACGCGACATGGTGACGCCGAGGTCCTGGATGTAGGTCGCAGAGGGCGGGAAATTGACGCCGTAGATGAGGGGCGAGATGGGGTAGGAGTTTTGCGGGACGACACTGAGCACGGGAAGGCGTAGGTACGCGTTCATATATCAGGGAGGTGGATATGTCGCAGCCGAACGTACCTGAGGAACTGCACCGCAGGGAGGGTGACGTTGAATGTCGCCTTCCCGCCGTTCTCAACGCCGGTGTTAACCAGGAGTGTTCCCGGCGCGAAGTTCTTCGCGAGCGTGAGATACGTGATGCTCTTCGAGGGAGTCCCGACGGGCGTGTACGTTGTAGTGTTCAGTATCTTCACCGCCTACACATCACATCAGCACACAACGTATCGGAGCGGCGCACCCAATTGAATGCAAAAACGAGGACCACACGCACCTGCCCGTTAAGCGACACCCCAACCGTCGAAAAATCCACAGCGCCCTGCGTCGTAACCGCAACTGTGTTCGCTGCAAGGGGCTCGGCGGAGAGGAAGAGCGGCGCGACGATGATGCTCTCGACGACGACAATGTTGTCGATGTGGTAGATGGCGCCGTTGGCACCGCCCTGGAAGGTGATGCGGTCCCAGGTGCCGGGGCCCTGTGCAGGTATGGTTAGAAAAAAAAACGGATGAAGGTATGGAGAAGGCGGAATGAAAAGGAAGGGTGCAAGAATTGAGGATAATAGAGAAAGACAGTAACACAACGCACCAACGCAGCTCCGCTCCCGGGTAGGTTACGGAAGTCGATGAGGACTGAGGTGAACGCGTTGGCGGTGATGGTCGTGCTGATGGCAGAGAGCAAGATGTTCGGGGACGTGGTGCCATCGACGGAGGACGAGATGGTGATCGTTAAATCGGGTTGCGCGCCCTGGAGAAAACGATTAATTATCATAAACTGATGTGCGGGGAAAACTCAAAACTACACGCACCGCGATATCAAACTTCAACCCTTGATAGTTCGGGAAGGTGCCCTCCAGCTTCACCGACAGCGCACTCCATGCCTCTGAGTTCACGCTGATGCTGCTGCTGCCCTCAAAGACGTCCGTCGCCGCGAAGTCGATGTCGCTGCTCCAACTCCAGTTCTCCCAGCCAGCCGCGAGGGCGGCATCGTTGTAGACCGTGATGTCGTCCGCGAAGACCCGAGTCGCAAAGAGCGCGAGGGGGAGGAGGATAGAACGCATGACGGCTACTCGAGCGAACCGTGCACACGCGCGGAGGTTTTAATAGATGAAGGAAGCATCAACAGCGCACGGCAGAATCACGGTGTATCTGCCGACCAGGTCCCGAACTTGATCCAGGCAGGAAGGATCGACCTCGGCTCAGCGTGCGCCGCCCATGACAGAACCAATGACCACAGGGATCAATGGTGGGATTGCATCCAGGAGAGGGAGTTCGTTGCTAAAGTCAACGGAGCCAAGAGCATCAAATCATTTGTTCTGCGTGGGGGCTGGACCTGAAAAATTCGGATAAGCGTCGGCACAAGTTCAAGATGTTGGGCAAAATACAACCACGGTCAGAACCGTCCCAGTGGTAATACTAATGTCGATCTTTAATCGACCGATGACGTTGCACCCAAGGGAGGCACTGGTGGACGGACCCGAGTTTATTTGGGATGTGTGAGGTTCGATGATAGGCGGCTCGGATAAGTGTCGGTGGAGGTGCAAGATATTTGTCCTCGGACAAGCAGAATCCCAGGCGGCTCACGTTGCAGGTAATCTTGAATCAACTTTGCGCAATTTCACCTAAGTCCGGCGTAGTATCAACTGCGCCGAGCGGTATCTCTGTGCCGAGGGTTTTGGCGGATGGACTATTCACATGGTGCATACGAGCACACAGAGAATAACTTGGAGAGCAAGGCCCATCCCGAGAGTTGGAGACACCATTGGCAGGGAGAGCTACACGGCGTCGGGAATGGACAGCGTTCAGAAGCCAAAACATGAGAACCTCGGGGAAGCACAACGACGTGGGTAGCGGAATTGAGGGAAAGCGCCAGGAAAGTTTCAATTGTTGGAGAGCAATGGGCATTGGGCGTGATAGAGTCTATCATAGAGGAGAGAGAAGACCATTAACCACGTGCTACTCGCCGTGCCGGGTGATCCGTGTCCTTTCTCTTCCTACCGCCTCAAAACTTCGCACTAGGCTTTCAGCAATTGAACGGTCCAACGCAGTTGGAGTCTGTTTCACTTTCAGGGTGTCAGGATTACTGAATTATTCCATTCAAATCGACAGTCACGGGTCACGCAACCATCTGTCGATGTCGAACTTTGGTCGGAGTCACGGATCACGGCGGCCCTTGTCGCACTTACCGCTGGTCACGGTCCAACCAAAATCACCTGAAAGGCACAAAAAAGCAAAATTTGCCGGGGAAATGTCGAAATTTTGGGGGGTGTCACGCCAAATTTTGGCCGGTGTCGAAATGTCGAACTGGAAAAAACGGTCACGCGTCACCCTCCCTGTCGATTTGAATGAAATAATTCAGTACTCACCATCAGGCTCACTACCACTATAGCCGTGCCTGTACATAATTCATTGTCGCCCACAATCAATTATCCGCCCAACATTTCTGGCCCATCAACTTGAAGGGTTACTCCGCTCTTCACAGCCGCGCGCGGATTGGCTCACTTTGCATATTCTGAATTCCTTGTCGCCACTGCGGATCACGTTGAATCCCAGAGTGATATGGCCAGAACAGAACAACGACAAAGGAGGATGCTGACGCTGGTTGTGTAGAAAAGGCACTACCAGAACAAAATATCAAAGCATGATGTGTTTATCTTCTCGGGATGCTGGGCGGATTGGACTCACGAAGCATCTCTCACACTACAGCGTCTTGCACAGGAACGATGGCGGGTTCAAGGTCCAACACGCATGTACCTTGGCGCCATACCACTATTGTCCTCCAGCGTATCCGTGCCAGCACAGACATCTCCGGAATCGGTGTTCGCATTGCTATTTATGCCTAGATACGTAGGACTGCGCTCCATGTTCTGCTCATATGCATGCTGAACTCCCTCAGTCCCGCGCTCTCCCATCATCACCATTTGCGGGTGGGCTCGACACTGACCCTGCAAGACTTGGTTTCGTTCCTCTGGTCCCGGCCTCCTTCAAGCCCGGCCTCCTTCAAGTCGGCCGTCTGACTGTAGACATTGTGCTGGCGAGTCGTGAACTGGTGAACCACATTGCTGTTGGTCTGGGCAAATAAATGCATGGGTGCGTAATTCAGTTCATGTTCTCTTCTTCTTTTCGGATGCTTGATTCGCACTAGGGTTGCTAATAGGTCGTAGACACAGGGCATAAAATGATGGAAATGTTCCCAAAGCCCGGTTAGTGTTCCTTCCCCATTATCCCGCGACGTTATCATGGAGCGATTCGATGTGCTAGCCATGGGTAAGAAATCTAATCTAATATAATGACAAGATGATTGTAGCGCAGGAAGGGAAGTGAAGTCGAAGGGACACGCTTCGTGGTTGGGCGGTTGCCAGTTGGGCTGCAGGCTACATCACCAAGAGCGGGAGATCTTGCTGATCACCGGTGATGATTACGATCGCACAACGCGTTGATGCAGGATTGCCATCGGCTTGCAGACCCATCACCTACCATTGTAATTGTGACACCATGCCGGCGAAGCTTTGCAAAGATGTCGCAAGGTGGGCGAAAGGTTTGCAGGATAATCACAAGCTGTGTAGGATTCCAGTAGGATTTGCTTACCACACACTTTTTTATTGTGAAATCCTCTATCGTTTGCGATTTGATGATTTCCACTACATCCAACCGTCGAATTTTTAAACTATTGTCAGGCAGACCTGCAGTACCAGCCACAATTTCGGATATATTATTACGAGCAAAGTTACAGCGAGTCATTTGTGCGTGTGGTGGGGTTATTTCGATTGAAATTGTATTGCACGGCATTATTATCAACCTGAACCTGAGACAAGTACCATAGCTTGGCCATGGCTCCGAAGGACTCGAGGATTATTGACAAGTCGCGTAACGTGCTGAAGGTGCGATATCAGGCATCAGCACGTGTGTGGTCCGTGCGCATGTTGATCTTTTGACGCGAATTGATCCCACAATGCCACTTTTCTCCTCTCGACCATCATGTCCCCCCAACCCGGTCTCGCAAACTCCTGCCCTTTCTGGCAGTCTCTACTCATAGGCTTCTTAATGCACTTCTTCCACCACATTACAGTACTCAGAAGTTTGTCAGAGTCGCCCAGGCCACCCCAAGTTGCCTCGACCGACATCCTGCTCCACCTGCTTGAGATTTGAGGCCTCATGTCAAGACCTGGGTACACAAGACTTCAAGTCCTTCACCTCAAGACTCAAGCCTTCAAGTTGTTCGTTCTGAAGGCTACGCCTTCAAGTCACAATGTTCTCAAGCCTTGCAAGTCCTAGTGGCAAACTTCTGTCCTTCTGTCCTTCAAGTTAGAGCCCACAAGATCATATTGGAAGCCAAACATTTCAAGACTTGCACGATGCCCTCATCCCTCGTGGATGCCTGCGCCAAATGGCTGACCCATTTGTGGCCGGCGCCAAGCCATCCTGGGTTGACTGCTTCATGCCGATAGTGGAACACAACCCGAAAGATAGCCCCATCTTTCCGTGCCTTAATCCATCATGCCCACAACTGCCCGGTACCATTGCAACATCTTTGCTTACGACTGTGGTGGGGAGCAAAACTATGGTGCGGAGCAAAGGTGGATTTTCTGTCATTGTATTTAGTTTTTTAATGCATATATATTTACTTTGAACTGGTCTGATGGTGTTTTCTTGCCCAACAAGTCAGATACCTTTGAAACATATTGAACATAGTGCAGCCACTGTGATCACTGCCTACTGGTATTAATAGAGAGGTTGTGCACAAGCCACACATGGCTTTTGGGCATTGTGCAAAGCCGCAGGGATTTTCCGAGTTCCCATAGGAAGAATTGAGCTTTCAGTGACCCCGTTGGAGAGCACTCGGGCTCTCTGGGGGTAGGAGATGAGCCAGCGGGGCTCGCGGCAGGAGGGTGAAAGCGGGAAAAACCCAGATGTGATTGCTGAACTATGACGTGAGAACCTATATACAACCGCTTCTAGCTACGCGCTGCCAACCACACCACACCGTTGAGTGCAAGGGAGCCTTTAGACTATGGGATGGTTGCCTGATTCGTCATTCAATTCGTGGGTGGCGTGGAATCAGCACAGGTACTCGAGGACAGATTATTGTATTCACCAGATTTGATTGGATAGCCGCATGAATGGAACATTCAAAATGGTATTCATGCGTGTCAGTTATAATTGGTTTGCCAGTTCAAATATCAAAATACTTCCCGCAGCTTTGCACAATGCCCAAAAGCTGCATGAAGCCGTATGCGGCTTGTGTGGCTTTTGCACAACCTCTCTAATTGCTCACAAAACTATGGCATTTAAGTGCGCATTTAATAAATAGGGGAATTCATGGTAGGCATTATTTTACTGTTTGTGAATAAAAATAATGAAGTGATCGGACAAATAAAGTCCTTGTGTCCCACTGAATATATTATTATTGTTTTCAGCAAAACAGGCACAATTCATATATTTACAAACAGGTGATTTATTCCACAAACAAGATTAAATCTTGTTTCACTGGTTGGCAGATTCAATTTTTCCTGCACAATTTACAGTGAAAATTTTGATTTGTTTTGCAGGCGTTTTTTACTGAGAAAATTGGTGAAATTTTGAAAGCTTTTTCACCCCTTTTCAACTTTCTTTTGCGTTTTTAACCTCAAACTGGAAAAGTGAGAATGTTTTTTGGGTTTTCCACCTAGTTCCCAGCTGAAAATTGACGGAAAACAAACATCATTTTTCACTAAGAATTCAGCAGAAAAATTTGAATTTTCCAACCAGTGTTTGTGGAATATCTTTCATTTGTGAAAATAATCATCCCATTAAATGAATACATTTATTCACAAACAGGAAAATAGGCCCTACCGTGAATTCCCCTAGTCTCTATAAACTTTTGTGTTTTTGCACTTTCCTCTACCTAAATCGTGAAAATGGCACATTTCCTCTACTCATGAGACTAAGAATATGTTCAAGAGAGAGAGGAAAACATGGTAATTTTCTCTATACAGTATCACCGGATACTGACTTCCGTTACGTCTATTGACAAGTCTGTGATCTCTTTATACATTTTGATTGACATCTCTATACAAATGTACTGACTAATCACTCCCTCTCTCAACAAACTTTTTTTGGGGTCAATTTTTTTCTCTCTCTCTCTGTCTCTCTCTCAATTCAAGTTGAAAAGACAAGTTAGTTATTATCGTTATTGCTACTCGTTCCTAATGCAATCACAAGAAGAATTTAGGTGCATGGGTCAGGTGGGGCTCCTGTGTGCACAAGGCAGTCTCCTCCTTACAATGAATGTGTCATGCAAGCTGAAGGCGCCAGTCTGCGCACAGCTGTCGATAGAGTCCGTGAAAAGTAACTTATTGAAACTAACTTGTACTTTACTTGCCCCTTTCGGCACGCGTGCCGCACGTTAACTTAAGTTTTCCCACGGGCAATATGATCCGATCAAATTCCGAAAATATTTGTGCAGCTCCTGAACCCATTTCCAGCATTCAATTCTGCGGAAAGTATGTCTCAAAGTCTTTTTATCTTTCAGAAATTGGCCTGCAATGCCCAAAATACCCCGAGACAAACATTTTGCCCAGTTAGTGTATATACCAGTTGATATGCACCCATAGTGTCCTAACACCAAGTACACTTCCATGCCGAAGGTTGCAATGTGCATGGTCCGAATGGATACAAGCCACTGGACTGCTAGCACACGTGCTGGTACAGCCAGTACAAGGTCAAAAATAGCATGAGACCCAACTGCAAATATATTGTAAGCTCATAGGTCTTCGACACCAAAGCAATCTCGTGCGGCTGTCCTGGTTCCGTGAGATGAGGATCCTCGTCATCTGCCGCTTTTATCAGGGGTAAGGGACAGGTGCTTCAAAGTCTGAACTTGCCTGAAAAAGCGGCCTCTGCCTCACCGGAGATTTGATAAAGTGGGAAGCCAAGATGGCACGCCACCTCCGAGCTGTCTGGATCGAATCCCTTGCCGTGATGGAACTGACGAAGGCCCATGTAAACACAACCATCCCAGAAGTCCCCGTGCACTCCAGTGATCAACTGGATTGAGGGGAATCCATATTGTGTTGCTTCCTCTGCAGTAAGACGTTCAGAACCCAAGCAATCCATGGACCAATAAACCGGATAGTCTGGCCATCGGAATGAGGAGTGTGCGATTTGGAGATGGTGTGTTGGACAGAGGAATAGGTAACTTGATGCCAGGTCTTCAAGGGTGTCTGAAATGATGATCTCGAATCGAACTTCATATACAACAGCTGTTTGAACAGATGAAACGGAAAGGAGTGGAATGATGGTTTCTAGCCGTACCGTAGTTCTCGAATCCGGAGGTGATGCCGTGGCGGCCGAATATGTGATTTGCCTGACTGGGCCATGCCCCAGAATTTGGTTCGTACTCCACATATAGCCGAAGCGTGCGGCCCAGTACATCAGCGGAATTAAAACTGGGAAATTAAAGCAATGAGGGCGAAATCATCATCACCAAAAGATTTGAATACCGGGTCCAACCATTGTCCATGATATCTCCTTCTGCTCCGGACCAGTCATCCCAATCGGGCTCGACATCTGAAAAGGACGCAATCTCAACCATGCCTTCAAGTGGCCCGTCAAGAGTGTGGGCAACTACTGCGCCAAGAGTCACAGTTATCGGCGCAGAAATGCTAATGCGAAAATGTCGTGACAAGTCCCAGTAGCATATTGAATGATACTGTTCCAGTGTCAGGTAATCGACGACTATGGTCTCCTGTCTTGATGCATCGGAGGTGTCGATGCCATTCCGGCGAGTTACCTCTGCCAGACCGTAAGGCCAGTAGTCGCCATTGCTCGGTATGAGGTCCGCACAGAGCTGCCCGGTTGACCGACGGATCCATAGTGTGCACTCCTCAAACAACTGCAATGTTTGGATAAGTAAAGCGTTCCAGGCGAATGAACTCACCAGTGGCCGGCGGAATGTAGATACCAAATATTCATCCGCCATCTGGGATCGCTGAGTGAGCCGGACAATTCCGTCGAACTTTCATACCATGAACTCGGTTTGCTGCGGGGGGTAAGAGATCGGAAAATATCTAGAACGCGAATGTACATACACAGTAACCGTAGATATAGACGGTCAGAACCGGTGAATGGCGGTAGAGTGCCAAGAATTGTCGGAACGGTATCAGATCTCATTAAATGTTCAAGCTTATTAATGGGACGAGATGAAACCACACACCTTCATGGAAGATTGCAGCGTGTATCGTGGGGGTGGTCGTTACACCGTGGAGTTGAACGAAATTGGGATGCCTGAAGCGAAGGTTAAACAGGCGGGTAAAGACGATTCGCTTACCGGAGCCATGAGTATCGCTCAACGTCCTCCCGCCATTCCTGCGAAATACTCTACATCTGGAATTTAGAAGCTAGGTTGGCGGGGAGCGCACCTCCTCCGCCCTATCGCCTTGATAGATTGCCACCGTCGCATTGGCCTTTTGGCCGTGAATTTTGGCGGAGTATACGCGACGAACTGAAGGTCGGATGCACAGACACCGGATAATGCGCGATCCCTGATCCAATCCTAATTCTTCATGGAGATATATGTCTCCGAGCGAGATCATTCGAAAGTCTTTACAATATTCAGAGAATGTTTGCAAGCCTTGTTGGGATAATTTACCAGAAGGTTTACTAGGGGTAACACTTCGATTATTGATGCTCGTAAATGTTCCACCAGTGACGGTGAAGTGGTGGGAGCCCGAAAAGATGGCACCGCCATCGCTGCATGATATACGATTAGACGAATTCTGAATGGCAGGCACAAGGACCTACCCGGGGGATTCCTCGTCTTCGGGGGTCGAGCGGGATGTGTATGTCCGAGAGTCATTGTGCATGGCTGATGGTGGAGAAGAGGAAGAGATGCCAGGCGCCGGGATGACAGGTTGCATGTATCATTCCATTCGGAATCATTCTCGGAAACTGCTGTAGTCTCTACAGCTGTTCGTGCTGTCAGCGTGAACGTTTGCGGGGCTCAGTAGCATTCGCTGCTGCAGTAGGAGGTAGCCACACTGTCTACGAACTTCTGTCTGTAGTCTGGACAGAACTATCTTTTCTGTCTCTTCAAAGTTCAGGCTGTGCTAAGTGCTTCCTTCCTCATGCACACGCTGCTCACTTTGAGCTATATCCCACGGTTCTGACAGGCTTGGCGATGTCGTCAGGAGCCGTAATATGTAGCCGTCAACAATGATGTCCTCACCAATTTGATTCATCCGGGCGCGCACTTTGGATGTCCCAAAGCCGACATCCCTTATCTGCCCGGTAACTACTCATGATCAGGTAGACTTTCTCCTCGGCGCAACCACCAACTCAAAAGTCCCAACTCCAGCATAGATTCCGTGATCATTAAGCGTTCTTTAAGATTTTGCTCATTCAGCAGTGCCCATCGGTTTGTACTTATTGGCTCCTTTCTCCATATAGCTTATCCTCCTTTGCATTCCTCTGCTCATCCTCTTGTCTAAACCCATCCATACGGAACCTTCTATGATTTCCAACACGGCCTTTTGATTTCCGACGAATCAGCTGACCAGTGAGTGGTTCTTTCTCGCAGGCCGCAGCAGATCGCAGTTGCAGCCTCCAGCGCAGCGTGAGTTTATACATCTTGCTGGGAGGCCATGTACTTATTCCGGCAAAACTCTTTCCATTTAAATGCAGAGTCTGGATGGTGACTTTGCACTGCAAAACTTGCCATTCCCATTCACGGCATTCGCTTGGACTGATTGACTGACTTCATGGTGCTCACACCACTCACTGACTTGGCCAGGCCGAGCATCGCACCTACTAGTCCTCTCTCTCTGGATCTCACGTTTTCGTCTAAGTCGCTGTGGTGGTGTCAAATGTATCTCTGGTCTCGACCCATGGTGTTCTCAAAATCATGCTAGAAAACATGTGTTGTCTTCCTTTTGTTTCGCCCTGCTTTTACTCACTCTCTCACAGGTCATTCGCAACTCTAACATACACTGAGCACGCCGTCACCACTCTTGACGTTGTGTGTGTATTGAAGCGCTTCAGCTGCACACTCTACGGTTTCGGTGCATGGGTTTGTTATACACTGGCATCTTCATATTTCTATCTCCCTTTGTACAATTGTAATTTAATTCCACTGCCTGCACTCTTGTACACAGGACGAGATGTAGTGTGGCTTGTAGTCGGGTTCAGGCTCGGGCACAGATGAGTGGGTACTCAGGATCAGGTGAGGAAGGGTGTGAAGGGTGTTGCACAATGACAAAGTGTAGTCTTATATTTCTCTCAATATTTCTAATGCAACATTCATTGGATTCGATTCTTTGCTTTTAAATATTTAAACCATATGCGGGGTTCTAACTGGTTGGAACAATGTTTTAAACTGGTTTGAACTATGTTTGTTTCCATGTGTCAACAAAGAAAAATCTACATTTTGAACATCTTGAGTTCAAAGAATGATGGTTTAAACCGGTTCCAACCATGGTTTAAACCAGTTCCAAGCACGGTTTAAACCGGTTAGAACCATCAGTGGTTTAAACCACGGTTGGAACCGTCATGGTTTAACCACGGTTGGTGTTACAATGACAACACGCCCGAGCGTCCACAGATTGGTATGATGATCAGGGATTGGGTAGTGCAAGGTATTAACCGTATCATCAATGAAGTTGAATAAAACACTAGGAGAGGTACAGAATATCTACGAGTAGGCTACGACTATATACTGTTCGTTGTATCTAATCATTGTAACTATCGTTAAGTTCAACCGTGAGCTATACCTTCCTAATAAGTAATCATGAGATTATGCTATGATCCGAGCATAAGGCTTCGGCGTGGTAAACGTTCGTAAGTATGCTGTTCGGATATATATAAAGTGTTTGTGCGTTGCTCCTTGCTGTGAAGCATGTGTTCTTACCAAGAACATGCCATAGTCCGCAAGGCTATTAGTAAGTACTGTATGTAAGTAGCATGTTCAGGTGTAAATACAAATGTTCATGTGTATAGCATGTTGGAAGGCTGCCGTATTGTGGAGGCAGTCAACACTAGAGGGGTCGGCCAGACAGAACTAAGAGGAGCCAAGAATGACAGAACAATAGTGTGGTCATTCAAGAGCAGCCACTAGGAAAGGTACATGGTGGTCAAGACCAAGAAGAGAAGATCCTATCAGTCAAGTACATAATCACAATCAATGTGCAGACAGATACGTAACAAGAATAGAACGTAACATAAGATGTAAATCAGAATGTAAGATAAGGAGTCAACAATGGTAAAGTAAAAGGTAGGATATCGAAGAGTGGTATAGGTGATCATTGAGGAGGGATATGGGCAAGTCAATGATAAGGAAAAACCCTGGTAGCAATGAAGATACAATGCAGGACTGCAAGGAGCAATAAGGACTGAGGCATTGGTGTGCTAAACCAAGGCTGAAGGGACCAATAGCAATACGATGAGGACAGCATGGACAGCAGTGGTGCAGTGCAGATAGCACAGAACAGTGGCAGTACAATGCGGACAACAAAGGCTGAACCAATCCTGGAAGGGAGAGGTTGGACGGTGCAGAGGAATGTAGTAAGGTTGGAGCAGCAGCCTTACACCCTTCCCCACTTCGAAAAATTTGAATCCTTTCCAGTTCGGGCATCTGTCTGTTCAAGCCAAGGTGGAATGCCAAGCGAGAGAGCAGGAACAGACCCCCTAGAGTGGATGGAATCAATCATCCAAGCAGAGGAGGTGGTAGCAGGATGAACAGGGAGCTGTGTGGACCGCAGGGTGACAACATATATAGGATGAGGTTGAGTGGTGGAAGTCATATCATCGGAGGACAGAGGACAACCTCAGGATGACAATACCAGGAAAGATAAGGTCCGGCAGGGGTGACAGTACCACAATGAAGGTGCAGAGTCCGGTAGTGACAATACCTGGAAGAGTAAAGTCCAGCAAGGGTGACAGTACTGCAATGAAGGGGTAGAGTCCAGTAGTGGTGACAATACCTGGGAGAGTAAAGTCCGGTGGTGGTGCAACATAGAACAATATACACCAGGGGCAATGCAGAGGTGATATGAGGGACACATGCATGCAAGGGCAGAGAGCAGATGTAGAGGCAGTGAGATGCATACATGGCTGACGGCACAAAAGGGAGGAATCAGACAACACGTAGCAAGGAGGATGATTCTGGAAGATCAATATAACTCCAAGAGGCCAAGCCTGGAACAACAGTGTGTCAGGAAACCACAGGGGACGGTGAGGAGGACAGCAGTGATCTGACTCCGATGGGAATGGCAGAGGATGAGGTTGAGGTATGTGAAGGAGGACAGCGGTGATCTGACTCCAAGGAGACGGTAATGGGATAGCAGAGATCCGGTGATGATCATGCAAAGGGAGGATGTCATTGGGATGCCAATCCAAGGACAGGGACTATACCAATGTTGCCATCATCAGTACAGGGAGGCAGTAGAGGAAGAGGTCAATGGTTTGCTAGGCCAGAGGCAGGGACTATGCCGATGTTGCCATCATCGTATAGGGAGATGGGAAGTTGATCATGCCGGCGATGCAGAGGATTGGAAGGGAGGGATGATCATGGTGTAATGGCGGATAGGAGATGACCATAAGGAGAGACGGCAGCAGAGGAAGGGTAATAGTGCACAACTGGAGCTTCGGTGATAAGCTGTAAGCCAGAGGCAGACTATGATGACCAAAGGTCCAGTGGTGAGGTCCAATGACAGGAGAGTCATGGAAGGCATCTATTGGAAGGAGAGGCCTGAGGTACGGTCAATCACAGAAGGGAGATCTCAAGTCCCGAGTGATAGGAGGACAGTGATGTAAGGGCAGCATTATAGGTATGAGCGGTAGTGCTGCAGGTACAATAAGAAGGGTAGTGGGAATACTGAAGTGTATGTATGTCAGTGTGTGTGTCTGGATGTGGTAAGGTTGTATCGGCATCCTTACACCCCTTCCCAACTTGAAAAAATTGTATCCCTTCCAGTTTGGACATCTTTCTGCACAAATCATGGTGGTATGCCAAGCAAATGAGCAAAGGAAGACCTCCTAGTGTGGACAGATTCAAGTTCCCAAGTGGAGGATAGTAAAGGAGGGGGGCAGAAGCAACCAAAGGTTGAGTAACCAGTGACAGCAGAGGAGGAGGTTTAGAGAGATAGGTCATTTAATGTAAAACCGAATGCAGACGGTTTGGGGGATGTAGCAGCACAAGGTGGGTGAACAGTAATGCTAGAAGAACAGAAAAAATTGTAACAGAAACGGCAGCAGTTGGTCATGATGCAGATAGGTGGTGCAGTGAGAGGTACAGTGCTCGGTGATAGCAACTGGTACAGCAGGTGGTATCTGCAAGCAGTTCTGTCGGTGATACAGTTGGTTATAAATGGCAGACAGTGCAGTAGAACAGCTGTTGATAGTGCATTATGGTGGGGAAAAAAAGTTGAAGCCAGTGTGCAGAATCATTGTTCTCAGAGCTGGGCAACTATAGCATGGTGAACTCGTGGTGATCGAGATGCTATGGAGAAAACCCAGGGAGAATACATCTAGAAAATCTAGACCCCACGGCGATCGGGCAGATGTGTGAGCAGTGCAGAAAGTATGAGCATGCCAAAGTGGTCAGCGCTTCTGGAAGAGCGATGCAGCTGCTGAGGAATAAGCAGTCTGATGCTTATGGAGGAGCAATCAGAGGCAATGGAGGTGCAAGTCTGGGGACTTGTGGATGAGTGGGCCCAGGTGTCAGAGAAACTGTACTGTGAAACAAAGGAGCTGTCCAAGCAGAAGAAATATCTTGAAGCAGATGTCCTGGTGCTGATGGAGAGGCAACCTAGGGACAGCGGCAACAAGATGACAGTATGTGCTGATGGAAGAACAGCAGGTGCGGAGATGAGTCCCAGGATCAATTCCTGATTGACAGATTGATAAGCTGTGCAAACTCCGGCGGCAGTGTGGGTGCTGATGGAAGAGCAACCCAGAGACAGTGGCAACAAAGTGACAGCAGGTGCTGATGGAAGAGCAACCTGGACAGCGGCAACAAGGTGACAGTTGGCACTGATGGATATCGGCATGGACTACAGTGGGGCAGATCATGATGCTGATGCGATCAGATCTGAGTCCCAAGGAAACAGCAAAGGGTGTTGGAGAGAGGGCAAGTGCACAGGAGGGCAACTTGGATCTCAGAGGATGTGCTTGTGGAGGAGCAACCCAGGGACCAACAGAGATGGTGAGGCTGTGGCAGACACTCTAGGAGTGCTGAAGAAGTCCAGATACAGTGATTGTAATCACTGATCAACTGCAGATGGGTGTCAATGTGATACTGATCAACTGCAGATGGGTGTCAATGCAGTGCAGTGTAGGGCTGTGTGGTGACAGAGTGTGGGACGACAGATGTGCAGAGCTGGTGGCAATGAGCTGGCAATGGTGGGGGGATGAACAGTGAAAGGCCAGTGAGGAGACTGGTGGCAGAGAGAGAAAGCAGTAAATGAAAAGCAGTAGGGTGAGAGCTGAAGGTCCAAGGAATGTCCAGAGATGACAAGGTCCTGAATGACAACAATACTGCTGGTGTCAAAAAAAAAGTGGAAGGCTGCCGTATTGTGGAGGCAGTCAACACTAGAGGGGTCGGCCAGACAGAACTAAGAGGAGCCAAGAATGACAGAACAATAGTGTGGTCATTCAAGAGCAGCCACTAGGAAAGGTACATGGTGGTCAAGACCAAGAAGAGAAGATCCTATCAGTCAAGTACATAATCACAATCAATGTGCAGACAGATACGTAACAAGAATAGAACGTAACATAAGATGTAAATCAGAATGTAAGATAAGGAGTCAACAATGGTAAAGTAAAAGGTAGGATATCGAAGAGTGGTATAGGTGATCATTGAGGAGGGATATGGGCAAGTCAATGATAAGGAAAAACCCTGGTAGCAATGAAGATACAATGCAGGACTGCAAGGAGCAATAAGGACTGAGGCATTGGTGTGCTAAACCAAGGCTGAAGGGACCAATAGCAATACGATGAGGACAGCATGGACAGCAGTGGTGCAGTGCAGATAGCACAGAACAGTGGCAGTACAATGCGGACAACAAAGGCTGAACCAATCCTGGAAGGGAGAGGTTGGACGGTGCAGAGGAATGTAGTAAGGTTGGAGCAGCAGCCTTACACATGTGTTCCTTCGATCGTACCAACCGATCGTTTATATATTAATATCCTAACCCTAACTCAGGGTTGTCGTTCGTCGGAAGGCGGCATGATGGCGTTGTCACATGAGGGCGCGCTCACGTGGGGTCACGTGATAACGGAAAAAAAAAAAAGCGCTCGAATCGTGACAGTTGGAACTGCAGTTCAAAACACACAGTTAGAGGCAACTTTTATAGGAGAACCAGTCACGGTTCAAACCATGATGGTTCGAACTGGTTTAAACCCAGGGGTCTTGTAGGACACGAGGCGGTTTAAACCGGAACCCTGCTAGGGTACAAGGCAAGGGGTTTGATCCCTATAGCCAAGATGTTGCGCGAGAACTGGGGCTTCCGTTTCTGCAGATCACTTGGAATCCATTTGAGGATGAGTTACCAACCAATTCTGCATTGCTAAGATGGGGAGCGCTCATATTTTACGCGCAGTGGAAGATACCGGCAGTGAATATAGGAATACGTCCGCGGAGTCTGACGAAGAGGAGAGCGATGAAGATGTTGGAGGTGAAGTGGAGAACTGGGACACAACAAGTGTGGCGAAGGTATGTAGCTCGTTAGAACACTTTCGATTGGGCTAACACCGACATAAACACACTGGACAAAGAGAAGTATTAACTTAGGTAGAAAGGCACACTGAAAGATGCGCCATTTTTGCTATTGGTCTGGAAAATGCCGGAACCAATAACAAAAATGGCGCATCTTTCGGCGTGCCTTTCTACCTAAGTTAATATTTCTCTTTGTCTGGTGTGAAAACTCATCCAGACGCAGAACGTCCCCGGTTCTCACGGGTCGATGAGGTGAAAATGCTTCCTCGCTCCACGAGCTTCGTGCTCGTCGCATGGGTACAGTTTACTGTTATTGTCATCAACTTTCTCTCCTGGGTTTCCAGTTCTTGGCTTAGCAGCATCCTTTTCGTTTCTGTAACCTTGTGACTTGAGGAGAATAAACGATATGCCATTTACCATCTACTGCCTACCATCAACAAAAATCTATGCAGACCAGTCCAGCGGAGCCCCCGCAAAGAGTATTCGGAAAAAGAAGCCCCCGCTTCATCTGAGTTGGAATGCAACGAGCGAAGGAAACAGAGCAGCGCCATACCCTTGTCGAAGAAAGCAACTCACTCCTACGAATCTGGTGAACCTGCACGAAGGGATGGTAGATAAAGCCACCTCGGCAGAGTAAAAAATCACCGACAGAGTGAGTGTTTGTGCCTTAGCGCGGATATGTACGCACTTTAACTTACTTAGTGTACCTGCGGGCCGGGAAGATGATCTGCATCTTCGGTGCTACGAATCTCTGCGACAGATTATCTTCTACGGTTCCGAGCTGGCCCGAGTGGCCCAATTCCAGCCCCCAAGCGTCTGAAGTCTCCGGGTCTTTTTCAGAAACGTTACTCCCGATCAGTGGCTCCAACATAAAAAGCTCTTGGATCTCAGGGAATAAAACCAGCGGTCCGTGGAAGATACACATGCGGCAACTCGTCCAAATCCTTTGTGCCCCGCATGCTTGCCTCTATCCTGGCCATGGTCCGAGTGGATGTCTCCAAAGTCCATAATGCACTCTATCGTCTGCCGTATGTACCTCCACTGCCGTCGATTCGATCCCACCCAAGCAGCGGCCGCGGTAGCCAGATATCGGATCGATGGCGGATGGACCGCGCCTGCTTTGCCCGGCCGTGACTACGTATGTATGCAGGACACCCGTTCGATTCGGGATCGGGCCGTCTTTCTTGAACTGTAACGTTTTTTTTGTTTCAGCATTCAGATTCAGGTGCCAGTGGTGTTTCTCTCGGCTCCGTACGCGTCTTTACACCTTTTCCAGTGCATGAAATTGCGAGTTAATTGCGTCCGTAGAGGTACACACCATAGACGCGGCTTCAACTGTGTTCGAAACTACGACTTCACGAGCCCGAAGCTCCTTCCTTTCATCGCAGAAATGCGGGTCGAGAGACTGGCTATGAATTTGAAAGAACTGTCCGAGTTCCGCTCCATCAATCTGGCACACCCGTTATTCCACTCCGTGACGCTGTCGGAAAAACCCTGATCAACTTCAAACGTCTTGGGACGCGTCCCAGGACACCGCAAGGTCATATGGTTTTAAGTGGCTTGCAGCACACAGGTAAGAAATCCGTAACATCTTCCGAGAAATGCCGTGACTCCCAAGGTCTCTCAAGGCGCCTGGGTGACAGCCGACGTCCCGGTAACACTCAAGGTTTCGCAAGCCCCGCGTACTCCTCTCAACAGCCTATACCTTCCACGGCTCAGAATATTCGCATCAGGGCATCAAAAGAATCTTCAAAATCAATGTATTAATCAATATTTGGCTTCGTCGGCATCGCAGAGGTACTCCCGGACGTTCGGTTGCTGCCTGCACTCAGCCACCTCGCGCTAGACTGCTATATACCTCGCAAAAATTCGCTGGCAGTGCTGGTGGAATACCCACGCCTTTCACTTGTGGTGCTGAAATGGCACCCTTCGCATAGCAACTTGTACCAAATGGCGCGAACTCCGCATGTATACGACGTGCGATTCGTCATCGCAATGGACGATGACTACTGGGGATATTGGCTTACTGGCACAAGAGGGCTGCCAAGCAGACAATTTCGTGGCGGGTAAATGAAGTGGCGAGGTCGAAGGCAGGATGTCCCAACTCACCCAGATATATACCTCGCTAACTTGGTCTCAGATACACGCTATTGGTTGAGCTAGTAACTCCAGAAACAGGGTGTATCTCGGGACTGAATTGTCTATTGTATTTTCTGCTGGCTTCTTCCCACTGTGGTCTTGGAATTGGAGCCGAATTTTGGCGCTTCACGGACCGCCCGTGCTTCAGCGCCAATGGGCTTGACATCTGTATATTTCTTCGGCGGAGAATGCATAGGTGAGTTTTTTTTTTCTCTCGGTTTCTTTGTACCCAGTCCCGATCTCCTCCGGGTTTCAGTTTCTATACGTCCGTTTCGTGCGCGCGAGCTTCGGGTCGTACAGTATACATGTCGCTTTGACCTCGATATTTGTGGCGGTACGGTAAATAAAAGCTTCCAAGCTTTGGCTCCCTTCCGCTGACGCTTGCATCACAGGGCCCACTCGCGGCATGAGGCTACTCAAAAGCTTGTTGTATTCGGGATTTCTCCTACCATGTCAAATCGTTCTAATATATTTCTGTTTTTCTGACAATCCCCACCCTCCGGAATCGTCTTGGAGGTTCTGAATGAAGAAGCGCGCGACGAGCTTGCGAACGCTTTGTTGGCCTTCGACATGGAAATCAGCGAATGTAGGTTATTATCCGGAGTAGGTGCGCATCCGGTCGCTGGAGAAGCCGACACTTGAGAATGGGTGAAGGATGAACTGGATTGGATGGGCGTACAAGAGCCAGATGACCTTGTAGCCGGTCTTGCAGGCGCACAGTGCGACGATGTGTGCACGGATGCAGTCGTAAAGCGCAGCGCACCGGTCCTTAGCCTGCGCAGGAATCACAAGATAAATGTTGTGAAAATCAAGTGAAAGGAGGCGTACCTTCAGGAGGACGGAGGCGATCAGCTCGCTCCTCGTGAGCAAGAGCGAGATCCACGATTATCGCACGACCAGCACTACGGGAAGGGTCAGTCTTGAGACGGGGAGGAAGAAAGGAAGGACATCGTACCCCTTCGCCGGCTGCGCGACGCGATCGAGCGTCTCCTTCCCGCCCTCCTTGAGTGCCTTGACCACACTCTTTCTGACCCGCTCGTTCGTCGCGAACTCGAGCAGGGCAGTGAGGGGGTGCTCGAGCGCCATTTGGCGGTGCTTCTCCGACCCGTGTTCGAGGACTGTATCGATGGGTAATCAGAATAGGATCGCGGTAGAGGCGATGGAAGAACGTACTGTGCTGGATGCAATAGGAGCCCTACTGGCTCTTCGCGTCCTCACCAAATACCGCGGCGCTGTGTGCGAGCAGCTCGTCAATGATCCCGTCCTGGCGCTCTCCCCAGGTTTCTCGAGGGCGTGCTGAAGAAGATAACGCGATTCAGAGTTAGGATGAGGATGGGGAGGACAGAAGATGCAAGGGGAGTTACGTACCTGCGCGACGAGTGATCCAGTCTCATGGTATGCAAGTGCGGCCCACTTGCCCTTGAGGGACTTGTGACGCTGAGCGAAGAAGGAGGGAATCGGTGTCAATGAGAAGAGGAGGTGTGACGTACTATGCAAAGATCGGCGGCGCCGGTGGAGTCCACGAGAGCTCAGTGATCTGTGAGGCACATTGTCAGCGAAAGCCCAAAGTGAATAAAAGAAGGATGAAGCGGGGACGGTGGAACGACGATTAAGAGGATAGAAGTAAAGGATCAAGATATATCGGAGGAGCAACAGTCAAGGCGGAGAGAAAGAGAGAGGATTGAAGGAGAGAACGAGGACGAATGAAGGTGCTGACGACGGGGGGTAGAGGTTGGAAAGAATGAAGAACACTCTCACTTTATTCCACATATGCGACGCCTGCTTGTTCACCAGCGTCGTCGCCGGAGCGGCGCAAAACAGCTCTGACACAATCAGCAAGCAAACTTCCTCCTCGCAATCGAGTGCCTTCAAGTTCTGAGGGACGTGGTCCGTTGCAGTGTCGTGAGGTCGACGGTGCGGCCGCTGTGCAGCGAGACCATCAGTATTCGTACAGGGAAGAGGAAAGGAGGGGCGGATGACATACCGCATGCAGGCGAGGATCTGACGGTACTCCTCGGGGCCCATGGCGGTATCGAGGCAGCGCTGAACGGCGTATTGCTGAACCCTAGCGTAGCGCAGGGGGATAATCAGCATAACTCAGAGGACGAGGAAAGGAAGGGACGCACCGATCGGTGCATCAGAATCTCCCCACCGTCCGCGCAGATGGCATCGACAATGCGGGCACGGTCTTCGGGGCCTGCAGCCTGTGCAACGAAGGCATCGTTCACGCATACTCGTACTTGGGGGAGGAAGGCAGGAGGAAGGGAGGGGAGGGGGAAAAGGGGCAGAGGAAGGGAAGAGTGGAGGAAGAACCTACCTTGAGCTTCTGGTGGAAGATGCTGGTCCGCGCTCTTCATCATGGGCAGTGCGACGCGGCGATTGTGACGGCGGAGCGTGAGTGGGAACATCGCACACAGCTGCGCGATGGCATGAAGATTACCTCGATGCAGAAATCCAGAGGCGCAACAGAAGAGAGATAGAAGAGGCGGCCGCAGGAGACGGAAGTGGACGTGAAAGTGGCGTGGCCCGGGCAGTGCAAGCGGGGAGCGGGCTCGGCGGCGACAACGAGGCGGCCGTAGCAAGGGAGAGGCGGTGCAGCGGTGCGTGGCGTACAAGGAGCTTGTGCAAAAGGCAGAGATAAGTGTGGCGGACAGCCGATCTCGATCAAGTTATCCAGTTCTGCTTCCGAGTCGCTGTCAAAATTGTGTGACGTGGGATTCCATTCCACGTTGCACTTCCCGGGGAACCCCGCAATTCCAAGCGCTGAACGAATCGATCGCACGACCGATTAAATCCGACCATTTTTGGCTCGGCAGGCTTTGGCAGTGAACGCGATTTCAGGCAGTTGAACCCCTTGGAATGAACAATTTCCCAAATAAACTGACCCACGCATTTGAGCCATTGACATACCGCCTCATTCATAGTCGCCGACCCGGAAAGCTCCGACTCGTTTCTTCTCGGAAATTCCTCGTGCGAACGCGAAGGCTGTTCTCCACGAAGCGCTCGAGGCGACCACTCTTGTCTTCCACCTCCACGTCCACTGCACAGGAATACATCTTCCTCATCTTGTCTGTGAGCGGCTCGTCCTGCAGTGTAATCTTGACTAGTGGCTCACATTGTGTTTTACCAAAGAAGATCGGTGCTCTAACAATCCATTTTCATCATGTCTGGCGGGGGCAATGAATCCAATACCTTCAATTACAACATTTCTGGTGTGTATGGCGCTGTACTGAGAAGTCGACATCACGATATCTTGTTCCCAGGGGGCCACGGAGGCTCGGGTGGACCGGGCCACGGGAATGGTGGTATGGGTGGCAGCGGAGGTAAAGGGGAGGGTCCCACCGTGAATATTAATAACTCCACGAGTAAAATGTATGTTGGTGAAGCCCTCTGTTCCTTTTCCGACTCCTTTCTCATCACCAGCAGTGTGAACCAGGGTCAAGGGTTAATCAAACTTCTCATGTTGGAAATTTTTGAAGCTGAATTATGTTTAGACTCAAAGAAATTCTATACAAGTGGTTGGAGTCTCCTCCGGATACAAAGGATAGACAGTACGACCTGCGGAAACTTCATCATGAAGCCACAGGGAGCTGGCTCTTAGGTGATCACCAATTTGTCCGATGTAAGAACACACCCAGCTCTTTATGGATCAAAGGAATCTGTAAGCCAATTTTATTCTGTTCCAATTCCACATCTGATAATCAGTCGCAGCTGGTACCGGAAAGAGTGTACTAAGGTGATTGGCATCATTATTATGTACATAGTATTGATCTGCCGCTGACAATTGCAACAGCTCAACAGTGATTGAAAATATCACCGTGGGCTGTCCCGACCAGACCGCAATTGCATATTTCTATTTTGATTTTAGGAACGAGAGGCAGCACATAGACCTCATGTTACGTTCTATTGTCTGGCAGCTCTCTGGACGGTCACCTTCGCCCTATAGCTCTCTTGATCGGCTGCATGAAACACTGGGAAAAGGAACTATACAGCCACAGTGCATCCATCTCCAGGGGGTCCTTGAGGATTTACTTTCAGAGCAGGACCAGACATATATTGTCATCGATGGGCTCGATGAATGTAACAAGACCGACTGGAAGCCTCTTATCCAGTTCATTCACAGCCTATGCCATCCTGCCAAAAATGCACCACATCTCCTATTTACAAGTCAACCTGTTGAGGAATTTCAGACAGCATTCAAGGATGTAACCTTCATTGAGCTTGGTTCCTGGGTCTCAAATGATGACATTATGTCCTTTGTTGGCAGTGAAGTTCCTGGCACCTGCAATTGGGCTGGTGATGACAACAATTCAGTGAAGAAAGTGACTGAGCAGATTGTGGAGAAGAGTAACGGAATGTTGGTCCTCTCATCATACTTTTATTTGTCCTTGAGCTAACTCGCCCATCCAGGTTTTGCTTGGCTGCATGTCTCCTTATCGAATTACATCACTGTGATTGGGAAAATGACTGGGATGAGATCGTCACAGCGCTCCCAGCTGATCTGTCTGCGATTTACAACCGTTTTTTGACTCGGGCAGCAAATACTCCCAGAAGAACAGTTTTTGTCCAAGCTATCTTCCGGTGGCTTGTGTTTTCCGCCAGACAACTCACATCAGATGAGCTAGCAGATGCTATTGCTTTCCAACTAGACGACCCCACATTTGACTTTTTTGACCTGGCTAAATCCATTTACTACCCAAGTAGACGTCAGGGCAACTCTGGCATCTTCAAGCTGTTGGAGGGCCTGATCATCCTCAAAAAAAAGGACACAGATGTATGGTCACTTGATACCAGGAACAAACAGTCAATTGCCTTTACACATTCCTCTGTCAAGGATTATGTCCTTTCTCCACAATTCCGGCAGGCATTTGGTTCAATAATTAACCTTACAATGGATGTCTCCCACAAATTCATTACGCAAACTTGTGTTCGTTATCTCCTCCTTTTTGCAGACCCCGGGCATTCCATGACCAAGGACACACTCCCAGACTACCCAATCTCCTTGTATGCAGGAAAATATTGGTTTCATCACCTGCAGCTTTGCAATGAACAGGACCAGGAGGCACTACTTCCCTCAACAACGCATCTCCTGGAGGATGGAAGTAGCCAGCATGCTGCTTTGTACCAACTGCATCATATCTCCTTGTGGGGAACCTGTCATTGGGATGCACCCATATCACCTGCAGTGTGTATGTGTTCCGAAATAGGCTACACTGAGGGGGTGCACTTTCTGCTCATGAAGGACAACACATGCATTGACTTGGCCACCAGAGCTGGTGAGACTGCACTGTACCTCGCATCGGAGAATGGTCACCTTGACATTGTAAGGCTCCTCATTGAGCACAATGCATCTGCTGATGTTGTCACCGATTTTGGCTGGACTGCACTCCATCTTGCATCGAAGAATGGTCACCTTGACATTGCAAGGCAGCTCATTGAGCACAACACATCTGTTGACCTAGTCAGCTATGGTGGTAAGACTGCCCTGCACCTTGCATTGGAGAATGGTCACCTTGAGATTGCGAGGCTCCTCATTGAGCACAATGCATCTGTGGATGTAGCCGCCAATGATGGCAAGACTGCACTCCACCTTGCATCGAAGAATGGTCACCTTGATATTGTGAGGTGGCTCATTGAGCACAACACATTGGTTGACATAGCCAGCTATGGTGGCAAGACTGCCCTGCACCTTGCATTGAAGAACGGTCACCTTGAGATTGTGAGGCTGCTCATTGAGCACAATGCATCTGCTCACCTGGCCACCAGTGATGGCTGGACTGCGCTGCACCTCGCATCAGAGAACGGTCACCTTGACATTGTGAGGCAGCTCATTGAGTATGACACATCTGTTGACCTAGCCAGCTATGGTGGCAAGACTGCCCTGCACCTCGCATCAGAGAACGGTCACATTGGGATTGTGAGGCTCCTCATTGAGCACAATGCATCTGCTGATCTCACCAACATTGATGGCTGGACTGTGCTGCACCTTGCATCGGTGAATGGTCACCTTGACATTGCAAGGCTGCTCATTGAGCACAATGCATCTGCTGATGTAGCCACCAATGATGGCAAGACTGCACTCCATCTTGCATCGAAGAATGGTCACCTTGACATTGTGGGGGTGCTCATTGAGCACAATGCATCTGTTGACCTGGCCACTGAATGTGGTAAGACTGCACTGCACCTCGCAATGGAGAACAGTCACCTTGACATTGCGAGGCTGCTTATTGAGCACAATGCATCTGCCGATGTGGCCACCAATGATCACGAGACTGCACTCCATCTTGCATCGAAGAATGGTCACCTTGACATTGCAAGGCAGCTCATTGAGCACAACACATCTGTTGGCCTAGCCAGCTATGGTGGCAAGACTGCCCTGCACCTTGCATCGAAGAACGGTCACCTTGACATTGTGAGGCTGCTCATTGAGCACAATGCATCTGTTGACCTGGCCACTGAATATGGCAAGACTGCACTGCATCTTGCATTGGAGAACAGTCACCTTGACATTGCAAGGCTGCTCATTGAGCACAATGCATCTGCTGATGTAGCCACCAATGACGATGGCAAGACTGCACTCCATCTTGCATCGAAGAATGGTCACCTTGATATTGCGAGGCGGCTAATTGAGCACAACACATCTGTTGACCTAGCCAGCTATGGTGGGAAGACTGCCCTGCACCTCGCATCAAAGAACGGTCACCTTGAGATTGTGAGGCTGCTCATTGAGCACAATGCATCTGCTGATGTGGCCACCAATGATCGCGAGACTGCACTCCATCTTGCATCGAAGAATGGTCATGTTGACATTGTAAGGCGGCTCATTGAGCACAACACATCTCTTGACCTAGCCAGCTATGATGGCAAGACTGCCCTGCACCTCACATCGGAGAACGGTCACCTTGAGATTGTGAGGCTGCTCATTGAGCACAATGCATCTGCTCACCTGGCCACCAGTGATGGCTGGACTGCACTGCACCTCACAACGGAGAATGGTCACCTTGACATCACAAGGCTCCTCATTGAGCACAATGTATCTGCTGACCTGGCCACCAATGATGGCTGGACTGCACTGCACCTTGCATCAGAGAACGGTCACCTTGACATTGCAAGTCTGCTCATTGAGCACAATGCATCTGCTGACATGGCCACTAAATATGGCTGGACTGCACTGGATCTTGTATTGAAGAATGGTCACCTTGATATTGCAAGGTTGCTCATTGAGCACAATGCATCTGCTGACCTGGCCACTCAATATGGCAGCGCTGTGCTGCCCCCCACATTGGAGAATATTTGTCAGGAACTAAGTTAGTCTGTGGCTTGTGATAAAAACTGAGACATGTCAACTGGTACAGTAGTAGCAACACATAAACCATGTGCATTCCTCCCCTGGCCTCAGTCTTTGATCCTACATGTGGGTGAAATGGTGCAGCAGGGTGTGGCCGTGTAATCTAATGAAATCAACTAGAAAGTGAAGTGAACTAGTCACTAATCAAAATCCAACCAAAATCAAAACAAAACACTAATCAAATCCTAATACTTGTGTGTGTGTGTGTTCAGGGAAGTAGGGTATGTATCACCCTTCAAGAGGGTGTGCAAGGGTTGAATAAGGCTTTGTTTAGGAGGAACCTATGTGATCTGAGCACAGTGAATGCAAGGGTAGCAGGGACTTCATGCCGACAGAATATCAAGACTCAAGTAAACTCTCAACCTTTCAAAGTCTCCAGTTTATTTGTGAGCTCCAGAACCTAGCACTAACTGGTGACTCTCAGTGAAAATCCCCCCTGCTGAGATTTCCTGAGAATTGCTGAAGCTCATTCATGCTCCAAGTCACTTGGACCAGTTGTTCTAAAACGCTACACATGTGACATTGATTGATATGCACAGAACCTATATAAGAAACACGAGAGAATCAACCACTTGACTTGTGATCAGTGTAGAAACAGTACAAGGACTGTAGAAACAACAAATAAACAGATCAAGCGACCTTGTCTGCACGTTTATAAGATCCCAACGAGTTACAGTCCCTAGTACAGGGCCTTGTAAAGGTTATAGGAAGAGGTTTTGCATCTCAGCAAGAGATCAAGAGCAAGTTGTAAGTAATACATGTTTCCAGACACATTGGAGACATAGTCTCCAAGAAAGATTTAGATTTATGGCTTTGCAGTGCTGTGTGTGTAGACCACTAGGTCACCTGAGAGCAAGTTTAAAGTCCCATAGACTCAAGTATGGCCCGAGTTTCGGTAGGCCCAATACATTTCCAGATGTTTCCCCAGATGGTATTTTCTGAAACCCACACAACAGATATGTTTCCAGATGTTTCCCAAGACAGTACTTTCCGAACCCCGCACGACAGACAAGACAGATACATTCCCAGATGTTTCCCTACAAGGTACTTTCTGAGCCCCATACAACAGTCACATTTCCAGATGTTTCCCCGAACGTACTTTCTGAATCCCATTCCGCAACTTTAATGTTTCTATAACAGAGTCTTTTTAACAGGATCCAAAAGAGTCACAATGTTTCCAGACCAGTGGTCCAAGTGCATTTCCAGAATAGTATATGATTCAGAAACAATTAAGATTTCGACTAATAGTGCTACTCTATAAGAGTGTGTTCACTGAGGATCCCAGATCAACCCAATGTGAAAATGTATAGCCTACTAGTTCAGGGGATGATACTGTGTCCACCACCAAAATGCCTCCAGATCCTTATACAAATGCCAAGACCACAATTACAAAGCCCAAAACACAATCCCAGTGAGTCAATTGTCTGTTTATCCACCTCTTTAACTGTGTTTCTGTTGGTTTGTCAGGGGAACCCCAGCCTCAGCCCCTGTCTCCCCTTGTCCCCACCTCTGCTCCTTTCCTCTTCAGGTCAATCCCCAGTGCTCAGACTGGCACACAGCCTGTGATCAGGCCTGGGACTACTGCTGAGTACTCTGGTGACGTTATTATGATGCACAGAAGATAAAATACTAGAACTTTATCCACCATGTGTCATACCACGTGATTTTGTTTGTCATTGTGGCTGTGAGATGGCATGACACAGCATTCTCCCGCTGTTCCTCAAGCATACAGCTATCAATTCATCTGGACATGTGCTACTGGCTAGCTGGAACAATTTATAGAGCCGCACCTAGTGTGGGAATCCTCATCCTTTCTTCTCTTTGGGTTCCCCCACTAGGTGCATAGTATTTCCACTCCTGTAATCTAGTATAGCTATTAATACTTTGGATTCCCCTGCTAGTCTCTGTACCTGTGCCAAGATTAAGGTTGCCCTTACAGCAGAAGAAAGGATCTAAGGGATCAACCAGTCAAGATTGGGAAGTTTGGTGTAGAGACAGACTCGGACCACTACTCCAGTGCTCCAGCCTCCCCCACTTCCAATCTCAACCCCTCCTCCATTCCGATGGACACGGCATCCCCTACCTTCTCAGCTGTGCAACCCAAGGTACCGGATGTTCACATCCCGCATCCGGATTCCGACCTCAAGACTAGGCTGAGAAGGTCGCTAGCATCGAGGCAGCACTTCTCTGCTTGCTGTATAACAGCCAAAATACACCACTGAGAGATGTAACAGGAGGATTTTCTGTCCTTGGCTGAGTGAGCGGTGCACCCTCGGTCATGTCCCCTAACTGTTACTCCTGTCTGTATGAAGAGAGTGCCAATATATCACATTCAGCAGTTCAAGCAAGAGGCACACTCCCCATTCCGGTTTCCGTCCGAGTGATGGAAACCCCCATCTCCACATCAGAAGTGGAGACACCTTCACCCTCCCTTCGGCGCATTCATCGCCCAAAATGGGAGTGATGACTACCCCAATGCTATCTCATTGATTCCATTGAGGGCCAGAAGTCCTGCACATCCTGCCGGACTTGCAATCCGTCGAGACCGCTGTGTGGATGTCGCACCTTATAGGCTCAGATTAACTAGTTAAAGCCTGGCTGTAGACCATGGGCTTAATGTGTTATTTCTGGGGTAGCATAACAGGTTATTTCTGGGGACCTCCAGCACTTCTGTTTGCCAGCAGGCATCATCTCAGCTTTGCATGGCTTGCCTCAGCATTGCTTGGGCAACCTAGGCAAAGCTTATCCCAGGCAAAAAGGATAATTTTCATTTAAAATAATACAAAAATGGTTATATTTCAATTAAAATACCTAAATTGATGGCAATCGGTATTGGGTGGGGATTGATGGTCCCGGCTTTTGCCTTGGAAGTGATGGCTGTCTGTATTGATGGAAAACATAATTTCCATGTATGGTCAAAATGCGATGTTTTTCATCATCAGATCATGGGATATCACATGGAAGGTGTTTTCGTAGCCTAAGGGAACAAGGTAGTATATCCAGGACCTGTTTATATTGGTATATCCCCAAGATATTATGGCCAGGATACAATTTATCATTTATTCGCTTTTTCACCCTATTATTGCACTGTAACGGGGTCCATTGTACCCCAGTCAGCCCCCGGGATTATGCTCAAAAGGAGCTGGAGGAATTCGCGGTGCAGTATCCACAATATGTCAAGTGTCTGTAATACTTTACAATGCGACGACCATTTCTGTGCTATAACAGTAATCCTACAAAGAATACATGCCCACATTGTGATCCTGTAAACTTGACCATGCCTAATCCGGATCCTACGAAGATAGAACAGGTACCATAATCCTACTATCATACTAATCTGTCTAGGGCTCTTCCCCACAACGCTCTTCCCGAGTGTTCTAGTTTCCGCAAACATTCTACTACAGCTCCCCTGGCTATGACTCTCCTCGTTAGCATCTTGTGAGTGCCGCATCGCTTATTCAGTGCATAAATACCAAAATCTTCCCTCGCTCCTTGGGACAGTTAGCAAGTGGTCTTTTTATTCTTCAGGCATGTAGTCACTGAATTGTACTCACAGAAAGTAAGTGCCCGCCGGCGCGGCCAAATATCACGCTTTCAATTCCTTCACAGAAGTTGCAAGAACTGCAAATACTCATCGGTCCGAACACTTCATCTAGGTCAGGGAAGAATGGACATGGACGATGGGTTGGTTGAGATCCTTCAGAAAAAGCTGACCCTGATAGCCTTGGAGGGACCCTCTCGGATACATGGCGTGAGAAGTAGGGCCAAGATGAAAGCAGCGCTGCGGGGTGGAGCAGAATCTTCTCACAAAGATATAGGATATTAACCAATGCTTTCTCATAACGTGCCTTACGAGATCGTGCAGGAGCTAATTGGACGTTTTCTGCCGCTGTGAATTACGCCTCAGAGCCAGCCGCCTGAACAACACTGGAAAAAAGACACGCCATTCGAATGATGATGGCCCGACCTCGCATCAAACGGGTATCCTATATATACTCCTTCTTTTAACTGACGTGAAGCAAACACGGTCCATCTGCCATCGAGCCGATGTTTAACTGAAGCCCGAACCAAGTCAAACAAGACCTGAAATGATTTGCGTTCTAATCGACACTCGAAAAAACGGTAAATGAAAACCCACTCACAGAACGGATTAAATAAAATTAGAGAACGACGGAAGGCACGGCGGAATGCGACTGGAGCGAGAACTGGCTGAAACGACTGTAAAAAAACCCGCAATCCTGATGGTCGCAGGCCCGACCCCGAATCGAACGGGTGTGCTACATATACGCTCGTGGTTGTACAACCTCCTACGTGAAGCAGGCGCGGTCCACCCGCCATCGAGCCGATACCTGCCTACCTCGGTCCCTGCTTGTATAATATTTAATCGAGCCTCGAGAAACAGCAAACGTACCCACAGCTCAAGCCCGAACAAATTTGAAGCAACACCTGAAATGGAGTTGACATAATTAGAGAACGATGTGAAATTGAATCGAGGTAAGGAAGGAAGAGAAAGAGCATTACCGAGAGCTCATGACCCGATCCCGAATCGAACGGGTATCCTGCAGACAAACATTTGAAGACTGAAAGTAAACAATAATTACCTCCTGTGTCCCTGCTTGAATATGAGTGGATCAGCACTCGACTCGACGCAAACACACCGATAAGTTGGAATGAAGTGAACAAGACCTGAAATGGAGTACGCAGCTAGAGACATGGGGTGCCGGAGTGCGAAGGAAGAAAAACATCTCTCCGCCATTTGGGGTATGGCTGGACCCCGGGTCTAACGGGCGTCCTGCATGCATATGGGCATGTGGTGAGGTGAAGCAAGCGCGGTACACCCGCTATCCAGCCAATATCCGCCTACCTCGGTCCCGGCCTGTGGACGAGTGGATCGACACTCGAGAGATTGAACCGACTCACGAGCGCGAACAACGTCGAACGAGACCTGATATTAAGTACCACGCAATTAGACAACGACGTGAACTTGAACCGAAGGGCAAGAAGAAAAAGAACGGTTTGTACAAGCCAAAGGCCCGACCCCGAGTCGAACGGGCGTCCTGCATGCATATGTGCATGTGCTGAGGTGAAGCAAGCGCAGTCCACCCGCTATCGAGCCGATACCCACCTCCCTGTGTCCTCACTTGATTCAATGATTGAGCACTCGACTGGGGAAACGGCACCCACAAACCCACCCACACTTCCCGGGAGCGAAGTTGGGAAATACCTGAAAGATGGAGTGCCCGAAAACAGAGACCGATGTGAATTTGAACCGAAGCCTGAGGGTAAGAAGAAAAACAATGTGCCCAACAAGTATGGCCCGACCCCGAGTCGAACGGGTGTCCTGTATATGCTCTCCTTTCTGGACTCCATGGGAAGCAAGCGCGGTCCACCCGCTATCGAGCCGATAGCTACCCACCTCTGACTCTGCTTGGGTACAACTGAAAATTTCAGCCCTAGACTCGAGAGACAGCAAACATAGACCCACCCACAACTCAATCCCGAACAACGTTAAACGAGACCTGAAACGATTACTTAAAATTGGAGAACCATGGGGAGGCGCCGAGAGCGGAGGAAAGGAAGGAAATAAAAATGAAAAAGCAGTTTCGAGAGGCATGGCCCGACCCCGAATCGAACGGGTGTCCTGCATATACTTGGTTTTTCTCGGTATATTCACGCGAAGCAGGTGCGGTCCATCCGCTATCGAGCCGATAGCAGCCTACTTTTGTTCTTCGAAAGCTGCCTTCCTCCGTCGCTTCCGTTGAGCGTGATATGAGCGAGAATGCAGAATGCATTGAAACCAGTCTGAGAACAGCGTGGTAAGGCGAGGGCGGGCGGGCTGAGTCGGCTCGATTGTTAAGAGAAAAAGGATAGGAGCCGTGGGCGTCGTGGTCTGTGCGGAGGAGGGCTCGGTAACAGGCGTGCGGCGTGGTGCCCGACCTTCAGAAACTAGATCTGTAAGACGTGTTTTGGAATAGCGTAGTCAAATATCGGTACACACACAGTGGGGTTCTTCTCTTCTCTTGGTCCCTCGTCCCCTCCTACCCCTCCCCTCTTAATCCTCGCTCCTTACTAGATACCACCCAACCCCGACCAGTTCCAGCCCGTACCGCTCCCCAAATTTAACTGCATCCCAGTGCCGCCGGCCCGCGGGGGTGGCGTCGTGTTCGGGGGCGTCCTCCGGGAGTGTGAAGGAGGGGGGCTCACGGTAGAGGGTGAATGCTATATGGGGGAAAAAACGAAAGTGAGTGAGGGATTTTAAAATATGAGAGAGAAAAATGCAAGTATAAAGAGAAGCGGAGACGGAATTAGGGAGAGGAGGACGCAGAGCATGAGGAAAGGAGGGACAAGCGCGAAGCGAGAAGCAGTGGGGTGCGTTGCATCAATAGCAACGGGTGGGGAGATGGGAAGCAGACAGAGAAGGGGAGACAAGAGTGGAGGGAGAGAAGCAGAAGAAGGGAGGCGACGCACTATACCGATGCAGCCCGCTGCCCTTCGGCGGACCCGGAGGGCGATACGGCGTCGGCTCCGCAGCGGGCGTAGGTTTGGCCTGTACAGCGGGCAGGGTGGGGTCGGGGTCGGGGGTGAGGCCGGTTATCTTAGATCACGGTGAGCCTCCATCCTCTTGAGAAACAACTTTAACGCACCACCCAATGCCGAAACTGTCGACTCGTCGGCTGCGCAGCGCTCGGCGCATCGGGGTCAAACATCGCGAGTGTGTACTTGGGTCCATCTGCGCCAAAACTCTTCACCAACCCATCCTCGCCGACGTCCTCCTCCCTTGGCGCCGCAGCGATCGCTACTTTAGGCGCGTCCACAGTCTCAGAAATCGGGACCTCCGCACCGGGGGCAACGGGGCCGGAGGGAAGGAGAATGGTGAGAAGGGCGGTGGGTGCAAAGGATGCGGGGAGGACGTCGGGGATGAGGTGCGCGGTGGAGAGGGCGGCGGTGAGCGAGCTGAAGGGGTCGATGAGCGGCATGATGGTGGGAGATGAGCGAGACGGACGTCATGGGCCCGGCTCCGGCCCGGGGCTTTTCCGCGGGCCAGGAAGATCTTCGCTGCTACGAATCTCTGCGACAAATTGTCTTCTACGGTTCCGAACTGGCCCGAGTGGCCCAATTCCGGCCCCCAAGCGTCTGAAGACTCCGAGTTGAATCTCAGCGAATCCAGCTGGCAGAACGGGACGGCCGTCAAAAAAACGGCCGTTTTTCTCGACGGGACGGGTATACCCGTCCCGTCAGAGGGTAGCTGAGGGCCCCGAGACGGGCGGGTCCCACCCGTCCCGTCCGTAACGGCCGTTTTGACGGGTGCTGGAGAGAACTATTTGTGCAAGTAAGTTTAATAAATTATCGACAGTCTGAGACCAAACTGGGAACTTACTAGGACCGCTAAAGTATCATAAAATGTCTCAGGTGCCCTGATATAAGACCAGACAAGCGTTGGTGAACGGTTAATCGCTCGGTTAATCGGAATTTGATCGCAGATCAAATATCGCCAAGTCCCGGCAATGCCATCCATAAGCCATCCAGGTGCTTGTGGCGGGCAAGAACTGATGTTTCAGCAAAGGAGTTTCCATGTATGGGTAAGTTTCACCTCAATTCCCGGAAATTGGTTGAAATTCATCTAAATTTGATGCATATTTGCATCTAGGAAGGGTGACCCGTCAAACCCGTTAAACGGGCGGGAACGGGTACCCCGTTGACGGGTCAACCCGTCCCGTACCCGTCCCGTCCTGGCGCTGGCTCGAGGGCCCAGACGGGCGGGTCTTTACCCGCCCGTCCCGTCCGTCGACCCGTCAAAAACGGCGACGGGTTGAAGCCCTAGTGTGGAAGATACATATACGGCAACTCGTCCAAAGCTTTTGTGCGCCTCATGCTTGCCTCTATCTTGGTTATGGTCCGGGCCCGGTGGATATGTAAAAAATACATAGTGTACCTGAGTCTCTATCGTCTGCCGTATCTCCGCTGCCGATTCGATTCTACTCAAGCAGCGACCGCGGTAGCCAGCTATCGGCTCGATGGCGGGTGGACCGCGCCCGCTTTACCTGGGCTCTGGATTGTCATCACGTCTATATGCAGGACACCCGTTCGATTCAGGGTCGAGCCTTGGACTGTAAGGTTTTTTTTTTTGACATTCGGGTGCTAGTGGCGATCCTCCGTACGCGTCTCGACACCTTTTCCATTGCGGATTCAGATTGAATCAATGGCATCCGTACAGGCACAGACCATCCCCCCCGCTTCGGATATGTTTGGCCTGGTATGTGCGTTTATATCTGGTGTTTCTCTAGTGCTGATTTTATCCCACCCAACCGGGACACAAGTACGCAGCTATCGGCTCGATAGCGGTGGGACCGCGTCTGCTGCACGGTCATGTAGGACCTGAGTTGCATATGCAGGACACCCGTTCGATTCGGGGTTGAGCCGTTCTTTTTGAACTGTGAGATTTTTTTCAGCATTCAGATTCAGGTGCTAGTGGTGTTCCTCCCGACTCCGTACGCATCTTGACACCTTTTTCCAGTGCATGCAATCGCGATTTAATTGCGTCCGTACAGGTACGAACCATAGACGCGGCTTCAACTGTGTTCAACTTCTGTGTGGTTTTATATCTGGTGCCTCCCGAGTGCCGATTATATCCCACCCAATCAGGGACACAGGTAAGCAGCTATCGGCTCGATACCGGTGGGACCGCGTCTGCTGTATGTCCGCCATAAACCCCTCACTACATATGCAGGACACCCGTTCGACTCGGGGTCGGGCCATATTTGGTATTTTTATGTTTTCCTTTTCGATTCTTTGCTTTCTAAGGCTACTGACGATCGGGATCTTCTTTCTCCTCCTATCCCTTGGCACGCAGAGCCCCAGCCTTCCGGTCCCGACGTCCAGTGTCTGCTCTGGACTGCCGACTCGCCCATGTGGTGCGTAGGTGTTGCAACTAACCTGGAAGTACTCCACCGGCTCGTTTCTAACGACTTCTGCATACTCTGTGTCATCGCTCCGTAGGCGTTGTTGCCAACACTTGAGACGGAAACAATCGGGTCTGTACAGACACGAGCCATCCTGCCGCTTCATATTATTCGGCGCCGTGTGCCTGCTGTTTCGAGCAGAACTATTGAATCCCATTCAAGCAGTAACCGAGGTCAGCGACTATCGGCTCAATAGCGGTGGGACCGGCCTGCGTGTTCATAAGACTTCGTCCTCAGCTTCATACGTGGGACTCCCGTTCGACGCGGGGCCGGGCCACGGATAGTACAATTTTGGATCTCACTTGCACTCCCAACATCAAGAACTCTCGACAGATGACCTCGTGGCACTCGTCAAACGACTCATCGCTGGGCCAGAAACATGGACTTCTCGCGATTCTGTATTCACGCCTGAAGTTTCCAAGAAGATCATTCTACATCCTGTAGTGAGCGACGATGAGGACGTTATGGAACACGAGGGCAAATTGGTTTGTGGTGGCCGCTACGTCCTTTTCCATAAACCGGAAAGCCTCGAATGTTGGGATGTCAAGGCGGCTAGATTGGTCTGGACGTACACCCCAAGTATGGGACCCGGCCTTATCCCCTATTTTTTGGTAGCGGAGTGTGACAACTTGGATTCAGTTCACATGATGATATGTCAAAGAACATGCGAAGACAGTAACGGGGACCAAAAGAAGTGAGCCAATTTATTGTTCTTCAAGCAATACAAATAATTGACGTGCTTAGTTATGTTGATATAGTCGCCGTTGATCTTCAAATGCACGGCACCGTTGGTGCTGTGGGCGAGAGCGCAGAAAGGGACCGATATCTTATACTAGGTTGGAAGGCGAAGTCCGCATTTCTTTTGGTCTCTCATGATCCTGTGAGTGTTTTCTAGCGGCCGTTCCCTGGTACTGCAGCTGACACACTTTCTATTGCGCTTATCCCAGGACACATGATACTGGAGGCACCTTCCGTCGAAGGGGAATATCGAATCCATCTCGTCGCTCACGACGCACTACTTCACCATTTCGCCCCCGTCATCGCACCCGATGGATCTCCAGAATTTAACAAAGTTTTCTCCGATCAGATTTCAAAGCGGAGCACCCTGGGCGACTCAGACTTCTTGGCCGGGAAGTCGGTGCACGAGAGTCCCATACGTGACGGGACATATCCCGTATGGATCGCCGGATCGAGAGGTGTTCCCAATGTTTCATTCAAGTGGACTCGATGCTGTTGCTGGCTCTCAATTATGCCTGGCCAACCGCCTCAATGGTACCAGGGGACAGTCTTTGACTTGAAGCAGCATACGAATGGAGACGTAACGTCTTCCGGGCATAGTCTTACTTTCGTGTCCCAACAACCCAGACTAATACTGCCCATGACGACCTCCCAGCTGGGAAAGTTGGATCTTGCAGGCAGTGGATTTCGGATGCTCCTTGCGCCATATTCTGGGGCGATAACGTATTGCACCCCTACGTCCATTGTAATCCAGTACTTCAATTGACGCATTGTTCCGTCTTGATTTCTAATTCCCCACTCGACCTCAAGCGACGTCAAGTTGCAACGGCGGCCATCCCACCGATCGTGGGTCGCTGTCTGGCGCCACACCTCAAACGTGTCGCGCAAACGCCCAGAATGTTCTACGGCCCCTCGTTTCCCAGCTACTAGTCAGGATAAATAGGCACGTGCTGACGAACGGACTTGTACAACATGCCTTGAAATGGTTCGGTAACTCACGGTTGAAACTGGGTTGAATTCGTCAGTGTTTTTCTTTCTTGTTCTCGGACTTGTACAACATGGCTTGAAATAGTTCGGTAACGCACGGTCGAAACTGGGTTGAATTTCGTCAGTGTTTTTCTTTCTTGTTCTCGTGAAATACGGAAGTTCCTTTTTACCGAATGGACAGCCATTAATTTCATCACAAAGATTGTAGTGCAGCCACCAAATTTCCTTCATCACTGCGACTAAAAACATTACAAAGATTTTCGGTGACTGATAAAAACTAAGTTTGGAGATCGGCCCTTTGGCATGATAAGAGCGATTATCGTAATTGCTTGTTGAAATTCACTTGGATGTCGTGACTGTTTCCCCCTTCCACTATTTATCCAGGAATTTGCTGTGGATCAGATTAAACTGGCGGCAAGCAACGCTTCACAGTCTGTCCCCACGCAATAAGTGGGAAACCAAATTCACGGAATACTGAGAGGCTTACATAGGCTCTGTCCATCCTGCACACCTCCGTCTTGTCGCAGCAGTCTACCTCGGTATTGCAATTCCCATTTCTCGCCACGCAGCAGGTCTACAAACAATTCAGTCTGCAATTCCCTGGGTGATCGGGATGTTCAGGTACGCACACCAGCTGCATCTGCAACATTCGGATCCAGCCCGCCGCAGAACGCGTCCCCACAGCAGGGTATGCCCGCGAAGCCGCCGCACGTTCCGCCGAGTTGAGAGCAGTGAATACCCTGCGCGGACGCAGACGTGACGAGCGCAAGTGCGAGGAGAAGACAGTTGAGTTTGAGCTGCATGGGCGGTTGGGGCATCTGACGCCAATTGTAGTTCTTATATGCGTTCCGGGACCTCTTGAGGTAAGAATCATCCCTTGGCGCGAATTAAGGCACACCACGGTGACGTCGGGGAGGGTGTTGTGCCGGTCAAAACGGTGAAGACCCGACCCGTCGCTTTATTTGGGATGCCCCACGGGGATGAATAGATGATTGTGCGGCGGGAACCTGTACTATTGGTAATTCAAGGGCGACGGGTACCCTGTCGTGGACGTAGCAACCCGCTCAAACCCTGCATCCGGCTCAGCTATGCAGCAGACAGACAGTTCACCGCTGGCCGTACTCCTACTATCTCTTTCTTCCCCCGGATTAATATTATAATATTATACACAACGCCAGGTAGAGTCATCGCATGGCGCGAATTAAGGCACAAGACGTTAGGGAGAGCATTACGCGGCCCAGAATGCTGAAAATACATATATTAGAACCAATGAAATGGTTCAGAAGGCCTGATTTCCGGAGCGCCGGCGCCAAAATGCCAATACCGGCCTGGATGGATTTTACCGGGATTTTCACCTCAGGCTAGAGCCGAAATCTATACAAAAATTTCTGGATTTCCCAACAGGGCCCAATCTTGTTCCTCGCTCCATTAGTGCCAGCAAGATCAGACAATTCATATATTTTATGGGTGTGGAGAAGTCAGCGGGGGACTGACCCATAACCCACTGAGCTCCAGGCCGTAGGGCAATGGGGACGCCGGAGAATGAACCCAAAAGAAACGCCAGACGAGGGCATATCTCATGGCCGTCGGCTAACCCAAAAAAGAAAGGCAGATCTAGTATGTAAGTATAGTGAAATCAATATCAATGTTGAAACCCCAATATGCAACCAATCCGCGTTGTTTTGAATGGTTTTGTTGACTGGGGCAAAGCGGAATCAGGGAATTTTGGTAATTCGGTCAAATTACCCCGAATCCGCAGAATCTGGCAAGCACTCTCCAAATTCCGTGTACACCGGGATACTTCCTGGAAACCGGCGTTCCTCACCGTAGTGGATAGATGGCAAAAACATCCACATCGGCCGGAGGCTGAACAGTATGTGGTATGCACTGTCCAATGGCCATGTCGAATGAGTGAATAGTAGTCCCAGTTTCGCGGTATTAATACCGCGAAACTGGGACTATTGGTGCGTTGTTGACGAGGCTGAATTATGTAGCAACGGAGACATCTCGTACTCGAAAATTTGAGAACAATAATCAGTTGTGAGATGCTGAAGTCGCGGTCACAATTGCAGTTGTTTACTGATGGAACGGAAGTCAATGAATCGATTGTAAATGCTACGTTTGCTTTCGTGCATTGGGCGGGCTCTACCCTGGGGCATGGTTATTTGTTCCATGGGGTCTGGGTGTTTGGTTCGTTTGAGGCATGGAGGTCCAGGGGCTAAGGCGTAGTCTACTGATGGAAGTAGCTTGCTTGTATGCCGGGATAACTCCTGGGATCGGTGTTCGTTATTCAGACCGTGCCGTGTAATGATACCTACCTACCTACTTACCTCAGTGGGAGCGTGTTGTGTAATCCGAACTACCTACCTACCTACCTAATTACCGGGGAAATCGGGGGAAATTACAAAGAAGGTTTTCCTTGATGTGTTTTACTCTATCTCGGAGCTGTATTTGAGGGCCAAAAAAAAATCGAATTTCGCCCACACCTCGGTTTTTTGGGCGTGTTTGTGGTCAAATAACGCGCTTTTCATGCTTCGAACTTACAGTGAGTGACGGTGATTGTTTGGCCCACTCTTCAAGGTTCAACATGGTTTTTCTCGGCCCACAAAAACTGAAATGAAAATACAAAATGATTGCAGAGCGAATTAATTGAAAATGTAATGTTATAATCGAAATTGAGTAGCGGAGCGAGTTTACATCGCCGTGGTCGGGGATTATGCAAGCGCGAGAATTTGAGGACAATAGAGTCATACGGTCCGTACGTGTCCAGATCCCTGCCAAGCAAATCATTTCATAAGACCCTAAGTCTCGCCATTAATATGTGCGTATCAATTACCCGGTGTGCGGGAAGTGAATAAATTGATAATTCAATGGGAAGATAAGGCTCCAAGTCTGGTCACTAATATATACGCCCCAATTACCCTGTGTACGGGAAGGGAATGATACCCGAACTGATCCTTGACAGGCAATGCTCAACGGAAAACAGGTTGGTTCCTTGGCGTTCGAGTTTGCTCAGGGGAACGGCATTCAACAATGAATCCCTGTGAGTCTGTGAGATTTTTCAGCTGATGGTGCGTCACCACCCAATCACCCCTAGCTCTAACTGAGGACTAGCCACTATGTGTTTTGCTTTTCACGGCCTACACTGTTGCCAATATGTCCTGTACCAAAAAAAAACGTGGCTGTGCTGTGCCACATAATTTGGGTGCGAGGGTATCAGACCCGAGAGAATGAAATGCACCCTATTGAACACCTGATAATCCCACATTTCCCTACAAGTTAGACAGACTATTACAATGGTAATCCCTCTCCAACTAGTAGGGTTTGGGCATGTTCTCCTTACCACAGCCATACCATTGTATTTTTGCCTACCATGGTTACTTTTGGGGGGGGGGGGGGGGGGGGATTTTTGATTTTTGGAGGTCAAAAAGAGGGTCAGATACAATCTAATAGGGTGTTCTAAGCATCATTAGAGTCAATCTAATGACCCTTATACTACATGTACCACTGAAATTCAACCCTTTGAGATAGCTATTGGAACACATTTGGGTGGTTAGTCAGCAACTGTTAAAAGTCATTAGACTTGTTTTGTGACTTGGTAAAAATACCACTGCTACCACAAGGAAGGTACTTCCCAGTCAGTAAAATTTGTGACATGGAATAATACCACCGCTACCACAGAAACTGTATAGTTTGATCAGTAAAGTTTGTGACCCGAGAAAGTACCACGCCTACCACAACCAGCATTTTAGGCAGCCAACAAAATTGTGACCAGTTTAACTTACCACAGCTACAGCTGCTAGGCTGGCCGTTGGCACTTAGCAAAATTTGCCGCCCTCCATTAGAGAGGTTGTGCACAAGCTGCACACAGCTTTTGAGGATTGTGCAAAGCCGCGGGGATTTTCCGGGTTCACATAGGAAGAATTGAGCTTTCAATGACCCCGTTGAGTGCAGGGGTGACTTTTAGACTATGGGATGGTTGCCTGATTCGTGATTCAATTCGTGAGTGGTGTGGAATCACTGCGGATACTCGAGGACAAAATCATTGTATTCACCGGATTTGATTGGATAGCCGCATGAATGGAATATTCAAAATGGTATTCATGCGAGTCAGTAATAGTTGGTTTGTCGGTTCAAAATATCAAAATACTTCCCTGGCTTCGCACAATGCCCAAAAGCTGCGTGAAGCCGCATGCGGCTTTTGCGGCTTTTGCACAACCTCTCTATTACCACACGTACCACCATTTCTGCAGGCCAATGAAATTCCCGTCCACAAACAAGAATAATGTGAATTTGTGCCTAAAACCTTGTCAGCGTGGGCCGGTTTTCATGCGCAGCTCTCACTCTTCCGTGTCTAGAGCAGCCTGAATTTCCTCGGCTGTGATGTTGAATCCCACCTCCGGGCACGCCAGACATCGTACAGTGAAAGAGCCAGCACATTGATGACTAACCCAAGGGTCTATCTTGTGTGCTTGACCCGAACACCGTTTGGGAGCGAGAAATCACCACAAACAGAAAGGGACAAGGAATTCTCAATAGCGATCCTGATTAGAGAAGTAAGATACATTTGATCACTCAAGGTGCCCACTCACTGTGACTGTGATACTGGTGATTATCGTTTTTTTTCTTCCTTTTCTCGCCTTGTCTGGCACGCGAAACCAGGCTTTTGGTGCAGATTCAAGGGTGTTCACAGTCAACTCACGGTTGAACTTCAGAGTTGACTTGCGGTTTCGCAGCAATTGCCGTGCCGGTCCTATATCTTATAAGGCCAGTAGGGCCGACAAGCGGCAGAGCCCGCTACCCGGAAAAATACAGGCCTTTTGAACTACATTTAATCAATTCAGAACCAGTAGTACAGGCGGCCCAATACTCGCTCGGTCGGCGCTGGTGCACTGACCAGCTCGTATTGGGCCACAGAAACAAAGCACCTAACATATCGGGTATCTTTCATTTGGTATATCAGTGGCCTAATGAGGCCCGGGAGACAGCACTGAGCGACGTTTAGAAACCTCTTGATCGAGAACCAACACTGTTAGTAACAGTTCAACTTTGAGTCCATGTTCAGCATTGAACCTGCATGTCCAGCTCGAAATCTGGGAGAACTGATCAAACCCTGCTGCAAAAGTTCGTTACAATAAATGGGACAGAGATCATATGCTGGAGCAGTAACCATATGAAGTTTGATTAAACAATCTGCATCTCAATGGAAAATCAGGTTTGATCCTTGATTGTTTAGTCACATGAAAGGGGACAGGGAGGGCCAGGTGCATTAGTGAGGTACGGAGGTTCTGTTTAAGCAAGGGTTGTTAATCATGGATAATCACGGTTCATGTTCAAACTGAACATGAACAAAAACAGTGTTCACCCAGACTTGAAGGTGAAAATGTGCCAACCAGGGGACTTGAACGAGTGACCTCTCCGAAACCGAGGAAATCAGAGAGAAAGCACCATAACCACTAGGCCATGCAACCATTGCAAACTGGCTACCAGCCTGGAATAAACCAGGTAATAATTAACATTTTGGACTTAGACTTTTTGCAACCAACTTACAACACAGACAAGAACTTTTTTGGTCTCCACTTTAATTTTCTGCTCACCAATAACACTGGTACATCCAAATAAGTGGGAGGATCATTGAGATCTTCATTTCACTGATGCAAGTTCACTGTGATAAACTTATAGGCTAGAAAAAAAAAATGGGTCTCACAGTATTCAAAGTGTAGGAATTTGGACAATGATACAATTTAAATAATGCTCTAAATGATAGGGACCTGGATGATTCAAGAAACTGCAAGAGTCCTTTTGAATGTGCTGTTGAGCATATTGCCCACTGTGCATGAACCGTTCATAGCTTTACTTTCATACAAGTAGCTGCTCAGCCTCCTTGTGGCAATTGATTGCTGATCATCACATGGTTCCCAACAATTTTGTTGGGTAGGAGAGTGCAACTGTGATCTGGACAGCACTCCAAAAGCTGTTGTGGGCCTTACCAAATTGTGTTCAATCTGCTCACTATGCTACAGCATGACACACTGTGAACAGTACTTCTCTCAAATTCTGCCCACTCTCTAGCTCCTTCCCATCGTCTGATAGCACCATTATCTACAAAACACTGCTACAGTCTTTCCATGGTTCTTGCATCAAGATTTGTTTCACTTCATTTGACAACAGCTTTTCATTAATGTACCTGGAGAAAATGGTACACATCTTATGCTCTCCTATATGAGATATACTATGCACAATCTCCGTATCTGAAGGTGTTCTGTTGTAGTAAGGCAATCTCTCTGATGCACGGACCACAGATCAACTCACCACACAAATTTAAATAATGTTCTGGGCAACTGCATATCTGCAATGACTTTTCTTCTTAGTTTCAAATTCTGAGGAGCTTTCTAGGCAGTATTAGAGGACATCTTACCGTTTAGGCTACTCTTTCCACTGATGCTATAGGTAGTTCCAAGCTCATGCAAGGACCACAGAAAATGCGAGGACCATGGAATGACTGTAGATTCCTGTTCCCGGACGGTGTATTTCTCTGTTAATTTTTGGTGCACTTGAGGTGCAATTTGAAACCAAAAGGATTGAATCAGATGCCAGTTCAGTGCACACACCAGATGTAATTCTGAAACAGAGTATCAGCTTAGGAAAATATTCAACTCGAATGAAAACCATCTGAATTGGCTTAGTTTTGGTTCAAATGAAACCCAATCCCATACTATAAGCAAGATATGCCATTGCTCTCCTCAGACTTTCAAAAATGGGAACGGAAAAAAAACAATGTTACATTTGATAGTACAATCAATCTGAATGTGACAGTTCTAAATAGCTAAAGACATTATTAGTAGTCGGCATTCAATTGGGTTGAGAGGCATGAGATCATAGATGGGGTATCTGAATTGGAAAAACCGACACAAAGTGATATGAAATGGGATGGGAAAGAGAACACACATTGACTCCTCGAGTTCAGATGACCAGTGCAAGAGAAAGTGAATGGTGCCTACTTCTAGTCAGATCTGTAACCAGCATATACATCACCCCTTTATTAAAATTACGTGTGTCTGTCTGTCCGAAGCCATTTTAAACTCCGCCATCAATCCTCTGGCATCCTCTGATATTCAACCGAAGTAGTGGGGTGCAAAGCACCTCACCGCGCTCTTGTAAATCATGTAAAAACAAATGGAAAGGAAGAGAAAAATCAACTTTGCTGTCAGGGCTTGTTGCGTGTGTTGAGTTGAGGGGCAGAAGCAAGTCAACTTGGGAGTAAACCGGTTCCAATACACGACAAAGAGGACGGTGAATAAACTTACCTTAGCTTTGACTTTTAAGGTGCTGAAACCACTTCACAAGTTCCTCAGACGCAGTCTGATCAAATTGAGGGATACATAATCAAATTCAAAGAGAAAAGGGAATACCAAGATCCCAGACTCAGAGGCCAAAGCACTCATCCAGCCTTGATTGCATTGGCACCAGTTTGAAAAGGATAGAAAAATCAAGTAGCACAAACCAACCTCAAGTCTTATGAGTCTTGTGTATTTGGTCAGGTTGATCTTGATGTCTGCCAGGTAGCTTTGAGTTGATCTTTGGCCTTGACTTTGGAACTGCAGCACTTTGTGGCAGGGATGGTGGGGGAGAAAGTGGAGCAAAATTAGGCAGTCTGTTTTGAGTTGGCTTTTGAAAGCAGAACTAATGACATGAAAGTTACATGAAGGTGTGTCATGGCACACAGCCTATCAAAGGTCTGGAATTGCGGAGCTGGTGAAAAAGGTAATGCCTTGAGGCGACTTCCCTTGGTTGAAATGCAGTTGAACTGAGCCAGAAAGTTGGGTCTACAGAGTGATACTGAAAAATGCTGTTTGACCGGTGAAAAGCCTTGAAAAGCTCGAAAGTGGCAGAGGGTTTCTGAAAATTGTGCAGCAGTGGTGCACGTGAATGTAAACAGGTGCATACTGATACAACCCATCTGCTTAATATATGAGGTATTTCAGATATCAGCTCAGGTTGTCTGAAGTACAACTAGCCTATATGTACACAGTGCCTGATATAATGACTCTGAGTCTAAGCAATGGAGGTATAAGTGCAGGTGTATGGTCAGTCCAATGCATCCCAAAATCCGATCTGGTATGTTTGTGTCAGGGGAACCTCTGCTCTGCCACTTTTGGCTCTGTCCTTGGGCCGGTCCTCAGCTCCAGCACTTCGGCTCCCACACCTTCAGCTCTATTCTTGGGCCTGTCCTTAGCTCTGACACCTCCGTCCTGAGACCCATCTGCTCTGGCACTCGCCTCGGCCCCAACACCCTTGGCTCCCATCTGATTCCACTGCTTGCACTGGCAGATATTATGCGACCAAGCCCGTGATCATTGTAGATACCTCTGGATGCATGCTACTGAGTAGTACCTAATAGTATATAGGTTTTGCCTAGCATGGGAATCCCCATCCTTTCTTCTCTTTCGATTCCCCTGCTAGGTGCATAGTATTCCTGCTCCTGTACTTAGTACCTATATTTATGGATTTCCCCACTTGTTTCCGCACCCTGAGCTGAGCTTAAGGCTGGCCTTACAGTTTAAGGTGGGTGAAGGTGAAGACTAAATGTGGACGTGACAAAGGCTAGTGTGGAATACTATGAGGGACATGTGAATATAATATTTTCATCACTCAATACATTATTTTTGTCTCTAGTGTCTATTCATGCCATTCATTGTGTTTAACACTCCTTCAACTCTGTTTCTGCTGATAGCAGCCTGATACTTGATTGGATCATTATCAGAACCACCCCCCTTCCTAGTATATAAACTGCTGTTGTATTTATCTTACTTTGGGGTGAATCCACACTGTATTGACATCTAATGATGATCTTCTCCAGAACTTATTGAATATTTGAACATACCAGTGTTACTAGTTAGCAGATAATTACGGTTCCTACACTTTGAATACTGTGAGACCCATTTTTTTTTTCTAGCCTATAAGTTTATCACAGTGAACTTGCATCAGTGAAATGAAGATCTCAATGATCCTCCCACTTATTTGGATGTACCAGTGTTATTGGTGAGCAGAAAATTAAAGTGGAGACCAAAAAAGTTCTTGTCTGTGTTGTAAGTTGGTTGCAAAAAGTCTAAGTCCAAAATGTTAATTATTACCTGGTTTATTCCAGGCTGGTAGCCAGTTTGCAATGGTTGCATGGCCTAGTGGTTATGGTGCTTTCTCTCTGATTTCCTCGGTTTCGGAGAGGTCACTCGTTCGAGTCCCCTGGTTGGCACATTTTCACCTTCAAGTCTTGGTGAACACTGTTTTTGTTCATGTTCAGTTTGAACATGAACCGTGATTATCCATGATTAACAACCCTTGCTTAAACAGAACCTCCGTACCTCACTAATGCACCTGGCCCTCCCTGTCCCCTTTCATGTGACTAAACAATCAAGGATCAAACCTGATTTTCCATTGAGATGCAGATTGTTTAATCAAACTTCATATAGATTCTTGCTGGAGATGAATCGATCTCACAGGGACCGTTTGAACTTGAAGCGAGTTGTGTCCCCCTCTTGAATAAGCAGGATTACGAGCTCCTGAATGGCAACCTTCGGCAAGCAGAACAGCTTTGCAGTAGCCGAAGTAATTTGGCGGGGAGAAGATGTGCTTATGCGAAACCTGCTGACAAAAATGTGATGCACACCCAGAAGGATTTTGATTGCGACGTATATAAGAACCCATACCTAAAGGTAGCGGGAATATCCTATAGTCCTATATAGTATAGTCCTATATATGAAAACACAGTGAGCACAGCCTCCGCGTGAGAAGTCACCTGAAAAGTCACCTGAGAATTCACGTGATGTTGTTGAGATGTTATTGCGGGCTGTCGAGATGTTGCTGCCGGGTCCCAAGGCGAGTGGCAGTGCGGCGCCTCTTGGAATCCAGGTGAGCACAGAATCCACTGTGTGGGTGTCTCCGTGGTGAAGACATGGGTGCTTATATATGAAAACACAATGAGCACAGCCTCCCAAGGGGCAGTCGGGATCCGAATTCCGGATATGGGGGGGGGTCCCGACCAGGTCCTTAAAAAACTTTTTATAGTAGATTTTGAGATATGTTCAAATAGCTCAGAAACCACCTCAGAACTGCTCCTGAAGATGCTGTGACCATTATGCATCATTTCTGTTCCCTTGAGAGACCATTGGGCTTAAGCCCAAATGGTGCCGAACCGATTTGGACCGATCACAGCACGTGCACAAGAGAAAACTGATCACAGAAGCGGAAACGTCAAAAGTCGCCGAGTGTTCGAAAAAAGGGTGCGAGACGCGCTGGGTTTGTTCAATCAACTCTTATAAATTTACCCTCCACTTGAAAAATGAATTGCAGTTTCACAGAGAGTGCACCGACGGTCTCCAAGTGAAGCTGCCAAAAAAACTGGGCCTGTGACTTGTGTTGTACCGCAAAACGGCGTCAAGCTTGATTGTAACTACATCTTGTACTGTTGAAAATTCGGCTAAACCCGGGAGACCGATAAGGTCTTCACTCTTGTTTCCGCTTGCTGTGTATGAAGAAAAATAAAAATACCAGATGGTTTGAGTAGTCGAGTAAATGCTTATTGAAAGCCACAGAGAGTGCTGGATAGCCAGGGGGCACTGGCATAGCGGGCCAGAAGAGGCTGAACCGGTTTCGCGGAGGAGTTTGGTGAGAACACGTGACTCGTGAGAAACTCCTTCCCGATTTGGGGGAGGGGGGGGTCAGGTCCAGGCCCTTAAATCACTTTTCGACGTCATATCCGAATTTCGAATCCCGACTGCCCCTTGCAGCCTCCACGTGAGAAGTCACCTGAAAAGTCGCTTGAAGAGTCACCTGAGAATTCACATGACATTGCTGCCAGGTCCCACGGAGGCGCCACAAGCGGCAGTGTGGCGCCTCTCGGAATCCAGGTGAGCTCAGAATCCACTGTGCGGGTGTCTCTGTGGCAAAGACACGGGTGCTTACAGCTAATATCTTATCACAATCAGATTCAAATATCCCATCGTGATTGCCACGTGGCTCTCGTCCTTCTGCATCGTCAACGTTCGACACCTCATGCCCGGGCGGCCCGGCTGCTGGTTGACATGGAAAGTGGGCCCGCCTTTCTGCCTGAACTCGAACGCGAGTTATTCGAAACAGCAGTACTCGTACATCTAGCCACAACATCAGGAAAAAACCTCCTTTACTATTTTACCACTAATTTTGTTTCCCAAAAATAATCGGGCAAAGTTACCCAAATTCACGGGAAGAAGGCTGAAAGTTTGGTAAAGGCGGGGAATATGAACTAAGTTTCGGCCATGCACTTATACCAAATACAAAAATGCGGAACACAAGTCTAGAACAATGTGGTATATACAGTGTCAAAACCCGGATCCGAAAAATGCCCGGATCCGAAAAATATATATATTGAGCCGGAACCTCTGGGGTTTTTCGCTTGATTTTTTTTTTTGGAATAGCCACAAGGTCAATGAGTAATGTCACGCACAAAGTACCAATATAGGGCCAGTTGGGCGCAAGCGAAAATCGAACAATTGCCAAAAATGGCTAATTTTCGTTGATGGCGGCCGAGAGCTGTATATTCTAAAGATGCTAGTAGCTTATTCACATCTACGGTGTTTTGCAGAACGAGTATAGTATCGTGGGGTACTGTTTGGATGTTTCTGACCATGCTCGGGCGGGCTGGGTGATGGGGATGGGCTCGACATTATGATGTCCTCAATCTCCACATCTGAATCAGATGGGCTGTCACCTCGCACGCCATGCGAACCACCCGGGACCCGTCCAGACACACCACGCCCACGCCCACGCCCACGCCCTCGCCCACGCCCTCGCCCACGCCCAGAACCCCGGCCTCGGCCCCGGCCCCTCGCGGCAAGCGCTGCATCCTGCCGATCACGCTCAATGCGTAGTCTGTTTAACTCGTCCTGATCAAGGATGAGAGACTCCACGGGAACACGACGACGGTCGCCTTTCCCCTTGTTCCGAGCCTCCTGTGTCGACTGGAGCTCTCGAATGTGTCCACCTTGTAGAGCTGTTCTCGAGCGATACTGGATAATCTGTGAGTTGCTGGCTTCAAGCGCCTGGATGAGACGAGAAGGGGTGTCGGGTGGGGAGTTTAAAAGCCGTGTATTTTCCGCTAAAATGCTGTTGGTCTTTTGTTTACGAGCAGGCGAGGACGGATCACCACGCAATGCAGGGATCTGCGGTGATGCTGGCCGAGGGTCAGCAGCCGACTGAGAGGCAGCTTGCTGCTCCCGCCACCTCATCAAGAAATCAAACCGCTCAGGATTCAGCGGATAGATCCCCGCTCGTTCGAATCCATCGACAATCCGCGCCCGTGTGAATGCTTCTTTACGGGCCGCAGGGAGGATCCTGGAGCAATGTCAGATTCATCATGTTACGCAACAGAAGCACTGACCGTGTGAAGTCAGCTTTACTCATCCGTACACGACCCGCTGTCTGCTCCTCGACGGCCCTGCCGTACACCTGTTGTAATGGACGGAAGCAAGACACATCGAGAGGCTGGAGAACGCCACTGGTCTTCGGGGGGAGGGTGCAACAGATGATCCTGTTCTCGAGGCAGAACTTGACTGTTGGATAGTCAACGTGCGATTTATGGTTATCAAAAATGAGCGCCCTCCACTCCCCATTCGGGCAGGTATGACGAGTCTGTGGGTCAAACACTTGCTTCAGCCATGCAAGGTTATGTACATGAGTGGTCCAGCCGTTGTCGGAACAAGCATAGTAGGCTGCGGGGAGCTGCGAGTCCCGAGACCACGAAAAAGATATTTGCTTTCCCTTGTAAATGATGAACGGCGGTAAATCACTGCCGCCTGCAGAGATGCAGTCAACGACAGTTATCAATTCGCGGTTTCCATCTTGTGGGACCGTCGCGCGACTCAGGTGCGTATCATCCCATCCACGTCGGAAGATTACGACGTGATGTCGGTTTGTGATGCCAAGCATGAATCCCTTCTCATCGACATTGAACAGGCGATCAGGAGTGATGTTGTATTCCGTGAACAAGCATTCAAACTACGCAAAGATAAAAGGCGGATTTAACACAGAATAGTACACGCACATTTTTAAAAGCCTTATCAAATCGAGCCGGATCCTTCTCTGCATCTGAGCGTGCAACATCTTTTCGTTCACTGAGCTGGGTTTTGAGATCCGGGAAACGAGCTCGAAATTTCCTATACCACGATCGGGTGATAACGTCGTCGCTCCCACGCTCATCGAGAATGTCCTGGGCGCGGGCCATGAGGAACTCACGGTCGAAGTGTAGGCCCCCGCTGTCTAGTTCCCGAAGAAGCTTCACCAGCTCCTCCTCCTCTGCAGTCGATACTTTCTTTTGTTTCTCGTGTCCGTCACGTCTACTCTGGTGCCCGTGGTCACGATGCCAGAGTGAGCTCAAAGGAACGTCATGTACTACAGCCGCATCCTCATAGGTCCCGCCGCCGGCAGTGTGCAAGGCTTCTTTGGCATGTTCGTAAGTGGATTCAGGTTGTTGTTCGGCCCATCGGGCTCTCTGGGCGTCTGTCCCGCGAGGACGGCCCAGAGGGTTGCCTGTGGGAGGCATCTGCGAGAGTGTGGCGACAATAGAGTGAGTGAAATGACGTTTGTGATGTCACATCACCGAGATTTTCGGATTAAGGATGTGCACGGGTCGCGGGTCTGGTGGGGGGGTGTGGGGGGTACGGGTCTAAGGGGTACGGGTACGGTTCGTGTTCTTACAGACCCGCAACATACCGTGGACCCGCCCCGCGGGTATAGGGGTGCGAGACGGGTCTGCGAAAATGATCCTGGGAGGCTTGATTTTTGCTCAGAATCTTTCCGGTAGGTAGAATTGAATCATTGCATGGATGATCTAAGCCTTTAAATATTTTCAGGTTTTTCTGACGCCCTCAACATGGATATTGATGTCAAAATTCTACTGTAGCCGAGATTCAAACACGTCAACTGCTCACTTTGTTTTGGATTTCATCGAGCACTTGGGCTTCGTTCGCACTCAATGAACGCGAACTGATCAAGGTGAGCCGCCAAACAAAAGTTAGAACACCTGGAGACGATAAATTGAGTATTTAAGCTGTGGTTGCGTATACCCGCGGGTTTTAGGGCGGGTATAGACCCGTACCCCTGCAGGGGTGGGGTATGGAGGGGTACGGGTCCGGGTCCACTCGAGGTAGACCCGCGGGTGACCCGTGCACATCCTTATTTCGGATCCGGGTCAAACCCCAAAACCGGCCAAATAAGTGATGGCGCCGTGCAACACAACAACGGCGCCAAAAAATCTAAAAATATTTGTGCATACATTTGAAGGTATGTAGTTCATCATAGAGCCTTTGGATCAATCAAATTCGCTCCAGTGCTTCTATAATACGAGGTCAATCTTTTTTTTTCGGATCCGGGTTTTGACACTGTATATGGGAGAAATACTGGGTCATAATTATGGGAAGTTTTTGCAAATAAGTTCACCACTTGGCCGGCCCACAACAAGAATCACACTGGTCCATCCAAGATAAAAAGATTCGCAGCCTTTGATCTGTAGAAATATTCACCGCATGGATTCTGCAAACAAAAAACACTCAGGTATTAATTCTCTATTTCTTTCACACCCCAATGCAGCGGTGAAAAAACACACAGCTGGTTTTCTCTGTTATTTTCACCAACCCTCATGGCCGACCCACAGAAAACAGCACCACCTCGCACGATGACTTTAGAAGGTGTATATAGTGTGGTACTACTTAGGACCCAGAAAATTGATTGTATATCTACAGATTTGTCAGCACTGAGCAGATTCCTGGTTCTGAGATGACAAGGGCAACTGAAGCGCAAAGAGACAAAATAAATAAGTCTGGAGTTTAGACTAGAATAGTGTAAAGTACAGGGAAGTGGCTACAGTTTATATACTAAAGACCTGAGGGGCTGTAACTAATTTACAGTGTCCAATAGCAACAGATTGGGTAAATGAGGAATAAATGAAGGGGTATATGAGCATAGAGGAGTCAATCGGTAACCTGGTAGGTTGGGGAACCAATTGAAACCAATCAGAGTCCTAAAAGGACACTCCTAGATAAGATAGTTCTGATCAACCAATCGGGTTGTTCAGGTTGCTTTGGGTTCTAGAAGTAAATGAAAAGCCGATTCGTGGCATTACCCCCCCCTCTATGTGCAACCTGTCTTGGGTTTCACATCTGCTGCACTTCTTGGTCCACAAGTCCTGACCAGTGATGATCCATTTTCATCCCTGGACCATTTCCTTCAGTGCATTCAGGTATATCTCATAGAGCTCCTCAAGACACGCTGTGGGATCACCCAGATGTTCTAATGGTTCCCATGTGTTGTCCTTGGGCCCATACCCTTCCCAGCAGATGAGATACTGTAAGTGTTTCCCTCGCTTGTTAAGCCGTATCTTCAATACCTCTGTGATCTCGTATAGATCTACTATTCTAGCCCCGGATGTGTCCATGCACCCTGAAGTGGGATTTCTGGGAATCCCGGTCGCAAATCTGAATAGAACACTTGGAAAAAATAGCATTTAGTGGCCATGCATAGTAGTTAGCTCCTATCTGAAACTTGGATTTATTGTGTAAGAAATGAGGGCTCCAGAAAATCAGGATGCCCCCCGAAATCGGTTTTTGATCAAAACTGATTCCACTTCCTCGATATCTCATTATGTAGACAATCATTTCTCTCAGAAAAGAAAACTAGTATTTGGAATGTGCCTCAAGTCGTTTAAGAGACCTAGCTTAAGTGGAAGGGAAAATTTGCATGCAACATAGAGCAGTGATGTCGATTCCCACATCAGGTGTCAAAGGTGTCATCAAAACCGGCATCGTCGTAGCAATAGCTCTCGTCCCTCAAAAAGTCACATATTGTGAGTCAAAGAATGTCCCAGAGGCTGATCCGGGCAAAAAACATTAGGTTTTGCAAAAGGTACGGCTTGCCATCAAAACCGTGGTGGACACATCAGGGGTTAGAATAGTACCCCATTAACCACATCAAGGGGAGGAGGTTCGTTTGTTTTACTCTATTACACAACTCCTGACCTCTTCTTCATAGTCTTGCTGTGTTCCATCATGGATGTCTAACCCATCCAGAGACTTTTAATTGACCATTGAAAGTTCCATGAGTGAGGGAATTATTTTATTACCCTGCATACCGAAAGCTAACATGCTAGCAGGGCAAATAGTATAATTTTGCATCGCTATTCGCCTGCCATCCTATACAATGTTTGGCCGTCATTTGTTTGGGAAGAGGTTCAATTCTCTTCCATTTGTTCCAATCACATGTTGACCCAGATCCCAAGTGACGAAATGAGGAGTCTCACAGTAGCACGGGTCTTTGTGTGTACTGGATACCTTGGATAAATGAATCCAATTTTCGAATATGCTTTCGTTGAATACGCCAACAACGAGATGCGCGACTTGGGACAATCTGGACAATCCTGTCAGCCCAACATGCTACTGTCATTATGGTCCACGGCAATGGCAGTAAGCAAAGAGAAGGTAACTGAGTTGAATATAAGTGAACTGGACAGGCTGTGCCCTAGTGGATGAGACTGAAATAATATTATCAGACAGTAAAGGTTCAGAGAGAAACAAAGAAACTGGAACAAGTACACATGAGTTAAAGTCTTTCTGTGAAACAAGCTTCACAGCATACAATGTATAGATGAAGAATTGGGAATGTGCCCCAATTTAATGCAGGGAGCGGATGGCCATAGTCACGGCCTTCTGAATCTTTGAACGAATGGGCACTGAACAACATAAGAGCCTCCATTTCATTGAAATAAATCACATGGATGTAATGAAAAAAGACATACCCAGAGCTAGACAGCCAGATGTCAGTGGCTTCTGGAGCCATTAGATGAAAGGGAATTAAAGATTGAAGTGGCCAGGTCAAATCATAAATCAACTGTTTAGATGGATTGCGAATGTTATAGTGCCTATGACATAGATACTTGGAAGGCAAGTCGAGGAGACTTAAAGGCAAGGCCGTAGATTGCACATGAAGAGTGAAGGATAAAGTATTCATATCATTGAAGAAAACACGAAAGAACATACCAATATTTGGTGTTGAAAGCTTGACTCTGTACTTCGTTGTACTTGCATTTTCGTGATTGACTGTCCGCAGCATTCCTCTGGAATCGATTTAAAAGGTAACTCTTGGCCTTGAACTGACTTCAGCTTTTCACCGGTGAATTTCTGTGCCCCAAGCTCAGTGGAGCGAAAAAAAGGTTGGATGTAGGCAGTGCAAATTCTTATTTTTGTTTCAGGGTGGTGTTTCTTTTTTCATGTTACAAAAGTGGGGTGTAAATTTTGTGCAACACAGCGGGGTGGGGGTTTTTAGTGAGCGGATATTTGGAGTGGTGAGCTTCGCGGCCATGTGGGCCTGAGGTGGTGAATATTTTTGCGAAATTGTGTAAGGTGGTGTAAAAAAAGTGTAGACGTGTGCACCAAATAATTATGACCCACTATTACAACCATATATATATATGACGGTCGCTCATCGAATTCACGTAGGAGTATCAGCACTTGTCCAGCACATTGGTCGACTTCCATTGCGCCGGTGCGACCGGACCAAATTTTGGCAGTAAATGAACACTACGGCGAATGTTGGCAACGGGTATGATGCTTGACAGTCGATCCCTGTCCTTCAAGGAGCGGTTCACCTTGTACATGAGGTGATCCGGCTCCGGTTCCGTGAACGGCGAGAACCCACGCAACTTATCTGGCCGGATCAGCGTGAAATTCTGGGTAATCCGACCTCATTAGTAAAGGAGGTCTTTCCTGATGAATCCCTGCCCTTCTACGAGTGGCCAAGTGGGTACTTCTCTGGTCTGGTTTTTCCGGCCTGGCATCTCATGAGTCTGATTCAGTATATGGATTGCGTAGGATTGAGCCCTACCTGTACAGAGTTATCCGTATGCACCGTGACAATAGCGCCATGGTCACTGCCGTGCTGCAAGCGATGAAATTGAAGCCCCCGGAATTCTTTCGCAAGGCCGTCCGCCACCTCGCCGTCGGGGAGGATGCGTGTTCGATGAAAGACGCGAAACAGCTGCTGCAACTCTGCATGGGAATCATCGACATTACGGTCGACTACGACTTCACAAGCCCGAAGTTCCTTCCATTTATCGCAGAAATGCGCATCGAGAGGCTGGCTATGAATTTGAAAGAACTGTCCGAGTTCCTCTCCATCAATCTGGCTCACCCGTTATTCCACTTCGTGACGCATCTCGACATATTTGGCTTCGCCGCCATCGCAGAGGTACTCCCGGATGTTCGATTGCTGCCTGCACTCATCCACCTCGCTCTGGACCGCTATATACCTCGCAAAAATGCACTGGCAGTGCTGGCGGAATGCCCGCACCTTTCACTTGCGGCGCTGAAATGGCACCTTTCGCATAGAAACTTGTACCAAATGGCGCGAACTCCGCACATATACGATGTGCGATTCGTCATCGCAGTCGACGAGGAGCACTGGGGAAATTGGCTTGCCGGCACAAGAGAGGGGGATCAACCAACGACGCCACACTCAGACTCAGACTCGTCGGCTAGCATGGACGAGTTGCGCCAGTGTGGCGCATATACATGCAGCTTACGCCAATCTCAAACATTTCTTTTGCAGTGGCATCGCGCGCTTATTTTCCGCTCTCCACACGAAGTGACAAGTCCAAACACTCTACCTATTTATTTTATTCGAATACATCCGGGGGTAGAAATTCGATCACTAATCCATGTAAAAAGAAGTACTACGTACGCGGAACCGAAGGGTACATTACTGAGAAGTTAGGAAAAGTCAGACGCACGATGGACAAATGGAACACAAAACTCACCCGCTTATTCCTCGCTTTTTTGATCTTGCTTTGAAGTTTGAACCACAGATCCGACACTCTCTAACACGCAATGGGGAGTGCGCACAGAGTGAACAATATTGTGTTCATTGAGGTCATCGAGGTTGGCGTTTAAGACTTCAATCGGAGGAGGTGTGAGTATGGCGATGATACAGGTAGGGGAGGTACAATAGGAAGCTCGGGTTCAGTAGAAACAACTCCTCAGATCATATGTCGAAAGCCAATTCCTCTGGACCCTGCGAAGACGACGCCAAAAGCAGCGGCCCGGGCCTCCCTGCCATTCCAGTCTTCCAAGTTGTACTCGGCAGAGGGGGCGGTAAAATCACCAGCGCCGTGGAAATGCTTGCAGAAAACCAATCGAACTCGGTGTTACTACCGAACTGGAAGTCTGCATACCCGGAATTCTGGTTTTCCACGGCGTTTCCGAGTAAGATGTTGTCGGGAGAAGCATCGGCGGGGCTGGGAGATCTCGGACATGAACCCGTGGTTGTCGAGTCACGGTAAGTCATCACCGAAGCGGAACGGGAGCGCGAAATCAACGGATAGGAGGGCAGAACGACCAGAAAATTGGAACCCTGGGATCGTGGCTGCAGCAGGAGGAAAATCCTGTTGGATGTCAGGCGTGACAGAAGCTACAGGGAGGACAGACAATGTTCCCATCCGTGTGGTGCGTCAAGGAGAAAGCACACGTCCCGACGACGTCTGGAACCGTGGAGAGTCAATGCCCCCTGCTGCTGTCGTTGTATTGGATTTTCGCCGCGTGGAATTGCTTTCACTGGCGAAGAAATGGTCAGTGAAGCAAAGGGAGAGCAGCACATCCACATACCGAGGCTCGGAATGCCAGCAGGTCGCCAGCCGCGATGCTGGCAAGAAGCTGGGCGTGGGGCGTGGCAGGAAAGAAGCAAAAATTTGGGATCAGATCGACGTTTGGTGATCCTCAGCCCACAACGGAGTACTCATGTGTAAGCGAGATTGGCGCTTCTCGTTCAACTTGCGCCACACTCGTACAACACTCAGGTCACACTGGCGCAACTTATCCACAATAGCCAATGAGTCTGAGTTGTAGAATTTGGCTCAGGGGAGGACTTCCAGGCAAGGAGGATGCAAAGAGAATCCATGGGTTTACAAACCAGTGGGGTATCTACAACAAGTATCCTAGCTTTATAGACAATGAAGATATCACATGTATGTGGAATATGAAATATGTGGGTCAGAAGTTGAAATAAACTACGGCGCAGCAACAACGGTAAAATAGCGATATTCAAATGATTCGAATAACGTGTGGGTCAAGCTTGTATTTCCAACATGAGTGTGGGTGTGGCGTCGTTGACACATCCCCGCAAGAGAGCTGCCCGATTTTTGGGCGCAAGCAGACGCTTTCGTGGCGTCTAAACGAAATGGGGAGGTTGAAGGCAGGACGTCCTAACTCACCCGCTCGCTAACTTGGTCTCAGATACACGCTATTGGTTGTGCTAGTAACTCCAGAAACGGAGGTGTATCTCGGGACTGAATGGTCTGTTGTACTTTCTGCTGGCTTCTTCCCGCTGTGGTCTTGGAATTGGGCCGCATTTTGGCGCTTCACGGTCCGCCCGTGCTTCAGCGCCAATGAGCTTGACATCTCTATATTTCTTCGGCGGCGAAGGCATGTGTGAGTTTTTTTCTTCTCTCGGTTTCTTTATACCCAATCGCGATCTCCTCTAGATTTCACTTTCCATAGATCCGTTCGTACGCGCAAGCCTCACTGGCAACAGGGTTGTACTACTCGGGATTTCTCCTACTGTGTCAAATCATTCTAATATATTTATGTTTTCCTGACAATCGGCACCTCCGGAGTCGTCTTTTCTTTTGAAAGGTCGAGGTTCTGAATAGAAGAATCAAGGAAGAAGTGCACAACGCGCTTGCGAACGCTATGGTGGCCTTCGGCATGGAAATCAGCGAATATAGGTTGTTACCCGTAGTAGGCGCGCATCCGGTCGCTGGAGAAGAAGACGCTTGAGAGTGGGTTAACGATGAACTGGATTGGATGGACGTACAAGAGCCAGATGACCTTGGAGCCGGTCTTGCAGGCGCACAGTGCGACGATGTGTGCACGGATGCATTCGTAAAGCGCAGCGCACCGGTCCTTTCTAGCCTGCGCAGGAATTATAAGATTAAGGTTGTGAAAATAAGGTGAAAGGAGGCGTACCGTAAGGAGGACGGAGGCGATCAGCTCGCTCCTCGTGAGCAAGAGCGAGATCCACGATTATCGCACGACGAGCACTACGAGAAGGGTCAGTCTCGAGAAGGAGAGGAATAAAGGAGGGACAGCGTACCCCTTCGCCGGCTGCCCGAGGCGATCGAGCGTCTCCTTCCCACCCTCTTTGACCACACTCTTCGCTGACCTGCTCGTTCGTGCTCGAGTGCCATTTGGCGGTGCTTCTCCGACCCGTGTTCAAGGACTGTATCGATGGGTAATTAGAATCGGATCGCGGTACAGGAGATGGAAGAATGTACTGTGCTGGATGCAGTAGGAGCCCCACTGGCTCTTCGCGACCTCCCTAAATACCGCGGCGCCGTGTGCGAGCAGCTCGTCAATGGTCCCGTCCTGGCGTTCTCCTCGGGTTTCTCGAGGGCGTGCTGAAGAAGATAACGCGAGTCAGATTCAGGATGAGGATGGAGAGGACGGAAGATGGAAGAAGGATTACGTACCTGCATGACGAGTGATCCAGCCTCATGGTATGCAAGAGCGGCCCGCTTGCCCTCGAGGGACTTGTCGATGCTGAGCGAACAAGGGTTGAATCGGCGTCGATGAGATGAGAAGGTGCGACGTACTATGCAAAGATCGGCGGCGCCGGTGGGGTCCACGAGAGCTCAGTGATCTGCTAGGGACATTGTCAACGAAAGCCCAAAGTGAATAAAGGGAGGACGAAGCGGGGATGGTGGAACGACGATTAAGAGGATAGAAGTGAAGGGTCAAGATATATCGGAGGAACAACAGTCAAGGCGGAGACAAAGAGAGAGGATTGAGGGAGAGAACGAGGACGAATGAAGGTGCGGACGACGAAGGATAGAGGTTGGAAGAATGAAGACCACTCTCACCTTAATCCACACATATGCGACGCATGCTTGTTCACCATCGTCGTCGCGCTGAACGGCGTCATTGCTGAACCCTAGCGTAGCGCGAGGGGATAATCAACATAACTCAGAGGACGAGGAAGGAAGGGACGCACCGATCGGTGCATCGGGATCTCCCCACCGTCCGCGCAGATGGCGTCGACGATGCGGGCCCGGTCTTCGGGGCCTGCAGCCTGTGCAACGAAGGCATCGTTCACGCATACTCGTACTTGGGGGAGGAAGGCAGGAGTAAGGGAGGGGAGGGGGAAAGGGGCAGAGGAAGGGAAGAGCGGAGGAAGTCAACACAGTTTGAGCTTCTGGTGGAAGATGCTTTGCTGGTCCGCGCTCTTGATGATGGGCAGTGGGACGAGGCGATTGTGACGGCGGAGCGTGAGTGGGAACGCATAGCTGCGCGATGGCATGAGGATTACCTCGATGTGGAAATCCAGAGGCGCAACAGAGGAGAGATAGAAGAGGCGGCTGCAGGAGAAGGAAGGGGACGTGAAAGTGGCGTGGCCCGGGCGGTGCAAGCGGACGTGTGAGAGGGAGCGGGCTCAGCGGCGACAACGTAGTGGCGTGGAAGCGACCGTGGCAAAGGAGAAGCGGCCATGGCAAAGGAGAAGCGGCGCAGCGGTGCGCGGCGTACAAGGAGGGGGGAGCTTGTGCAAAGGAGTGGCGGACAGCCGATCTCGATCAAATTATCCAGTTCTGCTTCCGATTCGCTGTCAACATTGTGTGACGTGGGATTCTACGTTGCACAAGCATGCACGTGAGCGATTAAATCTAATCATTTTTCGTGCGGAAGTCTTGGACATTCGGTGCATTTTGGGCAGGTTGAACCCCTTGGTACGACCAAATCTTTTCTAATTGAACTACGGATGTGAGCTGCTGAGTACCCAACTTGTGGCTGACATGATGTCCCACCTACCAAAGATCAGTGCTCCAACAGCCCATTTTGACCATGTCTCGCCAGGATAATGAAGCCAGGACCATCAATTACAACATTTCAGGTGTGTACAAAGCTTTATTTAGACGTCAACATCATGCTAACTTATCGCTAGGGGGCCACGGAGGCTCGGGTGGACTGGGTCACGGGAATGGTGGTATGGGTGGCAGCGGAGGTACAGGGGAGGGTCCCACTCTGAATATTGATAACTCCACGAATAAAATATATGTCAGTGAAGTGTCCTCCATGTCTTTTTTTTGAAATCCTTTCTCAACAACAGCAGTGTACATCTGGGCCAAGGGTTAATCAAGTTTCCCATGCTGAATATTTTGCAAGCTGAATGACATCTAGACTCAAAGAAATTCTGGAAAAGTGGTTGAGGTTTCCTGCTGATACACAGGACAGACAGTATGAACTACGGAAACTTCATCATGAGGCCACTGGGCACTGGCTCCTGGATGATGTTCGATTTGTCAATTGGAAGGCTGCACCCAGCTCTTTATGGATCAAAGGAATCTGCAAGTCAATTTTATTCTCTTCCAATTATATGTCTAATAATTGGTTGCAGCCGGTACCGGAAAGAGTGTACTGAGGTGATTGACATTGCCACCATGTACATAATATTAATATTAATATGTCGCTGATAATTCTGACAGCTCAACAGTGATTGAAAATATCACCGTGGGCTGTCCCAACCAGACCGCGATTGCATATTTCTATTTTGATTTTAGGAACGAGAGGCAGCACATGGACCTCATGTTACGTTCTATCATCTGGCAGCTCTCTGGACGGTCACCTTGGCCCTACAGCTCTCTTGATCGGCTGCATGAAACACTGGGAAAAGGATCTATACAGCCACAGCACATCCATCTCCTGGGGGTCCTTGAGGATTTACTTTCAGAGCAGGAACAGACATATATTGTTATCGATGGGCTCGATGAATGTAACAAGACCAACTGGAAGCCTCTTATCCAGCTCATTCACAGCCTATGCCATCCTGCCAAAAATGCACCACATCTCCTATTCACCAGTCAACCTCTTGAGGAATTTCAGACAGCATTCAAGGATGTAACCTTCATTGAGCTTGGTTCTTCAGTCTCAAATGATGACATTAGGTCCTTTGTTGGCAGCGAAGCTCCTGGCGCCTGCAATTGGGCCGGTGATGACAACAATTCTGTGAAGAAAGTGACTGAGCAGATTGTGGAGAAGAGTAACGGAATGTTGGTCCTCTCATCATACTTTCATTTGTCCTTGAGCTAACTCGCCCATCCAGGTTTCGCTTGGCTGCATGTCTCCTTATTGAATTGCATCACTGTGATTGGGAAAATGACTGGGATGAAATCCTCACAGCCTTCCCAGCTGATCTGTCTGCGATTTACAACCGTTTTTTGACTCGGGCAGCGAATACTCCCAGAAGAACAGTTTTTGTTCAAGCAATCTTCTGATGGCTTGTGTTTTCTGCTCAACAACTCACATCAGAAGAGTTGGCAGATGCTATTTCTTTCCGACTGGATGATCCTGCATTCGATTTTACTGACCCAGCAAAATCCATTTACTATCCAAATAGGCGTCAGGGCAACTCTGGCATCTTCAAGTTATTAGAGGGCCTGATTGTGATAAAAAATGAGTACCGGGATAAGTTAATTGTCTTTGCACATTCATCTGTCAAAGATTATATCCTTTCCCCACAATTCCATCGGGAATTTGGAACAATCATTGACCTTACAATGGATGTCTCCCACAAGTTTATTACCCAAACTTGTGTCCGCTATCTCCTCCTCTTTGCAGAAACCAAACATTCAATGAACAAGGACACACTTCCAGACTACCCAATTGCATTGTATGTTGCCGAGTATTGGTTCTGTCACCTGCGGCTTTGCGATGCCATGGAACAGGAGGCACTGTTTCCCTCAACAATGCATCTCCTAGAGGATGGAAGTAGCCAATATGCTGCTTTGTACCAATTATGTGGTATCTTGCAGGGAACCCGACGTTGGGATGCACCCACATCACCTGCAGTGTGTATGTGTTCCAAAATAGGCTACACTGAGGGGGTGCACTTTCTGCTCATGAAGGACAACACATGCATTGACTTGGCCACCAAAGATGGAGAGACCGCACTGCACCTCGCTTCGGAGAACGGTCACCTGGACATTGTGAGAGTGCTCATTGAGTATAATGCATCTGCTGACCTGGCCACCAAATATGGCGAGACCGCACTGCACCTCGCATTGGAGAACGGTCACCTTGACATTGTAAGGCTGCTCATTGAGCACAATGCATCTGCTGACCTGACCACCAAATATGGCGAGACTGTGTTGCACCTCGCATCAGGGAAGGGTCACCTTGACATTGTGAGGCTGCTTATTGAGCACAATGCATCTGTTGACCTGGCCACCAATGATCGCCAGACTGCACTGCATCTTGCATCAAAAAACAGTCACCTTGACATTGTGAGGCTGCTCATTGAGCACAATGCATCTGCTGACCTGGTCACCAATAATGGCTGGACTGCACTGCACCTTGCATCGGAGAATGGTCAGCTTGACATTGTGAGGGTGCTCATTGAGCACAATGCATCTGTTGACCTGGTTGGTAAATATGGCAAGACCGTGCTGCACCTCGCATCAGAGAATGGTCACCTTGAGATTGTGAGACTGCTCATTGAGCATAATGCATCTGCTGATGTGGCTGACATTGTTGGCTGGACTGCACTGTACTTCGCATCAGGGAAGGGTCACCTTGACATTGTGAGGCTGCTCATTGAGCACAATGCATCTGCTGACCTGGTCACCAATAATGGCTGGACTGCGCTGCACTTCACATCGGAGAATGGTCATCTTGACATTGTGAGGGTGCTCATTGAGCACAATGCATCTGCTGACATGGCCAATGAATATGGGTGGACTGCACTTCATCTTGCATCAAAGAACAGTCACCTTGATATTGTGAGGCTGCTCATTAAGCACAATGCATCTGTTGACTTGGCCACCACATATGGCTGGACTGCACTACACCTCACATCGGAGAACAGTCACCTTGACATTGTGAGGCTGCTCATTGAGCACAATGCATCCTCTGACCTAGCCACTGATGATGACTGGACTGCACTGCATCTTGCATCGAAGAATGGTCACCTTGACATTGTGAGGCTGCTCATTGAGTACAATGCATCTACTGACCTGGCCACCAATGATGGCTGGACTGCACTCCATCTTGCATTGAAGAATTATCACCTTAACATTGCGAGGCTGCTCATTGAGCACAACACATCTGTTAACCTAGCCAACTATAATGGCAAGACTGCCCTGCACCTCGCAGCAGAGAACGGTCATCTTGACATCACGAGGCTGCTCATTGAGCACAATGCATCTGCTGACCTGGTCACCAAATATGGCAAGACCGCACTGCACCTAGCATCAGAGAACGGTCACCTTGACATTGTAAGGCTCTTCATTGAGCACAATGCATCTGCTGACCTGACCACCAAATATGGCGAGACTGTGCTGCACCTCGCATCAGGGAAGGGTCACCTTGACATTGTGAGGCTGTTCATTGAGCACAATGCATCTGCTGACTTGGCCACCAATAATGGCTGGACTGTGCTACACCTTGCATCAAGGAAAGGTCACCTTGAAATTGCGAGGCTGCTCATTGAGCACAATGCATCTGTTGACCTGGCCACCAATGATCGCTGGACTGCACTGCATCTTGCATCAAAGAACAGTCACCTTGACATTGTGAGGTTGCTTATTGAGCACAATGCATCTGCTGACCTGACCACCAATGATGGCTGGACTGCTCTCCATCTCGCATCAAAAAATGGTCACCCTGACATTGTGAGGCTGCTCATTGAGCACAATACATCTGTTGACATTGCCAGCTATGATGGCAAGACTGCCCTGCACCTCGCATTGGAGGATGGTCACCTTGAGATTGCAAGGCTGCTCATTGAGCATAATGCATCTGCTGACCTGGCCACTCAATATGGCAGGACTGCACTGCCCCTCACATTGGAGAATGATTTTCAGGAACCAAGTTAGTCTGTGGGGGATAAAAATTGATATATGTCAACTGGTACAACAGTAGCTACACATAAACCATACACATTCTTCCCCTGCCCCCAGTGTTTGATCCCATGTATGGGTGAAATGGTGCACTAGAATGTGGCTGTTGTGTAATCTAATGAAACCAACTAGAGAGTGAAGCAAACCAGTCACTAATCATAATCCAACTAAAATCAAAACAAAACACAAATCCAATCCTAATACTTGTGTGTATGTGTTTGTTCAAGGAGGTGGAGTACATATCAAGGGTCAATCATATTTCCTGTGTTGAATATTTTGCAAGCTGAATTATGTCTAGACTCGAAGAAGTTCTGTGCAAGTGGTTAGAGTTTCCTCCTACTACAAAGGACAGACAGCATGAACTGCGGAAACTTCATCACGGAGCCACTGGGCGCTGGCTCCTACATGATTTCCGATTCGTCAAATGGAAGGCCACACCCAGCTCCTTGTGGATCAAAGGAATCTGTAAGCCAGTTTCACTGTGTTCCAATCCCATGTCTAATTGGTCGCAGCTGGTACCGGAAAGAGCGTACTAAGGTGTTTCATATCACTACTATGTACATAATCTGCTACTGACAGTACTCACATGGCCAGCTCAACAGTGATTGAAGAGATTGTCAAGGCCTCCCCACCCAGTCTGCAGTTGCATTTTTCTATTTTGATTTTAGGAACGAGAGGCAGCACATGGACCTCATGTTACGTTCTATCATCTGGCAGCTCTCTGGACGGTCGCCTTTTCCCTATAGGTCTCTTTGTCGGCTGCATAAAACACTAGGAAATGGAACTATACTGCCACAGCATGTTGACCTTCCAGGAGTCCTCACAGATTTACTTTCAGAGTTGGAACAGACATATATTGTCTTTGATGGGCTCAATGAATGTAACAAGACCGACTGGAAGCATCTAATCAAATTCATCCACAGCCTATGCCATCCTGCCAAAAATGCGCCACATCTCCTGTTCACCAGTCAACCTCTTGAGGAATTCCGAACAGCATTCAAGGATGTACCCTTTATTGAGCTTGGTTCCTGGGTCTCAAATGACGACATTAGGTCCTTTGCTCGCAGTGAAGTTACCGGGGTTGGAAATTGGGCTAGTGATAAACATTATGCAAATAATGTCACGGAGCAAATTGTGCAGAAGAGCCATGGAATGTAGGTCCTCTCCTTGCAGAAATTTGTCCTGAAGCTAACTTGCATATGCAGGTTTCGCATGGCTGCATGTCTTGTCATTAAACTGGGTCGTTGTTTGTGGAAGGATGACTGGGAGGAAGCCCTCACAACCCTTCCGGCTGATCTTTCTGGGATTTACAGCCGCTTTTTAACACGGGTGACAGGTTCTCTCAAAACAGTGTTTGTAGAAGCAATCCTCTGGTGGCTTGTGTTTTCCGCCAGACAACTCACATCAGATGAGCTAGCAGATGCTATTGCTTTCCAACTAGATGACCCCACCTTTGACTTTTCCGACCTGGCTAAATCCATTTACTACCCAAGTAGACATCAGGGCAACTCTGGCATCTTCAAGTTGTTGGAGGGCCTGATCATCCTCAAAAAGGACACAGATGGATGGTCACTTGATACCAGGAACAAACAGTCAATCACATTTGTACATTCCTCTGTCAAGGATTATGTCCTTTCTCCACAATTCCAGCAGGCATTTGGTTCAATGATTGACCTTACAATGGATGTCTCCCACAAATTCATTACCCAAACTTGTGTTCGTTATCTCCTCCTTTTTGCAGACCCCAGACATTCCATGACCAAGGACACACTCCCAGACTACCCAATCTCCTTGTATGCAGCAGAATATTGGTTTCATCATCTGCGGCTTTGCAATGCTATGGAGCAGGAACACTGTTTCTCTCAACAATGCATCTCCTGGAGGATGGAAGTAGCCAACATGCTGCTTTGTACCAATTGCATCCTATCTCTTGGTCGTGGGAAACCCGTCAGTGGGATGCACCCATATCACCCGCAGTGTGTATGTGTTCCAAAATAGGCTACACTGAGGGGGTGTACTTTCTGCTCATCTCATGAAGAATAACACATGCATTGACTTGGCCACCAAAGATGGCAAGACTGCACTGCATCTCGCATCAGAGAATGGGCACCTTGACATTGTGAGGGTGCTCGTTAAGCACAATGCATCTGTTGACCTGGCCACCAATGATGGCAGGACTTCCCTGTACCTCGCATCGGAGAACGGTCACCTTGAGATTGCGAGGCTGCTCATTGAGCACAATGCATCTGCTCACCTGGCCACTCAATATGGCAGGACTGCACTGTATCCTGCATTGGAGAACGGTCACCTTGACATTGTGAGGCTGCTCATTGAGCACAATACATCTGTTGACCTGGCCACCAATGACAGCTGGACTGTGCTGTACTTCGCATCGCAGAATGGTCACCCCGGGATTGTGAGGCTGCTCATTGAGCACAATGTATCTGCTCCACTCAATATGGCAGGATTGCACTGCCCCTCGCATTGGAGAATGATTGTCAGGAACTAAGTTAGTCTGTGGCTTGTGATAAAAATTGATACTTGTCAGCTGGTACAGCAGTAGCTACACAAAAACCATATGCATTTCTCTCCTGCCCCCAGTCTTTGATCCCACATATGGGTGAAATGGTGCACCTGGGTGTGGCCATGTAATCCAATGAAATCAACTAGAGAGTGAAGTGAACTAGTCACTAATCACAATCCAACCAAAATCAAAACAAGACACTACAGTGTTTAGATGTTCCTTTACACAGCAGAATTCGATATTCGGATATCTTTCTTCAATGTGGTCCCCTTGACCAGATTTCTTTGTAGAGCTGTTCTGTATGGTCTTGAGTACATTGTAGCAAAATATGGACACTGTACCTGTTTTCCTCAATTTATTGTTGCCAAAATCGCTCAGAGATCACTTTTGTCACACAACACAGTCCTTTACACACTATGTGACACACCATCACTACAACTCATCATCCTCAGTCTCATTGTCATTCTCATCTCCCTTGTCATCGGGCTCTTTTGGATTTGGCTTGGGGGGTCTTTTCAGCTTCTTGGGCAAGTTCTTTGCCTTTGTCCCCACCACTGTCAGCTCCACACACTGTGCCGAGCACTGGAGGATACTCCAGTCTGGCTCCTGTAGCTTGTCTAGAATCTGCTCAAACACCGGTGCTGCTGTTTTGCCAATGTCGAGGTGTGTCGCTTTGGGTTTTGTCACCAAGAATGATCCTGATGATGTGCTGGCAAGCCCAACGCCAAGGAACCGCATGCACTTACAGGGCGTGAAGTGATCTGGGTTGGATACAGGATCTGGACACCGCTTCGGGGACTGCAGTAGCATGGGGTTGATGGGAATATGCCGCTCAGGGAGTGGTCAGAGATCTGGGGGACGAGGATGGGCCAGCTTGATGGGAGGAGTCGGGGTAAAGATCATGGTGCGTGAATTCATGTGTATGGAATGCACCCATCACAGCGTGTACGGGGCTCAATTGGGGCAGTGGGAAGGCTGCATGCATCGATGTAGGCTCATTTGGCTTCATCTGCTGGGCTGAGATAACATTGGGGTTGTATGGATGAATCCCAGTAGCTGTAAACACTGCCTTGACAGTCTCAGGGGTAAACACCCTCATTTTCACTGGATCCTGGTACAAGCAAATGAACTGCCAAATTACAGGTATATATGCAATGGAAAATATGTCTCACTCTCATGCAAAATGACCTTGAGGGTGGCCCAAAGCTTGCTCGGTCAACGCTCACGCGTCGACCAGCTCGCATTGGGCCACATTAGTATCAATTTGTAGAGTATGAATTCATTCTGTTCACTGACTGCTGGTGCAAAACCAACACTGGAGAAAGCTTCAACTCTCCAAAACTGATGATTGAATTTCGCTACAACACCTAGGTCGCCTTCCATTGTGGACTGCAACATGTCCAACAAAAACTCACTGTCTCCATGGTTTCTGTGCCTTTGACTTTTGAGCAAGGTTTGCCTTGAGTCTGAGTGCGCATGAGAAGTACCTGTGTGCAGGTGCACAGTGCACGCCAAATGACACAAATAGAGAGCAAGAAAGATATGGGCCAATATGGCATAGAGTGGTTGAGGCTCAAGTTGTTCTCCGGATTATGGTTCAACGAAAGTTCAACCATTGAACAGACGAGTCTCTCCGACAATTGTGTCAGTGGGATGACAAGAAATGATTGCATTAATAACCATTTGGCGGATGGGAAAGGTGTTGACACAGAAATTTAAAGTGGAGGAGGAGGAGGATATATTATACTGGTGCAGTCCCACAACTGGAACAACCAGTTTACTAAGAAGACTTAGGTAACTCCTTTGACGAAAATGTGATACAGTCAAATTAGGGCTCCCTAAAACCCATAGCGGTGAAACGGCGTAACATAAATGCGCGGCATCTAGGGCTAATTTTGCGATTTCCTATGACCAGTATTTATACGACGGGAAGCAACTAGCACTTCTGTTGTTACTAGCATACCAGCTGGTACGCAGACCACTTGTTAGGTGATATAAAGGAGAGTCAGAGCGAGCCCTAACTGCTGACTGTAGCGCGAGGCTGCGCTAGTGTGACATGCTAGCTGCTAGCTGAGTGTACAAACAACCAGGGATTAAACCACTGCCTATACATTCATGAGACATGACCTAGGAGACTCTAGTAGTCCAGAGATGACTTGGGGACGGAGCTAGCGAGGGTCTAGCAGACGGATATCTACGATGGACGTACAGCTAGGGAGCTACACCTTGAGCTAGGAAGCTCGGCGCGGTAACCGGTGGTACTATCTAATCTCTAGATAAGCAACTAGACGGTGCTAGGCGGAATAACCCTACTAGTGATCGCTAGGGCTTTGACAAAGACATACCACAACATACGAGATGCGGCAGCACGCGGCTAGTGCCCAATCTGGGCAGCTAGGGCGAAGGGGAATAGCCAGTCGGCTATTGGAACGGAGCTAGGGACGATCGTACAGCCTGTACCGATGACCGGAGGGTGGATCGACGTTCTGACCAACGAGCTATGACCATTTGATGTCGGTCGCAACACTGCGTCGCCTAGATGTAATAGATCGACGCTCTGACGGAGTAGAGATGACCTAGATCACCGGCTACATCGCCGGTTGATCCAGAAGGGGTACTCGGCATAGACGGAGGGCTGAGGATCCATTGATATACCCATGGTTGAACACTAGCCGGTCAGCGAGGCTGACCTGGCACATACCAAACCAGTCCCAAAACCAAACGGCAGTTGTCTCATTGGCTGACCGTATTTCTTATCATCTAATATTGCTTATTGTATTATTCAGCTCGCTATCACATGTAACTCACACCTAGTAGTGTAAAAGGGAGCGCAGGACAGACTAGGGTCTAAGAACATTACACCCCAGACTTTGGACGAAGCTGGTGCTAGTGGACTCAGGCTGCTAGTGGAGGTTGATACCGAACTTCACTTGTAGTAGTCTTTATATTGGAATCAGTAACTGTGGACTCTGGAAACATCGAGTGACTAAGTTGAGGATTTCATGTTGTTGGTCCTAGACCTCCACATATAAAACAAGGGCGTTCTCTTCGAGACCCAACTGCAGTTTGCGCTAGTGACTTTGCCTTCACCCCGACACGATGGACGCTCTGTCGTAGTGTGTTGGATCGCTTGCTAGGTGGGTTGTGTGTTGACTTGAGAGTCCAACGTGGACGCATCTGCTGTGCTTGAGGACACACTGGCCTGAATTTTTTAAGCAAGTGGAAGGGAAAGCTGGATTGTCAACACATACAGTGTCACCATCGACAAAGGCATACACGTAAGTATGAAGCTAGACAATTGCTGGATATGGATGGTCAAAGGGTCACTTGGTATCTGGGTCATTTGGATGCCCCCACACTTGAAGGGCAGACAATTACGTGATTTTGCCAGTAAAGAATGAGATATGTGCAGCCAGGCTGAGATGGAGTTCTGCAGTCAGGGGAGCAGAAAAAGCCCCAGAGAAAGCAAATCGCTTCGGAATTGGCAGAGAACGGAGCGAAGAGGTGATTCGGGGATAAGGAATTGATCTTCCCACCCTCCGATCCGACATCATTTGCGCCACTGCTTTGCACCAACTCATTACTTTTGGCTGACAATTGGCAAGGACAGGCGGCAGAGGTTCCTGAGCACCAAAATGACATATGGTCAAGTCAATAGCCTTATAATTGGCAAGTGGCCAGGCTCCTAGTCCGGCCACACAGATAGTATTGACATTATTTAATGGAGCTCCCACCCCACTCGACGAGGGGCCAAGCATTTTGCCGTGCCATTGTGTGCGACACGGTGGTGGGTGCGAAGCATGAAGCGGATATCGCCGGCTCCTGCCGACATGCTAGGATCGACGGAGCCACTTTATAATTGGACCTTTACATAGTGTTTAGGTCCTTTTGGGTGCATTTACTTACCAAGCATTTATGGTCCGTAAAGACACCGTATACGGCCGTATTTTTACGGTTGCTTACGGTGTACAGGCAGTCGTAACCGTAACCATAAATCTGCTAGCCCAGGGCCTTCCGGTACGGTTACGGTGACCGTAAATCCATAACCGTAAACCGTAAATACGGATACGGTGGGGAAGCCTACAGGCCAGTACAGCATATGGCTTGCATCGAGAAAGCCCACTGCAATGATGAACACAGGGACACACCAAGTTCGGATTCGTACAAGGCCCGGATGCAATCCAGTTGTAGGCCAGTTCTTTGTGGAGACACTCGATATGGAAGCAAAGCCGTATTGGGAGCGCAATGCGAGACCAGACCAGAGGTATATTCAAATTGACGCAAACTGGATCCAGAAATCGATGACATAATCACAGGGTCTAAACCTCGTATTCGTGAAGACCTACTTCTCCCGGCCTCCAAGATCGGGATGTGAACTTGAATCGATTCCGATGGAACAGAAAGAAGAAAAAGATTTGTTTGCCGTTAAGCATGAGTTGACCCCGAGTCGAACGGGTATCCTCTATATAGGTCTTGTCATTTGGAGTATGGAACAGAAAGAAGAAAAAAATTTGTTTGCCGTTAAGCATGAGTTGACCCCGAGTCGAACGGGTATCCTCTATATAGGTCTTGTCATTTGGAGATGTACAAGCGGCTGCTCGGCCGCTTCGGGGCCTCGCATCCCCTTCCTCTGGTGTGAACTGGAACTGTAACAGAGATGGATTGTGCCTGAAAAATCCACTGAGGGTGGGTTCAACTCAGGGACTGAGCATTCAAGACGACCCATTTTACTGGACTTGCCGAGGCTGTACACGTTGAGTGATGATGAGATTTTACGCGGCCGCGGCAGGCACGGCATGAGTGGAATCGGAGAGCTTGACAAAAAAGGTTAGAGCTGATGGCGGAGTTTAAAAAGGCTTCGGACACCCGTAATTTTAAAAAGAGGGTGAAAGTGGGTGCGGTACGCCCGCTATCGAGCCGGTATTTACCTCCCCATGTATCTGCCTGGGTACGATTGAATAATTGAGCACTCTAATGAAGAAACAGCAAATGCACACCCACTCATAGCTCAGCCCAAACAAATTTGAACTAACACCTGAAATGGATTACCGAACATTAGAGAACGATGGGTAGGCGCCGGAGTGCGAAGGAAAGGAAAGCAGCGCCAAAAAAAGTATTCACTATTCGGAGACTCCGCATGGCCCGATTCCGAATCGAACGGGTGTCCTGCATCTGTATGTGTGCGCTTAGGGTGAGGTGAAGCAGGCGCGGTCCCACCGCTATCGAGCCGATACTTAGCTTCCTGTGGCCTTGCGTGTATAAGTTTTAATGCACGCTCGAGAAAGAGCGCAGACACAACCCTACTCACAAGCGCGAACCAAGGTAAGCGAGACCTGAAATGGATTGCGCAAATTGGAGAACGACGTGAACTTGAACCGAAGCCTGAGGGCAAGAAGAAAAAGAATGATCCCCACAAACAAAGGCCCGACCCCGAGTCGAACGGGTGTCCTGTATACGCTCTCTCTTTCTCTCAACGGGAAGCAAGCGCGGTCCACCTGCTATCGAGCCAATATCCGCCTACCTCGGCCCCTGCCTGTTGACGAGTGGATCGACACTCGAGAGATTCAACTGACTCACGAGCGCGAACTAAGTCAAACGAAACCTGATATGAAGTCCCACGCAATTAGAGAACGACATGAACTTGAACCGAAGGGCAAGAAGAAAAAAACGGTTTGTACAAGCCAAAGGCCCGACCCCGAGTCGAACGGGCGTCCTGCATGCATATATGTGCGTCGGGTGAGGTGAAGCAGGCGCGGTCCCACCGCTATCGAGCCGATACTCAGCTCCCTGTGACCCTGCTTGTATAAGTTTTAATCCACACTCGAGAAAGAGAGCAGACACAACCCTACTCACAAGCGCGAACCAAGGTAAGCGAAACCTGAAATTGATTGTGCACATTGGAGAACGACGTGAACTTCAACCGAAGCCTGAGGGCAAGAGGAAAAAGAATTCGATCCCGACAAACAAAGGCCCGACCCCGAGTCGAATGGATGTCCTGTATATGCTCTCTCTCTCTTTTGACGGGAAGCAAGCGCGGTCCACCCGCTATCGAGCCGATACCCACCTCTGACTCTGCTTGGGTACGATTTAAAATTTCAGCCCTTGACTCGAGAGACAGCAAACATAGACCTACCCACAACTCAAGCCCGAACAACGTCAAACGAGACCGGAAATGATTGCTCCAAATTAGAGGACCACGGGGAGGCGCCGAGAGCGGAGGAAAGGAAGGGAATAATAATGAAAAAGCAGCTTTGAGGAGCATGGCCCGACCCCGAGTCGAACGGGCGTCCTGCATGTACTTGGTTTTTCTCGTTATATCCATACGCGAAGCAGGCGCGGTCCACCCGCTATCGAGCCGATAGCTGCCGACTTCTGTCCTTCGATAGGTGTCTTCCTCCGTCGCTTCCGCTGAGCGTGATGTGAGCGAGAATGCAGAATGCATTGAAACCAGTCTGAGAACAGTGTATGGCAAGGCGTGGGCGGGCGGGCTGAATCGGCTCGATTGTCAAGAAGAAAAGGATAGGAGCCGTAGGCGTCGTGGTGTGTGCGGAGGAGAGCTCGATAACAGGCGTGCGGCGTGGTGCTCGACCTTCAGAAACTAGATCTGTAAGACGTGTCTTGGAATAGCGTAGTCAAATATTGTTACACACACAGCGGGGTTCTTCTCTTCTCTTCTTCTTCTCTTCCGCCCCTCTCTTCGTCCCCTTCTACCCTCTTGCTCTCCTCCCTCCAAAACTGTTTCACTCCTCGCTCCTTACCAAATACCACCCCACCCCGACCAGTTCCAGCCCGTTCCGCTCCCCAAATTTAACCGCATCCCAGTGCCGCCGGCCCGCGGGGGTGGCGTCGTGTTCGGGGGCGTCCTCCGGGAGTGTGAAGGAGGGGGGCTCGCGGTAGAGGGTGAATGCTAGATGGGGAAAAAAACGAAAGTGAGTGAGGACTTTTAAAAGATGAGAGAAAAAAATGCAAGTATAAAGAGAAACGGAGACGGAATTTGGGAGAGGAGGACGCAGAGCATGAGGGAAGAAGGGAAAGCGAGAAGCGAGAAGCGGTGGGGTGCGTTGCATCAGTAGAAATGAGTGGGGGACAGAGAGAAGGGGAGACGAGATAGAGGGAGAGGAGCAAAAGGGAAGAAGAAGAGACAAACGCACTGTACCGATGCAGTCCGCTGCCCTTCGGCGGACCCGGAGGGCGATACGGCGTCGGCTCCGCAGCGGGCGTGGGCTTGGCCTGCACAGCGGGCAAGGTGGCGTCGGGGTTGGGGGTGAGGCCGGTAATCTGTAGATCGCGGTGAGCCTCCATCCTCTTGAGAAACAACTTGAACGCACCACCCAGTGCCGAAACTGCCGACTCGTAGGCTGCGCAGCGCTCGGCGCATCGGGGTCAAACATCGCGAGTGTGTACTTGGGTCCATCTGCGCCAAAACTCTTCACCAACCCATCCTCGCCGACGTCCTCTTCCCTGGGCGCCGCAGCGATCGCCACTTTGGGCGCCTCAACTGTCTCAGAAATCGGGACCTCCGCACCGGGGGCGACGGGGCCGGAGGGAAGGAGAAGGGTGAGGAGGGCGGTGGGTGCGAAGGACGCGGGGAGGACGTCGGGCATGAGGTGCGCGGTGGAGAGGGCGGCGGTGAGCGAGCTGAAGGGGTCGATGAGCGGCATGATGGTGGGAGATGAGAGACGGACGTCATGGGCCCGGCTCCGGCCCGTCGCTTTCCCGCGGGCCGGGAAGATCTGCATCTCCGCTGCTACGAATCTCTGCGACAGATTATCTTCTACGGCTCCGAACTGGCCCGGGTGGCCCAATTCCAGCCTCCAAGCGTCTGAAATCTCCGAGTCTTTTCAGCAACGTTACTCCCGACCAGTGACTCCAGAGTTGCTCCAGAGTCCAACATAAAAACTCTTGGATCTCAACGAATCCAGCCAGCAGTCTGCGGAAGATAGATATGCGGCAACTCGTCCACGCATTTGTGCCCCGCATGCTTGCTTCTACCTCTGGTTATGGTCCGGGCCCAGTGGATATGTACAAATCCATACTGTACCTGAGTCTATCGTCTGCCGTATCTCCGCTGCCGATTCGATCCCACCCAAGCAGCGACCGCGGTAGCCAGCTATCGGCTCGATGGCGGGTAGACCGCGCCTGCTTTGCCTGGGCTCCGGATGATTACCATGTCTATATGCAGGACACCCGGTCGATTCGGGGTCGAGCCGTTTTTCTTGGACTATAAGGTTTTTATTTTTTTGACATTCAGGTGCTAGTGGCGATCCTCCGTACACGTCTCGACATTTTTCCATTGCAGATTCAGATTGATCCGTAAAGGCACTGGCCATCCCCGCCGCTTCAGATATGTTTGGCCTGGTATGTGCGTTTATATCTGGTGTTTCTCTAGTGCTGATTTTATCCCACCTAATCGGGAAACAAGTAGGAAGCTATCGGCTCGATAGCGGTGGGACCGCGTCTGCTGCAGGTCATATAGGACTTCAGTTGCATATGCAGGACACCCGTTCGATTCGGGGTCGAGCCGCCCTTTTTGAACTGTGAGATTTTTTTTGGACATTCAGGTGCTAGTGGTGTTCCTCCCGGCTCTGTACGCTTCTTTAAACCTTTTTCCAGTACATGAAATTGCGAGTTGATTGCGTCCGTACAGGTACGAACCCTAGACGCGGCTTCAACTGTGTTCAACTTCTGTGTGGTTTTATATCTGGTGTTTCCCGAATGCCGATTATATCCCACCCAACCAGGGAAACAGGTAAACAGCTATCGGCTCGATAGCGGTGGGCCCGCTTCTGCCGTATGTCCGCCATAAATCCCTCACTACATATGCAGGACACCCGTTCGACTCGGGGTCGGGCCATATTTGGTATTTTTATGGTTCCTTTTCGATTCTTTGGCTTCTAAGGCCGCTGACGACCGGGATTTTTTTTCTCCTCCCATCCCTTGGTACGCAGAGCCCCAGCCTTCCAGTCCCGACGCCCAGTGTCTGCTCTGGACTGCTAACTCGCCCATGTTGGTGCGTAGGTGTTGAAACTAACCTAAAAGTGCTAATACTTACCGGCCCGTCTCTAACGACTTCTGCATAGTCGTAGGCATCGTCGCTACCACTTGAGACGGAAACCGATCGAGTCCGTACAGACACGAGCCATCCCATCCTCACGCTTCATATTTACCCAGCCTTGTATGCCTGCTGTTTCGAGTAGAACTATTGAATCTCATCCAAGGAGTAACCGAAGCCAGAGTTTTAGTGCAAGCTTCATGGGTGTTCGCAGTCAACTCGCGGTTGAACTTCGGGTTGATTTACGGTTCCGCGGCAATCGCCATGCCTATATCTTATCGCGATCAGACATTCCATCGTGATTGCCACGTGGCTCTCATTCTTCTGCATCGTCGACAATGCACACCTCACGCCAGGCTGCTGGTCGACATGGAAAGTGGGACTGCGTTTCCACCTGAACTTGAACGCGAGTTATTCGAAACGGCAGCAGTCGTACATCCAGCGACAATCCCTGCCCTTCTACGAGTGGCCAACTTCAAGTTGAACCGGGTGCTTCTCTGGTCTGTTTTTTCCGCACTGGCATCTCATGAGTCTGATTAAGTTATGGATGGCGTAGGATTGAGCCTTACTAGAGTTATCCGTATGCACCGTGACAATCGCGCTGTGGTCCATGCCCTGATGGAAGCGATGAAATTGAAACCCCCGGAATTCTTTCGCAAGGCCGTCCGCCACCTCCCCACCGGGGAAGAGGGGTGTTCGATATCGAAAGACCCGAGGCAGCTGCTGCAGCTCTGCACTGGGATCGTTGACATTACGGTCGACTACGACTTGACAAGCCCGTGGTTCCTCCCATTTATTGCCGAAATGCGCGTCGAGAGGCTGGCTCTGGATTTAGAATAGCTATTTGAGTTCCGATCCATCTAGGGCCCAACTTGGGTGATCAAATCCACGGATATCCATGGATGGATGATCACGTGCATGGATATGGATAATCCATGGATTTTTCTTTTTTGTGAACGGCGAACATAGTCGCCCCAAAAAGTTGATAGGCAGTTTCAGTTGGTTGACTAGACATAGAATATCGAATTCTTGGTACAGAATACTATCACGGTTGGTGCAGATAAAAAAATGGGCCCGTGGGAAATGGATGATGGCTCATCCATAGATTTGATTGATGGCTGATGGTTGATCCACGGATCATCCAAGTTGGGCCCTACATGGATCGACCTCGCGCACCCGCTATCACTACGTTCCGCCGTCGGCTAGACTCAGTTGCCGAGGTCCGTTTAGCCGATGGTTGCACAAGTAACTTATGTAAACTAACTTACCCTGCCACAAGTAACTTGTAGCTAACCTGTGGCGGGGCAAGTTAAATTTACCCGCACCGTTCCGCATAAACACAAATTCCACACAAATAAGTTAACTTAAGTTCAGCACAGGTAAAATAAGTTAATTGGATGTTAATGTTCACAGGCTCTGTTGCGCTGTTTTGTGCCACTTTGGTGCTTGATTTCAACGTAAATATGAGTTTCAAACATGTTCATTGTGCCTGGTCTGGAACTTGATCACCGTTTTAACAACCAAGTGCAGTGGAGGTGGAGGTGAGTTGAAATACTGTGGTCTGTTGACCTTGCACTGAACCATTGGGTGGCTGCAACACTTGCACAAGTAACTTATGAAAATTAACTTAGCCTGCCAGAAGTAACTTTACTTTACTTATAGCTGGCTAAGTTAGTTTCACAAGTAAAGTAAGGTAAAAGTACAAGTAAAGTAATCCAAAGTAACCTTAAGTTCCATCAAATTAAGTTTGGTTGTGTTTGGCCCCAGCTAACTTATGGCTACCTTGGCGCAATTGGAGGGCCGCTGGCCATTTTTTATGGGCATAGACAGACCAGAGACACATAATAATGAGCTCCTGCATAATCCAACCATGTTTGTTCACCCCTGCAGTGGCGGAAACATTGTAAACCCCGTATTTCTCGAACTTGAACCTAACTTGAGCTTCTTTTCCAAGCTGTATAAGGCTGAGATACACCCTCAGATATTCTCTGAGTCAGTTAGCATGGAATTCCACTTTTGTAATGTACTTCAACCTGGGGTCAGTGACCTTAGCTCAAATAGATCCCCACACACACTCTGCCCGACCTGCAATGTGTGAGTTATCTGACTAAATAATACACCCTACCTTGTCCGAATATGTGCCACCATGCCTCAGCCTCCTTACCCAGCTTTATATAACCTCTGTGAGTGGAACAACATGCTCACTGGCATACATTGATCGTAAATGTTCACTTTGGCGGGGGATTGATGCCATCTGATGGCATAAGTTACTTTTCTTGATCTAACTTGGCACGCAAATTAACTTCAGTTCACTTAAGTCAATTGCAATCAGAAATCGAACAGGAGCGGAAATTAGTTTGGTGTTTTGTTCAAACTGGCAGTCATGAGTACTTCAAGCTGAGTGCTCATACTTACCCCCGCTCCGGAGCTGAAACTGGCGCAAGTCAACACACCTTCAGTCCTAACTGTTGAGTCACGGTGTTTTGAAGGATCAAGAACAGAGAGGCAACCATACGCTGAGACATGGCCTCCAGGTTGAGACTCAATTTACAAGTTTAATCACTCGGCAAGCAGCCCCATGCTCGGTAAGATAGTGATGAAGCAAACCGTAAACAGATGTTACTTCATGAACTTCAAGCTCTTTCAGCATTGCTCATAGCTGGGGCAAGCCGTATTAAACAAGTTATGGGACATTGACACCTGCTGCCACCACTGATGATGTTGCGACGTTGCAGTCCCTCGATGCATTGTTGACACATTAAGTTTGGGTGTAACATCTCGGTGATTACATGGTGAACTCATCTTCTAATTGATTGAGACCAGGCACAAAATCCAGACGGTGAACTTCAGTCGCAAGGTCTTGCAACAGCATCATAGCTACAAAGAACAGCCAGTAAAGTGATGTGCCCACTTTGTGGCTGAGAAGAGTGAACAGATGATAAGTACAGTCTCTTGCTTGACAATGCAACAGATATACCATATTATTGGGATGATTCAAAGTAACCTGGAACTCCAAACTCAGGACTGACTTGCAAACATATGCCGCAGTCTGTTCAAATCAAATGGGTGCTTTCCTTTGTTCATGTGGATAATTAAACTATCCCATCTTTGATAAAAGACCAAAACATGGCCCAGACACTCAATCCTCAGCTGCCTGCGGGAAGTTGGCTGCTCGCCAAGTAAATACTTTCGGTACCCGTGGGAAAACTCAAGTTAACTTAAGTTAACTTGTGTGCCGAAAGGGGCAAGTAAAGTACAAGTAAGTTCACATAAGTTACTTTTTACGGATTCCGTGTAGCTGAGTCAAGATGTGGCCAGCCGATCACACAGGCTGTGCGTGGCCGGCTACACATGGACCTCGGCAGACTGAGTCTAGCCGACGGCGGAACTAAGGCTCCAATCATTTAGTTTTCGTGTACTGATCGCGTTGAATTAAATGGAAACGGTTTCTAAACCGTTTAAAACCGTTCACAACTGTTTTTAAACGGTATTATTTTTAAACGGTATTTTTTTGGGGAAGTTATCATCAAAGCCACGGCACCTATATATTTTCTCAGTTGGGTCTATGTCTTCCCAAGTTTTGTTCATGAGAGCTGGTAAGTCTGAATATAATACCTACGTGCCACATATTTATGGTCAACAAGCAGTAATTTAAAGATCCGGCTTGATCAATGATCAAAAAATTTGAACACCGCAGCGTATGAGCTCTCCGAGTTGGTAATGGTTCAAGTGTTTTAAGTTGAGCTTGGATGGGACATATACCAGGTACCGGGTGATAGACAACAAGGGAAAGACGAGGTATGTCTGGTTGAATTTGAGGTCGTCAAGTGCCGGCTTTGACGGCACATCAATCCCGAACCATCAATCAGGTGAACAATTACCATATTTAGAGTAGACCCGGCCGTTTGTTCAGTACAGGTCAACGCTTGAATATGTGTATCGGAAGAGCTCACAAAGTGGTGAAAGGACATTATTGAGCTTGATATTTCCTCAGATTTGCACTGGCATTCCTCTGTGAGCGCTGAGCATTTCCTAACTGTTTAACCGTTTAAAAAACTGTTCCAAACCGTTTGAACCCAGAGCCAAATTAAATGGAAACGAAAACGGTTAAAACCGTGTATAAACGTTTATAAACGGAAACATTTGGAGCCTTAGGCGGAACGTAGTGTATTCCATTCCGTCATACATCTCGACATACTGTATTCGGCTTCCCTGGTATCGCAGAGGTCCTCCCGGATGTTCGGTTGCTGCCTGCACTCACCCACCTCGTTCTGGACCGCTATATACCTCGCAAAAATGCGCTAGCAGTGCTGGTGGAATGCCCGCACCTTTCACTTGTGGTGCTGAAATGGCACCCTTCGCATAGAAACCTGTACCAAATGGCGCGAACTCCGCCCGTATACGACGTGCGATTCGTCATCGCAGTCGACGAGCATTACTGGGGAAATTGGCTTGCTGGCACAAGAGGGTTGCCCGATTTTTGGGCACAAGCAGACGCTCTCGTGGCGTGTGAACGAAATGGAGAGGTTGAAGGCCGGATGTCCTAACTCACCCACATATACACCTCGCTAACTTAGTCTCAGATACACGCTATTGGTTGAGCTGGTAACTCCAGAAACAGAGGTGTATCTCGGGACAGAATTGTCCATTGTATTTTCTGCTGGCTTCTTCCCGCTGTGGTCTTGGAATTGGAACCGCATTTTGGCGCTTCACGGTCCGCTCGTGCTGCAGCGCCAATGGGCTTGACATTTGCATATTTCTTCGACGGCAAAGGCATGGGTGAGTTTTTCTCTTCTCTCGATTTCTTTGTACCCAGTCCTGATCTCCTCCGGGTTTCACTTTCCATAGGGCCGTTTTTTACGTGCGAGCTTCGGGTCGTACAGTATACATATCCCTTTGACCTCAATCTTTGTGGCGGCACGGTAAATAAAAGCTTACAAGCTTTGGCCCCCTTCCGCTGACGCCTCCATCACAAGGCCGACTCGCGACATTCTGCTACTGTGTCAAATCATCCTGGCATATTTTCTGTTTCTTTCTCTCTGAAAATCTTCTGACAATCGCCCCGATTCTCGAATAACCCTGTTTTAGTGCTACTGGTTGAACCAGAGGCGAATATCAGACGCACCGAGCCGGATAGTGTCCGTTCCTGATAGACAGACCGCGGAACTGGGTAGAAATAAGGATAGGATCCATTGCACAGGGACATATGAGCGGTCAATCACTGACCTGCAAAGAGACGGCGCGCGTCTTGACCAAGACCTCATTTCCTTTCGGCGGGTTGAGTCCGACCTCCTCGAGAGCAAGGTTCTAATGGGAGCCGAGCTGAACGATGGATGGGCAATTCGTTTCCAGCGGTACTCAATCGACCATATTTCAGGTACCCCGCATCTCCGGGTATCTATACTCGGGTGGATATCGGTAAGTAGAGCGGTAAGCAACCAGTCCGCGCGGCATCGGAATACGGCGCCGTTGACTAAGGTGGTCGGAATGCTGACCCATTTCCTAAAAGCTGACGAATATTCTTGATTAATTTGTGTCTCGTCGGTAGAGCCACCGGGTGAGGTTTAGGCCGCATAGACACCTGAGAGAAACAAAGCGGAGCCTATCCAGGGCAAAGCATTGAAGTTCATGCCGAGGACCGTTGACTGAGGGCAAATAACAAGATCTTTTCATCGCAGCGAAAGGCGCCTTTCTGCTATTCGGAATCGGACCACGGTCCTTGGTTTTAGGATTGATGAAGATAGAATGAGTTCCTGATACCTGTGGTGCGATTTGTTCGCGCAGGGTTGGATGATCTGCAAGTCATCGGATACGAAAATACCAAACAGGTACGGTGGAGGCGCTTCGATAGCGCCCGTCGGGCAACTTAACCCGAGGCTACTTCTCACTGCGTTCGCATCCCCTGTAGACACACGTGCTTCGAGCTTATCTGATATGTGTTTACATGCGGCGATCTTCGGCTACATGGGAATCCGATCTACGGAACGTAGCCGAAGATCGCTGCATGTAAACACATATCAGATAAGCTCGAAGCACGTGTGTCTACGTGTGTCTACTGGGGGTGGGAACGCAGTGAGATCTGGCATTTCACTGTATCAGATGCCCAGGCTGAGTCGGGGTTTCGATTCGCCATGGTTTGGATTCATATTGAGCACTGTTGCGAGTGGGAAGTCAGTGCAAGAGACTAACTGAGCACTAACCGAGCACTGCGCTGACGCGGAGCCTCCAAGGAAAGAGCCACATTCCAGCCATAAGCCTCGCGATCCGGTAAGATCTTGGCGGGGCCAAGATCTTATCTTCGCAGGAAGAAAGCCCGGAGAGTGTGGATTCTGGAAGGCGTCGAAAGAAAAAAAAGGACAAAAGGCAGTGCTATCAGTTGGTGTTGTTAAAGTTTGCCATCTGCCAGATGCTACCAGACCAATACCAAGCACGAGATATTACAAGGGACGTCAAACACATGAAGAAAACCCTTTAGTGTCATGTGTAACTACATATACTGGGGTTTTTCATTCAAATCAACAGTCACGTGTCACGCACCCCCCTGTCGAGGACGAATTTTGGTCGCGGTCACGCGTCACAGAGGGGTTTGTCGAACCCTCTAAGGCATGTCACCTCACCCCCCCCCAGTGGCAAAAAAAGGTAAATTTTCCATGGAGCTGTCGAAATTTTGGAGGTGTCATGCGAAAATTCGGCTGATGTCAAAATGTTGAACTGGTAAATCGGGTCACGCATCACACCCCCTGTTGATTTGAATGAAAAACCCCAGTATCCCACCTCAGCCGATCTGATCTGATCCCGAAATACCCCACGCCTCGCAGCGCACACCCGCGCCCAAAAAACACCATCCGCTAACAGGTGTAATTTGCTTGATGAAGTTTGAATATCCGATTGATCCTGACTGATGCCAAACATGAACCCTATCACTGGTGACTGATTCCATCACCTGAGTCATTTTTGTCCTCCTTTGGTCCTCCTCCTCCACGTTCTCACCTAGACCATATGCCTCATCCAGTTCACTTGTAAGGATATTTAAATGTGTCGGTTCCCAGGCGATGGAGAATCCAGGACAACTTGGCAATTAACTCATTGACATTCTGCATTGTCGATGTCAGTGGCATGAAAGCATGTGGCCTCGTTTGTGTGCGCTGGGCGCCTCGTAGCAGATATAACCTCTTTTCAACAGTCACATGGGGAAAGCAAACTCTTGACCTAGGTCAAAAGGGTAACCAATATTAGTTGTTTCAGTAGACGAAAAAAAGAATATACTCAATGTCTTGATGTAGTACAAAACCAACCCCAAAAGAGCAAGTGGCAAACACCCTATTCACACCGGCAGTTGCCAAATAGATGGCGGCCCGATGTTGATGGAATTCAATTTGGAAGTCTGAATATCAAGCTGGACTTCAAGCTAATTGAAACCAAAGCCTGAAATTACTGGAATCACCTTTCATGTAGGTTGAACCAAAATCTGAGCTGAAAGCAGTGGATTTTGCTTTGATATTGGTCCAACTGAATACCAATTCAATATTTTGAGTGGCGGTATCAACATCGGATGGAAATATAGTTGGGAATCTTGGGTATATGCAGTCGCCTCTGGACCGAGGTACCTGGGAGATCTTGCCAAATATTGACTGTCTGACATTGATGTCAACAGGCTAAGTCTCAACTGGCATTTCAGGTCACCCAAAATCTCAAACCCAAAGTAGTAAAATCAGCTTTGATTTCAGTGGGAGCTGGCATCACAGCTTTAATCTTTAGAATTGGATTGGAATTAAGTGCAATGAAATAGTAATTTGATACCTTAGCTTTCGAGTAATGTCTTGACATCAATGTCGAATCACCCAATATTTGGCAATTGCTGGTGTGTGTCATGAATCGCCCGGGTTCTACTTTTTAGCGTGACGTGTCCGTATGGATACAGACACGTCTTAGCGGCACAGGACTCTCATGATGCCACCACGTGACCTTCTCACGGTTGAAACCCAGCCTCGGATTCTAAAGCTGCGGACTCGGGGAGTCTGCACCACAGGATACAGAAGACGTTAGGGACTAGGAACCCGTACAGGCAGATTCTAGTCCCCAGATGCACCAAGGACTGACATAGAAGCGTACACGAAGTACAGGAGTGGTTGCAAACCCGATCGGGGCTTGAACCACTGGATACGATGACACTTAGGACTAGGAAACCCGAACATCGGGTCTCCTAGGTCCACTGACGCCACGGAAAACAACACAGAGGAGTCCAGGAGCATCAGCATTAATGCTCCTTAATGCTACGGTACAGGTCATCTAATCTCAGGCTTCTACCTTAGCTTGACATACACCATAATACGGGTTGTATCCACGCCCCGGGCTGTATACCTGAGTCGATATCACACCCTCTTTGACTTGTTCCGGGTTCCGCCTCGCATCCCGACCTACGACATACGGCCTCCTAGGGAGGACGCCGTATGACTGGTCCTACTGCTCGGGGAACACACGAGCTATTAACATCTATCGGGTTTATCCTGGTTGGGGTTCTCATCGGGTTACTCGCTGTTTAGCCGACCCAGAGGCCGCTGCTGACAGTGTGATTGGGGATGATTTTTACTCTTAGAGTGTTAACAAAGTATGAAAGGACTACCGAGAGATGAATTCTCGGGAGCCCAGTCAGAGAGAAAGAGACAATGTGTATTTGAAACCGCTGCAACAGAATTGAAGTTTGATTGCACTGGAAAAATACTGTTTACAAAACTGTTTAAACAGTTTTTAAATATTTTCGTTCCATTTGCGTTTAATTTAGGCTCAGCCACAAACAAAAATGAAACAGTTTGGGCCTTAATGTGACATAATTTGAGGAGGCAGTTGGGTTGTGTAATACCCGAAAAAAATCTTAACCCCAGACATTGAAATTGAGGAAAATCTAGTGTGTTTGGTTCTCACAACACAAGTTTTGTGTCATGAATCACCCGGGTTCTACTTTTTCACGTGATGTGTCCATATAGATACAGACACATCTTAGTGGCACGGGACTCTCATGATGCCACCACGTGACCTTCTCACGGTTGAAACCCAGCCACGGATTCTAAAGCCGCAGACTCGGGGAGTCTGCACCACGGGATACAGAAGACGTTAGTGACTAGGAACCCATATAGATGGATCCTAGTCCCTGGATGCACCATGGGGGTTTGAACCACTGGATATGATGACATTCAGGATTAGGAAACCCGAACGTCGGGTCTCCTAAGTCCTCCAACACGGAGACAGACACAGAGGAGTCTAGGAGTATCAGCATTAACACTCCTTAATGCTGTGGTACAGGAACTGATCGCGATTGACTACGGCTCAGCCAGGTTTTGGTGTTGAGCAGACAGCTGTAACATGAGCTATATTTGTTCGATTGGGCTAATCTTTTGATACAATGAACTCACAGGTATACTGGAGGGCAGCAAATACCGGGATTTTTATGACTTGTATTTGGCTCAAGACTTTAAAAATAGAATTTGGTGTACTCATAATAGATAATGAATCTGAGGTATAGGTCACATTAAAAATTCCGGTATTTGCTGCCCTCTGGTATACCTATGAGTCCATTGTATCAAAAAATTAGCCCAATTGAACAGATATAGCTCATGTTACAACCATCCTACTCAAAACCTAGATATTCTCCCAATCAGATAATTTGATTCGCCATCAGAAGGTCTGAGGAGGCCATGCCATCCGAAATGGAAATGCGAATTCAATGGTTATACTTTCAAGGGAAATGGTTGGGAATTGAGCTTACAGCAGCCATCCTAGTGGAAACATCAAATTTTGATAAAAAATGAGCCGCGCCCTAAGTTCTGCAAAGAGCTGTAATACCCCATTTTCACACCACTTTGAGGATTCTGTGTCCAAATGAGAGTCATGAAACTTGGAAACACTTGTTCAAACATGATAATACAGTAATGATAATACCTGAAAGTGAAAAGCAGGCCTAAAGCAACAAAGCCAAGCCAAGAAGACATTTACACACTGGCTAGAATGCCAGTATTTTCTGCCTGAGCCTCAACTTCCTCTCCAGTACCAGTACAAAGTGGTGACCCTGGTATAATGATCATGGGGTTTGGAGGAATGATTGGGACATTTAGCCTTGCAAGAGATTCCATTTCCACTCCGTGCTGTTGCTCCAGCTCAGCAAGTCTGCCATCAATTCTAGAAATACCCAATGCTTGTAGAGAGCACTCAAAAAGGGGTCTGGCTTCCTTCCAAAGTGTTGATGCCTTGGTAAATTTCCCCTGTCTACATGCTAGATCACCAAGATAGAGCATACAGTCTGCTCTGCTGTGATGAATATCCATATATGTGAATCCATCCAGAGCTACTGTGAAGAGGCTCTCTGCTGTCAAATCCTCCTTGTTGATAAGAAATATTTTCCCGAGGAAGAGCAGTGCTTTGTACAGTGCCAGTCTCTCCTGAAATTTGATGGAATATGCAAGGTATACTACTGACCATGTAGATGTCTCTTCCAAGTTTGGCTTCCCCCAGTTTTCTATGTTTGCCATTTCTTCCAAGCAGTCTTCATTCACCTCAGGCTTTGTCCACAAATATTTGAGGAAAATTTCTCGTGCAGTCCTACAGTCCCCTTCTCTAAGCTTTAGGCATGCAATAATTATTTCACAATAAACTTCCATGTCAATAAGGCTAGCACTTTGACACAGCATCTTTGCATTATTGACCATGCATGTTACTTCATGCTTGCTTCCACCAATCAAAATGTCAATCATGGCAATTCTAAGGAGAGAGCCGACATGGCTATCCACATATTGGTCTGGAGAGGTGGCCTGAGTAATCTCCATGGCAATCTGTCTGGCTTGCGCATACTCTGATTTCATCTGATGCACGTATGCCTGATTGTACCAGATTGCATTGCCCAAGGTACTTTCTAACATATCACAAAGTTCAACAAGGTTCCTTGCCCTGTACAAAAGAATCAAACTGTGTTGAAAGTTACCAAGCATGTCCCAGCAGTAGGCCTCAGTCTTTAGTGCCTCTGCTTCTCTATATAAATTAGAAGACAACCTGGCAAGCCTTTGTGCTCCTCTAGCCAGAGTAATTGCTTTGCCATATTCACCAGCCAAGACTTTGTACCCTGCTAGAGAGGTCATGAACATGATTTGCTCTGTAGTGGCGCCCGATGATTCCGCCAATAAAAGGCCCTTCTTATAAGATACAATGGCTTCAGTATCATTGTTATTTAGCCCATGATAGCGTCCTAAAGAATAATAAAATTTGGCTTTGGAAATTTAATAATCAGACTTCGAAGGTAAGGGGAATAAAATTGGCGCACACTCAAGGACCGGATCAATGAAATGTTGGAAGTGGTCTAGGACCTGAGAGATCAAGTGGTCTGGATTATCAATTGTTTTCACACCACAAGAACCCAGGACCTCTGTGAGATACCACACTTCCAATTTGTGGTCAGTGGGTTGAGGGAGAGCAGCAGGGATATGGTCCATAAGGGAAAGCCAGCCACGTCCAGTTACTTTGCAGAACACATGCAGAGACAGTATACACTTTATGACATCGGTGTTTCCTATATCCTTGGCATGTAATTCTTGAAATAGAAGCTGGTTCAAGTTCCCAAAATTTATGTATATCTGATTCATAGAGATGGCCATTGGCTGAGACCCACGATATGTTCTGAACAGATCCAACATGACATGAAAGTACTTCCGAAGGTGTTTTATGAGGGATAGTGGTGGTGGGTTGAAATCAGTAACCATATGAAGTTTGATTAAACAATCTGCGTCTCAACGGAAAATCAGGTTTGAACCTTGATTGTTTAGTCACATGAAAGGAGACAGGGAGGGCCAGGGGCATTGGTGTAGGACAGATGTTCTGTTTAAGCAAGGGTTGTTAATCATGGATAATCACGGTTCATGTTCAAACATGAACATGAACAAAAACAATGTTCACCAGGGCTCAAAGGTGAAAATATGCCAACCAGGGGACTCGAACCGGTGACCTCCCCAAAACCGAGAAAATCGGAGGGAAGGCACCATAACCACTAGGCCATGCAACCATTGCAAACTGCCTACCAGCCTGGAATAAACCAGGTAATAATTAACATTTGGACTTGGACTTTTTGCAAACAACTTACAACACAGACAAGAACTTTTTTGCTCTCCACTTTAATTTCTGCTCACCAATAACACTGGTACATCCAAATAAGTGGGGAGAATCATTGAGATCTTCATTTTACTGATACAAGTTCACTGATAAACTTGAAGGTTAGACAAAAAAAATGGGTCTCACAGTATTCAAAGTGTAGGAATTTGGACAATGATACAATTTAAACAATGCTCTAAATGATAGGGACTGGAGGATTCAAGAAACTGCAGGAGCCCTTTTGAATGTGCTGTTGAACACATTGCCCACTGTGGACAAATCGTTCGTAGCTTTACTTTCATACAAGTGGCTGCTCAGCCTCCTTGTGGCAATTGATTGCTGAGCATCACATGATTCCCAAGAGTTTTGTTGGGTAGGAGAGTGCAATGGTGATCTGAACAGCGCTCCAAAAGCTGTTGTGGGCCTTACCAGATTGTATTCAATCTGCTCACTATACTACAGCATGATACGTTGTGAACAGTACTTCTCTCAAATTCTGCCCACTCTTCCCATCGTCTGATAGCACCATTATCCACCAAACACTGCTAGATCCCTGTTCCTGGGGTGTGTACTTCTCTGTTAAGTTTTGGTGCACTTGAGGTGCAATTTGAAACCAAAAGGATTGAATTAGGGAAAGCCAAGCTGAATCAGATGTCAGTTCAGTGCACACACCAGATATACAGTGCCAAAACCCGGATCTGAAAAAGACCCAGATCCGAAAAAAAAAAAATCCATTTTGAGCCGTGTCTGTGGGGCCTCTCAGCTGAGTTTTTTTTTATAGAATACCTGCACAGACTAGAGGTATTTTAGTGTGAAAAAACTGAGCCCATCTTCAACAACTGCCAAAACTGGCCAATTTTGCCAGTTGCAGTCAAGTGTTGAACTCCAAGCTGTTTCTCCATAAAACAGGGGGTCAACTTTGTTTTTCGGATCTGGGTTCTGGCACTGTAATTCTGAAGCAGAGTATCAGATTAGGAAAATATTCAACTTGAATGAAAACCATCAGAATTGGCTTAGTTTTGGTTCACATGAAACCCAATTCCATACTAGAAGTAAGATATGCCATTACTCTGCTCTGGCTTGCAAAAATGGGAACAGAAAAGAAAAAAACTGTTACATTTAATCGTACAATCGATCTGAATGTGATGGTTCTAAATAGCTAAAGACATTATTAGTAGTCAGTGTTCAATTGGGTTGAGAGGTGTGAGATCATAGATGGGATATCTGAATTGAAAAACCGACACAAAGTGGTATGAACAGGATGGGAAAGAGAACACATTGACTGTTGTTCTGACTCCTCGAGTTCAGATGACCAGTGCAAGAGAAAGTGAATGGTACCTACTTCTAGCCAGATCCATAACCAGCATATACGCAAGTCACATGAAAACAAATGGAAAGGAAAGAGAAAAATCAACTTTGCTGTCAGAGCTTCTTGCATGTGTCAAATTGAGGGGCAGAAGTGAGTTGACTTGGGAGTGAACCAGTTCCAATACACAACAAAGAGGAAGGTGAATAAACATACCTTAGCTTTGACTTCTAAGGTGCTGAAACCACTGTACAAGTTCCTCAGACGCAGTCTGATCAAATTGAGGGATACATAATCAAATTCAAAAAGAAAAGGGAATACCAAGATCCCAGACTCAGAGGCCAAAGCACTTGTCCAGCTTTGATTGTGTTGGCACCAGTTTGAAAAGGATGGAAAAATCAAGTAGCACAAATCAAGGTCAAGTCTTATGAGTCTTGTATATTTAGTCTGGGTTGATCTTGATGTCTGCCAGGTGGCTTTGAGTTGATCCTTGGCCTTGACTTTTGGAACTGCAGCACTTTGTGGATGGTGGGGGAGAAAGTGGAGCTAAATTAGTCTGGTTGTGCACAAGCCATTTGAGCCATCTGATAGCTTTTTTGGTGTGCACACCATATGGCTAATGGCTCGCATGGAGTATGGAACTGTGTTTCAATTGACCATCTTCATTTTCATTTGACCCATCCATGATTTCTAAATACTAGTCAGCATTTAGCTTTGGTGGTCAGGCACTCATTTGGAGTCAAAATTCAGCATTCCGGCTTTTTTGTCCTGTGTTAGCAAGCCATTAAACCCCGAAGGTGGGTGTGCGGTAATGCATGAGCACATATTACAATGGAGATCCTTTATGAACAAAAGTCTCAGGGATCTGGAAAGCCATACAAGCCACTAGCCATATATTTGTGCACTGCACAAAAGCCATCAGATAGCGCATATAGCTGTGCACAACTTCACTATTAAGCAGTCTCTTTTGAGTTGGCTTTTGAGGGCAGAACTAATGACGTGAACATTGCATGAAGGTGCATCATGGCACACAGCCTATTGAAGGTCTGGAATTGGTGGAAAAGCTAATACCTTGAGGCGACTTTTCTTGGTTGAAATGCAGTTAAACTGACCCAGAAAGTTGGGTCTACAGAGTGTTACTGAAAGATGCCGTTTGACTGGTGAAAAGCCTTGAAAAGCTCGAAAGTGGCAGAGGGCTTCTGAAAATTGCACAGCAGTGGCACGTGAATATAAACAGGTGCATACTGATACAACCCATCTGCTTAATACATGAGATGAGGTATTTCAGATATCAGCTCAGGTTGTCTGAAATACAACTAGCCTATGTGTACACAGTGCCTGATACACGGACTCTGAGTCTAAGCAATGGAGGTATAAGTGCAGGTGTATGAGTCAGTCCAATGCATCCCAAATTCTGATCTGGTACATTTGTATCAGGGAACCCCCACTCTGTCACTTTTGGCTCTGTCCTCAGGCCTGTCCTCACCTCCAGCACCTTTGGCTCCAGCACCTTCAGTTCTGCCCTCGGGCCCATCCTTGGCTCCGACACCTCCAACCTTGGACCTGTCCGCTCTGGCACTCACCTCAGCCCCGCCACCCTCAGCTCCCATCCGATTCTGCTCTTCACGCTGGCACATATTATAGGACCAAACCTGTGATCATTGTAGATATCTCTGGACACATGCTACTGGGTAGTACCTAATAGTATTTAAGTTTCACCTAGCATGGGAATCTCCATCCTTTCTTCTCTTGGGATTCCCCCGCTAGGTGCGTAGTATTCCTGCTTCTGTACTTGTACCTATATTTATACTTTGGATTCCCCCACTAGTTTCCACACCCTGTGCCAAGCTTAAGGTTGGCCTTACAGTTTAAGTTGGGTGAAGGTGAAGACTAAATGTGGACATGGACAAAGGCTAGTGTGGAAGACTATGAGGGACATGTGAATGTAATATTTTCATCACTCAATAGATTCTTTTTGTCTCTTGTGTCCATTCACACCATTCATTGTGTTCAACACTCCTTCAACTCCATTTCTTCTGGTAGTGGCCCAATACTTGATTGGATCATTTTCACAACCCCCCCTCCTACTATATAAACCACAGTTGTATTTATCTTGCTTTGGGGTGAATCCTACCCTTGAAACAGTCACTTTGTGTTTGGTCTACTCAATCTTTCATGTGGCAGATCTCACTCCTTGCACATCTGTCACACTGTGAGTATGTGAGCCAAGTATAAGCCAGAAGGGAGTGGCAGATAAAATTAGGGCAGTGAAATTTTGACGGTGGAGTGGACTGATGAATTCTGGCACAAGGTTATGGGCAATTGAGGGTTCTGAATCTGGGACTACAACCATTACCAGAAGACCCACACCCAACCAAGACGCTTTTTGGAGTGTTTTTATAAAATGGTGGGATAGGAAATGTCACAGGTTATTTTACCTGTTAATTTGAGTGAGGTCTGAAGATACTCGATGCATGCCACCAGCATTGGCACCTGGATTGACTGAATAAGATGTTGTGAAAAGCAAAACATGAGATTTTGTAAAGGAGAGGATAAGAACCCATCTGGGTTCCAGGATCTCCCTAAGCAAGGCACAGGGAAGTCAGCACACTGTATTAACATCTAATGATGATCTTCTCCAGAACTTATTGAATATTTGAACATACCAGTGTTACTAGTGAGCAGAAAATTATAGTTCCTACACTTGGAATACTGTGAGACCCATTTTTTTTGTCTAACCTTCAAGTTTATCAGTGAACTTGTATCAGTAAAATGAAGATCTCAATGATCCTCCCCACTTATTTGGATGTACCAGTGTTATTGGTGAGCAGAAATTAAAGTGGAGAGCAAAAAAGTTCTTGTCTGTGTTGTAAGTTGGTTGCAAAAAGTCCAAGTCCAAATGTTAATTATTACCTGGTTTATTCCAGGCTGGTAGGCAGTTTGCAATGGTTGCATGGCCTAGTGGTTATGGTGCCTTCCCTCCGATTTTCTCGGTTTTGGGGAGGTCACCGGTTCGAGTCCCCTGGTTGGCATATTTTCACCTTTGAGCCCTGGTGAACATTGTTTTTGTTCATGTTCATGTTTGAACATGAACCGTGATTATCCATGATTAACAACCCTTGCTTAAACAGAACATCTGTCCTACACCAATGCCCCTGGCCCTCCCTGTCTCCTTTCATGTGACTAAACAATCAAGGTTCAAACCTGATTTTCCGTTGAGACGCAGATTGTTTAATCAAACTTCATATAGATTCTTTTGAAATATTGCATGTGCTCTCGAATTGGTACCAATGACCTTAATCTTTTCTTGTCATCCTCATATGCCAAACAGGTGCCCAGCAACACTCCCTTGGATGCCAAGATATCTGGAATTGGAAGGCAACTGTGAATGAGTTCAATGTTGGACAGCCCATCAGGCAGAATGGAGAGAAGTCTCAATAGATCCATAGCTCCAGGTGAAGAACAGAGCCGGGGACTTGAAAGTGAAATTTCAATAGATGCATCCAAATTAGATCTGCGGTCATAGCCAATGGACAGTATAGATGTTTTCTCCCTATCCCACGCGAGCTAGAACACTGGAACAGCCTTCATGATCCACCAAGTGGGCTATGAGATCAACAGCCAGGGGCATATTGTGGGTCAGGCAGAGGATTTGATCAAGTTCCTTGGTTTCGTGGATATCATCTGTGATGTCGAAGAAAATTTCCTTTGCTGCATCATCAGATAATGGTTGAAGGGGTGGCAAGAATGGTTGTGTCCAGCGAACTTTTGCAGGTCTTTCTGCACCGCGCATTGTGATCTATGAGAAGATGAAATGCTTATATGAAAACCACAGCACTGACTCACCATCAATGCTAAGTGTGGTATGTCAGTGAGTAGGGAGAGAAGCTCCTCGACACCTCCACGAGAGTGCAGTGGTTCCCATGCCGTTTCCATGTTATCTAGGATCAGCAGACAACTTGAATGTCCAGCAAAGTATTGAAGAACTGGCTTTGTGAGGTTTTTCTCAGGCTTGAGACCAATATGATCACCAATAAGGGCAGCAATTTCAACGCTTGTGGTGGCAGATTCGCAAGGGACAAAGAGCCGATGTTCATATTTTGCAGCGGTATCTGCATGATGTACAGCAACTCTTGCAAGGCTTGTTTTTCCCATCCCACCGGCTCCTAGGATTGCGATTCGAGCGATGGTCTGGCTCAGCATCTTCACAATATTGTCAAGTTCTGATTCACGCCCATGGAATATTTTTGGTCTGGATGGTAGCATGGATAGGGATTTTGAACTAAAAATGAATTGTTGTGACTGTAGGGTTGTTCCCGAAGAATTAGGTTCATACCTGTGGGACCTATTAATTGCGGGATACATCTAATTTGCGAGTGCAACATTCATTGTCAGGTGAACTCCAAGTTAGACGATCATACCGAAGAGACGCCATCTGAATTGGTTCCGTCTGAAAGACTGGAAATCATTTCAATCAGTTTCTCGTGGATGTTGTCAGCTGTCTTTTGCATGACACTGAGATTCATGTATGCTCTGGTTCCAGTTTTAATCTAGATCTCAGTTTTAGTTGGTAAATCCAGCTGAGTCGTTAGAACAGGAATACCTGGAACACTTCCATGGCATGCTGCAGGTCAGCATGGCAATCCTTGAGCAACATGTTAAGTTCATTGTGACGAAACAAGTTCCTGATCCTATTCCCATCCTGCTGGGCTTCGAGATATGTATGAATCTTGTGTGTGGTTCTATCCGATGATGTCAAGTGTTGTTGAAGCGTGAGGTATCTGAAAAACATACTCAGTAAATTTCCCGATTTGGTCTACCATTGACGGCGGAAAACTTTCAGGCATGTCGGACTGGAGATGGAGATTGATGATGGTATACAGCACTGCATGAGTGTCTTCTAATAGCTGGACACATTCAATCTTGTTTTTCTTAGCATTCTAAAACCAAATTTCATGTCGGTGGAATCAGTTTTGTGTTCAAATTGAAATCTCAGTTTCCCACCTGCAGCGCACTAACCAAGGACAAGGTTGTGTTTGAGATAACTCGTAGTATGGAAGAGTCTCCCAACGCATTGTTAAGCTCATTCAAAATTGTGGTCACCAGTCGGAAACTGGCGACAGTGTTGTTGAGGCGAATCTCGGTGACTGTGGGTTGGTGGGGCATTGAATGAATGGTGGGAGGTGCTAAGTAATGCGCCCCTTTTATGCCAACGGAAATAGTGCTCTTCTCCCAATCACCGGGTTGTCTACTACTCCCGTATTTGGGAATCCCACAAGTGTGAGATCCATCATGCTTCCGCGCCTTTTGATCATGGTGGTCAAACGCTTTGGGGAGTTTAAATGTCCTTCTGTCCCAATGATGAGGGGGATGCGTGTCAGAGCTTTTGAAATCTCAATTGCAGTTGGCCAGTGAAGAGCATGCCATCTTGGAGGCACATGCACAACAAATTGTCCAATCCTTCCGCAACGGCAGATCTTGTCAGATCGTGTACCCTCTATCGTTTTATTTGTGACTCTAGTTGGAAACCTTGGTGACCAGAATCAGATTGGAGTGAGACCAGCACGGCTACAGAGCGTAGGTGGAAACCTTGGTGACAAGAATTAGATTGGAGTGGGATCAGCACGGCTACAGAGCGTAGGTGCGCGACTGCCGGTCTTGGGAAAAGGTGCCGTCCAGGGACTCATACACGGTGCGGCTTACAAAATCCTAAGTCGGTCGACGGAAACTCGGTTTAGACCCACAGAAGGTTGCTGTATCGCGGGTTTCCACCAGAGACAAAGAAATCTCAACGCCCGATTCTGATCATGCGGCTGCACTATATAAAATTAGAGTGTTCAACGACATTCCAGGACCGTGATCAGGACCGTGATAAATTAATTCCTTTTTTCCAGCAGGACTTAGAGCGGGTGGTTACCAGAGGCGACACAGCCTAACACCGAGGATATTTTCCGAATTAGGGTACGGCTCCGAGGAATATTTGGGGATAAAAGTTCAAAGTATGCCCGAGATGCCCGAGGCCCAATTGAACCTGATAAGTTTTCAAATTATTGGGAAAAGATTCCACTGAAAACGGACGAAGGTGGCCTGTTTCATCGCCTAAATCTTTCTGAACCAAGAACCCAGGGCCGGAGACATGAATGCGAGAGACATACGAGTTTAGCGCGCATTCGGAGTCTTTGGTTAAAAAGAGCATAACTCGCTATGCGCCGTTTTACCGGCTCCGAATCTTGGATATGTACTAGCTTTTTGTTTCTCATGAATCCATACACCCACGCTGAGCCTCAGCCGCGTCCCCATGTTTGGTGCCCATTGGCCCGGCGTCGCCGGCAATGATCTCTTTGGAATTCAAAGCAACGATGAGTATCACCGTATGGTCCGGTACAGCGAAAAGAAGAGGAAAGAACGTGTGTGGAACTCGATCGGCCTCTAAGCGTGGGGTGAGCCTGCTTATTGTCGCTCATTGAGCGTTGAATACTCGGCTTTCGTGCAAACATCGACCCGGCTTTTACTTGTGACTCGCTTCCTCTTTGGGTCCGGCTCTGATTATTATTCTCTGAGCTCCAATCGTGGTACAGCGCTTATGAAGCCTTGAACACTGAGCGGGTCTTTGCCCACGGTTCCTTCCGGTTTTAGTTAGCCAGTCTATCCGACTACAACAACGAGTAAACACAGATCGGCCGTTCAATAATCCATACACGATTTGAAACTTGGAATCGGAGTCGAGCGGTCTCGCGCGGCGAGCGCTTGGGCCTCTACGAAGAAAATCATCGGAAACACCGAGGCGGAGTTAACGACAATTCGCCCCATTCCAGAATCAACATTGGGGTCGCAGTTTAAGTAGCAGTAGTAGGACGGTAGGTTATATCAGGGATTACTTGTATCCTTCCGTGCACCGAGACTGACTTCGGCGGGATGAAGGGACAATGAGTGTCCGAAGAGTTCGAAAATCTAGGAAACTCACAGTCGGATTCATCCACAACGACTGTCACTCGACATCTTCCGAATCGGCATCCACATCATCGTCCCTGTCGGCATCCGGAATATAGGAAACGAAGGCTTCAAGAGAACATCATTGATACGGTACAATCAGGAGGTCAGTGGACATACGATCGATTTCCCTTGATTTCCGGCTGGCAGTAAAACTTTCAGCTTGTGACCAATAGTCATGGCCCATGTGTGCCCCCTTGATCCAGTCCTCGCGGTACTCGGCACAAACCATTACCACAAACCGCCGCTCTTGTGCCAATGCGGTGACCCCGTATTGGTCCAAGAGCTTCGCGTGCCTCTCCGAGTAGTGCGAAATAACGAGAACCCGCAGCGAATACCCTGACGGTAAGCCTACAGGAGAGCGAGCCACATAGGGAGGTAATTGTTATCATTGAACGCGAGATGTGTCAGATGCGGGAGACGTGTCAGTTCAGACCAATCCTTTAGATCGATGTTGCTCGGGACGTCGAATATCTCGAAGGGCGTTAGCGTAGAAAAGAATTGGTGCGTGAAGTCGATTAGAGAGGACCCAACATGGTGTTTGACGTGGATTGCAGCCGCTTCAAGGCCATATTGAGCTCTGGGACTGTGGCAGCTGTGTGGGCCGCTAACCAAAGATTTTCGACGCCAGAGTAGGGCCGACAAGACAGCGGCCTCTTCATCTGCAAGGTAGTGCGACAGATATAGGTGACGAACTGAGTCCCTAAAGAAGGAAAATCCTTTCCAGTGGATGAGGGAAATTATGTCCCCATTCAAGCAGTGACCGAGGTCAGCGACTATCGGCTCGATAGCGGTGGAACCGCGTCTGCGTGTTCATTAGGACTTCGATATCAACTGCATATGCAGGACACCCGTTCGACTTTTTTCTTCCTTTCCTCGCCTTGCACCCGCGCACGACGCCAGGGTTTTAGTGCAAACTTCAAGGGTGTTCACAGTCAACTCGCGGTTGAACTTCAGGGTCGACTTTACGGTTCCTCGGCAATCGCGGTGCCAATATCTTATCGCGATCAGATATCTCATCGTGATTGTCACGTGGTTCTCATTCTTCTGCATCGACATTGGACACCAAGTTGGACATCTCACGCCAGGCTGCTGGTCGACATGAAAAGCGGGCCTGCGTTTCCGCCTGAACTCGAACGCGAATTATTCGAAACGGCAGCACTCGTACAATCCCCGCCCTTCTACGAGTGGCCAAGCGGGTGCTTCTCTGGTCTGTTTTTTCCGTACTGGCATCTCATGGATCTGATTCAGTATATGGATTGCGTAGGATTGAGCCTTACTTGTAAATCACGCCATGGTTCATGCCCTGGTGGAAGCGATGAAATTGAAAACCCCGGAATTTTTTTGCAAAGCCGTCCGCCACCTCGCCGCCGAGGAGGGTGCGTGTTCGATGAAAGACGCGAGGCAGCTGCTGCAACTCTGCACGGGATCATCGATATTACGGTCGACTACGACTTCACAAGCCCGATGTTCCTTCCATTTATCGCAGAAATGCGCGTCGAAAGGCTGGCTATGGATTTGGAGGAACAGTTCGAGTTCCGCTCCATCAATCTGGCGCACCCGTTTGACGCATCTCGATATATTTGGTATCGCCGGTATCGCAGAGGTACTCCCGGATGTTCGGTTGCTGCCTGCACTCACCCACCTCGCTCTGGACAGCTATATACCTCGCAAAAATGTGCTGGCAGCGATACAGAGGTGGAACCGCCCTCCCCCGGGGGTTCCACCAAAGGTCTCTACGTGCGCTCGCGCCCAACGTCCATGGATGGCTCCATAATCGAGTTCCCAGGCTTCGCATTCGAGGTCGATTTCACTCAGTTCGGAATGACCGCCGCACCCGCTGCCACCGTAACCTCACCCATCGAACCCTCTTTCCCCTTCCCCACCCCCCTATCATTCGTGCGCCACCCGTCGCAAAGCGCCGCCGATATGCTGCGAGCATGAAGTCTCGGTACACAGGCACTGGGACGGGTACGATCCTGAAGACCAATCAGGCGCCCATCATTGCGGTGAAGATCGTCCCGCGGGTGTTGGAGGATGAGCCGGCGACGCCGCTCCCTGCGAAGACCAGTGGCTGGAAAGCTCTCAAGAATTATCGTACCTAGTCTCTTCCGGCGCCCCATCGCGCACTCGCTCACTCCGCTCGATGCCACCGTGAACGGTGTGGCCGATGCCACCGGGCCTCTCGGGGACACCTCCAGAGGTCAGGGTTATCATTGTCGCCCAACAGCCCATCTCTTACCCTCATATCACCCATGTCAGTGAACGACGAACCCATCCCGCCGCATATCGCAGACTCCCAGTCACGCGAAAACACTGCTCCGTAAGCGGTTCCTTGAATATCGTATATTGACTGTCAACCGACCAATCATAGGTCCCCTGGCGCATTCTTTTCTCATGCAGGCGCTTCGTTGTTGCTGGCGGCAATTTCAATAACATCACCAATATTACCCATCCAATTCCCGAGAGCGATCCTACGGGTAAGGACCCTGGACGAGGGTTATTCCGGCCAATACCTGACCTAACACCGCCTTCACCTCAGACTTTGAAGACATCCCCATCGGCCAGTTGGACTTGTTACACGAGGTACGGCTGGACGAGCAAGATCACGTTGTTCAATACCAAGTGGGAGCGCGGGTACGAAAATGTACTCAGCGCGGGTGCAAGGCTGCAGGTCGAAAATGCTGGTGTTTACGTATCAGGGAGAGACCGGCGAGGAGGTGCGTTCGAGCTGTTTTATAGAGATTCGTGAGGTGATTCTTTTGGAAGGAATGGCGAGAGGATATTCTCACATACTCCTGGCTGCGGTTGGAATTCATCTATTCGATGTGAAAACCAATCATAGTCTCATCGTCCCATCGTTATAGGCACCCAAGTTTTCCGCAACTCTACGCGGCATCCAGATCGTCGGCTCTGCAAGCCACGATCTTCCACGATGGTGACTTTTCTACTTGAACTCGAAACTATTGGTCTTGTTCTCTCCGGAAACCGAGTAGATTTGATACCCTTGAGAGAGATGATGATGAAAGTTTGTGTGTCCCTATGTGCCATTCTGAAGAGGTTTATCAGTTTCGTAGGACGAGGAATATACTGTGCGAACATTCAATGCCCACTCATCCCCTTCTCATCGCAGAAAGGCAGGACGCCTATGATTATTTCGAATCTATGTCTGGAGAATACCTTGCAAGGTATCTCACCTTGTCTTGAGTTTGAATCTGACAGCCTGGGACAGAGTGTTGTCGGAACTAGCAGCTGGATGCGAGCATCGACCGGACACTGTAGTATTACGACCACTAGTTCACGGGGTGTCACCCATCACCACAAAAGTTCACTGGATTGAAAGTTCACAGCTCGGCAATCAGCCAACAATTCCCATAAAAGGTATTCCGGCGAATGCCGGAGCGAGATTTTGCAATTTTCTAGGCCTATTTGGGCCAGGAAAACTCATTGTCAGCGTCACCGACCTTGATTAGTTCAGTTCACAGGCCTCCGTCACCTGTCACCTGAACTTCCGGTCATACAGTCAAATCCCCTGTATGGAATCACCTCATATGGAATACACATCCAAAAACCGTGATATGGAATAGGCCCCAATGTGTTCCCGAATCCTGTTCACCACTGTAAATTGCTGCTACTATAGAATATCTGTCATATGGAATCACCTTCGGGCTGAATTTGGCTGGTATCCCAACTTTATTCCATATGAAAGATTCAACTGTAATACTACAGTATGCCGGAGTCGTTGTCCGTGACCGTTGGCTCAGTTCTCTGGGGACCGCATTCCGAAAATCCAGTCACAATTGGTCATGTCCCCGTGGAGAACTTCAGATACTTCTGGTGGACCGTTGATGACGGGACTTCCGACGTGTTTTTCACTGAGGGAGAGGGATCCCAGTGACACCTGGCTTCGGTGAGATCGAACTTTCCGCAGTGGCACCATTCTGTTGATACGCCCATCTCATGTGACGTCGCGGGGATCAAAAATATTTCTTGTCACTTCGCCGGGGTCTCGGCGCCCGAGACATGGCTTCCCCAAGCCAATTATCTTTTTCAACAACTCCATGCAATCTCGGCCTACCACGAGGATTTCGGTAAGCGTGTTGCGAGCTCAGGCAAGGCGAGCTTGCGAGCCAGCCTGAGTGGAAGACAAGGAAGACCGCATCAGCCAATTGACATTTTGATTGTCGTGTTTCACGTGTTTTTTCGTGTTTCCGTGTTGTGATCAAAAATCTTCAATTTTGCGCAGGCGCTGGAGCCCACTGGTGGGGTCAAAGAACTGTGGAGAGGGCAGGTATTTGGTGTTAGATAGTGGTTTCATCTCAACTTTAGTAAATTTTGATGCGTCGGCGCCGTGGGTGGGGATTTTGGGCCCGCGTTGTCATGGTGTTGTCAAGATTTGTAAAAATGTTGTTGGCGCAGAGTGTTGTCACGTTTCCGGGTGTTTTCGGCCGTTTTTTGGCGTTTTCACGTGTTGCACAACATGACAACTAGATTGTCAAAAGACTGATGCGGGAGCCCCGGAGAAGCACATCACATGACACGTTGTCTCATGACTTCATTCTTTTCTGCTCGCGATGCTCACCATCTCTGCAGCTGCTGAGCTCCGCTTGCAGATTTTCAGGCTTGAGATATCCTCCATGCTTCCATCCCTCTCTGGCTGTCTCTGGGATCCGTCATTATTTGCTTTCTCGGATTCTCGGCTGGCTGGATGCGGCGGCAATCTGTGGATGTCGTCAGCGTGGCTGTGTTATCTCTTGCCGCCATACTCGCCAAGAAAGGAGGATTTATGAGTGCTCGAGCCTCAAGCTAAGTTGCTTCCTCATAATAGTATCTCTCTCCTTTCGAACCCTTCTCTTCTCTTCTCTTTATGCTTTGCACTGGTTGGGAGATTCAAATTTTTCAGCACAATTTACGGTGAAAAATGTTGTTTGTTTTTCAGACATTTTTCACCGAAAAAATGGTGAAATTTTCAAAGCTTTTTCACCACTTTTCCGGTTTGAGGTGAAAAACTTGAAAGAAAGTTGAAAAGGGGTGAAAAAGGTTTGAAAATTTCACCATTTTTCCGGTGCAAAATGTCTGAAAAACAATCGACATTTTTCACTGTAAATCATGCTGAAAAATTTGAATCTCCCAAGCAGTGTTGGGTGGTTCCCAAAACATCATTTTTATTTCTAATCCACCGAATATGTGTCATTACTGCGGTACATATTAGACTTCTGTAACCGAGAAGTCGTTCGGCTCCATCTCATCCCTTTCCTCTTCATCTTTCGTTGCTGGGTGCACATCGCGCCAAATCTCGGTCAAGTAAGAGATTGTTCGGAACGATCTGCTTGGGCTGGCACCTCTTGTGGCCTCCGGCGGATCGGGCAACTTCCAAGGCCATCCATATTTCTTGGAGTTGTTTGCATACCATCCTCATCGTGCACTTCTTGGGTGCCCCATTCTTGGCACTTAATTTCCCTTGACTCAATTTTGTTCAGCTTGGTCGGTCTTAGACCCCTGGGGATGTGACAATGCACATCTATTTCATCTCATCTTCATTTAAACCCTTGTTTCTCTCCATCCACACAGCTCCTGTTTGGGGGTTTTCGGTCGTTGGAGATTCGCCCTTCACACGAGCCTTTGGCTCTTTGGAGCTGTGCTCCTGGTTGGGTGTTCTCGGGCTTCATCTCATCTCTCCTCATGCCCGGGAGCTCCTTGCATACTGAGATTGACACCTGCTCGTTCCAGAACCATCTTCACGATCATCAAGACCTTTCTTCCGTTCTGAGGTCTCTCTCTCGCACATCATCCGCTGTCGAGAGAGCCCCTCCGTTCTGGACCGAGACGCGAGGCCGATCCATCGGATCCTTCGCGGGTCGTCAATTTCATTGACGATCCCCCGTCACCTTCGCTCTGACTTTTGTCCTCGCATCCGTCACACCTCATCCCATCTCGTACCTACTTCATAGCTACTCTACGGTGACTCGTCTTCCTTGTCACTGGTTCTAGTACACATCCAAGGAAGCTTATGCCGCGCTCCACAGCTCTCGTCACGAATATTTCCTGTAAACTCAGCACCCTCGATACCGTAGAAAATCCCCCTGCAGGCTATCTATTTATATGTCCCTTAAAGGATATTCAGTGCGGCATTGTAGACCAGCCTGTCTACTATTTGTCACTGGATCCATCAGGAGTTGAACAGTTGACCAAGGAGGAGGTAGAGCAACTCGGATTTCCCTTCTTTCAGTTGGAGATGGGGGCTATGGGTAAATATTGGGATGGGCATATATATGAGGGGCTCCGCCAATTCCACGAAGGCAAGAGGTTTGATCCCTATAGCCAAGATGTTGCGCGAGAACTGGGGCTTCCGCTGCTGCAGATCACTTGGGATCCATTTGAGAGTGAGTGATCAACCAATTCTACATTGCTAAGATGGAGAGCGCTCATATTTTATGCACAGTGGAAGATACCGGCAGTGAATATACAAATACGACCACGGAGTCTGACGAAGAGGAGAGCGATGAAAATTTTGGAGATGAGGTGGAGAACTGGGACACAACAAGTGTGGCTGGCGAGGGTATGTAGCTCATTAGAACACTTTCGATTGGGCTAACACCAACATAAAACTCATCTAGACGCAGAACCTCTCCGGTTCTCACGGGTCGATGAAGCGGAAATGCTTCCTCGCTCCCTTCCTCGCTCCAGCAGCTTTGTGCTCGTCGCATGGGTACAGTTCAGTACTCTTATTGTCATCAACTTTTGTTTTCTGGGTGTTCAGTTCTTGGCTTAGCAGTATCCTTTTCGTTTCTGTAACCCTAGGACTCGAGGAGAATGAAGAATATGCCATGTACTATCTACTGTCTACCGGGACATATTCAAACTCGTAAGTCACTCTGTATGATCTTGTTCGTCAGTGTGATTGGCGATATTCGTCAGTGCCGTCAATTCTCGTCATTCTGTCAAGATGTTCGCGGCAATCTGCTCAGTTGACAAGATGTCGGCGATGTCACTGGCCTTCGTAGTCACGGCAATGTCCGGTAGAACAACTTCAACAGCCAGCCCAAATCAAGCCCAAATACTGATTTGGACTGCGCCAACACGGTCGCGAACGGGACGATGCTGTGGGTGTAGTCCCTTGATATGTGCGGCAGTGCCATAAAAGCGGTGCGTCGCCGGACTTTGTATACCTTTCCTTTTTAATTGAGTCTGCAGGGCGGTTTATATTTCATGTTTGCTACCTACAGACATCGCTCATTGTCCCTTGAGATCTTTCTGTGTATTCTGTAGACAGTAGATCTCCTATTAGCTTGAGTGTTGCACAGAGTTGGATTTGCCAGAAATATGGCCATGGACAAGATCTTCATCACTTTAACATCGCTCACGGCAATTCGTAGCGCGCCCCAATTTACATGTTCAACATGCTAAATGCAAGGGTGGCCCGTGTTCTACCCACTATCTCCAACGCATCTCGGGGTTGAAATTGTTCAGGATCCCAAGGGTGCGAATAACTTTCCTTTCCAGTTATTTGACGTGACCAACATTATTCTAAGGGGAAAAGTACACAATAACCACAGCAAAGGAGGTAATCCCTTCCTCGTGGAGTGTTGGAACCCTCAATATATTGTTGAACTCCGGCATTGGAAACTCTTCGGCACTCAAAGCTGACCTCGGCTCACGCCACTAGTGAAGATCACTGGCTCTAAGATTCGGTAGGTATACTGTTCCGATAATTACGCAGTGTATACAGTGCGCCTGCCACCGTGACGAAAGCTCCGATAACACTACCTTTTTCCCCATGGCTTCCTCACCCATCGCAGTCTCCGAGATCGTATGGGATCGAGTTCTCTACATCGTCATGATTTCGGACGAGGTCCCCCTACACGCTCCTACACCCTAGCGGGCATCCTTTCTAAGATGGATGACGATCGCCACGCCATGAAAAGGAACTCCAGACGACTCAAGTTCCTTTTGGTCTCCGAAATATTCTACGTAATGTCCGATTCTTCTCTGCATTTAGTTCACTAATTTATTCTCTGCTGATTCGTTCCACATGATCAGCGACTGGCGCTCCCTTATTTATAACGTGACCCGACTTTCTGGAACAATGCGAGGCCCCGAAGACTCGAGGAGCCTCCGCGCACATCTCTCGCTTGGAGTGTATGTTCACGAAATCCGCAGATACGGCAATCCGCCGTTCTGTGGCTCTGAGACTCGGAGGCCCGATTTGGTTCCCATTTTCTCGTGCACTTCTCAACTGGTCAGGTTCATCTCCGACTCTGGCGACGTTCCCGAGATGTGTGATGCGTTCGAAACCTTCGCCAATACCGCTGGTGCCACGCTCACGGAGATGTCTGGATTTCGTGTCAAGCCCAACAAGCCCAACGACCCCACCCCTTTCATGCATTTCACGGTGCTGCGGTCGCTGAAATGGAACTCATTAATCACCTTCTCCAAGGGTACACCCCGACAGTTCTCTGCTGCTCTGCCTGCGCTCGAGTCTCTCGACGTCGAGTCGAGCTAGATCTTCTCCGCCCTCGAACAATTCGAGTGAATGACCTCCTATTCCTCTGCTTTCGCTTCATTCCGTGGGCTGACTCAACATTTCATTTCTCAAAGCCTGCCAATGCTCCGTCGTTTCGTACTCGACAAATGGATCAAAGCCCCCACATACGACGCGTTCCTGGCGCGCCACGGGCACAAGTTGACGGACATATCGCTCTTGAACCGGTCGATACAGGAGGCGTCTACAATCTTCGAGCATTGTCCCGCCCTCTTGCACTTCGAGTTGTGACTTGTTGGCGCATATGGTGAAGATGTACGCCACCCTGAATAGTTGTACATACCTGGGACGACATTCTCAACTCACTACGACGGTCGCGATTCGGGAAAATTTAGCCAAGATTAAACAATGAATAAACTAAAGATTATCGATATCCACGAGATGCGCGTATGCAGGCCATTCCAACTTGAACTCCTCGGGGTTATCACGCGCCAGATCCCGCGCCCACCAACGTTTCCCCCCTGCGACTAGCTCCCAGTCAAGGTTCAGCTCTTTCCCTCCACCTTTCTTGGCACGTTTCGGTGCTTTTCCTGGTTGTAGTGACGGCGCCGAGGAGCTGTGGGCTCGGGCACGTTTCCGAAGCTGGCGTATAGGAGCCTCAGACGGCTCTCCTGCCGCGATGGGCTCCGAGAGAGGCAATGCTCTGGGTTGCAGATTATTCATAGTCAATGGTACGCCCCAGCAAAACAAAGGGGAGGATTCCACACCTGCAGCGAATCCGGTGTGCCAGCGGATGGGATGGAGACGGCAGTCGTGGCGGGGAACACCGTTGCTGTCGCAGTTCGAGTTTGGGCACGAGGTAGCAGTACGCGGCCGGATGAGTTAGACTAGAGGCAGTGAGAACGAGTTCTCCGATGCAGTTGAGACTCACGTTGGCCTCGGCCTTGGCCAGCGCGAGGACCTTCTCCGCATCTCCCACCTGCTGCCTCTTTGTCTCGATACGCTGTTTGGCCAGCTGAGAATGATCGGACTAATGGATATCAGAGATGATTCACAGAATATATAAAATCGCACTTGAGCTTGGTATTTAGCGGTCTGCAAGGCCTCGTTCGCCTCGTTCAAGAGGATCGTACGGTAGGCGGGATGGTTCAGGTTGAATTTGACAAATTGACAGATTGACATTTCGATCCGGTGATCCAAATTGAGCTTCGCCCTTCACTTGTGCTCAATTCACCGTAGTTTCTTGGTTAATAGCAAGTCCTAGGGTAACTCTTTTCTATACCGGAGGGCGGCATCCGAGTGGATAAATTTTGTTTTTGGCCGTGATCGGATGTACGATAGGTTATTATACCCGGGTCAGGTACCTGGGCCGTTAGTCACGCTAAGAAAGTTACGGTACACAATCCTCCTCAAGGCTCTCAAAGAAAATGAAAGCAATCATAGACCCTACACTCACCAGTAGGATATAGTAAATGGAGACTTTCCCTCATTTAGCAGCTGTAAAAAGAACGACACAGAGAACACAACATTAATTATAGAGCCGTGAGAGGTCAATTTGAAGATCAATCAAAGTGAGGAAGCATCTGGCAAAATATCGTCCAACCGTCGGTCAACATCAATTTCGGACTTCCAATTTGTCCATAAACCTCCCAAGCCTTTGTGTCAAACTCGTTGGATACCCACCTATAACATTCCTCCCGGGACTTCGGAATATTTTGCCGTAGTGCATCAATAAAATGCTGGGGGGCTGGTTCACCAAATTTGATGAGGCCAAACCGCTCCGGAAAGTCGCAGATGTAGTTGGGAGAGACACCGGATGGCAGGAGTTTGCCGCGCTGGGTCCGAATCTTGTGGGTGTTCCAATGATCAACAAAGTCGTCAAGGCAAAGTTGAACAATCTTGGGCCATAACCAATTAAACAGATTACTGAAAGCCAGTTAGAATATTTAGGAGCGACATCTTAGCAACACATACACATGCTGCAGAAAACCTGGGTTGAAATAGTTGAGGCTTTTTCCAAGAAGTAAGATCTGCTTGATGTCAAGGCCGACATAGTTCGTGAACAGATGCCACGACGACTCGGTTGGAATGTTGTCAGTGCTGGGGAGAGCCACAAAGGGAGGTGCAGCGTTGATTGGGATATCCGGCATACAGTGGTGGCTGCAATATACCGATGAGACATTGGAAAGAAACGAAGTTAACTTGCGACTTACCGCAAAGCGACATGAGCTGCATATAGTTCTCCAGTTTCTGAGCCACCATCTACTGTAGCTTGAACGAAAACTGGGCTAGATAAGCACAATGTTAGAGTCAGGATGGGAGAGGGAACATACCACCATTTTCTTCAACCAAATCAAGATAATAGTGCCCAACCGTCGAGGAGCAGCGAGCATTTTGGACACCAAGCAATTTGATCATTCTACTGCTGGAATGGCAACGAGAACCATAAATGTCAATGCCAACAGGTCCCATTCGCAAAGCTTTGAAATTTAGCTTCTCATGGCCGTCGAAATGAACTTCATAATAACTCCGGTATCAGTCAGGTGCCCACGCTGTTTAGGCTGACGTCTGCGACCAGGGAATCGGGCCTCGGCGCCATCCGGGTCAATGTCTGCCATAAGACTACGAACCATGTCCCTTGAGCGTGATTGTTACAAGATTTTCACAAGCTAAGGACAAGTTGTGCCTGACTCACCTTGGAATTTTGATTCCATCTTGACGAGAAAGCTGGTTTTGAATTGTTTGTGGGCCATTGCGAGAGGAAACATGGAGTGGTACAAATGAGCACCCTGCCTGGCACCAGAATAAACTCGGGAGCACGTTGAACACATTTGCGCATTATGTGTACGAGTTGAGTCAGGAATCCATAGTGCTCGCTGACCTTCAAAGTACGTGGTTCAATTTTATATTTGTCTTTCCACTCCGTTTAACTCATATTTCCAGCCGCCACAGCTGTCAATGAGAATGGTGATGGGATCCAGGTGTTATTCGACATGATGACTCACACGACTGATGGGTATGCTCTCTCAACTTCGACTCAGCTGCTTTTCAGTTTTAATTCTTGCAGTTCCAGTGGGGTTGGTGATCATGGCAAAACTGGCATTGAAACCTTCCTCAAGAAGCACGAATGTGTGAATCGTTGCGCTAATCTCCGTCTCAGTTGCGAGGGATTTACTTTGGCCTTGGATCAAGTACAAGATGATGATTCTGATGAAGAAGGTTAAATGTGATCCTTGACAATGTAATTGGCAGTGGAAACTTGGTACAATGCTTAAATTGGCCCTTTGCGATGGACATCGATCCCAAATGAAAAAGACACTCAGTGCTTAAGTCGAGAGCGTGTATCGTATCTGCCTGCAAATTTTGCGCGCCGTGCCACGTGATCGCGGAGCTTGTGAAGTCGGCAGTTCGGGGATCGTCGGATCGAAATGTCAATCTGCAAATTCAACCTGAACCATCCCGCCTACCGTAAGGATCGTGCAGTGGCGGATGTGCTCGTCCGATGTATGTATCCGATGAGCCTTGGCAGCCGCTCCCGCCTTTCGTGACATAGAGTTAACACACCTATCGACGGCGTTGTTATGCTCGTCGCGCAGGTCCCCCGAGATATCACCTTGCGCTAGTCGAGCTTCCGTTGCTGCATCAACAGCTTCGTATCTGCGGCAGGTTATCGACAGGAAAGGACAAAATTCGAGAAACATACTTTTTCATCGACTCAATGACTCCCATCGAGACACCAGTTTGAATGTTGTTCCAGCGATGCTGCCCCTCCCCGATATTTGTGTTTGCAGGCATCAGATGCCAGTCGTCCAGCTCGATGTTGGAGAGCGCTTGAATAAGTCCAGGAAGAAGGAACAGATGTATCTCCTTCTGGCGCTGCCACGCTGCAAAAAAGCTGGAAAAAAATAAAATAAAAATGAAATAAAACACGGACCTCGAAGCCGACCCATTGGGTAGTTGATCACCGAGACATCTTGCTTCCACTCCTCGAACGCCTCGCGAGAGGTGCAGTCTTTGAGTGATCTGACCTTTTCACGATCAACGGTCGAAAGATCCTTCAGTTGGTCCGAGTCGACACCTCTGCGGCGTCATATTAGCCGAACTCCAGAGGAAGCGGGATGAACATGCCGGTCGAAATGTACATGGCAAATGCGCAGAATGTACGAGAGCAGGGCTACAGGCGTCCCAATCTTGGCTTGCCGTTCCGGGGTTAAGGTGTCCCAGATGGCGTCGGCGAAGCCAAGAAGTGGGGCAGCCTCCATGTCCGAGAGCAGGCCTAGCAATGTCCCACCGGAATGGAGATTTTTGAAACGCAGTCGATGTGAGGTGAGGGTGGCAATAAGACGCAGGATCTCAACCCAGACATCCTTGAATGTCAGACGATCATGCGACCCCATCCAAACACGGAGAACAGTGATAACTGGCGTGGAGTTAGTCGGCCAGCCAGGCTGGTACGATTTACGGTGAGGACTTACCGCAAACGTGAGACCAAAGCCATCCGTTGACTTCGAACATCTGGAGCTTGCCGTCAACGGGCTTGAAGGATGTGTCTATATCGAGGGTGCGCAGCTTGTGGATACGACTGAGCAAGCGCGGATTTGCACCAAAATAGATACTCTTCCCGCCGCGCGAGATACTGCTGTGGATGTACGGGTCCTTAGAGGCCTGCTGGCGTGCAATGTAGCTAGCAATTTCTGTATCCAAAGAATCAGCAACACAAAAAATTCACGAGTTGACCATACATACCCTCGGACGTTGTCAATGCTCCATGCGCAGAGGACTGCTTTCGGGCTTCGCGTACCAGTCGTGTCTTCAACGATGTATTGATAAGGCCCGGGTGGTACTGGCTGGGAGTTTTACCGCCGAACTTTGTCTTTGCAAGTTGAGCTGACAAGAAATTAGAATTGCAAGATCATTTGAGCCCATACCACGTACAGTTCTCCAGCTTTGCAACGGTCACTCCGGGCCCATATTCGAGAGCGAGAGCCCTATATTCGTCGCGGATCCTGCGCGGGCATTTTGTTCCCGACGCGGTAATATGTCGGTGCGGGATTTGGACGTGCGGATAGGCGATGCATGTGAGAGAGAGGGAGTCATACACAGGGATAGGGACGAAGAATGTGGTTTTGGCTCCACACTCAATTGGGATCATACGGGCCTTGAATCTAGTCCCGTCTTTTGAATGCTCCATACCTCCCAAAGAGTTAGCTCAACATTAAAAGGTTAACATTGCGAACAAATACGCACCCCAATGTGCTTGACCCCCATGGTTTTTGCTCAAGGACATTGTCATTGAACAACAACCATCCATATCCTCGCCATCTATTACACGACGGCCGTTAACCGCGTCGCAGAGGATGCCCTCGTCGATGTGGGGTGGCAACGGATGCGAAGAGTGTTCGAAGCCTTCAGCAAGGGGGGTGTCGCGTTCCGAGCAGGCAATACCGTAATGTTTGCCGCGTTTAGGCTAGCAACAGTGAGTGTCAAATCCAATGTCAATTCGGACATGGCGTACCGCATTGAGCTTCTCGAGAACTGCCTTACCTAAACAACCTGACTTGTCCAGTTGAACACCCCTACAGTGGAAACGCTCCATCGCACTCATGAACCTGCAGAGATATCAGCCGACCGAGAACCAAGGTGCGATTAAAATTGTACGTGAAAACCTGGCCCACACGTGAAGTGCCCTGTAATTCGCGTGTCCGAAGTTGAGCCTGGGCGAGTTTCTGCTTGGCATTAGGATCCAGCTCCCGCCGCTCGCCAACAATGAGGGATTCGTCGAGGGACTCGCAGGCCAGAATGCCGCTGCACGTGGGAACTGCACGACGAACACGGATTTTTGCCTTGGGGTCCTGGCCGGGGAAGAAGAGGCCGAGGATGGATGTATCACCGGACGGCTTGCCCGTCGAACCACCGAACGAATGAGGACACTAGAAATTACGGTCACTTCGATTTCGACGGAAATCAAATCAAACACTCACGCCGCTGCGAAACAGGTTGTCCATTGTCATCCCATCCACTCTCGCGCTTTCCGGAGCGGTGAGAATGAACGCTGTGGGCACCGAAAGATGTGGGAGCTCGGTGGGAATGCCACCGTGAACTTGTTCAAGCCGCTCCACGGGCTTTCCGGACGTCAGGCTGACACCTTCACCGAAGGTGATGTACTCGGACCAAATGCCGTCGTCGAGCCAGATAGTGTCGGACCGGCGCCACTCGCAGTCCTCGAAGAGATTGTCGATACTGCTGATATCCACGACGTTGGGCAATGGACTAGTACCACTGACATCGGACGTGCGAGGAGCTGATCGGCGTGGGACGAATTTGAGCGGGCTTCCCCTGAAAATTGGACATCAGAGGCAACGGCACATGAAAAGAGTAACACTTACGCGGGCAAGCCGCTCAGCTCAGACGCGTCATCGGAATCCATCTCCGGTGCTACAGATGTGCATCCCGGAGAGGATAGAGACAAGGTACCCGCCGCCCTGGGAACGCGGTGAGAAAGGGAGTTGGAATGGAGGTGTCCGAGTACTTACACAGGTTCCCACTCTTCAGAAAATATATCAAGTTGCACTGAGTCCGAATATGGTGTCGAGCAACCGGTACTAGATCGGGGCAAAATATCAGCAAAACTCACAGGGTGGAGTGGGAGCTGCACACCTGGAAGTAGCGCGTTGGTCATCTCTGACCGAAATCTGTCAGTTTTAAATAATCTAGCACCAAAAAGAAACGGCGCACGAGTAGTATACAGGGGAGGAAATCGAGGAATGCGAAGAGCTGGCCATGTTGTGATGATATAACTCCGTTCTAGAAATTGTATTAGTACTGGTGCATTGAGGGATCTCTGGGCATGAAATGTCAGCATTGTAATGGATCATCGCCGCTGCGAAACATACGTGAAGAAATGGAGCTGCTGCTCGAGGGCGGCTAGTTGTGGCGTATAGCTCAGTGGTTCGCCATACTGGGCGCACGGGAGATTGTCGGAGGAAGCTCCAGGTTCAGTTCCAAATGCAAGGGGGTAGCCACCGTGGTGCGGCTGATACGGGATCGACTGCGCAAACGTGTCCGGGAACATCATACTACCATCTTGAGACGTGTGAAAGTGTGCCGAGCCGAAGGAAGGCGCTGCATTGTGGGTGGGGGCCGAAGGCCGGGGTGATGGTGTTGATATAGATGGGAAAGATGCGTTGGAAGCTTGCCTGCATCAGGAATGGTGAGGGAAGGACAGAGCCGAATGTGTGAACGGGGCGCACACATCGAATTGACCATCATCTTGGCTTCCTCCCCCGACCCCGTTCCCTCCGAACACATCGGTGCTGCTGAAGTTGCCGTACCGCCAATGCGCGCTTGCGCCGTACCAACGCCGTACATGTGAACGACCACTTGCAGAGGGTAAGGTTGTCAGCACCTGTCTGTTGGGCTGGAAGAGGATTCAAGCTCACAGTATCGTACGACGCGCTCGTGGTGGGGCGGCGGTGTCGAAGCAAAGAAGCAAGTGGCGGGATCACACGGATCCGCGGCATCCACCGAATTGGGATGATCGCCGCCGAGGATCCGGACTGACGAGCTTGCACCGTTGGCTGACGAGGATTGAACCTCGGCAATCCAGACTGACGAAGATGGCGATCAAACTGACGAAGATAGCCATCAAACTGATGAACATGGACATTCACACTGACTGACGAGTTTGTATACTACCCCTGTCTACCATCAACACAAAGCTATGCAGACCAGTCCAGTGGAGCCCGCTGCAAAAAGCATTCAGAAAAAGAAGCGCGCGCTTCATCCGAGCTGGAATGCAACGAGCGAAGGAAACAGAGCAGCGCCATACGGGCCTCGTCGAAGAAAGAAACTCACTCCTGCGAATCTGGTGAACCTGCACGAAGGGATTGGCAGATGAAGCCGCCTCGGCAGATTAAAAACTCACCGACAGAGTGAGTGTGTGCCTTAGCGCGGACATGTACGCACTTTAACTTACTTCTGAAGCCAGAGTGCACTCCCACCTATCGATTCTGAGCGCCTCCATGAGTATTGAGGCCTGCTCTGGAATCACGGAGAGGTAGTGTTGAATTTAACCGCAGAAGATGACCAGCGACGACAAGCTTTTTGTTGTGACCTGCGCGCAAATGGTGTAGGGGGGAGGAGGGGGACTGGATCGAAACGGCGACGAAAGAGTTATGTAGGGTTATAAGAAATTCGGCCAGGAAGGGGGTCATTTGAATATGAGTTTTCGAAAAATTTGAGAAATTGTCCATGACTCGACCCGAGCCGAATGGCTCTTTTCTGCATACGACCGGAATAAGATGCAGACGCTGGCTGCCGGCCTACCATCGAGCCTTTATTGACCCCCGTGGATCGTGGAATGACGGCTGAAATATTAGGACGAGGAGTTGAGGAGAAGAATAGAGGCTGCCTGTTGAATGAATGAGCGCCAAAGAGATTAAAAACCAAAGGAGGGGAAAATAAACCCGTTTGTTTGGATGTTAATGGCTCGACCCTAGTCGAATAGGGATAGCCTTTGTGGGCATGAACATTTGATTATAATTTCTCGCGGCATGGAGTTACTCAAACGCTTGTTGTACTCGGGATTTCTCCTACTGTGTCAAATCATTCTAATATATTTCTGTTTTTCTGAGAATCGCCACCCTCCGGAAAAATCTTTTCTTTTGAAAGGTCGAAGTTCTGAATAGGAAAAAGGGCACGACGGGCTTGCGAACGCTTTGGTGACCTTCAGCGTGGAAATCAGCGAATATACGTTAGTACCCGTAGTAGGCGCGCATCCGGTCGCTGGAGAAGAAGACGCTTGAGAGGGGGTTAAGGATGAACTGGATTGGATGGACGTACAAGAGCCAGATGACCTTGGAGCCGGTCTTGCAGGCGCACAGTGCGACGATGTGTGCACGGATGCAGTCGTAAAGCGCGGCGCACCGGTCCTTAGCCTGCGCAGGAATCACAAGATAAATGTTGTGAAAATCGAGTGAAAGGAGGCGTACCGTAAGGAGGACGGAGGCGATCAGCTCGCTCCTTGTGAGCAAGAGCGAGATCCACGATTATCGCACGACGAGCGCTACGGGAAGGGTCAGTCTCGAGAAGGAGAGGAATGAAGGAAGGACAGCGTACCCCTTCGCCGGCTGTACGAGACGATCGAGCGTCTCCTTCCCGCCCTCCTTGAGTACCTGGATCACACTCTTGCTGACCTGCTCGTTCGTCGTGAACTCGAGCAGGGCAGTGAGGGGGCGCCCGAGCGCCATTTGGCGGTACTTCTCCGACCCGTGTTCGAGGACTGTTTCGATGGGTAATCGGAATACGATCGTGGTAGAGGAGATGGAAGAGCGTACAATGCGGATGCAGTCGGAGCCCCACTGGCTTTTCGCGATCTCACTAAATACCGCGGCACCGTGTGCGAGCAGCTCATCAATGATCCCGTCCTGGCGCTCTCCTTGGATTTCTCGAGGGCACGCTGAAGATATTAACGCGAGTCGGAGTTAGGATGAGGATGGGGAGGACGGAAGATGGAGAGGGAATGATCCAGTCTCATGGTATGCAAGCTCAGCTTACCTGCCCATGAGGAACTTGTTGACGCTGAGCAAAGAAGGATTGAATCGGCGTCGATGAGAAGACGAGCTGCGACGTACTATGCGAAGATCGGCGGCGCCGGTGGGGTCCACGAGAGCTCAGTGATCTGTGAGGGGCATTGTCAGTGAAGCCCAAAGTGAATAAAGGAAGGACGAAGACGGGACGGTGGAACGACGATTAAGAGGATAGAAGTGAAGGGTCATGATATATCGAAGGAACAACAGTCAAGGCGGAGACAAAGAGAGAGGATTGAAGGAGAGAACGGGGACAAATGAAGATGCTGACGACGAAGGGTAGAGGTTGGAAAGAATGAAGACCACTCTCACTTTACTCCACATATGCGATGCATGCTTGTTCACCAGCGGCGTCGCCGGAGCGGCCAAAGCAGCTCTGACACAATCAGCAAGCAAACTTTCTCCTCGTAATCGAGTGCCTTCGGGTTCTGAGGGACGTGGTCCGTTACAGTGCATCGGGAGGGCGACGATGCGGCCGCTGTGCAGCGAGACCATCAGTATTGGTACAGGGATGAGGAAAGGAGGGGCGGATGACATACCGCATGCAGGCGACGATCTGACGACGTTCCTCGGGGCCCGTGGCAGCTTCGAGGCAGCGCTGAACAGCGTCATTGCTGAACCCTAGCGTAGCGCCGGGGGATAATCAGCATAACGCAAGGGACGAGGAAAGGAAGGGACGTACCGATCGGTGCCGCCCAGATGGCGTCGACGATGCGGGTACGATCTTCGGGGCCTGCAGCCTGTGCAACGAAGGCATCGTTCACGCATACTCGTCCTTGTGGGAGGAAGGCAGGAGGAATGGAAGGGAGGAGAAAAAGGGCCCGAGGAGGGGAAGAGCGGAGGAAGAACCCACCTTGAGCTTCTGGTGGAAGATGCTCGGCTGCCGGTTCGCGCTCTTGCTGATGGGCAGTGGGACGAGGCGATTGCGACGGCGGAGCGTGAGTGGGAACGTCGCGCATAGCTACGCGATGGCATGAGGATTACCTCGTTGCGGAAATCCAGGGGCGCAACAGAAGAGAGATAGAAGAGGCGGCCGCAGGAGAAGGAAGGGGACGTGAAAGTGGCGTGGCCCGGGCAGTGCAAGCGGACGTGCGAGAGGGAGCGGGCTCGGCGGCGACAACGTGGTGACGTGGAAGCGGCCGTGGCAAAGGAGAAGCGGCGCAGCGGTGCGTGGCGTACAAGGACTCAAGGAGGGGGAGAGCTTGTGCAAAAGGCACAGATGAGTGTGGCGGACAGCCGATCTCGATCATGGTGGGAAGACATTGCCCCTTTTGTAATGAGATCGGCGCTCATCTCCAGTCGACCAAGGGGTAGCAAAAAAAAAATTAAGCATATCATGCCGAATTTTGTATTTAAGCCTTGGGCGGGGCCGACCGACCACGGCAATCACCGGCTGATGGGATCATTCCCCGTAAGGCGATTTATCACGAAGCAGACCATTGACTGCATGAAAGAGCGCATAAATTGTATATCAAGCATATATAGCCATAACAGAATTTCATCTGCAGTCTTATGCACAGGCTTGACAACAAAAACAAAGGAGCTCAGCCAATTTTCAAGCTCGTGCTCAACCCACATGTTCAACTTTTACAACCTCAGCCGACATGCTTGTCCTCGCACAAATCACATCTTCAACCCATCTGGGCCCGCTTCTGCGTACATGCATGACACTTCCAATCCGGGCGCAATTCCACACATGCGAGATGAAACTATGAGATACAGACTGTCAGTAATGGATTTCGATGCGCGAGTCTCAACGTACCCAGCGGGTTTCGCATCCGGTACCTGCGCATCGGACGGCACCGTTGTCGTTTTGTTCGTGTTGCTCCACAGGGCTTCTGCATTCACAATCACCCAATTCCAACCTGTAATTCCGCTTTTTGATACGTCTACCGCCGCGTGTTTGAGCTGGTTTCGGAGAGGGAGAGGCTGCAGTAGGAGCGGCTGCGGGCTGTATATCGGACACGGTGCTTGACCGAGTATCCTATGGAACGAGGTCAGTCATGCTCAGTACCGAAAGAATAGATGTGCATACTTCTTTGTCCATAGTAATGTCCTCGTCGTCTTCAACCGCTGATGAGCTCTGTCTCGACTTCGGTAAAGCAAGGTGTAAAGGTAGGTCCTCCTGCTACGAGTCAAGACAACGTTCCAAAAAACTACATGCTCACGTACATCACCACTCTCAGATAAATCTGGCGCGCTGGCGGGAATCTCTCGACCATCGCAATTTATCTCGCCCAGTGGAACCGCCCCGACTTCTTCATCGTCGTTGATACTGCGCAATTCAGTTTCGTGTGAAAAGATACCGAACCTTCGAAGAATCAACTCACCGCAGAGCCCAAATTGTCTTGTAACGGTCCGACGCATCTCGCTCGATGCCCTTCTTTTGTTTCGATTTTTTGGACTTGCGCTGTGTTTTTGCGTGTCTGTTGCTCCAGAGACGTTTCAACAACATCTTCTCTGTCGCCGAAATCGCATGTATGTCGTACACGGATTGGGGTAGGCCGGGATGGCATTCCTTGAAATGTTGGGGGAGTACGTATTTCCAGACAATGGCGGAACAGGAGGATATGGGGCAAAGAACTGGAACGTTAGAGGACGGATTTTTTGTCTCGGAGATGCTGGCGGTTTGATAAGAGAAGCGACTGTACCCCGGGCAATTTGACTTTCGCCCGTCGACCTGGATGTCCGCCGGTGATGAACCTTTGAGAACGAATGTGCATTGGGGAGCAGGGCGAAGGCAGAGACCACAGTGCTGATTTTCTGCTTTGATTGCGGGGTCGAATAGGATGTGGGCCGCATTGTGGTTGAGAATATCGGGAATTCGCGAACTCAGTTTGACCGGCGGTGAGCAGTGTGCGCAACACCCAATTCGAGCAATCTCGTGTTCGATTGTTTCGTCTTCACAAAGAAAGCAGAGTTTCCCTGGTCCACAATGTTAGTACAATTTAATCCACCAATTCCATTGCGCACCGTCAGGAAAGTGGGCTGATCGTGGAATTGAGGCAATTTTGGGACCATCTGTGGCAGTAATGCGTCCAAAGATCATGGCCCCGATCGCGAGAATATCCTGTGAATCGAATAACAGGCGGGCACTCTGACCTTTCGCGACATTCATGTCAGGGTCGATGAGCTCTGTAAAGCGCCCGGGAGTCGTGTATGTCTTGCCTCGGCCCTTCTCCCAAATCCAGTCGGGCTTGCCAGTTTCATCGGCTTCCTGCAACGCTGGGTGGATGTGCAGAAGCTGGAAGGTGATTGAGGCCGAAGGCTCGCCTAGGAGCTCGACAGAAAGTGAGGTATGGTGCTCGTTGTTGTGGACAATGTCAGTTACTTCCCCAATGCAGACGAAGAACTTGTCCTCGCATTCGACGAATGTGACAATCGGTATATCCAGAGTGATTTGCGTTCCCGTGGGATCTTCGTCGGAACGAACAATGGAGGAGTATGTTGTATCCGTTTGAACCATATACCTAGAAACGGTAAAATTATGTTTGAACACGGAACGTAGAATTGACCGTACCGTGGAAGGTTCGCGACACGCTTCAAGCGATCTTGCGATCCAGCGTGAGGGTTCTTGTAGTCGCGGAATAGCTGGTTGAGCCACCTCCCCTTATAAACCTCCATTCCTCTCAAAGTGAACGTCGGTGAGTGCTTCTGCTCGGGATCGTCCTCCGCAACGGCATCTTCGGTAAATGGCTCGGGGGGCGGATCTAGATCTGGATTGGAGGCTGAAGGGACCGCGGCAGCCTCCTGATAATCTTCTGCGGAGTCGTCAATATCGTCTGCGGCACGTTCAGCATGCACAATATCCTTCCCAAATGGTTGAAGGATGTCAATCGACTCCCCCGCAGCGCGTTCGTCTGAAAGCTCTTTGAGAACAGGGGCAAGTGCGGGGAACTCGACTTCGATATCCTTCCTTCCCAGGATCCACGAAGTGCGCAAGTTGACGTTCTTCACCGCTACATTCCCTGTCCAGCTCGACGGGGTGATATGATCCTGCTTCTGTTCGATCTCGATATCGTTCTCGGAGAGAACAGGTAACTTGAGGCGGCGAGGAGCACTGTCGCTGTGGGGGAATAATGCGAGGATCGTCGAGACTTCTGTGGTTCCAGTAATGCGGAGAGCCAGCTGAAGAAGATCGACATTGGCGTCGCTGCCAACCATCGTCCGGAGAATCCCAAATAAGACCTCCAGACGGTCTGTCCCGAGCAGTATCAACCAGAATTCACCTGCAGGACAATCAACGTGTGTCTTCGCAACGCAGAAGAACACATTTTTGATCATCAACATTAAGTCGATGTACAGCTACGTTGGCATGAATTTGGCGCCCGCGTTGGTTTTGCGCATCAGTGCCAGCAGGAGATGAGAGGCCGAGCTAAGGTGACGAAGTTGATCGCTGAGACTGAGGGTCGTGCAGACATAGGGGAAAATGAGATGCCGGATGAGGGAACCCAGCATTTGAAACGTATCCCGAGTTTCAATGAAGCGAAGAGGTTTCCCGGAGTCACTGTTCAATGTGGGCAGTCGCCATATCTCGCGCAAGAGGTCGTACGCAAGCTTGACATCCTGGCGATCATTCGGTTGCAGCAAGTTGCCAATTCGGACTGGCGTAAGCCCGTGGAACTGGAGTTGGGAACGAACGATGGCCATCGTGATCTCGAGATCGCCAATGACAAGTCCCCGCTTGCGAAGAAGCCAATTTCGCAGCCGCTTGAAGCAGTCCTTATAGTCCTTGTCGCCAGTCAAGTCATCCTCGCCTACCATGAGATTCATGAATTCGAGGTCATGAAGAAGAGGGTGGATAGGGGAAGAAGGCGGGAGGAGATATTTGAACGTGAGGCGAATGATAGCTTCTGCTCGACGAGCCTCGCCGTCTGAAGTCAGGGAGACAGTTCGCAATTTTGTAACGGCGCTTGACTCCAGTGCGATTTTCAAGATCTTTGAATGGCTCTCGCCGGACTCTCGCTTGCACGAGCCAGATATCAGGCCAGTCCTGGCGCTATACAGGGCAGGATCCTTTGCCAGCAACCCGATGGATGCTACAGTTGCCTAAGAAAGACATGCGCTAAGATATATGCAATGGAGAAGATGTTATCGTTCGTACCTCGATTGCAAGGTGGGTCTTATTCGCCCGCAACTCGTCCAAAATGAGCTTCGGCTCATTCGCTGATACGAACTCCAGAGACATTCCCGCCGAATGCTCGCGGCATAATCTCAAGACGACGTTGGTGGTGGGATCCCAACGAAACCGCTCCTCCACCTTCAGCTCGTCCACCATGAGAATTTGGTGAACGACACCTTCAGTGCCAATACGATCTTCAATTTCCTTGAAAGAAGCCCGAAGGTTCGCCTCGATTTCTACGGGCTTAGGGTGTGTTGGGCTGGCAATGAGGTCTGGAACAATGGAGTGGCGTCGGAGAGTTGAAACAGATGGAAGATTGAGGGCTCGATGAGCGATACCCGCGGGTCGGGCGCCGCCGAGGCGCCAGATTAATAGCCCCCTGAGATAGTCCTCCTGTGTGTAGTTGAGAGGCTTGTAAATGTGCTTGGATGCGTTGAACCAATGTTTCATCAGGCCGGCGATCCCAACCTTGTGGTTCAGATGTGTAGCCGCCAGCCGATCGACCCGCAAGACCTTTCCTCTCGCAACAGCTGCGACCCACTGTTTGTGCAATGCGAGGGCTCGTGTTCGACTTGCGATCTTTTTCCCACCATTGATGCGCACAAGGCGAAGCGCGCGGACACTACGCTGCCCCTCGCGAGCCTTCTTGACCAAGCCATTCGTCGAATAATAGGCGAGATTCGTTTTTGCCCTGGGAGGATCGAGAATATGGTACTGCACCGTTTTGAAATGGGTGGAGGTCGCAATATCCTCGCAGCAAATGCAGGTTTCGTCGTCGTTTTCAACGTCCTTCTCACATGAATGCGAGAATATCCGCATCTCCCCACGTCGAATCACAGCATCACAAGGATCGTTGAGCCGAGTGTGTAAACCATTTGTATAACCCTCCCACGCGGAAATCCCGTGTGGAAATTCAACTTTGACTCCTACGCAGCTGTACGTTGGTTTGCAGCGCACGGGTTGAGGGAATGCAGGCCGAGGAGACGGTGCGCGCGAATCGATACCGTCAACATCGATGACTTATAATGCAAGAATGGAAGAGGAAGGTGAAGACGAGGCAGGGGGATGTGCAGGTCGAGGAGATGATGGTCGGGAATCGGTGTCGTCGACATCAATTACGGACGAGGCTCGCAAGGACGATGGCGGACGTGATGTTGTAGGTGCGGACGTTGGCAAGTGTTCAATAGGTGTGTTCCCTAGCGATGTGGGCAGGCTAAAATTCACTGAAATCAATACACGAATCTCTCAGCATGAATAACCAGCACGTACAAACTCTCCATGGCTTCCATAACCCGATTTATTTTGGGTTCCATCACCCCAATGTCGACTTTGTGCGTCGTCGAGAGCCAGAGAATCAAGTCGTACATGGCCTGGACACCATTTGGCCCGGACATGATGAGAGGACGCAGCTGTTCTTGGGATAACGGGAGCTGATTCCCAATTTTGCGATCCCATAACTCCCATGGCTCCGCGTCCTTTGCGATGCTGCCTTCGTAATTGCGGAACCGGGCAAATGGATGTTCCTCGTCTGCCTCGGGAACATGGCCGGCGAGCTGCTCTATTAGTCCGCGGAAACGGGCCAGAAGGGGATTCGTGGTCGGGGGAAGGGGGACCAGTTTTGTTGCGGGCCCGGCTTGGAAAGGGTGCGAGTGGTGTGAAGGCCTACTAATGGTAGGCTTCGGGATAGGCGGTACTGTGGGTGTAGCATATTCTTTACGCTTTCCAAAGAAACTGGAAAGCACAGACTGCTTTTTGGGAGCACTGGATGTGCTAAGCATGCGCGCGGCCCTGCATTTTTCATTCTTTTCGACATGTTTCTTCATATTCGCTTTGGCGGTGGGAAGGGAGGCACCCAAAGGAATTTTATAACCACAGTGAGGACACTGGAGGTGACCATTCTCTACCACCAAGTCATCTGCCTATGGTTTTGTTACGGTCCACCCAATTTGTATGAAGTGTCGTGCAGGCACACCTTGAATGCCACGGCAGGGTCCAGGTTTGAGCTTGACCCAAACATTTTGTAGTTCCGAAATCAGCGGCGGCGCAGAAGCATGTACAGACGGCCTTGGACGCGTTTGAAAGTCGAGCCGTCAACGGAAGTGAAAAAGAAGCCTCACCGCCACCTGTCACTGGCTGCAATTACGCAGAGTCAATGACACACTATCTCGTCACTTCCATTTTGAGCGAGTATTGAGAGAAACAAGGACTTGAGCTCTCGGCAGCCACCAGGTGAATGATGAAGTGTTCCAACATCCGGAAAATCCGAAATGGCCCCATAGACGAAAGGTCGGCTATGGGGTGCTATGGGGTGCTATAGAGTGGTATGGGGGTCTATGAAAATGTCCGGGCACTATGCTGGGCTATGATGAGCTATGATGAGCTAGAAAAATCAGTGCTGCCACTATCACGGGTTATGGTTCTCTATCAATTTGGGCGACTTTGGTAAGTGCGAGCCATACCTGAATTAAAACATCAACGCATGTGCAGCGAGACGAACAAAAATTGAACTGTACATGTGTACAAAATCACAGTCCCAAGGTGGATTGAGTTCCCGTGAGTTTCCAATCTCGGCCAGAGCAACTTGAAGCTCAGAGTTTCTAATTTGCAGCTCAACAAGAGTATCACAGTGAATCATGTCATTGGAAAAACCCGGCAGAGAGCTCAAGACCAGTGTGCAGCGATGGGTGAATTTCAAAGGGCCTAGCGAAAGTCGAATTGACGGCGCTGAACAAAAAGTTGTGAAGCGTGATTCGGGCTGAGTCCGAAGCACGTGGTGCCAAAAGTGATTCGGTTTGATCAAAGCCACAGCAAGCGACAACATCAAACGACTTTCTCCGTCTTCCTCTTTGTCGCCACCGTCCTAGCCTTGCAGACCAGGTGTTCTTGCTCAACCGAGTCCGCCGTGTCGCGTCCTTAGCCGTGCCCTCAACTCTTTACATGCTCCCATGCCCTTTCGCTGTGGCACCGCAGTTCCATTGTCGCCGCTCCCGCTCATACCGACTTGTATGCTGGATTCCTGCTGGACGGACGTTCATCCCTGTTCGAATTCGGCGGTGTAGAATCACATATGAGGAGGCTCACAGCATGATTGTGAATCTGGATATTGCCAACATGGGCTTTGAGGATTTCCATCGCAATAGGTATCCTTGTTATATGCAGGTGTGCACATTGTGGGAAGACTCCCATTTAACATGCCTACAATGTTGTATTACCCCAGAAGCATGATGGTGATACTCCCGAGTCCTCACACAACATGCATCTGCTGCTGTCAGCATACCAATTCAAAGATTGCTTTCTGGTGTTTCATTGGTGATTTCTACAGACTCAGCTGCAGCACCAATTTGAATTTGCAATTTTTCGGCTTCAAATGAACACCCACTTACTTGACTGCCGGGTTTCAAGCCGCTGCTCATCGAGGTGCAAGTATGGGAAAAGGCTGTGCATCCTGTTTGAGCATGTTTTGATCCCCGCTGATGCATGCATTGCTTTTCATTTCACTCAAGTCGGTGTTTAAAATTTTATTGGGAAGAATCCATTACCCTTGGATTATTAAGGACTGTGGCTCAACTGATGTCTTTCTTTGAGTGTGAATCAAACTTGAAACTGGGAAATATTGAACCAAACAACTCGGAACATTGTCAACAATGTTTAGAGCACAACTACCCGAGGTTGACCTCAGATTGATCTTGTCTTCTGGACAGTATTCTCAATTACAGCTAATTACAGTACTGAAGGCACGGATCGAAAAATTGTCGTTTTGGGCATTTTTTTGATTCTCACAACCGATTTGCCCATATCTCGATGGGTTCTGAACAGATTCAGCTGAAACTTAGCTAGATAATTCGTACTAATTCATATGCAATTAGTGACAGAGAGGTATTTTCAAAAATATTATATTTTGTATCTCCTGCCATTTGAGGCTTGTGTTAGTATAAATTGGCACTAGTTGGTTCAGTTCTTGTCGGAATGAGGTTATTTCTTGATACAAGGTACTTCAACATGTAAGAAGCAATTCGATTGAGCCAGAAGTACCGATATTTCCTACCTGCCTTGTCCCTACCTTGTTTGACAGTATTCTGTACTACCAAGACAGAATTTGCTATAATCACCGGATTTTCATGAGATAGTGAGTCCAAGTGTTGTATGGCACCTTTGAACACTTAACCCTCATTCAGTTACAAAAAACAGGTGTTATACGAGGTAATCGGGTTTTGTTGCGTCTATTTGCAGTTCATAGCCTGACTTCCCGTGATTTCATCAGTCCTGACTCGTCACGGCACGCATCTTTCTTCTCTACCACGATGGCAGCATGACAGCGACTCAACAATGTCTCAAAGCACCACAGATTCACTTCAAGCACTGATTTCACTCTCTTGAACTCCCTCTGTGGCTAATTCGAGCTCTAATTCTGCAGGTTGGGATTGCCAGTGGACCATGCAAGAATCTGGGCACAGCAGGCCCAGATAGACATTATTTTCCACGACAAATCCCTCACCACATCCCCATCTCCAAAAGTTCTCAAAATCAGGGTTGTGCCATCCTTCTTTGTACGTGGTTCCTGGTGTGCAAATCCATTACACATCACACTTATCCTGGGCATCACACTTACCACCCATCATGCCATGATAGCAACTACAAATAGACACGACACAACCCGATTACCTCGTTTAACACCTGTTTTTTCGGAACTGGATGAGGGCTAAGTGTTTGAAGGGTGCCATACAACATTTGGACTCACTGTCTCTGCAAAAATCCAGTGATTATAGCAAATTCTGTCTTGGTAGTACAGAATACTGTCAAACAAGGTAGGGACAAGGCAGGTAGGAAATATCGGTACTTCTGGCTCTATCGAATTGCTTCTTACATGTTGAAGTACCTTGTATCAAGAAATAACCTCATTCCGACAAGAACTGAACCAACTAGTGCCAATTTATACTAACACAAGCCTCAAATGGCAGGAGATACAAAATATAATATTTTTGAAAATACCTCTCTGTCACTAATTGCATATGAATTAGTACGAATTATCTGGCTAAGTTTCAGCTGAATCTGTTCAGAACCCATCGAGATATGGGCAAATCGGTTGTGAGAATCAAAAAATGCCCAAAACGACAATTTTTCGATCCGTGCCTTCGGTACTGTAATTAGCTGTAATTGAGAATACTGTCCAGAAGACAAGATCAATCTGAGGTCAACCTCGGGTAGTTGTGCTCTAAACATTGTTGACAATGTTCCGAGTTGTTTGGTTCAATATTTCCCAGTTTCAAGTTTTCTGGCTCCATCACATTGCTTTTTACATGTTGGAGTACCTTGTATCAAGAAATAAGCTTGTTCCGACAAGAACTGAACCAACCAGTGCCAATTTATGCCAACACAAGCCTCAAATGTCAGGAGATACAAAATATAATATTTTTGAAAATCCCTCTCTATCACTAATTGCATATGAATTAGTACGAATTATCTAGCTAAGTTTCAGCTGAATCTGTTCAGAACTCATCGAGATATGGGCAAATCGGTCGCGAGAATCCAAAATTTGCCCAAACGGCAATTTTTCGATCCACGCCTTCGGTACTGCAATTAGCTGTAAATATACAAGACCTGCCGCCGCTTCGCTCCGGCAACTCGGAATGGAGAAATAAAATACAGTATTTTTCGAGGTGCAGGTACACCCCAGGGAGATACAACGTCGCAGGGAAGAATGATGAAAATAAAGTGTTGCCTGAGTGTGAAGACATTTTTGCCGCGTTCATCGAAGTGTTGGAGGAAGGAGGAAGAAGTAATTTCTGTGCGACAAAAAGCAAAAGACAAGGCATCAGTGAAATGAATACTCCGATGGAGGTTTCGTGAGGCGTCAAAATTTAAGCAGTGAATTGAACGAAATGGGTAGGAGAGAGCAGGCGAGGATGAACACCAGACCTAGAGATTGATGTTCACAGGGGGCCAATCACGTCAGAGAGAGCACTGACAATTCTCAAAGCAGTGAACAGAAGGACAGGAACCGAAAGTTTGAAAGTTACGGCTCCAAAAAATTTGGGCCAGGAGAGTCTTAACAGTAGCGGTAAGTTCCCAGCAGCATCCAGGAGCAGCGAGGGATCGCCAGAATTGATTCGGAGAAATGTGGCAGCCTCGCAGTTCCAGAAGATCTTGAGGCAATGTTGAGGAGGAAAGAATGGGTCAAGAACGGGCAATCTTAGTACTACGGAATGTGGCCGTTATATATACAGCGTCTTCGGCGGGAATTGCGTGGCCCCGGCACGATGCCAAAAATTTACGCAGGGCCCTTGGCTGCGCCGGAAGCGTCAGCGGCCATTGAGATGAACTGCGGTCCGTCAAGAAAGGCTGCGCTGTTAATCCACATTTAGTTCTCGGAGAATTTCTTGGCGAATGAAAGGAGATAGATGTAGAGGGAAACCACAGGAAGACGAAAGGGAGTACGATAAATTGAGAAAAAGACAAACATATACAAAGCATCGCGGGCCATTTCGTTAAAGAACGGTTAATATAAACCCCCGAATCACATTGCAAGAAAGAAAAAATCATGAGCTTGCATCCCCGAACTTGCCCATTTCAAGTGTCCTTTGCCCATTGTGAGTTGAACAAGAAAACGAAAAACATCAATGGAAGATATATGACCGGTGGCTCATTGACACCATGGTGCTTGTGGTGTGGGGACGTGCAGCCTTGAAGACTGGCAGGGAGAGTTTTTGCACCACCATGCCCGACTTGAACCGCATATTGGTGGGTGTTGAGCCTGGTTTTGTAGGACATGAACTCGCGGTCTGCACTGAGAGCGGGGTATAAGCTTACATTGCGAGCACACTGATCATGTGTACTGGTCCAAAGTGAAAGGTGTGTGAATTGGATGTATTGAGGAATGTGGTGCCGCACTTTTATCGCTCAAGATGACAAGCATGAAGGTTCCCGGGCGGCCGAAAAACTGTAGGGAGCGAGAATAAATACCATGGTTCTGGATCATTCGCCCGACCATACATACTGGAATGAGGTTGAGTGCAGCGAATATTGTGATGAAGACACCCCGATTGATGGCAGTCGTGATGAGGAAGTTGAGGATCTTGCTACTTCTGCATTCGTAGGAAACAGTTGGTATATGGAAATATTACAACAACTGGTTAGTCAACTTGCGACTGAATTCCGCCCCGGCCTTTATTCAGCCGCCAGCAAAGGCCCAAAGTGACCAATGCATCGGCGGTGAGCGCTGTTGCAGCCTGGAGGTTTGTAGTAACCTTGGTGGACCCTAATTAGGAATATTCTCCGAGCTGAATGCTGGAGGGGGAGAATGTGCAGCCAATGAGCATCGGCTGGGATACATAGGGGAGGCCATCATACCAAAGGACGACTTGGCCTACGCAACACAAAGTTACCGCTCCGTAAATTATAAGTGAATGAAAGAATATAGAGAAAAGATGGACTAAACCTCGTGAGAGTAGAGACGATCACCAGCAATTTATCGGGGCACTGGGGCAGAGTGTTGAGGTCGTACAACTGAAGCAGCCCGGTTAACATTGAACGAGCCAGTAGGTCAACAGCCATCTCTCCAGCGAGCATGGGAGGAGAGTAATCGATGCCCACAGGAGCCCCAGTATCCATCATGTCGTCGAGGAGAAGATCCACCTTATCACACAAGGTGTAGAGAACATCAGAAGCTTGTTCGCACTTCAGACTGTTACGTGGCGGGAAGTACTTCCAAAACCGAGGAAGTTCGAGGGTTCCTGCGAGATAGCGAATGGCGCAGAGCCTTGGATGCTCAAAATGAGGCCCATCTTTTGCGGTGTCTGTGAGTACACACAAAATCATGGAACGAAGACTCATTTGGCATGTCCAAGGAGCTCCTCGATCGGGACCTTGTTTAACGTCCTATCCAAATCGGTTGAGTTGAATATGCGTTTCATATCATTGGTTTTTTTCTGCTTCATTAACCTCTGCCATGTATGCCACTTTAATCCAATTTTCGCTCTTCTATTGCTGTACACTTGTCGGGAACCCATGCTACAGCACATACAGATTGGATGAAAGAGCAGTAACCTAGGTGATCAGCCCGGCATTATCACGGCCGGATATACTTGTACATAGGCTCGTCACCGGAAGATCCGTCAAAGCCGACACCACAGCACACTTGTCAAGCTTCACAAAACCCAGCACATACCGGAAAATGCAGCACACTGGCGCCAAACCCACCATTTACAACACACTGTCAAGTACCCGATACCTACGCTCACAACCTCCGACACAGTTAGCCGACTTTGTTGCCGCCGTCACAGGCTCACAGCCACCCCGGCACCGCTGAGCTCTCCGTCTATTGATGTCTAGTTCTGTATAGTACCGTAGTTCTGAGCTTCATTGTCGGGGTGTTTCACTTAGAAACTCTCAATGTTCATAATATTATTTTCTCACGGTTCAACTGTGTTGTCGGCGAGCTCGCACCGAGATAGCCGGGGCACTGGATCCTGTGTCTTGATTTTTGGGATCGACTCCCGCTCAGTCTCGGTACTGGTAGGAAGACAATTCAGGAACATTTATTTCTCTGCTGCAGTTGCACATCACCTGGCGGTAGCCTTTGAAATATTTCTGATTTGGAAACGAGTTTGGCTGACCATGTGTAGCTGACACCGGGGGCAAAGATCAATGCATATGAAAACCATATGTGTCAAACGCATATGGTTCGCATATGTTCGGATCGTGGAACAAAGGTGTCAATCACCTTTGTTGCACCTTTGTTCTCACCTTTGTGTCACCCCCGAAAACAAAGGTGCAACAACCTTTGTTCCACAATCCGCACATATGTGAACCATATGTGTTTGACGCATATGGATTTCATATTTGTCGGTCTTTGCCCCCAGTGTGATCGTCCATCGAAGTACTGTGAATTGTTTGCCTAGCTGGACGAGTACAAATGAATCTGGTAACACACCACTCCCCGCATTTTCCCGCAGCACTGTTTCTCAAGTCCTGAGCAATCTCCTCGTCGATAGCGTCGGTAGTGTTTCGAATTGCAGCTTGTAGCCCACGACTGTCGCTTTCTCGCTCGGCATGTCGCATTCTTTGCCTTGGCTCAGTATGTACTAGCTTCAATTTGCACAGTAATGGTTGGCTCATCTTTGCTTTGAGTCGCTGCTCTGGATTCTTTACTTGGGGCAACTTCACTCAGCATTCGATGCTGTCAGTAATGTTCACTTCGGAAATGTTCAACCCTGTCATCAAGATGCATGGCCGTCATATCAGCAGTGTCTTGCAGTCATTCACAATCCAGATGGTCCTCACTGTGGATATTTGCTTTACCTACTCCACAGATGACCTATCAAATGTACCGAAGGCACTGTACGTGAAAATCTACACCGCTACCCCATAGTTTAGGATCCTTCTCAAGGCTTCAACTGCTCTCCTAGTTTCATCAAATCAGTTTAGATTCTCAACCAGGATCCAACAAGCCCACCGCTGGTCGTCTTGTGTCGGAACTCTGTGAGTCGATGGAACAATTGTTGCCGTGTTTGTGTTGTCGAATCAACGAGTCGACGTCGACTACATATCTGGTCCCTGGTAATAACGCTGGTTGAAATTCGAGCGAGAATGGTTGAAGACCTGTTTTCTCCAGATGTACGTCGAATTTATCTGGGAAATCGAAGTCAAGACTACGGCCTCCGAAGCGAAGTAGAAGAAAGTCTTGTCGTTCAACTTGTTCGTCGAATTCAACGAGATGAAGGTTCAAAAGAGTTGCGGAAGGTGCTTCTAGTCAAATCTACATTATAATGTGGTATGTACTAGATATATGTATGATAGAATTATGAACTTGGTATCCTACTATGCAGGCTCGGCGTCGCCATTAAGTTCCAAATATTCGGCTGGAAAAAGAGAACGGAACTCGAAGCTGGTATAAGTTAGACCGTCGGCGTGCTGTACGCTCCATGGCTTCAGTTTGCGCTTCTTCCTCCAGAGGTAAATTAATGACGGAACGAAAGAAGCTGTCGAAAGCACCAACCGGGATTTCTCAACCGCGGGTGGTTCAGTCCGGGCGTCATAACGACCGGACGTATTGGCGGAGAAGAGCTAAATAGTCGTCGGCAGTGCGATACAGTGATTCCAGGTCGAGTATATCGGTCTGGAGGACTGGGGCGCTGGTACCAATGCCAATGGCCGCCAAACTGAATACATTACACGCACGCAACCAGGCCCACCAAATAATGCCTGAACTGGTCCTGGCCACAGAGCCATGTTTGTAGATCGCCGAGATCAACCCAGTCGGTCCCAACAAAGAATGCTGGGTTTTTTGTGCGGAATCCCACTGGGAATGACTGTAGTGGCAAATTCACGATCAGTACGGAGACCAGCGGCCGGGGTTGATTATTAGCACATCTTCTCCTTGTATAATGACAGAACTGCCTCCGGGATATGCGCCAGCAGCGCCGCCAGCTCGTCCATGGGCACGAGCGGGGACACGCAGTGACGGTGGAGGAAAAGAAAGCCCTGATGCAGATCAGCTGGGTGCCGGCATCTGCAACCGAGCACTGGTCAGCGTGGTGGGAATGTGCTGGGTTTTCTGAAAAGCTGTGAGGTGTGCTGGGTTTCTGAAATTATTGATGGTGTGTCGGGTTTTCTGTTCTTTTCTGACATGTGCTAGGTTTTGTGAAGCTTGACAGGTGTGCTGTAGTGTCGGGTTTCCTATCTCCTCCGTCACCGCCATCGCGTTCTTAAGCAGAAATTTGGAATAGATGTGTTTGCCCGAGGGTATGTATCCGAGGTTGAGGAGCAGATGCAATCCTGTGTGGACAATATCAATCAGACGAATTGATGCCAGGACAGACACATTTGCCGTAATTTGAGTGCTGGTCACATAAAGTCAAGAAAGTGTTGCTACCCCGCCACTATCAATAAAACTTTGACTTGGAAATTGGATTCAACACTTCACTCAAGTTGAGCAGGGTTGAGAGTGGGAGCTTCAATTCCTCGCCGAAGTGTATGGAGGTACGTTCATTTTTTTCCGCTTCAGTGTGTCCGCTTGCAAATCTATATACATTGGCAAGGATGGACAAAGGGTCCCAATATGCCGAAAGGGCCCAGTGGTTGTAAGTTACTCCGAAAGGAGGGGCTTGCCCAGCTGGCTACATGTACATTCTGGTAGAATTAAACTGTAAATTTATTCCCAGTCAGTTCATCAATATTTGTACGCAAAGACGGTTGATTATTCGGCTGGGCCATGTTTTGGGGTTTTCAGTAGAATCACAGTTGATCATGATGCCTCCTACAAATCTGCCCTTACGGTTTTGAATTGCGTCCATCAGTTCGATGTCCTTCCCTTGCGCTGTGAAACAGGCTAACCATTCGGAGATTTGCGCATATTTGTCTACTTGCATTTTGGTGTACACGTTAGTCGACTCTTTGACCTGGTCCACTTCCATTGAATGGCATTTTTTTTATCTGCTCCATAAGGCAGACACTCGACATACCAATATGCACCTGAAAATTTGTGCACAAACTCGACGGTTGGCCGGTGTGAGGTCTCCGAGCATGCTACGCACCGCTCGTCGCCTCATGGCCCCTGCGAACCATCTGCACGAGTGACGGGACAAGCTCAGACGTACGTGAGGGATCTTCCATAACGGGATTCTACGTTACCGGAAGCAGCTTCCGAGCGAGACCAACGCTCTCCCCACCGTCCGAAACCCCCTGTTGCCGCTCGAACTCGCTCTCACGCCATCCTCAGCAGGATACGACGGTTCTAGACTCTCAGTTCCGTCCTACGACGTGACGGCGAGCGACCTTCAGTATACACATCTCAGACGAACGAGACCTCTCCTGGCTAATGTTGCCGCGACTTGAGCAAAACCGACTCCAAGTCGACTTGGAGATGCCGACTTGAGCCGAGTCGAGTCAAGTTGAACGGCCGACTTGAGGTCGACCTGAGTGACTCAAGTCGGGTCTCCAGTCAGGTGTTTCTTTTCGTACAAAAATGCGATTGGGGTGATGAAAAAAAAATCTGATTTTTTGTGACGGCATGACATATGACATGACAGTATGTGTCAGGTGAGATCATTTTTCACCTTTCGCATTTTTTTGAGCTCCAGAGGTGTCAGAAGCATTTTGGAAAATTGCACCGACCAAGTCGACTTCAAGTGACTAAGTCGACTTGGTCAAGTCGACTTGGTTCAGAAGTCGACTCACCGAGTCGCGACTCGACTTTCCGAGTCGCGGCAACATTACTCCTGGCCCAGCTCATATGGTCAGATTAACCAGTTAAAGCCTGGCTGTAGACCAAGGGCTTAATGCGTTATTTCTGGGGTCTTGCCACACAGCCACAACCTGTGCCGGTGGCTTGCTACGGCATTGATGCCACTCCGGCAGGCTGCCACAGCCACAAACAACTAATGATTTAATACCAATTAAACTGTATTTCAATTAAAATACCTAAATTGATGGCCATCCATATTGGCTGGGGATTGATGGTCCCGGTGTTTGCCTTGAAAGTGATGGCCATCAATATTGGGTGAGGATTGATGGTCCCGGCTTTTGCCTTGAAAGCGATGGCTGTCCTGATATTAGAAATGTGATTGATGGTCCCAGTTTTTCCTTTGAAAGTGATGGCTGTCCGTTCTGGGTGCCTTAGGAGGGATAGCTGCTTGTATTGGGGTTGTAATTGATCCCTGGATGCTTTAAATACGAATTTTGGTTCAAAAAGCGCCGCGTCTCGGAAAGTATTTTGCATTTTGCGGGCCAACCAGCACACCAATTAGAAAATGGTATATATAAATCTGGTAGCCCTCAATGAGCTCTACAACATGGGTACAGGGATCAATGGTTTCGGATATAAATTTCCTTTTTTGGACACTAACGCTTTCCGCCCAAAAAGGAAATTCTTCACATCAGCTCTTCCCCGGCTCCTAATTCAACCGTTTTCGATGATCTAACTGCATAGGTACATTGTTCTATGTTCTTTGAAGTCAACTGAGGTACAGTGGAGTCCATTACAGTGCAATAATTAGGTGAAAAAGCGAATAAATGATAAATTGTATGCTAGCCATAATATCTTGGAGATAGACCGGTATAAAGATGTCCTGGATACACTACCTTCATCCCTCAGGCTATGAGACAACCTTCAATGTGATACCTCATAGTCTGATGAATAAAAACATCGCATTTTGGGCATACATTCAAATTATGTTTTCGCTCCATTATGCACTCCTCCATCCTGCGAGGCAATGCAAAACACATCAGTTGAACTCAGGGCATATATAGATGTTGGGAAAGTGAGTTATGCACACTCAGAACAGGTGATATCCCATGATTTATACTGATCTGGTTTTCTGATCTTGCTTACCATATTCAGCTCGTTACAGGGTCATATGCAATGCTTTGAAAGCTCCAAATAGCTTCCACGAGGTGTATTAACAATTCTGAGCTACAATTCTTGCCAATATATGGCAATGAAAGTTCGAAATGGCAAATAACAGATTTTGCTCATTTCATGAATAGGGCACTATTTGGACCAGACACTGCCAAATAAACATTAGAACTGAGATCAGGCAGTGTGAATACCCCAGATTACGCTTTTTTTGAAAGGATTTGGTCGAGATTTGACCAGATGGTGTCTTCAATCAAGGCCAGAGGAAAGACCCAAAGTTGCTCTCAAACTCAAATCCTCGGAAACAGAACTCAGCCACAACTTCCTCAAATCACTTGAAATAAAGCGTAATCTGGGGTATTCATACCACCTGATCTCATTTCCGGTGTTTATTTCGCACTATCTGGTCTACATAGTGCCCTATTAATGAAATGAGCAAAATCTGTCATTTGACATTATGAACTTTTCTTGCCATGTATTGGCAGGAACCTTGGCTCAGAACAATTTATATAGCTCAGATAACCTAGTGGAAGCTTTCAGAGCATTGCATATGAACCTGTGGCCTGCTGAATATGGCAAACAAGATCATAAAACCAGATCACCCAAAATCATGGGATATCACTTGTTATTGAGTGTCCATAGCTCGTCTTTTCAACACAAATACATGACCCAAGTCCAAATAGTGTGTTTTACAAAGCCCCGCACAATTGAGGAGTGCATAATGAAGCATAATTTCATTGTGTAGTCAAAATGCGATGTTTTTCATGATCAGATCATGGTATATCACGTTGAGGGTGTTTTCATAGTCTAAGGGATCAAAGTAGTCCATCCAAGACCTTTGTATATTGGAATATCCCCAAGATATTATGGCCAGTACCCAATTTATCATTTATTCGCCTTTTTCACCCTATTATTGCACTGTAATGGGCTCCACTGTACCCCAGCTGACTTCAAAGAACATAGAACAATGTACCTATGAGATTAGACCATCGAAAACGGTTGAATTATGAGCCAGGGAAGGGCTGATGCGAATGATTTCCTTTTTGGGTCGAAAGCGTTAGTGTCCAAAAAAGGAAATTGATCCTCAAAACCATTGATCCCCGTACCCATGTCGTAGAGCTCATTGACGGCTACCAGATTCATACATACCATTTTCTAATTGGTGCACTGGTTGGCCCGCAAAATGCAAAATACTTTCCGAGACGCGGCGCTTTTTGAACCAATATTGGTATTTAAAGCATCCAGGGATCAATTACAACCCCAATACAGACGGCCATCCATTCTAAGGTACCCAATACAGACACCCATCGCTTTCAAGGCAAAAGCCGGGACCATCAATCACATTTCTGATATGAGGACAGCCATCACTTTCAAGGCAAAAGCCGGAACAATCAATCCTCACCCAATATTGATGGCCATCACTTTCAAGGCAAAAGCCGGCACCATCAATCCCCACCCAATACAGATGGCCATCAATTGAGGTATTTTAATTGAAATATAACCATCTTTGTGTTATTTTAAATGAAAATTATCATTTTTGCCTAGGATAAGCCTTGCCTATGATGCCCAAGCAATGCCGGGGCAAGCCATGCAAAGCCGGGATGATGCCTACTGGCAAACAGAAGTGCCGGAGGTCCCCAGAAATAACCTGTTATGCTTCCCCAGAAATAACGCATTAAGCCCGTGGTCTACAGCCAGGCTTTAACTAGTTAATCTGAGCCTATAAGGTGCCTGGCCGACACAGACAACGCGTCTCGCCTATGCTCAATCGACATGATACGACCGGTCCCCTCCTGCCGGAACGCATGGACGACCTCTCCTGTTGCCGTTCCCAGTCGCCCTTTCACGCCGGGTGGACCTTGCCCGTGCCTGATACCGATCCAGCAGACGAGGCAGAACTTATCCCGACACTGCCTTCTTCCCCACTTCACACGACACATCGACTAGCCGAGGGAGACCGCTCGTCTCTCCTCCATCTTGAACGCTCGGGCACCTTCCGACGTGACCAACTGGCCATGCCTGAAGCTCCGAACGTGTTCTGAGGTCCCTTGGCCTCGCTGTGCCTCGCGTGCACCCAAAGACGATCGGTCTCCTCAGCAGAGGCGCCGAGTCTCCTGCCGTATATGCACCCCGAAACACCTCATGTCGTCCCCTGCCCCCTGGAAACACCTGCGACCCGCATGGTGCCTCTGGAAATGTAGGAAGTCGTCGAGGAGGTATAAAAGGGAGCGCATTTAGTAGGAGTAGTCAGGACCTTCCGGCCTGCAGAAGTAGCTTTCGGGGTGTTTCCCCACTTTCTGTACCACACTCACTCAATCTAAAGGGGTACTCCCAGCCTTCCCCCGCCTCGTACCTCTTGTGCACCCTCCCGTCCTTCGGTGTCTCACCTCTCACGCCTCCATCAGCAGGGTTCCTTCTCACCGAACCCGGTGTCACAATCCCAGGCTTCCTCGATTAGGATGACCGTTCTCGCGAGCCTCGCTCTGTAGAAAACAGGCCCGGAGAGAAGCCATCACATACAAATCGCCGTCCATAGCCAACGAGACCAATTGTCTCGCTGTCAATTGAACGATGTCGGTGTCATTGTCTGTGCGACATACATCGCATCTCCAGCGCCGGTTCTAAGGGGAAGAGCACACAAAGGAAAGCAGACAGGGCAACACATTTAGGGTTCCAGTACTCTCGTACGGGGAACCAGGTTTAGGCATTCACACCTTCTTTACCGTTTCCACTAAACGACAGGTCAGCCACACGCGCCCACACCTAGGAGACGAACGGTCTCTGCAATCCGCCGTTCACACACACACACCCATCGCTCATACAAGGCCGATTCGCGCACCGATCTTCCACTCTATCATTCGACTATACCTTCCCCTCTAGAGGACGAACATAGTTGAATTCAAATCACATATCTTTTGATACCGACACAGTGGTCCTTATCACACCGGGGATCAAGCTGAACATCAAATCCTCAGTATTATCCGAAGTCTTGCATACGCAGGACAAGCACGGCCACAACATACACGTCCGATTGATAAACTTATAATATAACTGCAGTGAGTATTCAGGCTGCAACAATAACATTGATTCGCATAAATAGTGCATGCCGTTGACAGACCTGGTATTGGGGCACTTGGGCATTTATTCAAATCTGCTCGAGTTGCAATGTGCTATAATGTACTTCATTACATTACGACGTCATCTCACAAAGGGCTATTGCTGGCCTGGGCAGTTAGCTAGAAGGGATATAATGTGTCTCAGATAATTAGAAAGGCACTGGACAACGATCCTGGTAAAGGGTTGACATGGGAAGTCGCTAATGGAGCAATCACGAAAAGTACCTTACCATCCTGGAAACGGATTGGGGCTACTGCACATCCCTAACCAAGGGTGTATTACAAGGGATTATCCTTCTGAACCAGAGGGATCATTGCTGGGAATCATCTGATGTCTTCAGAACTGCCAAGAGAAGGCTGGACTTAGTAGATCAACCAGTTGACTAAGAAACCATACTCGGGTACTGGGAAGCGATGGCTATCGCGATTTTCAGACAAATCACTTAAGCGGTTCAAGGTGGAACCAATTAAGTGGAGGATTACCAAGGAGGGTAACAGAGCGCTGACGAGGAGGTCAGATAAAATTTGACATATCAACAATATCCCATCACGATCATTCTAAGTGATGTAGATCTTGACTCATTGTCAAGCTCGGCTCGTTAATGTTTCTTACAAATCTCTCTCAATTTTACTAATTGCTTGATATTCGACAGGAGTTCATCGGCTAGCTGCCGTACCACTAGTCATATACCCTGAACCCTACTGCACATTTGTATCTGTCTCGTTTATATTTAGAATCCTGTAACGTATTTAAGTGGATAGTTATGGGAGAAACACCAGTGAATCTCACCCCACCTGTTGGACATGAAGTTACTAGACTTCACGCTTAACCGGTAGAGTAGGCATTCATTTGGAGACACCCAGAAGCTATACCAAGTGTTGTTTGCTTTCCCTGTTTGAATATTATCTGTGTTGGATTTGGATCTTTATAAACGATGCGTGGACATATTGGATAAACGGAACGAACACGTGGAATATAAGGAAACAGATAGGACTCGACAATTGGTTGTAATCTCGCAAGGATTAGCAAACACGGATACTATTTGGAATTGGGATTCATAAAGAATCACTTGCGTTACACATCGGAGTATTATCTCCAACCCTAGACCCTCATCATACAAAACCGTTGAACATAAAATCTCGTCTGTCTATCCGCGATTGCACCTAGAACGGATTCGAGCAAGTTTTATCTATATGACTTGTAGACCTGTAAATTCTCGCTTCACAAAGAGAACTAGAGTTCAAATTGCCACAATCAATACTGGATTGGAACCCTGAACTTGCATGAGGACTATAGTGTTTGAGTTGTTGTAGTTGCATTATCGAACCGCATATTCATTTACAAGGTTTGGTTTATGGTTATTTCACTGCTAGCCCCATAGTCAGTGTTTCACCTTAAGGAGAAGTGGGCTGACTATGATCCTTGAGAACAAAAAAAAAAAAAAAAAAAATGCCGTGCACAGCATTGGCTAGGGATCATCACTGTCCATTGAAGAAGAGGGTTTCACCCTAGGTGTGGTTCGAGGTGGGGATAAAAGTAGAAAAGAAAATTGTAGGAAGATGGAGTGCCCTAGTGTACGTTTCGTAGAGCAAGGATGAGTCGTGCATTTTGAGAGAGAAGTAGGTAGTAGATGTAAATCGTCTGAGCAAAGTAGTGTTATACGCCCAGTGACTTGTAGGCAAACCACGGTCGTTAGTAAGGTATCGGTCCTGGGTCCAGAATGTAGGCATTCTGTACCTAGTGGTGAATAGGGTATTCGTTTTTAGAGCAAGGTAGCAAGTCGTTCAGAACTCTGCGTGAAGCACGAGCTGGTAGTCTGCACGAAGCACGACTACTGGACAATTTCATTCAAATCGGCAGTTATGCGTCACGCACCCCCCTGTCGATCACGAACTTTGGTCGAGGTCACGCGTCACTTGGGCCTCTGTCGAACCTCCAGGTGATCACACAGGCCCCAAAGTGATCACACAGGCCCCAAATTGCCTAAAAAAAAAAAGAAGGCAAAAATCTCGGTTCAAATGCCGAAATTTTTGAGGTGTCACGCAAGAATTCGGCGGCTGCCGGAATGTCGAATAGGTAAAATGGGTCACGCATCACGCCCCATGTCGATTTGAGCGAAATTGTCCAGTATAAAAAGTGTTGACGGTTGGAACCCATCCGACTGAAATGGCGATCGTGAGAGAGATTTGAGGCTGGTATGCGAAGTCGTATAGAAGAACGAGACATAAGATGTCCAGTTGACGTGTCTTGAAAGTGTCGTGGCACTCAATGTGGTGGTGTGAGGCAAGCAAGAAGGTGGCTATGTTGATCCGTAAATAATTTACATAATACTAATACACACCCGATGCGCCCGTACTCGAAGGCCGTCGGGGCTGTGCAAACTAAACAAATAAAAATATATGTATGTAGCCCATGCCAAGGTAATAGCCAGGAGTCCGAGAAGTTGGTTTCACCCTCTACCCAAGGTAAGTGTTCGTTCGCTATCGCTCAGTTCATTATGGCAATAGTTGTAGAGAAATACGATGTGAGATAACGTCTACAGGTAAAGTAAGTGTCCGTGTCGTAAGGATATAAATAAGTGGACGTACCCTCAGTCGCACACCGATGTGGGAGAGACTGAGGGCCGCAGTCATGGAGCCGCACTTTTATAGGGTGCGGCTACGATCGAGAATGAAACAAGTAAATAAAATATAATAGTTGCCAGTCCGTAAACGGAACTGGACGCCAAATTCAACGAATGGTAATACCTCTCGTCAACAATAGGAGCAGTGGGGATCGCCCGCCAACAACCCCAGTACCAGCCCGCAACGGTACCCTCCTACGCCGAACCTACGACCCTCGGATTTCGGATTCTACCACCCACTCATTCTCTTGTCAAAGAAAAGGTAGGTAAGAACTATCAATAAAATCTAATAAAAATAATCCCCAGATTACCAAGCTAAATGAAGACGCCCGGGAACATCACCGGGGATGCTGAACGGAATATGAGGGATGGTGGCCCGATAGAAACTCGGGGCTTGCCTTGAGTACGCGAGGGCAAGATCCTGCCCGTGACTGCAAAGGTAGAACACGAGATGGCGGTTTTCGGACTTGAAGTCCGAATAGCGCCGGCTAAGCGCCCATCGTGCGTATCGTAAAGTCCCTATAAAGATGTCTGTAAATTGCTTTTGTCAGTGAGTCAAAAAGATAGAGAAAAATAAAAGAGGTTATAGAACAAGGAATGATTTGGTAGAAGTGATATTCTGAATAAAAAGTGAAAAACCACGATGTGGTTAGTGAGATGTCCCCAACGCCCCAATATCGCGTTTCCACGTCTCGGCCATCCGCCCCCTCCACACCGTCCCGGCCGACAGACGGCACCAAAGCCGGCCGTCGAGTGGCCCGTCCGTCGACGGTACGGTGGAGCAGCCTCTCTCGCGATGCTCGACGGGACGGAACGGTGGACGGGGCGGCCGTCGACGGTGGACGGACGGTCAGTCAGCAGGTAAGCTCAGGGCTCGAGTCCGTAGGCATTGAATGTGGCGTAAGTATAGCTTTACTTACCTGGCATGAAATTCAGGTCAAAGCTCAGTCAACTGTACCCCTTGGTCACTTCTCAACTCGTTGAGCTATGATGCCATCACCTTGAACATCCCAGAATGGTAACTTACTTTACGTGCAGCGGGCGTTGCGCCGTGTGCGCAGTGTTCAGCAGCGCATAAATGTTGTTCGCACGTCCGTTTAGATTAGGGTGTCAAGAGAAATCACCTAGTGTGTATTCTGCTGTGCCAAGAAACAGAAGCGAACGCTTGACAAACACATGCTTAGCGACCCCACTTGTCCAAGCATTAATTCCCTCAGGTACTTCATCAAAGGGTGTCAAAATAACTCGGGACTATATCCGTTCACTAAGACAGGCTACGAGTGACTGACCGCGCGAAATTAAGTCCTACTTCACCCAACATCCGTCGGTCCATCCGTCTTGTGATGGACGGGACGGCCGTCCTCCCTGCCGTCCGTCGACGGGACGGTGAGCTCAAGCGAGGTTCGATCCAAGGACGGGACGGGACGGTTGTCCGTTCGTCCGTCCGTCCGCCCAACCGTCCTGGACGGGTACGGTGACGATCCCTAGCGTTGGCCTCCCCGCAAGTTAAACTCCGCTAAGCGGCACAAGTCATTCGGCCAAGCCACTCGGCTAAGTATGAACTCTTCCTTCAATCAAAGTTTTCCCATCGCATTTCTGGGTTCGATTGTTCTATATATGACTAGCCGAAGATAAAAGTAAAAATAAAGTCGCCATGCGAGCCTTCCTGCGTGGCCGTGAAAGTACCCTACCAGGATCAGGATTCAAGATCTCCCTTTGTATGCATTTGAGTCTATTCTCCGTTGCGGCCGCGGGCGAGGGATGTTATTTTTCGGCTTTGTTTCGAATCACCTCACCCACACCGGTACCTTCGCCTTGCTAGACCTCTTCATTGTTATGAACAATTCACTGACTTGACACGCCCTTCGAATTACTCAAGGCAGAAACTGACGAGGTGACCTTGAAAATCTCTTCTTTTTGTGTGCTACCTAGTACATGCTGAACTGAAACACGCCACACTCTCTAATAGCAGCTAGATACTTTGATCTGAAAAGTCATATATGTACATAGTTAATGGACTATTGAATGTTCCCTTGACCGCCATAGAAATAATATAAAGCTCGGATAGGGATGTCGAGGGCCTTATGAGTTGACAAACGAAATGTCAATATTTTGTTGATTACGGAACGCCCGGGCCTCCTTTGAGACGTCATTAGAAGACTCGTTTCTCTCTTCTTTCGAGGCAGATGACAGTGCGTGCATCGTACTCCCCCCTACCCGGCCGGTCCCACTTGGAGCGACGTCGGAGATCAGGAAGGAGAGGTGGTTCCCGCGGTTCAAGAACATACCCCGCAACTCCTCGCGGGTGATGAGCTGGTCCATCATGGTCTATGTCCAAACACATTAGACGAGAAATGTAGAGGGAGTGCATCCGTGTACTTACATGTGTGTAGATGCGGCCTATGGGGAGGGCAAAGAGCGAAACCATGTACGTTCCAGGAGAGAAACGACTAGAAAGGAGAGTGCCCAGCGCAAATATCGCTGCACGTGCGGGCATTCCATTGAGATTTCAGCATAGCGCTTGTTAAGGCGTCCACAAACCGGTGAAGAAACCAGATTGTATCGCTGTCCGGATTAATCGGTTTAGCATCTTGTCCGTATCGGCGAAGAAGTTGGTGCGCCACCGGGAGAACATCACGGTCATTATGACTGCGCTCCGGTCATCAGGTTGGGCTTTGAGTCATATACCAAGGCACCTCACTAGCGATCATTGTGTCGATGGCACATTGAAGCGCAAGATTGCTCTCGATAATGGGCTGCAGTGCAACAAGGTTTGAGAGCCTGATGGGAGTGGAATGCCGTTATTTCGGAATTATTTCTCCTCTGGGGTGGCACGTACTTTGATAAAATCCACATCTCTATCGCAACGGTGACACCGATCCCACAGTTCACGATGGATATCACGAGCAGAAACGCGACGAGGATTTTACTGCGGGTGAAGCGATATATACGCGACGATTGGAAAGTGTGATTAACCAGTGCAATAATGGACATCGCTGCAAAAGTTGAGCCCGGAGTCTTAGAGGTGTTCAGGGAAGCTTACTGAGAGCCGTGAAGGGATACGGCCATAGTTCAACTATGGCATTCTGAGTTGGGAACTAATAAGTCGTCATTGAGACTTCTCACTTGCAACTGCGTTGGGATTTGTGAAGTTTCTGGACAGGAAAATATGAGCTTTGGCTAGGGGGCGTAAGGTCTTTGCTCACGTGACACAGTAGAACCTGGTTTGAGTAATGAGAATGGATATCCAGTTGCACCTGGGATATCTACCATAACATATAAATGACTGCCGCCGCTTGGGAGGTGTTGATGATAAAAAGAAAGGCGACGAACAATCTGTGAGAATATTAAACCTAGAACGAGCAGCAGCACGGTACGCGCTTCATCCACAAGGGATCCTGATACTCTGGCTCGATATCAGCCTTGAAGCATAGGCTACAGGATGCACGACACACCGGAAGTCCAATATGTCGAGAATTGGGACATAATGACTCCCATTAGGTAGGTGTTGACTGAGAATTTGTTAGCTTTGAAACTACACACCAAATTAGCAAGCGCACTAGTCACACCCACGAGAGTAAACCCTGCATTGTCAAGAGACATTAGTCACGGTCTGGATCCAGGGATAAACCACGAACCAAGAGTTTGATCAAACTCCCCCATATATTGCGAGTACGAGAAGAGGGAAGTGTTACAGTGCAAAGAGACCAACGATCGCACGCGAGAAAGAGTGAGCAGGTGCAAGGGACCGAATGAAGCTCTTAAAGACTCGCGAAGAAAGGGTACGGGATACTCGGTTGACCAAGACACTCGTGAGAAGTCACGGGGCTTACGTTGTAAATTTGTATTCTTAGTGGCGGGGGATCGGTCGCGAAGGACCATATGGTGGAAACTCAAAATAGCAACGAGCTCTTGACGCCACTCCCCTTTCCAAGGGCACAGTAGAGCTGTTCGGCAACCACCGAAAAATGAATTTCTGTAAAATTCCCTCGCCCTCTGATTGACCGGGAATTGTGCAGCAGACGGCTCCAACTTTTTTTTTTTTTACGATTTGCCAAACAGCTATTAGGACCCCTGCAGTATTGCATCTGATCTGGATCGAAGCATTGCATTCAGAGCCCATGTCCTCACTGCATTGCGGACACAAGTGTCCGGATCCGTGTGGATCGTGGGATACACAGTGTCGACGTGAGACACTGATCAGCCGAATCCAAACTGATTCGGTCCGACATTTGACAGTGTGATATTCGTCTACGCAACAGCTGCTTAGGTACAGGGACTTCGACGAACCCAGATGGGGAGGATAGTATCGTAAAGGTCATGAGTGTCGCGAGGGCCTCTTGAGTCGCTTGAAAAGACCTCCATCCCCGAAATGCCCTTTGGGAACAAAGGTAGCGAGAGAAGAAAGCGACGGCCACTAGGGTTGTGGGATGGGTAAATGAGGGTCAAGACGATGCACGTTCTGCCATAGTCCGTTGGATGCTTCCAAATATCTTTCCCGCCAAGAGAATTGTGCTTGTATGGCAATCTGCTGACAGATTGCTCGTCAGTTTCCGACGTCCGTTGTAGTGGGGTGGTTGGCCATGTTAGGTAACATCCTCCGATGTAGCTTGGTAGAATACACGGCTTACCCTTTGCCACGTAGCACGGTGCCCCCAGCAACCCGGGGTGCTACCACACCGTCTCTTCGCCGTGTACGAGATCAATTCGCACGTGATGTGGCCGTGACGTGCAGAATTCGTGCAGAATTCGTCCCAAACAATACCGTGAAAGTTTCAGGGGCCAAATGACAGCGTCGTCAGCGAATAGGGACTTAGCTGTGTTTGAAAATATGCTTTGGTTCTCTTCCACCAAATGCCTAGCTCAACGAGCTTCTCAGGACTCTTTTTGCAGTGACGCCTCTTCTGCAGCCTCATGGCCAAGGAGGTGTCAAGAAGAAAAACTTGTACGTGGGAAGGGTCTCGAGGTTGGCCGAAAAAGTTTTCTTGCCGAAGATATTCAGGAGCTCAAGGCTGCAATTGAGGTCACAGTGAATGCACCAGGATGTTGAAAGAGACTCAAACCTGTGTCTAGGAGCCTGTTTTGTCTCTGAGCTGCATCTTAACCCCATAATGGATCCTAAGCTCAAGTGAGAGAGGTTGGCTGAGGAATATAGGTGATAGAAAACCAAAAGTTTAAGCCTTTATACAGGTATTTAAGTTAACCAATAGAGAGTTTGCGGTGGAGCCACCAGATCAACTAGTGGCTAATTTTTCTCAGGAACTCCCTGTCCTTGGGAGCTGCTGTAGCCACTATTGACACAACATACGAAGCAGGTACAATTAATCCTGCCCCCAATTCCTGGTCAGGCCTGATTAAATCCTGCCTCCAAAAATTGAGGCCGCTATTTTCTCGATTAATCCTACATAATCCTGTCACCTGCAATGCAATACATTTTAACCAGCTTGAAGATTAATCATATACGCGATTAATCACAGACGGGCCCGATTCAGTGGCTGCGATGAATCAGCGCGCGCGCGATTAATCTTCTAACCAAGTCACTCCCTCTGTGATTAATCCCATCCCGATTAATCTCAAGCTACATTGGTATTTTAGACAGGAAACTTAACCTATGACAAGACGTGCCTTCGCTTCGCTCCGGCGGAGAAGCGAACATGTCGAAACTCTTTTATGTGTGGCATTGCTGAAAATTACTAATTTACAGGGGATATATTGAAGTTTGACGTTGACGAATTGAAGTGCCCTCACTTTGACTTGTAAACTGTGCGGAATCTCTATTCACTCCTTCGTTCATGCACCATCTCCGCAATACTCAGGTTTCCGTCACTCGCGAGACTTTCAAAAATTAAACAACAATTGAGGTGTTGATGTAAACTGGCCGTCTCATAGAGTTGGAAGGCGTTGGTGTGAAACATATGTGGTGTCGCACCGTTATTGCATCTGAAGTCCGGACTTCAATCAGAGGTTGGAACGACTGAGGCCTGAGGAAGACCTGAGTGAAATCTCAGTGGCAATACAAATGACGAAAATTTGATTCAAAACTCGATGCGCAGAGACGTTAAAGACCTATCAGGAAGGCGTCGTTGAGGCTCGCTCGAACACAAAGTGTAAATAGCCGGGGCCACAGAGGCATTTGGGGTGCATCCGGGACCACGGAGGGAATTAGACGAGCCGTCCCGGGTCATGCCGACGCTGTAAGGCTCTCGGGCCTGGATCAGCGGCATCAGCAAATTAAACATACCAGTTGCTGAGAGTGCATCAAGAGCAGACGTGTACGTGGAACAGATCGCTTGACTGGAGCACGAACGTCAGATGTTCGGATGTGTATGTTTGCACCACGCTGGCTCAAAAGAAATATCAGCAATGGGTTGGAGGAAGAATAGACGAGCGAAAGCCTATACCAGCATGCCAAATATCCATCGAGCAGCTCGCGTTAAACGAGTGAGAAATATACAGGGGACAGTGATGGATATGTGTTAATACGGGAAGGAGAAAGCTAGACATCAAATTCGGAATCGAAATCTACAATGTCGAGAAAAGCGGTGACTCACATGAATCGCCAGAATTGGAGAAGAAACATGCAAATGCCGCTGGGCAGGTGGAAAAGCAGCCTAGGATCGCATGAGCGCAAAAGAGGATTCACGGAGTAACCATGCTCACCTGGTGTTGATGCTCCCATTAAATATCGGAGGCCACGGGATTCGTATCGATGTACAATTTTTTGTGGGTTGAGGAATGGGAAGGGCAAAGACAGACAGATTTGAAACATCGTGATCACATCGAAGAGGATGTACGCTTGGTAGAGCCATCGAGATTGAGAAGGATCGAATGCCGTTACAGGGGAACTCAAAGAATGGGGGGTATGCGACTCAGAGCATGTTAAGTACGCAAATACTGATCCTGACCCTGCTAGCTCTGGGATGAAGTCCTGAAGACTTATCCTCGGCCTTCTTTTACACGCCGTGCTATTTTCTCAATGTGGTCCGAAAATATCGCAAAGGAATGGAAACTCGATGCGGACGAACTTGTGTCCGCAAAATATTTTACTCTACAAATTCCGTTCTCCAAATCCGTTGACTGGTTTATAGCGTCGAGCCAATTCCCTTAGCCTCGGAACATGGCTTTACTGCTCTCGCATTTGCGCTGCCCAAATTATTGTGTGAAGTGGGCGGGCGCATTCGAGAACCGTCCTTGGATTCTGTATGTATGTATTATTTCTTCCCTCCTATGCACACCTCAATTCTGAGCTTTATAGGGAACACCAACGGATCCCGATACGAGATTTATGCCTTGCTGGGGGAGGTCTATAGGTCTGGGAGGCCCCATGGTTATCTTCTTGTCCAGTCGCATCCCGGGAGCGTTGCCGGTGGGAAAGAACGACTGATTGGGTGTCTCCTTGCCTAGTGTTTTTCTGGCCTTGGCTTGGCCTGAAAGCCATGGCTTTGGCCCGGCTTAGGGTGGCTCTGGCTCGCCCAGATCAGAGGCCAGGCCAAGCTCGTTGGCTTTGGCTTGGCCCGGCCTGGCTTTGGCTCAAGCCATGGCTTGAGTAGAGAATTCGTGCCTAACTGTCGCATTAATTAAATAATTATTCTACGGATGTATCGGGTTCGTAATTATCAGGCGAGTCGTCGAGGAAACAATCCCATCCGTCTTTTGTATCCTCATCTTCCTCCGGTTCATCATCGTCAGCAATGGAGGGCGGTGCACGAAACATATCCTTCGTCTTGAAGAGGGACTTCAAAATTTGCAGCGCCTCCACAATATCACCTTTCAGCCTATTACGCCGTTTACTGATGGTAATCCCTCCTGCAGAGAAGGCCCGCTCGCTCGAGACCGACGACGCCGGGATGGAAAGACGATCTCGGGCAAGCGAGCGCCATGTCGGAATTCGTCCCAAGCATGCCTAATGGATATTCAAGTCAGCGCCTACTTCATAATTGGACTGGCATGACGTACCCCCCACCAACTAACCATCGAAACATTGTCGGGAACAATCTCGGGGCGAGAGTCATAATATTCCTCGAATTCTTGGAGCCACGGTCGCGTCGGATCCCGCTGATCCGCCGGGGACGACGGTTCATCGACATCGCTGTTGGGTGTGAGCTCTCGGAGAAGACTACCAAACTTTGATGGTCTTTTGGGCGTAGGATTCGAAGTAGCCGGGCCGGAATTGAGTTTGCGCCAGCGTTCTGCAAACTTAGAGAAAACCGATGTTGAGAACAGTCTACACAGCGGAAGAGATACACACAATCTTTTCGGCCGTAGCTCGAGCTTCTTTCGCCAACTCGGAGCCCCAATGATTCTTGAAATGACGGCCCTTTTGCGTAGGATCTAGGACTGCCAAAACGATCAGATAGTAATAAAATAAGCTGGACGAACACACCTATCGCCATGACTTGGGCAGTTGAGCGCGCGGTTTTCTGATAGTATTGATCAATCTTCTCTGCAGCTTTTTCAAGTGCTGGCGCATAGTTGGCATATTCGGGCTTCGTGGCTCGTTTTGACTAGGCGTGGTGAAGTGCTTCGAGGGCAGGGATGGCGGGATGGAGAGAGGGAATAGTTCCCGAGGAGAACGCTTGCTGGGCCTTCTCCGCATGCTGTAAAAGATGTCAGTAGAAATGCAAAATGGTCAAGCAGCAACGGTCTCACGGCAAGGAGACGAGTAAACGTATCGACTCGACCCCACTCCTCAGGAGTCAGTCTAAGATCCCGAATTTTGGCGCGCTCATCGGGAGTCGGAGCATCGTATGAGATATCGATGACGAAGTCGTCAACATTCTGCCATAAACGAGTCGTCAGTGTAAGGATCCGGTATACCGACCCCAATAATTCGTACCTCTTTCAGCTCAAGCGCGCGGAGGAGCATATGATAGGTAGAACTCCAGCGCACCTTCATGTCCAAAATGAGCTGTTTTGCGACGACAACTTGGACTTGCATATTTTCCCCCTGCCTCCGACCCTTGATCTGCATTCCCCTGAATATCTCTTTTCGCTTGGCTGACGAGCGCTCCTGAAATCAATTGAGATACTGGTGTTGGAAGATGAACAATATCACCCACCTTTACAGCAATTGCGCGGACGAGTCCGATCTCGTCGCGAAGAGTTGCGGAGGTATCCGGTAAATGACTCTCAGGACTTTTGGGGTCAAAATGAGGTGATTTGGTGTACGTCGAGATCAACGCTTGCGTCGCAAGGTTGATGATGTGTGCCATACATCTGGTTAGAAACAAAATGAGACACAGTAGCCCATCAGATGATGCACCACGTACGGCAAGTGGCGCTCCTCAGGGTCCCATACGACACCGTCCCGCTCCAGAAGTTGGGCAGCGAACTCGACCGCAGCAGTGTTGTTGTTGCCGGCACTATCAGTCGTAATATATCCGACCTCAGAATCTCGGTCAGAACAGAATAAACATTGATTAAGTCAAACTTACCCGCTTCTGAATCCCGAGCCGCGCAACGATTTTGTACAACGCCTGTCCGAGTCGTTTCCCATTGTGGGCATTGTTGAGACGCGTGAATCCGATTAGCGCCTCCCGCGATTCCCACACGCCCGGCGAGACTTCTTCAATCCAGTGGCCAGTGACACCAAAATAGCCGTCGGTGTTCTTTGCCTGCCACGCATCGTCTGTAATATGAATGTCGCCGGTGACAGTCGGTCCCTGTTAGTCATGAAAAAAAAAAATGAGAATGGCACGCGACGTACATTCAATTTCTTCTTCAAAGCTGCCATCTGCTGCAGACTTAGCCGAGTGGCTTGGCCGAATGGCTTGCGCCGCTTAGCGGAGTTTGAAATGGCTGTGGCGGGCGGGTGTGGCGTGGCTTGCGGCGTGGCTTGGCTTGTGGTCAGCTACACTATACATTCTCACTGTAAGAATTTCCTCAATTTCTTCGTATTTCTTGCCTGCCATCCTCCCTCTCCTTCAAGGTTATGCAATATCCCGATCAACGGCCTCGGCTGTTGTGGCCGTTCTGGAATACTGTTGTTCAACTCGGCGTCACCATCCCTAAAAAGCCGGCCTGTTTAATAACTCGAGACCCGTACAACACCATCAATATGCTAATCAACCCCCGCCGCCTTTGTTAATGATGCATGACCCCACCATACCATGTTCCCGACGTCTCTTCTTGTTCTTTCGTAGTCATTGAACCGGAGCATGATGTGGCAGGGTCAATTCCATTATATCTTGATGCTCACCTTGATTGAATTTCTGGACAGTCTGAAATTGAAGGCTGGTCACCCTTCACAATAGATGAATGTCCTGCGGTTCAAGCTGAATCTCTTATCACATTTTACACTTGACTCAATACCAGGAAACAGATATTGAAATATATGTATAGTATATTTGAAATCAAGCTACTCACTTGTTGGGCAATCTTACTGAAACTTGAAACACAGACCAACCCGCTCAAATACCGGTGTGTGTTGACAGTGACCTGCTTGACTCGGTGACCTCAAGCTCAATTCTGGCCCAAAACACCTATATTAAGTGTCATTGTTGTGTTTATCTCTCTTCTATGTCTTTCTGGACATGTACAGGGTTAGTCGATACTTCATCGCCGTTGTCGTCACAAGCCCCGCCCCCGCCCAGTTTGATGGCATCAGGCAGAATGGCTTGTGATGGCCTAAGACTTGTTCACCCGCTCTCAAACGAGACCAGTTGTCTTTAAACTCTTCTTAGGTTGTTAGCAGGAGGTTATTTAGATAGGATGGACATGATTCTCAGCATGTGACTGCCCAAAATTAAGTATTTTTGGTCGCAAGCCGTGCCCCGCCCAAAGTGATGCCATCAGGCAGAATGGCTTGCGCATGCCATTTGGCAGGCAGCGGGCATGGGGTCAGATTCAATGGAACTGAGCATTCCAGTGGTCTCAGTGAGTGTATATATATTACAACCACCAATTGGATGACTAAAACTCAAAACAAGAAAGACTGAGTTTGGAGTCACATCACGCTCACCCCAGGGTAGGCGTGACGTGACTGATACTCTCTGGTTCCAGTGCGAGTTCCTTTCCTCTGAATAATTTCTTTGAGCTCATAATTTTATTTCTAATGTGGCTCTTTGGAACTACTATTACAAGAAAAAATTACTCATGCCAGACACAAGCCATTCTGCCTGCAGAATGGCTTGTGATGGCCTAAGATATTTTTAACTGCTTTCAAATGAGCCCAATTGTCTTTAAGCTCTTCTCCAGGTGGTAGCAGGAGGTTAGTGATAGTTTATGGACATGGTCCTGAGTGTGTGAGTGCCTGAACCACAGTAGTTTTCGTCGCAAGCCATGCCCCGCCCAATTTGATGGCATCAGGCAGAATGGCTTGCGCAAGCCACTTTGTTGCTGATGAAAAAGAACAATGTCCTAGCACATCCTGGGCCCAAGAATCTTCTAGAACATTCAAATGTCTTCATTAGGGTAGTTTACATCAAATATTTTAGTAGTTATGCTCATTTGGTTGGTTGCAGTCAAGACCCTGGTACAACCAACGTCAACTAACGAGAGCTGCAACCCAGAATTGCTGTCCAGAGTGCTTGTTTCAACTCTGCTAGAGTATCCAAAGCCTTGTGCGAAGGAATCTGTTCAAATTTCAGTTTGAGGTACTCAAATCCATGTGTGGTTCAAAAGTCGGGTGAGTTGAACACAGTTTTTGTGAGTATCTTTTCATGGTGGACACTTTCTCCATTATTATCAATACAGGTAGATTTTCAGCAGCTTGCTCTATCAGTCAAGCCCCATAAGCCTGTTGGCTTGTATGTCGGGCATGAGTTGCCCTCATTGTCTTTCACAGCGATGACAAGCATTCCCCGAGTATGAAAAATATGTGACAAGTGATGTTGTACATGCATGCAGGGTACATATGATAGTGCATCTACCCCACAAAATTCAATACCATAGCCCCACATGATGTGCAGTGAGCGCAAGCCACTTCTTTTTTTCGGCTGATGCCAAGCCGGCAAAATGGCTTGCCAAGCCAACAAAATGGCTTGCAAGCCATTTGGCCGGGCGTGGGCGGGTGATGCCAGCCAAATCCACGCCCCCGCCCAAAACAAGCCATTTGGCGCGGGCGCAAGCCATTTGGCCAAGCCAAAAACGTCACTCTCCCATCTGCTGCTGGAATAAGTCCTTGATCTCGTCCCGTGTCGCTTTTTTGCCCGGAATGCGAACACCGTCTTGGGCACGGGAGGCGATATCAATCATGTTAACGAATTTCGGGTCCTCGAGGGCGTCGATGGGCTAAATAACAATCAGAAGATATAATGCACACAGTGAGGAATCTCTCGCCTAATCAGTGGCGACCAACCATTCGATAGCGGCCTCACGAAATCGGGCATCCGAATAAGGAATGATCACCTCCTTTGCCGGGAGCTCTTTGAGATGCGGGTCGAGAGTTGGCTGAACGGCGGGGCCTGTGGCTGCGGCCTTCCTCGCCTTACGATCTCCGGGCAGAGCGGACTCAAAGTCCGCTTTTTTGGCCCAACGCTGGTACGTATTCTTCAGAGAATGAGTTCGCCATCTGTAAAGACATTAAAATTTGACTCACGTAGTGGTCCAATTCCAAATGTCGTCGAAGCGTGGTTGGTTCTGCGACGATGCTTTTTTTGCCGCTATCGATTCGTTGAGAAGTAAAAACATTGAGCCAGAACAGATAACACACCCTGGACACTTGATACAAATACGACGGCTTTGGTACTTGCCATCCGGCTTTTTAAGGCTGTATATGGGGCCGAAAAAATGGTTGATGTCTTTAGTCAAGTCGCCCTGGGGTTTCTTCGCGCCAGTAAGAGAAGTGACATCGAGATCCGCGAGAAATCCATCATCGTCGACAGCATCTGGATCTCCCGAGGACTTGCCATTTGACCCAGCTCACCATTTGCGTCAGTTCGGCTGGATACGCGATATGAATGAAGCACTCACAACCCTCATGACCCTCCTCGGGCTCTACTTCTGTTGCAGACTTCGATTTATTCGTGCGGGGACCTATCACCATGTATATTAGCGACTTGACAATTTGTGGACATGACCTTACGCTTCTTCGGTGAACCCGAACTAGAAGCACTCCTGTGCTTGTTGCCCTTGGCTGAAGGTTTATGTTAGTTGAAGCGAGCCAAGGACGGCGAATCTGACACTCACAGGTCCCAACGGCATTCCCATCCTCGGGCTCCGAATCGTCCACTGGGATAGGAGAATGTGCATTATTTGTTCGGCCACCTATACACAATCATATCAGCGACTCCAGGATGTTTCTGGTGAACTCACGCTTCTTTGGTGAACCCGACGTTGAATGGGTGCGCTTTCTGCCCTTCACTGGCGATGCAGGGGAATCACGGTCCGCCTCACTGTGAGCATCGCGTACTCTGCCAGATGGTCGACGATCGCGACTTCCATCAAGCATAAGACTGGGATCGGGGACATCTCGCGGAGGCATGAGGGGTGAAGCTGAGTCGGTTTCAGCAGTCCAGTCTTATATCTGTGGCTGCCGGGCGGGTACTCGGCGATTAAATTGCACATGGAGCGCAAAGTACCAAGCCGGAAAAAAACACACTGTATAAGTCGGATAAAAGCACCGAGAGCATGGAAATACACATCCAAGCGGGGAAGAGGCATGGAAACACATTGTAGTAGTCAGATAAAAGCACGGCGAGCATGGAAATGCGCAACCAAGCGGGGAAAAGGGCAAGGAAACACATCGGAAAGCACGGAAATGCGCATGGTGATGGTGCGCTTTTGATGCGATGGGGCAGCCAAGGATTTTCAGGAGCGCTGACTGAAACGCCGGGACTCCAGTGGACTTCGGTGTACGAGCATATTGAGAGCAATCGCATTCAGAGAGTACCTCCGATGTATTGAACAAGTTGCTTCCGGATCAAGGTAGCTGTTTATACAGAGTCCAAGAGTCAGTGGTGGACGCGTCGGCGAGTTGGTCAAAAGGCGCTTTTATCACATGATGCCAAGAATTCGCGACGCGACTCGCGTAAACAGTTGCAAAGGCAAGGACACGAGATGTCGGACCGGCCGGCAAAAATGTCCAAAATGGCAGTAAAAGCCATGGCTTTTTGGCCTGGCTTTGGCTTGAGAGATCCCTAGGCCAGGCCAAAAGCCACGCCAGGCCAGGATTTTGGCTTGGCTTTGGCTCTGGTACCAAAGCCAGAAAGCCGTGGCTTTTTGGCCTGAGGCCAGAGCCAGAGAAACACTATCCTTGCCCACTTTAAATCGGTGTGGATTATTTGGCCACTCTTCACTCTCACAGACAAGGCTTGGTCCGAAATCAATGCATTCACGGCACAGTATCCCGAGGCAAAGCACCAGCTTTGCTTCTGGCATGCATTGCGAGCAGTTAAAACACGTCTAGCAATCCTTCGACGCGCGCCTGCTCCGTACAATGTCGAACAGACCCACTCGGAGTTCGATTGGATTGACCAGTCTTTTGTTCCAATTAATCAAGCTCAAGAGCAGGTCCCTGTAAGTTGTATTATCTTATTTTCTTTCGTGTGATGTTTCGATTCTGACCTATTGACGCTAGGATACATATGTTGCCGCAATATGATCCCCCATCTTGCTGTGTGATTTCGGGGTATCTCCGTTTCCTGTACCTCCCCGGCCAACCAATGCACCGAGTCAACCGGTCCGTACCCTCCGTCTCAACGGAGTGGTTCGAAATGTTGTTCCATGCCCGGGATTTGGGCTGGAAGAGACCTTGGATCTGCCGGAATTGGAGACTGTCGAACCAGCTGGGGAAAACGACTCGGATGCGGAGGACTCGGACGTTGATCGCGTTCTAGACGAGGCTCTCGGGAGAGATGCGGACACAGAAAAAGATGCAGAAGACGGTCGAGACTGGCTCTTTGAAGAGGGGGAAAAAACGTCGGCTGATCCCCTCTACGTGTTTTGTCCAGCCCCGCATCGTAAACAGGTCCTTCGCCTTTTCACAAGGCATTTCTGTCGACACCCTCTCATCTCAACCGAAAACGGATCAAAAACCGCTTCGGACATTCGCCGCGAAGCTGTGTATGAAATGTACAACTTTTGCCATGTCCGCGGTCTTCGGGAGGTTTGGGGATTCCTCTGGACGTCCTGGTACACGCCGAATATGTGGAAACTCTGGGCACGATCAGCTTCACCGCTTCTCTCCTGCCTACGAACCACCATGAAACATCGAGATCTTCTGGAAGCAGCTCAAGCATGGCTTTCTTCACAACCATGTTCGACCCCGCCTGGACCAGCTCATCTGGATCCTCATTACTCAAGTAACACCAGTGTACCTTGTCCGAGCCAACACCTTGAGCGATGGACATCGCTTGTGGAACGTTCAATACCATTATCCTAAGCAACCTTGTTACTCTCTAACCCGCGTTTGTATACACCATTTACCCAGGCCGATGCAAACAAATCAAGATTTTATTCCTATTAAAATTGTTAGTACCCCTGAGCACAAGCATTGCGGGTGGGAAGGTTCTATTATGTTATTCTAACAATCACTCCATTCTTTATCTCTGATATGTGTCTGTGCCGCCGTTGAACCACTCAACTTGACGGGGCATGTCCAGATTGGGGAAAGGCCGAGCGGCCATCACGGACATGCAAAAGTTGCTGGGTGGATTGCGTAGACTCGGAAACGGAGTCGTGGCTTGGTCGTGGTCAGCACGATCACTGATGGGCAAGCGGACCGGCACAGCCGCAACGCCCGCTGCTTATTTGGGTAACTTTTCATTTCCCAGAAAAGAATTCAGTTATGCATTAGATTAGACTCATGACCCGTATAATTACTAGATTCCCTTCACATTTATCCTTCAAACCCGCGTAACGCACAGCGGCGCTCCCTTCTCGCCGCTCGGCAGGATAGGAGAAAGTGTGCCCATCAACCGCATCCGAATAGTATCGCCCTCCGCTGGGAAGGTAAAGGAGAACTTCCCAACCAGCTCGGCGAGGAAGACCTGCATCTCTAATACCCTGCAGATAATCCCCTTAGTATCAAGGATGACATATTGATGGGAGGCACTCACGCGAAACGCCACCTGGGTTGGTATTTATTTAGCAGGGCAATAATGTTGGAGATAGATGTTTGAGCGCTCACCCGAGACACACCCGTGGTCCACCAAGGAAGGTTAGCCTGCAAAGTCGTTGTTGTCATCAGCCCTCCCCGATCTAAACAGTCAACAGATCAGACGCGACGCACAGATTCGCATACGGGCCGACAGCCTGTCCCTGCGCCACCGTCCCATCCAACCACCGGGACGGCCTGAACTCATGTGGGTCTTTGCCCCAGCGCGAATCAAGTCTTTATCGTTACATATATCTGTGAATAAACCAGTCATCGTGCAGAACGGGGTAAGTACCTTTGATACGACGCAATCCCCACATTCAAAATCTGCCCCTTCCGTACCGGAATCTGAGTAATCACTTCGCCCTTCGTGGTCCTAATCTCCTCTGCGAGGGGAATAACCGTGTCGCACGTAGCGATGCGTTCTGGGATAAAGCCTACGGGGTACATTCGGAGGGTTTCCTACATCGGTGAATTCAGCCAGCGTCGCAAGATGAGATAGCTGAAGACCCTACCTTGATAAAAGCGTTCAAGAGTGACATGTTATCGTACGCTCCGGTGCCTGAGCCTAAGGAAGAAGACGACGCTTGGATCTCAGCCCTCAGTTTTTCTTGGAATCCGGGATTTCTAGCGAGCTCCAGGAAACCGATAGCTAAGGTATTACTCTACGGAAAGAGGCGTTAGATATTGATATAGGGAGAGTTTGTACGTACAGTGGTGTCCTGTCCGCCAACTACAACCATGTTTAGTCATGGAGAGAGCTCGTTACCGAGTGAGAGGACCCACGAAGAAGAATCCCCGTCTGATGCGAAATCTCTTCAAAACTTAGGGTCGTTTTTCTCTTCTCCGAGTCGCCCAGTTGCACTAATATCCGCGCTTCAGTTAAACAACCAAGGCAACGGGAACGCTTGACTGAAACTCACGTAACACATCAAACACATCCTTCTCGTCCTCCCCCGCCTCCCCCTCCTGCGCCTTATCCACCTTCGCACGAATAATTCTCTCCCCTAGTTGATTCGCAAGAGTTTTCGCGGTTCGGATGATATTGAACGTCCCTGTGGAAATGGGTAGCTTAAGCGCTGCTGGGAGAACCCACTTCGGCATTAGGAAGTCGGCGAGGAATTGATTTTGCGATTGGTTGGATCCAAGCGCAAGAAGTTGTTCGTTATAGTGCGCGAGCTCTGGGTCCAAATCCTGGACTGAGTAGCCCAGGGATGCTGGGGGCAGGTAGTCAGTCAGTCAGGGATCTCTGGGAAGGCAGAAATAACGTAGATTGAGACTAGTAAGCATACCTTCGCTTACGATGGAGAGCGTAGCATCGCTGAGGACGGAGCAGATATCCACCGCGGCCGACGAGTCGGAGAATTCTTCCAACTTCTCGACTGTCTGAAGAACGGAAGAGAGGTCAGATTATAATTACCAGGACGGGTAATGAAACAGGTCTACACACTTTTTGGGCCGCCCTCTCAAATATCGGTTGAAAGTTTCGAACAGCAGCCCCGGAGAACCCCGGATTCAACGCAGCGCGCAGCCGTTTATGAGCCTTCTCTATCAGTCAAAATTCAATCTCATCGTCGACACTGTCGGCACAACAGCAACGATCCTGACTTACCCTGTGCCCTCATAACACACTTCTCCGGAAACAGCAAATCGATGCCCGCTTTTTGAGACGGACCGTTGATTGATGTGCTCAGAACCTATATAAGAAACACACAAATAACCCCACTTGACTCGAGAGCGGCACAGAAACAGTCCAGAGACTGTTCTAACAACCAACAAACAAATCAAACGGCAATATATGCACGTTTCCAAAGATCCCGACGAGTTACAGCCCCTAGTACAGGGCCTTGTAAAGGTTGTAGGGAGAGGTTTCGTATCTCAAAGAGATGATAGAGCAAACTGCGTAGAACGTGTTTCTAGACACAGTGGAAACGTTGTTTCCAAACAAGATAGATTTATAGCTTCGCAGCGAGTGTGTGTGTGTGTCCAAGCGACAGAGAAACAAGTTTAAAGTAGTCCCGTAGACTCAAGTAAGGCCCCTAGTTTATAGGCCAAGAACGTTCACAGAGCTTTCCCTAAAGAGGTACTTTCTGAGCAACGCCAGCAGTCACGTTTCCAAAGTTTTCCCTAGACGGTACTTTCTGAAACCCGCTCCGCAAACAACAACAATAACGTTTCTTTCAACAGAGACACAGATCCAACAGATTCTCAGAGTTCAGACAGTTTCCAGGCAAAGCCCAAGTACGTTTCCAGAATATATGATTCAGAAACAAATAAGATTTCGACTAATAAGGCTACTCTATAAGAGTGCGTTCGCCGAGGATCCCAGATCAACCCAATGCGCAAGCGTATAGCCTACTAGTTCAGGGGAAGATGCTGTGTCCATCGTAGAAACACCCTCGGATACTTATACAACCGCCAAGACACTGTTACAAAGCCCAAAACACAATCCCAATGAGTCAAAAGTCCGTTTATCCGTCTCTTTAACCGCGTTTCCGTCGGTTGTTCTTCCGAACGTCGCCTCCCATTGGTTCCCAACTGTGAGCACGCCATGTTCCCTTGCCAATTACGAGGCAGGAACCCGTCAGCAGCACCCCTGTATTATTCAGAGGGTGTGTCGATCACCGATAGATCGGCACTGTATCTCGTTCGACCTGTTTCTGCTTCAACTCAAGTCTCCCCTTGGTTCCAAGCACGGAACTTGATAATACTCCTTTGTAGGCTTCGGTAGATACCCGTTTCTCTAGGGTTTCCCAGAAAGGGTTCTTGAGAATGAACCTTAGAACGCCTTTAGAGTTGTGATCCGGATCCACGGAATAGCCGACCACCTGTTTCGGTGTATCCGCATTCGATGGAAACCGGCAACTCTGGCAACCGAAACCCTCGTGACAGAACGCGTCTCCCCTAGCGTCTCAACACAACACAACACATTGCCAACTCCTGTTCCTTTTACCCGTTTCCGTTGTTTAAGTGAATGTTGGAAACAAGTCAAAAGAAGTTCCTTGACTTATTATCTGGCTGCACGTTTCCCTTACAGTTTTCAGGGTGAGACTTGCCAATGGACGTTCTAATTCCTTAGAACGTCCACCCGTTTCTCTGTGGTTCGCCCAACAGCTACCAGGAACCAGTACTGTCGCATAGAAACAACAGTTTCAGCAATGAGCACAATCAGAAACACGCAAAATTACGTGTATCTAACCATGGCCCAATTACTGGCTTATCACCGTGTTCGAAATGAGGGCTATTAAGGATGTGCTGCAATGCAGCAAGATCCGCAACCATTAGGCGGTCTTGCTGTGCGCCGATGGTCAGGGCCGAAAGATTAAAGTTAGGGCAGAGGAAGGGACCGACCCCAAAACACCCTTTCAAGCGGTAGACGGCCCCGAACGACTTTAACCATGCGAATTCATTGTCGCCGTATTCCTTGGGGAGGAACAGTTGAAGCATATTTCCTGAGACATCACATTCAGTACGACATTCTGAAAGTTGAAAAAAGAAAGGAAGATCCAACTCACCAAAGACCCACGAAGGCGATCGCGGACCCGGAATATATTTGATAGTGCTTCCACGACGAAGGAGCGTATACGTGGCGACGACCAGTACTATACCGACAAAGGCTACTGTGTAACCCATATTGGAATCGCGGACCAGTCCGAGGGGCCGTTGGGATGGATTGAAACGATCTTTCCCCGTTCCCTCGGCTTTTAAGTTTTTTTTCAGCTCGCCAGAGCCCGGCTATCACGTTAACCACGCAGGGGCTAAATGCATTTTCATCTCCGGACAGCAAGTCCTGCCCAGGCAGAAACTGAGAAACAACAGCATCAAGCATAGTTGAACATCATCTGTGTTCGTTTAAGTAGCCCTTCTGAATCTATTCACCGCTCGAAAACGGTCCCAGTAGTAACAAAGGGATATGCAAAATAGCGGGTACTCCATGGTCTCCGACGCTTAAGCTTGCTGCCCTTACCTAAGATTGTAGGCGTCGAAATTGGATAGGAAGCACGGATCGACCCAGAGCGAAGGGGCCGACCTCTTCCTGGGTGGGGAGCCAGTCGGAGCAGGACAGTCCTTTTAAATTCCAGATTTGTTTGGTACACTGGGCCTCGACAAGCTGGTACGAAGTAAGTGGAAGAGAAGAGAAAAGAAACAAGCGCAACTCCGATCACACTTTGATCCGAAATGTGGGCCGCGGCTAAAACTATTGGGGAAGCAAGCTTCCCCATTTACTGGTATTAGCCCTTCGGAGTAGTGCTGCCGGGAGGTGAGGTGGAGGTAGGCGGAGGTGGCAATCTATCAAATCTCGGATCACCTCGAGGTACTGTACTATTTCGATCAATTCGTGTTCGATTCGGAATTTTTGATACAATTAAAATCCAAAAGAAATCCGACAAATCGAGAAAAAATTATTGGCGCAAAAAAGAAAAAGTGGGTGTGACGCGTGACAACGAATTGAATGAAATAGTACAGTACCTCAAGGTGAACCGAGGTGGTTTCCGTAAAAGGAAGATCTGTTTCCCACCCCTCTTGTCCGCTCCTGCTTGTGCTCTCCGGCTTGTTTGTGAGCATAAAAGTACCCGTTATTCCGGGAGAAGATTTCCATGCTTTGAATAAACAGTACTATCAACTTTTACAATAATTACTATCCCGACCGAGAAATAAAGTATAAACAATATAAGACAATTATACCAAAATTAGTGGATGGAAGTAAAGTCCGGTCTGGTCGAAAGCACATCGTTTACGGGTAGGGTGGTTCTCTCGCCAGATTCGGCTCCGCGGACGAAGTACCAGACATCAGAGGCAGCAGCAGAATTCTTCTCGGATTTGTTGAGAAGCAATCCCAGATTCAGCCCCGGGATATTGGTGAAGGCGGGATGGGAGACGTTATCGGAGGCGACTGAGGCGGCGTCGGCAGAAGAAGCAGATGGTCCGACACCAAATATCGTGGGTATCGAAGTGTCGTTGTCGTTGTTGAGTCGTCTGCGGCCATTTCACTCCGAATTTGTGCTTTCGTTTCCTGGCTCGTCTCGGAGGCGCAGCATTATTCTCATGATTAGTGGTGTCACCAAGCGCGACACGGAAGGCTGGGGATGGAGTCTGCGGTCCGTTGACACCATATGTCGCCTGAAAGTTGTTTTGGAAGTGAATGCCTGTGCGGGGTGGAAACATTGCTGCTGGATAGGAGTCTGGGGGATGGAGGATGTATGTTGGGGGTAGTAGTGAGGTGGGGGGAGTGGGACACTCGCAGGAAACTCTAGTGAGCAGATGCAGGCACGCGGATTGCCGCACTTGCACAATGGCGATGACATTGGGGTTCGTGAGTGGAAGGGGGATTATTTCATTGTTAAACGGCCTTATATACACGTCGTCTAATGTATTTTTCAAATGTCTTGCGCACCTGAGGTCTCCACCGCGCTCCAACGCGCCCCAAACGCGTCCTCTCGTCCAGCAATCCCAATGTCCGCACCACATGAGGACATCATTTCTTCGGGTTTATTCCGTCATATGGTCGCGTCATTAGGGGAAGTCAGAGTGGAAGAAACTCACGCGAAACTGACACGAAACTCGCTTCGAAACTGATCCGATTCTGAGTTGAGTTTCGATCAAGAATCAATGTTTCGAGTTTCGAAGAAGTTTCGCTGTTCCTCCTCCAGAGGAGGAACTCAAGAGAATCGACTCGAGAATCGCTTCTCGAAACTCGCTTCACAGTGTTCAGTCGTCCTTAAGTCGTCTTGAATATTAGATAATTTGTATTTATTATTATTTTATCTCGCTGAAAATCTTCACTTGCCTCGACTACATACCACCGTCTCCACCGTCTTGTACGTACGCCATGGCGCACACCAAAAACAAATCCACTCCCAAGTCCAAACCAACTCTTGCTACTGCCCCCGGCCCTGCCAAGGCAACACGAAAGAAAACGCCGACCGAGAAAGGCAAGGCGCACCAGGCCGCGGTGAAAAGAGCGAGCACAAAAAACAAGACCGTCGATGAGCTGGACTCGGATGACGATGTTGCGGACGATTCCGAAGACCCTGACATACAGGAGGGCGGCGGAAGGCCCGATAGAACCCTATCTTTTGAGTAAGTGAATGGCGCTCTCGCTGCATTTTTTTTCACTGACCGATTCACAGCTGGAGCGACCACACACTCAGCGAGAGTCTTCTGGCTCTGATCTATGAGAGCCGTGACATCAAGAGAGCGCTGTACCTGCCTCCCGGTCCGAATGCCTCCACGGCCAATGGTGGCGGCAGAACCAAGACCGCTGCGCACTGGCAGCTGTGCTTGAAGCTATACAGCAGCCACCCCAAGTACGCAGCTGTCCTCGCTGCCGTAGTCACTGCGAAAGATAGGACTGTATACGCAAACAAAATCAAGAATCGTCTCCGAGCGTGAGTGCAGCCAGAGCACTCACCAGATCTCGGATACTGACAGGGCTGACAGTATGGCCAAGCTCACCCGCAACTTCATGAACGAGATGGGAGAGACAGGGGCTGGTATTCGCAGTGCAGCCGAGATCGACATGAGCGTCACTAACTCGTTCACCACAAAGTGGCGTAAGTACACACCTGCATGCCTAGGACCGTTCTCACACATCGCCATTTCACAGAGGAGATCCTTCCCATCGCGCCGTGGTTTTTTGAGATGCGCGAGCCCATTGCGCAGCGTCCCAATCTCGTCCCGGCAGGCCTTGGCAATAGTGCGTCGGGCATCGATGACGATGTCCTGGGCACAGGCGCCCCTCCCCCCTACGACTCAGACTCAGACACTGCTGCCCTAGAGATACCAGCTCAAACCCTGGATGTCGACATCAGCTCTGACGGCGATGTCGAGGGACGCACCTTGTCCAAGATCAATGACGACGACGAGCATTTCCCCCCTCCAGACCAGCTCAGCAGCAGCTTCGTCAGCAGCGACAGGGACTACCACCCCTCCGACAGCCTTGATGGCAACAAGCTAGAGGATGCGGACGAGGAGGACGTGGATAAAAAGAAGAAAAAGAGGTCGAAAGGCAAGGGACGCATTGGCCAAACGCCAGCTCTACCTGGAACGTCTACACCTGCATCCACACCTGTCCCCAGCACCGGTTCCAAGGCGTCCAAGAAGAGCAAGGTCGTCGAGTTTGCGGAGATTGCGAAGACAGAGGAGCTGACACGTCAGAAAGAGCTGGAATTGGCGACCCTCAGAGCCAAACAGTCCTTGAAGGCCCTTGAGGAGGTTAAGCGTGCGCTCGACAAAAAGAGAGAGGACAGGAAGCGGGAGGATAAGATGGCACGGCAAGAGGAGAGGAGGGCGAAGCTCAAGATGAGGGAGATGAAGTTACAGCACCTGCACGAACTTCGAATGGCACAGCTCGCTGGCAGCAGCTCTCATGCTGGGCGCTTCTTTGATCCACCCCTGTCGATGTACGCGTCGTCCGTGGCCCAGCATTCCCATGCCGACTCGGAGTACGGCGACCTGGGGAGTGTCAGTGGAGGAGCTGGCTCCAGCACCGAATCTTCTTTCGATGTCGACTACCAGCTGCCATCTTTCCCGCCTTTCCCGTGAACCTTTACTGCCTTTGCACACCTACAGTCCCTATGCGTCGTCTTTCTACCACGGTCCTTACTCGTACTTGTCTCTCTACCACGGTCTTTACTAGCTACCTCTTTCACCACGGTCTCTACTCGCTCTTGTCCCACACTACGGTCTTTACTCGGACGTCCTCATCTCGTAATTTTACGGCGTGCCCACGGTCTTTACACATACTATCTACAGTCGCTACTCGCCTTCGTCACTACTCATACCTAGCTCCTCCCGCCGTCTGTGCTCCCGGTGGCGAGCACGTCACTCCTTTGCTTTGAATAAAGCCCGTTTGAGTGACTCCCTCTTAGCTTTCCCCGTTTGAAGACGTGTCAGATTGCTACCACCACGAGTGCGGGGTGCCTCGTTCGCCGATGAGTCCGAGGACGATGACAGTCCCTCTGCGATGAATGGGTCTGCCATGACGGCCTCATCATCAGATTCCGCCTCTCGCTCCTCCTCTTCCCGCTGCATAGCGAAAGCATGGACACCGATGCAAGCCGCTATCCAGTGCGTCGCAAATTTGTGTGTTTTCTCATCTTTGATGCTGATGCAGAGGTTCTTCAGCAACTGAAAACGCCCCTTCAGGAACCCAATTGCGTGTTCTGAATGGATGTGGACCATGGAGACATGGTTATTGAATTCTTCATTGCGAGGAAGATCCCGATCCAGCGCTTTGTACGGGGCAACAACCCATTTTTCAATCTACCTCGTCACAATGAATAAAGATCTGGTGAGCAATTTCAAGCTAATGTATGTACAGGATAAGCGGAGTCAGCCCAAATAAATTCTCCTTCCTCCATCCACACATTGTGCTCTTTCACAATTCTGGTCTCCTCCCATGCCGTCGAGTCGTGCGTGCTCCCGGTGAAGCCGTAACCAAAATCGATAATTCGGAGGTTCGGCAATGAGACTATCTGCAGGAGGATCGTAAGTACGGTGACATGAATCGATACATGAGCTTACCTGAATGTTAAGCGAATAGTTACATTTTCGATCATCAGAAAAACCGTAGCCGAGATGTACTTATGGGGTCTATGCGAGCCTATGCAGCACTAGGCAGCACTGTATAGTGCTCCATAGTGGGGCCATAGGTACATCACAGCCACAAATTTGCTATGGAGTGCTATGGAGTGCTGTGCTGCACTGTCAAGCCACTTCTGGTTTTCCTGATGATCGAAATAACTCTCGCCATACCAGTAAGGTCGGTCGAAGAGCGGGACCAGCGTGCCGTCAACAAGACACCACCCATCTCTCCATCCCTTACAGGAATGGGACTCGACCCAAGCCTTAGCTCTCTCCTTCTCGGCGGCGGTGGGCATGCGAACGGCATCAGCCATGAAATCATGCCAGAGGATCGCCGTCAGTACCCTGCGCGTTACGAGAATTACCGTGCCCTTGCCCACTCCTGCCCAGTTAGCGACTTTCTGCAAGCCGCAGCGTTCCCCGAATGGCCGAAACGGAAGAGCACGATGACGAGCTGGTTTTCAATGGGCATCTGGCCGTTGCAGGAGTCGTTTGTAAAGACGGGATCATCCGACAAGGCGCCGACGAGTTGGTCAAAGGTGGAGGGAGATACGCGCAGCTCTTCGCGAAAGAGGTCGGCGCGTGTGTTCTTCAGCTCGGTGAGGACATGGGGCATGAAAGCGGGCCCACATGGGAAGGCATTTCGGGGCATTTCATACCGCTGTGCGTGCATTGCTTCCACAGATTGGAATACCCAGCGCAATGGCGCGTTGCTGCGTGGCGTGCCAAGGTCGTGGTCTTCGTGCAGCAGCCCCTCCATGTCGCGTAGAGCCGACGAATCAGATGACCCGCTCTCATCGGAACTGAGACTCTCGTTGTCGTCTTCATCGTCAGAGTCTGGGTACCCTAGGGGGAGCAACTCTGGCATTTCATTGTCCACATTTCCGCCGTCAGATTCAGAGGAGACTCCCGAATCCTCAGATGACTCTGAGCCGCCAGAGCCCCGCCAATCCGACCCTAGCAGATCAGACCAGCCATCGTCGCTTGAGCTGCTTGTGGTCTCTGTACTGTCTGAGTCTGAATCCAGGGATGAGGTAAGCCTGTCTGAGTTGGAGTCACCGGTGTATCGCAGCTGGATGGGCAGAATGGGAGCCTGTACAGGCATGGGGAGACATGCTAGCTGCTGCTGCTCCTGCTCCGTATATCCTGCCCGCCGTAAAACCCGCATAGTCTTGTTCTTCACGCGAATGCGACGCTTGATTTGGGCCGTGCAGTACCGCAAATAAAGCCGAATGAGTCTTTGAGTCCTGGCCTGGCGTGAGGACAGCCGAGCCATGAGGGCGAAGTCAAAGGCAGCGAAGAGGCTTAAAATTTCTAACGGTGATATCACTGATGCGCAAACACATACAAAAATAATATAAATGCTCTCCTACTAAGTCACCTTGATCAACGAGAATTGAGAGCAGAATCGAATATGAATTACAGTGCAGAATCGGTGCGGTCAAAGTCTGAGCCGATTCTTGATCGAAACTCGACTCAGAATCGGATCAGTTTCGAAGCGAGTTTCGTGTCAGTTTCGCGTGAGTTCTTCCACTCTGACTTCCCCTATTGGAGTGCAGGCAATTAGCCGATAAGGGAGCGCCAGAGACGGGCAACAGAACGGGCAGGGCATCGAGGACGATGAGGAAGGAGAGGGGAAGACGTGTCCGTCACTTATTGTTATCCGGGTCACTGACTCACTGGCAGTCACGCTGTCTAAGCTGGGAAGCACCAGCTCGGAGGTGCCTCAAGGTGAGGTGAGGTCCAATCAGCTCGAGGTGCCGTATATGGTAACGGTCCGAGGTGGAGCTGGTAACGACCTCAATTTTAGGGCTCCAACCCGTCCGTCAAACGGGACGGCCGTCGCAAACGATGGCCGTTGGGCACCACGGGACGGGTCGACCCGTCCGTTTCTACCATGCGTGAGAGACCAAAATGGACGGGTCCAACCCGTCCCGGCCGTAACGGCCGTTTCAACGGGTGCTCAAACTTTCACAGGACTAAGACTTAAGTACAGATGGGATCTTGAACCAAAGAGCAATGGGTACTGCATACTGTGTTGTTGCTACTGATCAATACAGATTACCCTGTCCTTGTTGAGCTCCACACGAGCGACCCGTAATCTCGCCTTCACAAACATCAAGGTTCAAATCGTATCGGTGTGTAAACTTGCGCGACAAAGGCTGATGGTATCTCGTCTTCGAAATGTTCTGGTTCCCATGGCTCCTACAAATAATGAGTGATGCTGGACCAGGAATTTTAACCATATAGAGAGTAATATCCGCGATCCCTATACACTCAGTGAACTTGCTGTCCTTGCACTCTACGGGCAAGCTATCACGTATCCATACCTGTGTTGCGCCTGGAAAGCACGAACAAATATCCTTACACTCGACCCTCTACACCCCAAGCCTCTCGCCCATTTGGGACTCCTCATTTCTTCCCCAGATCTTCTGTGTGGGCCCGAAGCATCATACAAGACTGGAGCACTCAACAGCCAGTGGTGGGAGTGCCCCGAGGTGATTTATTCGATCCTTGCTATGGAGTGCAGACTTCCACACCTGCGGGGAGCGCTCGTTGCATTTTTAGAGGGCGCACTCGAGACCTGGATTCGCTTTACTGCTGAACTCACCCCCAAGGGTGGCATTGCTTCTCTGTCTGCGGGAGAACAGGACAGTGTTGCTATGCTTTCCACCAACGACACAAACGAGGGGACGCTGGGAGCCGATGCACGTGTGGCCAAACATCGAGCACCTCGAGCCGGCCTTGAGTTCATCAACGGGAAATCGATGTACAAGCGGAACAATACCCAGGTGTATGCAGCGCAAAATCTGCAGTCACCCGCTACTCAGGCGTAGGTATGTGCGGCAGCTAGAATCATTGATGGAGAGCACAGGGAGAAAAATTGTTGCCTCGAGCAAGCCGCTGCCAATGTCCGGACCGTCACCGAGCACCGTGTCGGGAAAGACAAGCGCAACAAGAAGCGAGCTAAGGAACAAGCCGAGATTGACAAGTGCCCCGTTATTTCTGACGCGGAGCGCTTCCGAGAAGAGGAGAGCCTTCGTGTAGTTAAGGTGGTTGACATGGATCTTCAGTTGAAGTGGTATCGGAGTTGAGAGGTCTTGATCGATGGAATGTCCGAAATTCCGGCTGTTTCAAAGTTGAAGAAAAAGGAGAATGCAGTGGTCCTCATAGCTGCATTGGAGTGTTGGAATGCACGTGTAGCATCTGGAGAGTCCCCGCAGAGGGGTCCGTCGCGTCCAGATGCAGTGGAAGAGTCGAGAAAAGCTGAGTCGGACAGGGAGGATGAGGAGATGGGATACGAACATTCAAAATAGGAATTTATGGCGTCAAATAATTGTAGAACATCTGTATAATTGGAATACACACTGTATAGTATACAACTAACCTTTTGGCTTCTTAAGTTTTGTATGCTGGGTGTTGTGGCCACTTGAAATTGCTGCCAAGTCGTTTTGCCGCTCGTTTGACAGGCGTAGGCGTGGGACCAAATATGTACAAGTGGACATTGATGGCCTGCCAATTGCCGGTCCCCACGCACATATGGTCTGATCCAAGGCTGATCATCATGCCGAGCTGCACATGTCGATAGATCAGTTGATAAAGTGATGGTAGGCAGGATATATTGCTCGGCACAGGCTGCTTGGCAGGAACACCGGAAGATGCCGAGAAGGACCCGTCGAACCCGTCAAACGGGACGGGTGCGGGTACCCGTCAACGGGGCGGACCCGTCCCGTTCCCGTCCCGGCAGAGGAAGGCTCCAAGTTTCAAACGGACGAGTGCCGACCCGGCCGTTCCCGTCCGTCGACCCGTTGACGACGGGCACGGGTTGGAGCCATCAGGAAAACCCCGACTTCCAAATTGGAAACAATTAGCGATAATTGTTCACAATTTGGAGTTTGGCGAGAATTATCCCCGATTGGAAGATTGGCTATGTCCCTTTCCGTTTACACCAATTGGAGACAAATTATTGTCAATTACCCGGCATTGTTGACCATTTGAAGTACATTTTGAGCGAGTATCGACTGCTGGATATTGCTCAGAACCGGTTTACAAAAACAAACTATGATTCATTAAAAGGACAAAGGGTATAAAAGATATGTAAGATATGAGAGAACATGATTAACGAATGTACAGACGACGAGAGGTTAAACTATAGATACATGACAAGATGAGACCGTGTCCCAATATAATACGAATTAATCAGAGAGATCGAGTTTCGCCAATGCCTCTTTCTGAAGAAGGGTGGGTGCTGCTTTGGTTCCCTTGGTGAAGGATGTGCCGCGCCTACAAAAAATCAAAAGCTCAGTTTGGAATATATCAGGGCAGGGGTGGAAACGTACGACGCCAAGGTGAAGATATTTTCCATCATTACGCGATACTTGTCGGGTTTCTCCTCCTTGATGGTCTCGAGCAACAGGATATGGACATCGTATATATCTTGAACCCGACTACCGTCAAAATTTGATCTCTTGTACTCGCCGGTCGAGTGGTCGTCGAGAACACTATGGATCTGAAGATGTGTCAGTGAAGGAATTGAAGTGAGATAAATGTTCTGCACCCCAGCGCAAGCTATCGCAACCATCGGTTGTGTAGCCTCATAATTCCCGGCCTCGTTTCGCTCAAGCATTGCCTGAATCCGCTCGACAATCGAGTTATTGCCCTTGAAGAAGCCGCCGACCACGGCGGGGATGGCTTCGTGCTCATACGGCCGCTTGCAATCGGCCTGTCCAAACTAAAGAACATAAATGTGGGTCAATGAGCAGATACAGGCGCCAATTCACCTCAATAAGATTGGTCCGGGGATTTAGTTTCTATAATAGAACGGGTTAGAACGAATAATACATGTTGCGTGATGACTCGTACGTCAGGTTTGTGCGGATAAATATACGACTGGCCAGCGATGAGCCTCCCGACGAGGCCGGCGCAATCCTGTTGGACACCATATTTCCCGTAAATGATGCTTTCCGCCACCGCCTTGACATTGCCGCGGAAGGTACTGATGCGGCCGAAGAGCTGAGAAAGCTATCAGAGAAATATAACGGGAGAAATAATGCTTACAACTGTCGCAAGCCCCTCCCGATAGGCCTCGTCGTTGAGAAGGCGCCAGTGAATGGAGGTAAAGTTTTGGTCGTGGGCCGATCGACTCAAAGAATCAAAAGCGAACTGCGTCTTCAGTGGAACGTCTGGGTACGAGTTCCTGGTCAAATGGAACCCAAAGTAATAGTCGAGCCCGAGCTGGCAGGTTTTTCCGACGTCGCGATGCTGATCTTTCAGATTGACGGTGTCCCGACTATTATACCGGATATCAATGTTGTTGTCGTCTTCGATCTGGGCACGATCCTCTGACTCGCGCTTGATGCCAGGCACAAAGGCGGCATCCTGCGGCTCGAGCTTGACTCGGGCAGAAGGCCGGTGCGATGGAGCTCGGGAAATTGCACGCTCGTTGTTCCACACAGGCCGCTGATAAAAAATCGTCAAGAACTTGTTGATAATGTCGGACTGTCCTACCTCTTTAGCGCGAACAGCCTCGCGCTTACTTGCAGGTCTAGCACTGCCTGACCGGCGTCCATCCGACGAAACCAACTAGATGGTATTCTCAGTCAATATCAATTAAAGAGAAAGAAAATGCGACGAACTTGGCTGAGATCCAGTCTGCGCGGAGGAGGCGCGGAGGAGGTCAACTGGACCACAGTCAGACCTCTGGGATATGAGATATACGTGTATACATACCTTTGGCACGATGGGGGCAGTGTGCTGCAACGGACTAATGAGTAACGGAAACTCAAGAAGATAAGGTACTTCACTTTTGGCGTGGAGGTCTTGCGAATAGTTGCTTTGAGAGCTGGTGCACGTGCATGAGCCGCACTCATGCTCGAGAACGCTGCCTGCATGGAAGGATCCGAGTCCGAGTCTGAATCGCTGGAGATCTCGACAACGAACTCAGAAGCGGGGACGCTTTGATATCCAGAGCTGAAGGAGGCACGACTTGAGGGACGGGAGTGATGGCTAGGAGAGCCCTCCTCGTCGTTCTCATCGTTCTTGTCGTCGTGCGACCAACGCGGTGCCTGGAAAGATGAGTAGTAACCCTGTCTGACAATAACATCACGCTCTTACCTCCTCCGTCAATCTCCGCTGCAACTCCTCCGGGTCCAATCCTTCTAAGTCGTTGTCACCGGGATCCTCGACACCATCGCTGTCGTTCTCGTGAGGTCCATTGACGCCGCCATCGGACTGGACATCTTCTTCGTCGTCAAAGGCTTTATCTAGAGCCTCTGTGGCCGCTGGCTTCTGGTGCTTTTTCTGCTTGGTGACTCGGAGACGCAGTGAACTATCTTCTGCAAGCTCCTCGTCCGAATCTGGAATTGACTTGCGGCTTCGACGACCTGAGTAACCCGTATTAGCATACTGTATCTAGATACAAATATCGGCATACTTCGTGCAGGAGGCGGCGGCTCCGACTCCTCGATGTCTTCCATGGAATCATCAATTTGCTCCGGGGCTGTAATTAAGTCAGCTCCTGGTGTATGCGGTGTACTGACTCGACGCACCGTCAGCTTGATGAGTCGTTTTGACAGTCTTTTGCTTTGCGGACTGCTTTGTGGTTGACGCGAGTCGCTTTCTAGTACCAGCGATTGTCGGGTCGTCCTTTTGTTGTGTGTCCCTGGGCCTGGGACCTTTGGGTGCAGCACCGTTCCAGACTAAAGGCAGAAGTCAGGATACAGAAGCAAACGAGATTCAAGATGAGGGACTTCCCGGCTGTCTCTATGGCTGTGTCTTTCGCCTTCCGCGATGCTGAAGTCCTGGAAGTGAGTGCTAGACAACTGTAAAGACGGGCGACTGCTTACGACGCGTAGGAGCCTGCTCCCGAACGGCAGCGATATCTGGAGGCAAGGTAAGACATTTGCGTCAAATTCTTAGACGTGCGCCGACTAGTACTGTTTGTGGGAATGGTGTCCTCATGGTCATCGAGGGGCCTTGGCCTCGGTCTAGAGCTGCCTTTGGCCATTGTAACGAGTGTAAAGATGCGGAAAACGAGTGGGAGGAAGCCAAGGGGTGCTGGCTGTCGTGGCAAGTAATCTCGTATCGTAAGTTTTTTCCATTCTTTCCGTTATATCATAAGTTTTGTACGTTCTTTCCGAATATCTCGTATAATTTTTCCATTCTTTCCGTCGTATCGTAAGTTTTTTCTGTTCTTTTCGAATATGCCGTATGCTTTACTGACCACTGGTGCCCGTTTAGATCGCCATGTAGTATCTATCTGTCCAGTATTGTCACATCTTTCTGCCTCTCGCCGTGTCTGACCGCTCCAGTAATTCGGACACCGATATTCTACAATTCTACCAATGTCTGGAAATCAACATGTCTGCCCGGTGTGCTCCAAAGCCTGCGAAACTCAAGGCGGATTGGAGCGGCACTTTAAGCAGACGCAAAATCCAGCATGCAAGCAATTCTATCGCGATACTTTGCAATATTTCCCTGCTTTGCGGGAAGAGGGGTCGCTCGGAAAGTCTCGGGAGGCATCCGTAATCCGCCAAGATTTCGACATTGCGGATGAATCTGAGTCAGAGCACGGGCCTCAGGTGCCCGACTCGGATTCTGAGGAGGAGGAGGAACCCGCGGCCGGGTGGGAGCCCCGTCCTGTTCGCTCGGACAGCCCAGATCCTCGCATGGATGTTGATCCTGATCCCCCTGCACCACCGGGTCCCGCCGTTGCGCCAGCGCCAAAAATTGCGCCAACCGATCGCTTCGTGCAGAAGCCGCATGTCACCAAATTTGGCGGCAAGGCGGGAGCCCCTCTCGGCAGACGCGAGCTCCCAGTATATACTCAATATAAGGCTCATCTGTCAATGTACGACGATCCATGGGCGCCATTCACATCCCGGATGGACTGGGAGATCGCACAATGGGCCAAGATACGAGGTTCCACTTCGACCGCTTTCACCGACCTGCTGGCCATTGACGGTGTATGTCCGCTTTGTAAATTGCACCTGTCTAATTCTGAATCATCATTTTAAAGGTCATCGAGGCATTAGGCTTGTCCTACAAGAATTCGGGTGAGCTTAATCGGATCATCGACGAGAACCTCCCGAGCGGACGCCCTGTTTTCAAGCGGCAGGAAATTGTTGTTGGCGGGGAAGCCTTTGATGTCTATTTTCGTCCTGTCATGGACTGCGTCCGTGCGCTCTACGGTGATCCCGAGTTTGCGCAGGATCTTGTGTTTGCTCCCGAGCGGCATTATGCCGACGTGGACAAAACTATCCGCCTTTATCACGACCTTCATACTGCGGAGTGGTGGTGGAAAACACAGGTAGGGTTATGTCCATACTTTCTCGCTTTAGTTTATTAATTCCCTCTTCAGAAGCATCTAGAAAGGCGGCGGTCGGGAGCCACTATTGTTCCAATCATTATTTCCACCGATAAGACTCAAACTACAATGTTTCGAAATAAGGCAGCGTATCCGGTGTACATGACACTAGGAAACATTCCCAAGCATATTCGTCGTAAGCCCTCGCGTCAGGCATACATCCTCATTGGGTACTTGCCGACCACGCGCCTCGACCATATCAAGGTTGCTGCAGCTCGGCGTCGCGCCGTCGCGAACCTTTACCATGCATGCATGCGCAAGATCCTCGGCCCGCTGAAAGATGCAGGCCTTGAGGGTGTCGAAATGGCAAGCGGCGATGGGGTTGTTCGTCGCTGTCATCCGATCCTGGCTATTTTCGCTGGTGACTACCCTGAGCAGGCTCTTGTTGCCGGCGTCAAGAACGGCGACTGTCCTACATGTCCTGTTCCGCGTGAATATCTCGGTGATTTCGAGGAAACTTACGAACCGCGAGATCTGGCTGCGGTGCTGGAGGCACTTGCAAAGGCGGAGGGAAATGCAACCGAGTTCACTCGCGCGTGCACCGAAGCCGGTATCAAGCCAATTTATCATCCGTTTTGGGAGGACCTCCCTTTCGTCAACATCTACCTGTCTATCACCCCGGACGTTCTTCACCAGCTCTACCAAGGGGTGATAAAGCATGTAGTGGCATGGGTCACGGAGGCGTATGGGGCGGTGGAGATTGACGCACGCTGCCGTCGCTTGCCGCCGAATCACAACACCCGATTGTTTCTCAAGGGTATCACGACATTGTCTCGAGTGTCCGGTACAGAGCACAGTCAAATGTGTCGCATTCTTCTTGGCCTTATTGTCGACTTGCGTCTTCCCAACAGACAGTCTACCGCCCGGCTCGAGCGCACTGTCCGTGCTGCGCTTGATTTTCTCTACCACTCACAATATCCGATGCACTCATCGGAAACGTTGGTCGAGTTGAATGACGATCTTCAGCGCTTTCATGATAATAAATCCATTCTCGTCGACCTCGGGATTCGCGAAAACTTCAATATTCCGAAGCTTCACAATATTTCCCACTACCCCCTCTTCATTCGACTCCTCGGCACGATTGACAATTATAATACCGAGACCACAGAGCGTCTTCACATCGATTTTGCGAAGGATGCCTATCGCGCCACAAATCGGAAGGACGAGTATCTCCAAATGACCCTCTGGCTTGAACGAAAGGAAAAGATCATTCGCCACAGTAAATTCGTGCGTTGGCTCCAGGCGGGATCCCCGCCTCCCGCCACAAAACATTCCGAGTGGCGCCCAGCAGATTTCATCCGGCATCGGCATCTCCAGATGACGAAATTTCCTTCGGCATATGGTGTAAAGCTGCCTACTTTAACAGAAAAATACGGGGCCGAGTACTTCCGTGACGCATTTGCCCGTTTTGTCATTGGCTTCAAAAACCCCGGATTCTCCAAACGTCAGGTGGAGACTGCGTCATCGGACTATTTCCTTCCCTTCCAGTCAGTTTCCGTTTACCACAAGATCAAGTTTTGGAACGAGGATCCTCTGGGACGCGAGGACAGTGGAGACGCGCTTGATGTTGTTCATGTCAAACCGGGGTACGCTAACCGCCAGGGGCGCACCATTGGTGGTCGTTTCGATACCGTGATTGTTAATGATGGTACTGGTGAGCATTCTGGAGTCAAAGGTAGATTTTTTTCATTCCGTAACTTGAGTGGTGCTGAATTACTTCTAGGGTATCGTGTTGGGCAAGTGCGGGTGGTGTTCTCGCTCACTGAACGCATCCGTGGGCTTATATTTCCAGCGGAGAAACCTCCGGTCCATTTGGCGTACGTCGAATGGTTTTCAAAATTCCCGAATACCCCCGAACCGAACCACCGAATGTACAAGATTTCACGGCCTGATGAGAGGTATGCTAGTATAATTCCCGTGGCAAACATTCGGCGTAGTGTCCATCTATTTCCTCAATTCGGTCCTGTTGCTCCCCGCGAGTGGACCAGCGAGAATGTTTTGGAGCGGTGTAAAAAGTTCTATGTCAGCCCATGGTCAGATCGTCATGCATACATTACTATTTGTTAATTTCAATACAATTTGTGTGCGGGATCTTTCACATGGGTTGTGAGCCTCGGCTCATTTTTTGGATCATGAGAGACGACCACTTGTGGCTGTGCATTCCAGTGCGAGCTTGCCCGAACTTTGCTTCAACTTGTAGAATGAGTGGTGAATCTCTCCCAAAACACCCTGGATGGCCCACAGATATCGCTGGCATCCAATTCACGCTTTTCGCACGGAATACTGAAAATTATGGGAGATTATGGGAGATTGAGAGATATTATCATCAATTCTGACATTGTTCATCCTTGGCGATAATTTCTCGATAATTGGCTGCCAATTGGGAAATCTGGTTTTTCCTGATGGCCCTAGTCAACTGTCGAAATATCAGCAGCACTGCCAGTACTCTCAGTCGACACAGCTCAACACAGGTTCGGCAAACAAGACTGAGAAACCAACACATGTAGACAAGGTTGGTCTAGTTCAAAGTCTGTCTATGTCTGTCTATGGGGGTAGACTAACCCTTGGTCTACGGACCCTCGGAACGCAGTGTGTGACCCTGCTTGTATATGTTTTAATCCACACTCGAGAAAGAGAGCAGACACAACCCTACTCACAAGCGCGAACTAAGGTACACGAGACACAAATTGGAGAACGCCGTGAATTTGAACCGAAGCCTGAGGTAAAAAAGAAAAAGCATGATGCAGAAAACCAAAAGCCCGACCCCGAGTCGAACGGGTGTCCTGGATATTGTATCTCTTTCTCTCTACGGGAAGCAAGCGCGGTCCACCCGCTATCGAGCCGATAGCTGCCTACTTCTGTCCTTCGATAGCTGGCTTCCTCTGTCGCTTCCGTTGAGCGTGATGTGAGCGAGAAAGCAGAATTCATTGAAACCAGTCTGAGAACAGTGTGTGGCAATTCGAGGGCGGGCGGCCTGAATCTGCTCGATTGTTAAGAAGAAAGGATAGGAGCCGTGGGCGTCATGGTGTGTGCGGAGGAGAGCTCAATAACGGGTGTGCGGCGTGGTGCTTGACCTTCAGAAACTAGATCTGTAAGACGTGTCTTGGAATAGCGTAGTCAAATATCGTTACACACAGCGGGGTTCTTCTTCCCTTCCTCCCCTCTCTTCATCCCCTTCTACCCTCTTGCTCCCCTCCCTCCAAAACTGAATCACTCCTCGCTCCTTACCAAATACCACCCCACCCCGATCAGTTCCAGCCCGTTCCGCTCCCCAAATTTAACCGCATCCCAGTGCCGCCGGCCCGCGGGGGTGGCGTCGTGTTCGGAGGCGTCCTCCGGGAGTGTGAAGGAGGGGGGCTCGCGGTAGAGGGTGAATGCTAGATGGGGAAAAAAACGAAATTGAGTGAGGAATTTTAAAATATGAGAGAAAAATGGAAGTATAAAGAGAAGCGGAGCCGGAATTTTGGAGAGGAGAACGCAGAGCGTGGGGGAAGGAGGGACGAGAAGCGGTGGGGGGCGTTGCATCAGTAGCAACGAGTGGGGAGATGGGAAGCAGACAGAGAGAAGGGGAGACGAGAGTAGAGGGAGAGAAGCAGAAGGGCAGAAGAAGAGAGACAAACGCACTATACCGATGCAGTCCGCTGCCCTTCGGCGGACCCGGAGGGCGATACGGCGTCGGTTCCGCAGCGGGCGTAGGTTTGGCCTGTACAGCGGGGAGGGTGGGGTCGGGATTGGGGGTGAGGCCGGTTATCTGTAGATCACGGTGAGCCTCCATCCTCTTGAGAAACAACTACCGGCGCACCACCCAGTGCCGAAACTGCCGACTCGTCGGCTGCGCCGCGCTCGGCGCATCGGGGTCGAACATCGCGAGTGTGTACTTGGGTCCATCTGCGCCAAAATTCTTCACCAACCCATCCTCGTCGACGTCCTCCTCCCTTGGCGCCACAGCGATCGCCACTTTAGGCGCTTCCACAGTCTCAGAAATCGGGACCTCCGCACCGGGGGCGACGGGGCCGGAGGGAAGGAGAATGGTGAGAAGGGCGGTGGGTGCGAAGGACGCGGAGAGGACGTCGGGGATGATTTGCGCGGTGGAGAGGGCGGCGGTGAGCGAGCTGAAGGGATCGATGAGCGGCATGATGTCGGGAGATGAGGGATGAGAGAGACGGACGTCATGGGCCCGGCTCCGGCCCGTGGCTTTTCCGCGGGCCGGGAAGATCTTCGCTGCTACGAATCTCTGCGACAGATTATCTTCTCCGGTTCCGAACTGGCCCGAGTGGCCCAATTCCAGCCCCCAAGCGTCTGAAGTCTCTGGGTCTTTTTAGAAACGTTACTATACTCCCAGCGAGTGGCTCCAACATAAAAAACTCATGGATCTCAGCGAATCCAGCTGGCAGTGTGGAAGATACATATACGGCAACTCGTCCAAAGCCTTTGTGCGCCTCATGCTTGCCTCTATCTGAGTTATGGTCCGGGCCCGGTGGATGTATAAAAAATCCATACTGTACCTGAGTCCCAGTGAGAATGGCATCGAGCCGGATCGAGGCGGAAAGAGGCACATCGAACCATCAACGCGCCAAGCAAAACCGATCAAACGTGTTCGAGCGGGATTGAGTGATATTGAGCGAGCGCGAACTTCATCGAATATTATGTATTGTATATTGTACGATCACCGTATAATTTTCCCCACTACCCGCGCGGTACCTGTGTTTTCCCCATATCAAATTCTGCTTCACCGGTCGACCTGGAATTTGTTTGAATGTGGCACGTGTGTTAGGACCGGACTTGGTTATTAATGTCGTCTCTTCTGTCTCTCCCATGTCTCTTGCCCACCCACTTCAAGCCAGTCTCTCCAGGCCACAAGAGGCATTTCACAGAATGTTGAAGATACTTCCCAAGGTCCTGTCAAACTAACGACTTCGGTATCTGGGCGATTTCCTCCAAGCTCTCCTTCGCTCGCAAGGCCTGCAAACTTGGCTTCACACTCAAGCTCAAGTCAGTCAAAATCCAAGTGTTAAAACCTTTCAAGATGTGTCTGCATGCAACCACTCTCTGAGTACTTCAATGGCAGTCTTTCGCCACCTCAAGAAGTCTCAAGCTAGATCTGACTCTCAGGAACATCAAGCGTCGCAAATGACGGTTATGGGAACCGTGCACAGATGGCGCTGAGCGCGGGGCGGGAGTGGGTGCTGGTGCACTGGTGCGATAGGTATTGGGACTTTCTATGTTCCTACATACCTTTGTTTAATATATGGATCTTATTCTCCCTCACAACAACCGGAATATGAGCAAGATAAATTCTCCGAAGCTATATTACCAATCACGCACATATGCACTCGACGGGCCTCGATATTCCTCGACGGCGCTCAATATCCCATCAAATATAATCGAGGGAGATCGATGTATGCTCGAAATTATCGAGCGAGATCGAGCCGCTCGATCCGGCTATTTCTCCCTCGATCTGGCTCGACGCCATTCTCACTGGGCCTGAGTCTCTATTGTCTGCCGTATCTCTGCTGCCGATTCGATCCCACCCAGGCAGCGACCGCGTAGCCAGCTATCGGCTTGCGAATTCAGACTGAATTAACCGCATCCGTATAGGCACAGACCATCCCCGCCGCTTCGGATATGTTTGGCATGGTACGTGCGTTTATATCTGGTGTTTCTCTAGTGCTGGTTTTTTCCCACCCAACCGGGGGCAGTTATCGGCTCGATAGCGGTGGGACCCCGTCTGCTGCACGGTCATGTAGGACTGGAGTTGCATATGCAGGACACCCGTTCGATTCGTGGTCGAGCCGTTCTTTTTGAACTGTGAGATTTTTTTCAGCATTCAGATTCAGGTGTTAGCGGTGTTCCTCCCGGCTCTGTACACGTCTTTACACCTTTTTTCAGTGCATGAAATTGCGAGTTAATTGCGTCTGTACAGGTACGAGCCATAGACACGGCTTCAACTGTGTTTGACTTCTGTGTGGTTTTATATCTGGTGTTTCCCGAGTGCCGATTATATCCCACCCAACCAGGGATACGGGTAGACAGCTATCGGCTCGATAGCGATGGGACCGCGTCTGTATGATCATGTGAGATTCCGACTTCAACTGCATATGCAGGACTCCCATTCGACTTGGGGTCGGGCCATATTTGGTATTTTTATGTTTCCTTTTCGATTCTTTGGCTTCTAAGGCCGCTGACGACCGGGATCTTTTTCCTCCTCCCATCCCTTGGCACAACCTTCCAGTCCCACCGTCCAGTGTCTGCTCTGGACTGCCGACTTGCCCATGTGGTGCGTAGGTGTTGAAACTAACCTGAAAGTACTAATACTTACCGGTTCGTTTCCAACGCCTTCCGCATACTCTGTGTCATTGCTTCGTAGGCGTTGTTTCTAACACTTGAGACGGAAACAATCGGGTCTGTACAGACACGAGCCATCCTGCCGCTTCATATTATTCGGCGCTGTGTGCCTGCTGTTTCGAGTAGAACTATTCAATCCCATCCAAGGAGTAGCCGAGGTCAGCACCTATCGGCTCGATAGCGGTGGGACCGTGTCTGCGTGTCCATACATAACCTCGACGATAACTGCATATGCAGGGCACCCGTTCGACTCGGGGTCAGGCCATGCGCGGTAGTGATTCTCTTTTTTTTCTGCTTTTCCTCGTCTTGTCCCGGCACGCGAAGCCAGAGTTTTAGTGCAGCTTCACGGGTGTTCATAGTCAACTCGCGGTTGAACTTCAGCGGTTCCGCGGCAATCGCCGTGCCAATATCTTATCACGATCAGATTCGAATATCCCATCGTGATTGCCACGTGGCTCTCATCCTTCTGCATCGTCAAGGTTCGACACCTCACGCCCGGCTGCTGGTCGACATGGAAAGCGGGCCTGCGTTTCCGCCTGAACTCGAACGCTAGTTATTCGAAACGGCAGCAGTCGTACATCCAGCGACAATCCCTGCCCTTTTACGAGTGGCCAAACGGGTGCTCCTCTGGTCTGTTTTTCCGCACCGGCATCTCATGAGTCTGATTCAGTATACGGATTACCTAGGATTGAGCCTTACTTGTACAGAGCTGTCCGTATGCACCGTGACAATCGTGCCATGGTCACTGCTGTGCTGGAAACGACGAAATTGAAACCCCCGGAATTCTTTCGCAAGGCCGTCCGCCACCTCGCCATCGGGGAGGGTGCGTGTTCGATGAAATACGCAACTCTGCACGGGGATTATCGATATTACGGTCGACTACGACTTCACGAGCCCGAAATTCCTTCCATTTATTGCGGAAATGCGCGTCGAGAGGCTGGCTATGGATTTGGAAGAACCGTTCGAGTTCCGATTGCGCACCCGTTATTCCACTCCGTGACGCATCTTGACATATTTGGCTTCGCCGGCATCGCAGAGGTACTCCCGGATGTTCGGTTGCTGCCTGCACTCACCCACCTTGCTCTGGACCGCTATATACCCCGTAAAAATGCGCTGGGAGTGCTGGCGGAATGCCCGCACCTTTCACTTGTGGTGCTGAAATGGCACCCTTCGCATAGAAACCTGTACCAAATGGCGCGAACTCCGCATGTATACGACGTGCGATTCGTCATCGCAATTGACGAGGACTGCTGGGGAAATTGGCTTGCTGGCACAAGAAAGCTACCCGATTTTTGGGCGCAAGTGGACGCTTTTGTGGCGTGTAAACGAAATGAAAAGGTCGAAGGCAGGATGTCCTAACTCACCCACATATACAACTCGCTAACTTGGTCTCAGGTACACACTATTGGTTGAGCTAGTAACTTCAGAAACAGAGGTGTATCTCGGGACTGAATTGTCTGTTGTACTTTCTGCTGGCTTCTTCTCGCTGTGATCTTGGAATTGGAACCGCATTTTGGCGCTTCACGGTCTGCCCATGCTTCAGCGCCAATGGGCTTGGCATCTGTATATTTCTTCGGCGGCGAAAGCATGGGTGAGTTTTTTTTCTTTTCTCGGTTTCTTTGTACCCAATCCCGATCTTCTCTAGATTTCACTTTCCATAGGTCCGTTGCGTACGTACGGGCTTTGGGTCGTACAGTATACACATCGCTTTGACCTCGATCTTTGTAGCGGTACGGTAAATAAAACCTTACAAGCTTTGGCCCCCTTCCGCTGACGCCTCCATGACAAGGCCGACTCGCGACATTCTGCTACTGTGTCAAGTCATCCTGGCATATTTTCTGTTTTTTTTTCTTTCTGACAATCTTCTGACAACCGCCCCGATTCTCCACTAACCCTCCGGAATCACGTTTTCTTTTGAGGTATGCAGGGTGTTCGCTTATCCTACCAAAGCTCGAGGTTCTGAAAAGAAGGATCGAGAAAGTAGCGTACGACGCGCTTGCGAACGCTTTAGTGGCCTTCCGCATGGAGCTCAAGTTGCAGTCACCGAAAACGGAATCACAATGTGGCCACCATCAAAGCGATACCTTCAAAGCTAAACAATGGGATGGGATAAAATGAAGCCCGCCCTGGCCGACAACCTTAAGTGCTGCTCCTTCCATCCCCACAGCACACTCCCACCTCTCTTCTGCACTTCACTACCCAACCATGTCCGTCACTGAAACCGAAAGCGTTCTCGATTCTGCGACGCCGACTCTTGTATTCCTCGAGGATGCCACCAGCGATACCGAGGTGGAGCCACCCTCCCCCGGCGGTTCCACCAAAGGTCTCTACGTGCGCTCGCGCCCAACGTCCATGGATGGGTCCATAATCGAGTTCCCGGGCTTCGCGTCCGAGGTCGATTTCACCCAGTTCGGAATGACCGCCGCACCCGCTGCCACCGTAACCTCACCCATCGAACCCCCTCTCCCCTTCCCCACACCCCCCATCATTCGTGCGCCACCCGTCGCAAAGCGCCGCCGATATGCTGCGAGCATGAAGTCTCTGTACACGGGCACTGGGACGGGTACGATCCTGAAGACCAACCAGGCGCCCATCATCCCGGTGAGGATTGTCCCGCGGGTGTTGGAGGACGAGCCGGCGACGCCGCTCCCTGCGAAGACCCGTGGCTGGAAAGCTCTCAAGAAGATCGTACCTGGTCTCTTCCGGCGCCCCATCGTGCGCCCGCTCACTCTGCTCGATGCCACCGGGAACGGTGTGGCCGATGCCACCGCACCTATCGGGGACACCTCCACCGAGTCCACACCCACTACCTATCCCCCTCCCTCCTCCACCCGCCTCCGCGCGCTCAGCATTCGCTCCTTCAAGTCGAGCAAGGCGTGGGGCAAGAAGCCGTCCGCAGGTGTCGAGAACCTCCCATTCCTTCCCACCCGCGCTGCTGCCCCTCGCCCCCGCGTCCACTCGTTCTCGGGGTACCTCGCCGACAACGAGCTGATGGATGATGAAGACGAGACCGACGCCGAGATGACGGCTGTTCACCTCGAGGCGCTAGGCACGGTGCTCAAGATCAACGACCGGTACCAGTTCGCGCTCGTGGACTCCGCCGAGATCGGTGTCGCGATGTAGAGTATTTGGTAGTCCTTCCCTTGCATTTCCAGCTACTCCACTCCGCTCTGCGCTACTTACCCTCCTCACATCCGTTCCCTGCCTCCATTTACCTATGCTCTATGCTCTATGCCTATGCTTTATGCCACCTACTCTGTATTTCCTCACTGCGCCACCTTTGTATTTGTAGCACTGATGTACCGTTCACATATAAATCAATGTACGATCTCACATTCTCAGCCTTCATGGACTCTTAGAGGATCGGTCGAATCTTGTTTGGAAGCCTGCCTCAAAGGAAAGTCAACGCCCGCCGATGATTCCCGAACCGCGTCCGTTTCACCCCATCAGCCTCACAATCTTGCAGATCAATTCCAAGGTCAACCGACCCGACGTAATTCAAAAAACTCTAACAACAACCTTTCCAACATGCGCCTGCGATGCGAGATACGCAAACGCCTCCTTCGCCTGCTCGAACGGAAAAACCCTGTCAATAATGGGCCGTGTCGTCTTAGGGTTCGCACTAATCAGCTTGTTCATGTCGTGGAACCTGTCCATCCATACGAAGTTAATAAGATACTGAAGTCGGTATGATAAAAGACCGGGGTCGGGATGGGATGTGATGTATTTAGACGAGAACGCACTGGGGGACGGAACCAACGTATAGCCCACGGAACTTGAGGCTGCGCATTACCGCGGGGAGGACGATGTCTACGGGGCCGGAATCGTTCTAGAAAGGCAGAAAACGAGTTGAAAATTGAGATCGGAACATTAAGTGACGAAGAGGAGGAGTCTTTGCTCAACGCACCGGACCGCCAACGAGCCCGATGATGTCGATGCTCCCGCCAAGTTTCACCGACGCGATCGAGCGTGCGAGGGTTGCGTTCCCCGCTACCTAAAATGAGGCAATTTATTTACTGTACCGTAGCGGGATGGAGCCCACCTACCTCGATAACGCGATCGACACCGACCCCGCCCGTTAGCCTCACCGCTTCGCGGTCCCAGTCTGGGGTTGCGCAGTAGTTGATAACGTGCGCTGCACCGAGGGCCGTGGCGACCTTGAGCTTTTCATCGGACGACGATATGGCGATGACTGTCGCGCCCGATGCGACCGCGAACTGGAGCGCGAAACTGGGTCCATAAGTAAGCTTCGATTGGCAAGACATGAGAGAGCGCACACACATCGAGACACCCCCTGTTCCCTGGATAAGCACCGTGTCGCCAGCTTTCAGAGGCGTATATCCGCAGAGGAGGGCATTGTAGGCCGTCAGAGCCGCGCATCTGCTCCGAGCTCACAGTCAATCACAAGTCAACATGAAGCCCAAGGAAAAATCACGGTAGGGTTGCCGCTTCCTCGTACGAAAGATGCTGTGGAATGGTGACGAGCGACTGGACACCAAATCACTCTTGCGGCTCAGAAAAAGGTGTCGGATAGAACGTACATGTGCCGGGAACGTGCGATATTCAGTTAGAACACCCTGTGTCGTACCGCCCAGAGCGCTTTCGTCCGTCTCGGGCGTCTGCACGTCGTTGAGTTTATCCAGGAAGAAATTCGCGCAGACGCGGTCTCCGATTCTCCACTTCTTGACGTCTTCACCCACTGCGATGACTTCGCCTGCCATATCAGAGCATGGGACGAGATCTGGAAGACAACTGTGTTTTTGTTTTAGTACTGCCGGTTGAGCCAGAGGCGAAGATCAGACGCACCGAGCCGGATAGTGTCCGTTCCCGATGGACAGATCGCGGAACTGGGTAGAAATAAGGATAGGATCGATTGCACAGGGACATATGAGCGGTCAATCACTGACCTGCAAAGAGACGGCGCGTGTCTTGACCAAGACCTCATTTCCTTTTGGCGGTTTGAGTCCGACCTCCTCGAGAACAAGGTTCTGATGGGAGCCGAGCTGAACGATGGATGGGCAATTCGTTTCCAGCGGTACTCAATTGACCATATTTCAGGTACCACACACCTCCGGGTATCTATATTGTCGCGTTCTAGTCGGGGTCATGATCCAATCAAGTTCGAAGGTTGCAGCGGGCTGGCAGGTGGATCTGTTTGCTCGTAAATTAGTGCAGATTCGATGCGGCAGTATAAATATCGTGCCTTGTACTTATACTCGGGTGGATATTGGTAAGTAGAGCGGTAAGCGACCAGTCCGCGCGGCATGGGAAAACCGCGCCGTTGACTAAGCTGGTCGTGATGCTGACCCATCTCCTAAAAGCTGACGAATATTCTTGATGAATTTGTGTCTCGTTGGTAAAGCCGCCGGGTGAGGTTTAGGCCGCATAGACACCAAAGAGAAAGAAAGCGGAGCCTATCCGGGGCAAAGCATTGAAGTTCATGCCGAGGACCGTTGACTGAGAGCAAATAACAAGATCTTGTTTGCGCAGATCTTTTCATCGCAGCGAAAAATGCCATTTCTGCTATTCGGAATCGGACCTCTTGGTTTTAGGATAGATAAAGATAGAATGCTTTTCTGATATCTGTTGTGGTGCGATTTGTTCGGGCAGGATTGGACGATCTGCGAGTCAGCGGATACGAAAATACCAGACAGGTACGGTGGAGGCGCTTCGATAGCGACCGTCGGGCAACTTAACCCGAGGCTACTTCTGGCATTCCACTGTATCAGATGCCCAGACTGAGTCGGAGTTTCGATTCGCCATGGTTTCGATTCATACTGAGCACTGCGCTGGCGGAGCCTCCAAGGAAAGAGCCACATTGCAGTCAGAAGCCTCTCGTTCCGGCAAGATCTTGGCGGGGCCAAGATGCTATCTTTGCAGGAAGAAAACTCGGAGAGTGTGGACGAAAGGCGTCGAAAGCAAGAAGGGACGAAAGGCGGTGCTATCAGCTGGTGTAATTTGCTTGATGAAGTTTGAATGTCCGATTGATCATGACTGATGCCGAACATGAACCCTATCAGTGACTGATGTCATCACTGGGTCATTTTTGTCCTCCTCCTCCACGTTACGACCCAGACCGCGTGCCCAATCCATGCCTTGTAAGGATATTTGAACGTGTCGTGATAGACGACTTGTAGACGACAGCACTGATCGAATTGTGAAAGAATTGGTCCCAGGCGATGGACAACTTGGTGATTGACTCATCGACACTCTGCATTGTCGATATCAATGGCATGAAAGCATGTGGCCTCGTGTGAGCGCGCTGGGCACCTCGTAGCAGATATAACGTCTTCTTAACAGTGTTTATCTCCGCTTCCAACATTCTCTCATTTATCGAACTCGTTTCCATGTCCTCGTCCACAATCCTTACCTTCACTCGGGACTTGAACTTGGACTATGATGGCGACCCGCATGACTGTCGGACCTGGACTGGACTCGGCCGTGCCCAAACCTCTGTACTCTTGAACTCCGTCTTCGTGAACGAGTGGGAGATCTAGAACCCCTCCATTCGCACATCCGTTCTTGGGCCGAACGGCTCTGTTTTTGAATTGAGGAAGGTCGGTAAGAACGTGGCACTGCTTCAAGTTGCGATACCTGACACTATTTCATGTGTCCCCGGCGTGAAGTCACTGCGCACCCTTGCATGAATATATATGTCAAAGAAAAATTCCACCTCCTCCCGACAGAACACTCGAGGCGCCAATCTGTCAGCCCAGTCTTCTTCCGTGCTATGATGCTTTTCGAATCTCCCATGATTTTTATTTTTAGATGATTATCAATTTGGCGCTCTCGGTCTACGAGGCCCAGGCCCGAGATTTTGGAGAATAGGGTACGTGAAATTCGAAGGCAATTCCCGCTGGCAGATTTTTTCTTTGACAACTCAGACGTGCGAGACAGATGCGCCTGAGTTATTACACAGATAGACGCCTCAATTTTTCTCAGTTTGAGTGAGCGGCCAGCCATAAATTACTCTCATTTTCGCCCTGGAGTTCCAGTTTACCTTCTCTAAAGATGCCCATCTTCTGGATCGCTCTTTTCACAGTTACACTCCTTCTAAAAATCAACGCCGGTATGCAACCTGTCTCAAGCTGGTTCCTGGTACCTTCTGACCTCCCACTCTTAGGCCACGCACAGAGTCTCATTCTCAGAGACGCGGCCTTCGACGCTGCTTGCAACGCCGCTGGTGCCCCCGTCGGGGACGCCGAGCTTGTGAGCCGCCTCCCTGTTGTTCCGCGTGGCCGCGGTTCCATGCTTAGCGTTCGTTTATCTCTCCAGGCCGGCTTCACTGATCCTACCTCAAATGACACATTCTGCACCGACGCCTTCGTCCTGCAATATGCACAGTCCGATACCGGCTCAACGTCACTATCCGAACTCGACGACGACCAAGCCGGGAGCATCGACGGTCCGTGTTTCCACTTGGTTTCCCGTAGATCGTCTCTGTAATCTAACCTTGTCTCGGCTACAGAAATTGTGTTAGATTGCAAGCGAGACGGGCATTCCGTGAATGGTGTGACTGTCGCCGATTCCTTCAAAGGATCTCCGGTGGCGGGGGACTCCGGAGGAAACTCTTCAGGCACGAACGCAGGACCGGCTGGAACGACTAAGCCTACCTCCAACACGAATGCCACCGTTCCCGGAGGCGCGACGACGCCAAATGGCGACAGTGGGCAGGTTCAATAGAATAAAATTTGCGCACTTTCGGTTGGAATTCTCGCGGCTTTCCTTCCGGACGTCGCCTCCGGATTGTGAATCCATTTCTACCTAGTGGTTGACCCACACTCCTCTGTTCTCTATCACGACGGTGTTATGCATAGTCCGGAGTCACACTGCGGACGGACGGTTAAAAGGTACCCGGCTCAACCAAATGGAATGCTTTTTTCCCAAAGATTTCATGTTTGACAGCGCTCATCGTTGATCAACGATTACTTCCCGCTGCCGAAGGAAAGTCAATTGTTCTTGTCTTCTAAATCTTCAGCTCGCGCGGCATTACTGTAACGGTTCCCACGCAATTCCATACTCAGAGGCTACGAGGGACAACAGCCAAGAGATATGTCCTGTTATCTCCTATCCAGTGCTCCTCGTCCAATGGTTTCGATTACAGAGTCTGAGGTTGGTTCCCACATTTGATGTGCCTTACTACTGATGGCGCGAAATCTTGTTGGACCCGTTGTCCGGACAACCCTTTTATCCGGTACTTGAAATAGTATCAACTTTCGCCGGCGCGGCCTCTGGATATCTAAATTCATGGGTCGACAGGCTTAAGCAGAACTGGGCGGCATCGGACGCAATGACCCCCAATGTCAGCAGGGATTCGACGCGTACAATCAGGGACCAGAAAGTCGATCTCGTAGAGATTCGAAGAGCGAAGAGCGAAATAGCTTCCGGCCATAGATTCACTCCCGATCAATAGTTCAATCTCGGGTATCAGGGTTCTGATCTGACAAGAAACCTTCACATATAATATGTGCTATGGGTTACGGCTCTTCCCTGCATTTTCCTCCCTCTTGCACACTTCTCAAATTCAGCATGCTCTTGAAGTACTCACCAAGCATCACGGATTCCCATGAAAACGCGTCTTCAAGGTCGACTTCCTCAATACCTCTTTTGGCAAATCGCCGAACAGGTCAGTTAACGAGAAAATTACGGAGCGGATGATATGCATGATCTGCTTCAGCTTCCGAGGATCGTATTCCTTTGAAAGAGAATCCGATCGAACCAGGGCTCCCTTCCGTCAACGTGGTACGATCGCTTTGTGTGATCCTCCATTTGACTCTCGCCATTCTCCACATAATGCTCTTGGCCATGGGTGGGCAGCACCTCGAGCACTTCGTTGTCTTTTCCTTGGATCGACAATCAATCATCTCATCCGTCATAACCGGTGCCTCAACGACGTTTGCAGCGGTGAGACATACCTTGCACTGATGAATGATTAGGTTGACTTTCCCTAGCTCTATTCCTCGGTCCTAGTACTCCTGACACAAAGTCTTGCGATCCGTCGCAAATTCCTCGTAAAGCAGACGGTGACGGCAACCCATGACAATATTTCCGCATGGACAGGCTTGGGAGCCGCACTTTTGGGGATGCTGAACCAAAGATCAATCCCCGCCTCTGTAATCGAAACGTTCTCCGTTTTTCTGTATCTTTTGAACATCAGCGTCGTGCACATCTCGACACCCTCGCTCCTCTCACTACAAACCTTCAATTACTCATTCCCGACCAATGTCACGACGCAGGGCGTTCCGCAATACACCGAAAGTGCCGTGGCTACCAACTCGTATGCTCAATCTTACGCATCAGCCGTGTCCAATACTCATCATGCTTTTTTTTTTGACAGTACGGACATAGACAGATATATCCCTAGTTTGCTGGGAACTATGCCCGACAAAATGGACAATTCCAACAAGCTTGGGTTGCTGGACGGGACGTTGTATGATGTCCTAGATGACAGCTACACCGCTCCAGATACTACGGTTGCCGCGGTCGGTTTCAACATCACTTGTCAATATCTACCACATCCGAACGTCACCTGGGATGGTAGCACAATGACGTGGGAGGTCGTTTATCCTGCCCCGTTCCCAGGAATCAGGGTGAGCCCGCGGCGTAAGTCCGTTCCAATTTGAAAATGATACTTCTGAAAGTCAGAAAACCAGCTGCCGGAACGATAGAGTTTCTTTTTAGCGACAACGATACATTGTCGAACTCTGTGACGATGCTATTGGTTGGCCTCCAAGTCTCGGATTCAAAGTCGAATACCCCGATACCAATAACTCTAGATCCTCCTATGATATTCCCGTCGTTCGCGGAACCTGTCACTGAGGTTCAATTTATCCGATGCTCCCAAACGCTGGTGAAGCAGATTGCCACTATCAACACCCAAACTCAAAAGGCGATTACGCTAGAGCCGGACATACGCAAACAAGGATCCGCGCGTAGTTGGTCCCCATACAACGGAACGGTCCCGACCGGTTTCGACGCGGGTCCCGTCCTTAGCCAGGTGCGTTCAGTACTTGAAACATTTCTTCCCGGTCTCAGTAGAGCTACAACAGTGGGCAAAATGGCTTGCGGCGGGATACAGCGTGAATTTTGGGCTGTCGTCAAATGCCTCGGACGTTATGGCTCTACAATTTTCCTCTATGTATTATCTCCTCGCTTCGACTGCTCATAGCTGCTCATTTTTCTCTGCGCAGGTTCCTCATAGATTATCTCAATCTCTGGCCAGCACCTGGTCAGCAGCGACCATCAAACATCACTCTCAGCAGCCTGGAAGATGCCGTGGCGTGCTTGAATGCGTACGTTTTTTGGTCAAGTAAGTCCGTTCCAGGTCCGATGAGTGTTTGGTCGCGTGTTAACCAAAGGTGCAGTTGGTCACGCTACACCGGGTTTCAGGTTTATAGTCCAGACGGGAAGACCATTAGCAGCGCTGCGGCCGCGTCTCCAGTGACACTGCTCCGCGGAAGTGCAACCGTGTATCAACATATTCCCAAAGCCCGACTTCATGTGAGATATGTTTGATCAGGCTGGCACAAATGTTAATTATCGTTCACCATCTGGTAGCTCAGTATAGAAGCGGTTAGCGACCCTACCTTTATTTACTTCCTTCTTAGAACTCACTGTTCGGCATTCAGGCATCCGTTGGCCCGGCGGCCTCCATCTGTCTTACATTGCTGAGCCTCTACTTCTGCCGCGATCAATCAGGGTCCCACATATCCTTCTCAGGCTCAGGATTCCTCCATGCAATCTGGTTGTTTCGTAGCCATTCTGACCTCGAGACTGTGCTACCACACGTTGAAAAACCAACACAGAACAATCTGCGGACAGCAGGCATGGTACCGGTCAAGTTGATTGATCAATCACGGATGGAGAAGTACGGAGACAATTAGTATTCGAAGTCTGGAAGATCAGGTTAGTTGCATTATTTCTCTACTAGCATAGGTAACTCATAGGGGAGAAAGCGAGAAGATTGATGCATATCGATCGCGCGACGCGTTCTGTGTGGTTTGGCTTGGTAAAATGCCTCAAAAATTACGGAAACTCGTCACTGAAGTATTCTTCGAGCTGTATTACAGCTAATGTCGGAACCGAAGGCGCGGTCAAAATTTTTTGTGTTTTGGGACGTTTTCAAAGAATTGTTAAAATCTCAACCAGTTCTCTGCCGATTTGGATGAAACCTAGTTAGATCTGTCGGGCTAATTCATGCGCAATTAGTGACAGAGAGCGATTCATAAAAATATTATATATTAGGTAATCTGTGCTTTTGGACCATTTTCGTGCCAAATACCATTTTGCATGTCCAGGACATGTCCCAGTGACCTAATATTTCGGGAGGGACAACTCATATACCTGGCCAAACACGTGATAGAGCCGGAATTGCGGATATTTTAGTTGTAGTTCTTGTAGCTCCTTTAGATATATTTAGCAATTTTGGCATGCAGAAATATTGCAAGGATCGCATTTATATCGAGGTTTTATATGATTCTGGCTCTATCACATGTTCCCTTAGGTATACAAGTTGTCCCTCTCAAAATACCAGGTCACTGGAACATGTCCTGGACATGCAAAATGGTATTTAGCACGAAAATGGTCCAAAAGCACAGATTACCTAATATAGAATATTTTTATGAATCGCTCTCTGTCACTAATTGCGCATGAATTAGCCCGACAGATCTAACTAGGTTTCAACCAAATCGGCAGAGAACTGGTTGAGATTTTAACAATTCTTTGAAAACATCCCAAAACACAAAAATTTTGACCGCGCCTTCGGTTCCGACATTAGCTGTAATAGAAATGGGTTCCGCAAAAAGCAACTTGATCATTTCAGGGTTCATCATTCAAAAACCAGCCTGAAGTCCGTGGGAATTCAATTCATGTGACCTGACATTATCTCTCTTGTCCTTTCTCCTTGCCCGTCCGGCGTCCGCAGCTTGAGTCTCATTGCCCAAATTTGCAGCTGCCAGCGTCCCTGGAGACAAGACATCCAAATGGCTTTATCCCGTCTGGCCTCCATGCCAGCTGAGCTCAAGCTTTTGACCTGTGCGCATGGTAGTCCCCAAGAGTCTACTGCATAAGCGACTCCATTGCTCCCTCAGACTACGAATTTCGCCCGCATGATTTGCTTTCGATAAGCTACGTCTCTAAATTCTGGAGATCCACCATGCTGGATGACAGGCGCTGGAATGAGTGGTTTAATGTAGGTAGCACGTGAAGGTTCAGATGTAGTGCCGAGTCCTTGGATACACGACAGTTGTTCTTGAGCGAGTTCGAAGGATCAGCCACAGAATATCTCTCTCGATTAAAGATCCTGGATGTGGTCCCGAAGCGGTATGCATGCTTTCTGTCGTCGGACGCAATTTTCTGTTTAGTCGCCTCATTCGCCAGTGCCATCGTGACGCTCTGTCTCTATAATAAACGCTCCAAATGCTCTGTCTATACGACCGATATCTTTCTACCTCTTCTCAAAGTATGTTTTTCCTCACCTTGTGTTTACGGCCATTTGATAACCGCCGTGACTTTGGAAGCGCGTTTGTTAGAAGTGCCGCAGTGACAAGAAATACGCCGTGATTTCCTTTTCTTCTGCGCTGGCAACCTACGACCGGAAGGCCACCGATCTCGACGACGTTCTCTTTCTATGCGGGACCTCAAATCTTCTCCCCATGTGGCTAATTGTTTCCCCAGCCATTGGGACGAGACCAATCTTCAAATGGGTCTCTTTTCGAAAGCTAAATTGATGAGCGAATCCATCGTCAAAGAAATGTAACTCCCTTTCTCTTCGTCCCGCACTCCAGCACAACTAACATCTACCCAGCGCGATGCAAAAGCACGGCGGCGAAGCCAACTTGGCGGCACACCTGGAGCACAAGATAGCCGCCGCGCGCGCCGCATACGAAAAACGAATTGCCCCCTATGATGCCGCACTTCAACAACGCGCTGGCAAAGGCAAGTCGCCCGAGAAGAAGATCCCGAAATCGCACCCTTCTCTCCTGGCCATCCTAAAACGTCCGGAACCCCGCCGAACTTTGTCGATTGGTTCCTTGATATCGATTTTCAATCCCCTGTCAGAAACTTTTCGAATCTACCGTCTCCTCGTCCCCATCGAAATCTTGAACCAGCATCTTGCTCCGCACCGTGCTAGGTAAAATATTGGTAAAACATTCCCTTCGCGAGAAAAACCCGATCTTGACGTATATTTAGAATTTAGTGATAGCCAAAGCGCAGGTCTTTGGCGTTTTCCTACTCATCCGCGCTTGTCGTTAATGATTTTTTTAGAATCTTTTCGAATCCATCGGCAGCGATCCCTTTCACCCTCGACGTCAACGAACCACCACTTGTTCGCAACTCTTCTGCGCAGCACATTGCAGATTTTCGTGATTTCTTGTCCGTATTGATGTCTCATCTTGCACTTTAAATCGGCATTCCTCACGTGTAAAGTGCGTAACATGCAATTTTTTCGCACTCGCATCCGTTTGCTCATTGCGAGCTCTGTTCAGATACACTACAAAATTCTTGTAGCACTTCCTAACTAAGCTAGTGTGGGAGGAAATCAAAGAAGTAACCACGCACCAGTGCGCAGGTAGGCATTCCTGTTGTATGTATGCGACTCGTAGATGGTTTGCGAGACCAGCGGGTTCGAGCGAGTACGGATGTATAGGCAGAAGCGATACGGGCTGTGCAATGTAGTAGCTGCTACCAACCTACGGACCAGTATACTGCTCCCAGAAGCTTCAACGCTGTCAGCGGTTGCACAACGGAGCTAACATGGACGCACACACCTGATCAGTGTGAGCAATAAGACAATCCGCGAGCACTACCTGGGGACTAAAACGAGAGTGAGAGGGAGGAAGAAAGGAAATCGGCGGCAGACATCGGGTTTAGGGAATACCATCGTGAGAGTATCATGATACGCTGATAGCGATGCAAGATTCCATCACGAACGTGAAGAGTCGTATAATCTCAAAATGCTATGCACTCAAGAAGTTCAAGTGAATTATTACTTTGAGCGAGGGAGGACGTGGATTAGCAAAGAAATCGTGTAAACAGCTCGGTGGTGAAGAGGGCGAGGCTGGGCGAGATCCGAGATGTGTATGTACAGACTGCGATGATAGCTCAGGAATCAATCAGTTGGGTGCAGAAGGAACAATTTGAATGGCCGAAGCAAAGATCTAGAATGCTGATAAGTGGAAACAGAACCATCTCGATTCGGAAACTTACCTTTGCCAATGATCTGTCAAGTCGGAAGGTGTATCTCAGGCAAATCCGAATACCCCATATCGAGTTGTTTGATATCTGCGCCGGGTCATTATCTGTTGCCTTGCAAAATAATAGGTGGGATCAGGCGACTTGAGCGATCGGGGTAAGGGTTTGAGCGTCGCACCGGCGAATGTACAGATTCCGGATGCAGGGGATGGGATGCGGGGAAGAGGAAAGGATCTCAGCAAGCTGAGACGTCTTCAGGCGGCTTTCGTCCAATCGGATGGAACAGAATAAATGCATCTGAGCGCGGACGGTAACGCGCGGCGCCGGCAAGCCAGGGCGGAGGACCAAAGTCTTTCCGTAAGTGGTATAGATAGTCCGGGATTTCATCCCATATTTCCTGGACAAGGAGTTTGGATGTTCCATGGGCTTCTCCTGCAACGGGGTGGTAAGGACGAGGTGAGTTTAATGACATCATCATCATCTGAGTCGGCTATTGCCGAGCGCCATTTTTTTTCCTCCCGCCATGGCAAAGTCTTTCTCTCATCCTGTGAACATAAACGAAGGTATGCTGTTTGCGTCGCCCTGGTTTCTGAGGGCCTGGCTCATTCTCGTTGTCAGAAAAGAAGAACGCGTGAATCATGATACGATACATTGGAGAGCGAAATACTACTTCAAGTTACGCGTCGAAGCCAAGTGGAAGCCCTGACTAGCTCCTGGCCAGACGTGATACTAGTAGTATTGCACAGAACATCATGAGAGCCCTCGCAACATCTGCTGACTGCGTCAATCATCTAGCTGGAGCGGGAGTTCGGAGACGGATGATGGAAAGAAGATGCAGAAACTTCTGGACCTGCATCTTTGGCAAAAGTTGCAGTTTGAAAGGTTAACGATATTGCGATGGCCACAGCACAAGTCGTACATACTCGTGTTTTCTCGATTCCTTTACTCTCCGGAGTCTTCGCAGAATCCTTCGAGCAATCGATGTTCATCCCGTTCTTCTCCATCCTGTCGTCTGCGCGGATAATCGGGCAGGAGTCGGGGGTTCCGGTGAGCCCCACCGCCCCTCGGATCAGAATGTGAGACTACCGTCGATTGGACAGTTAACCTTTTGGCTTGCAAAAGTGACTTGCGCGCCGAATGGCTTGTGTCGGGCGGAGGCGTGGATTTAGGTGGGATCACCCGCCCATGCCCGGTTGACGCCCAGCAAAATCGATTACAAGGTATGACTCCCGAATGATCTCATGGGCGAAGGCGTCCAATTATTCGTTGTAACTCGTAGGCTACTGCACTTGACCACGGCGGGGGTCACCATGGGCTGTGAATTCGGCTGTAAACCCCTCCTTGACTCAATAACGCCAATCTCAATTGGCTCACTTCGAATTGAATAGACGGGACAGGCCGAGGGACAGGAAGGTGGGAAGCGGTACACCTGATCGTCGGAGCTCAGCTTCATTGAATTCAGAACACTAGGATGAGACGGGAGAAGTCAATGGCTATCGGCATTGTGCAGGACACCTTCGCCAATGAGAGCACCGCCGGTTTAGTGACATCTTGAAGCGGCCGAGACAGCATGTTTGCTGCTCCCACGGGTGCCTGTTGATGCTGCGGAAGAAGTTCGATGGCATGCAGTCGTGCTGCTGCGGAGTGGGACCAAGGCTTCTTAGTTCTAGACGACTTTGAATTCCCACTGAATTTTGGCGTGGTTAGTCTTGAACCGTTCAGCGAACGGGATTTAATGCCCGTTTCCAACGTTCAGAAAACGGTATTCAATCCCCGTTGAGGGAGCTGGAGGAGCATAAGAGCTCTGCATGTCCTGCATCGAATAACAACCAACGCACCCACAATGCACTTCAGAAACTTTGTCAACCTTGTTTTGCTCAGCACCGCGCTCTCTGTTCAAGCCCGTGCAAGCCCTTCGTTCCCCAAGGTCACTGCGGGCGACTTCCAGCTCATCCACACCATCACCGCCGCCCCAAGCCGTCTGCTGGCGAATGCCGACATCCCGACGGTCCCGCCCTTTGTCCCGTCCGCGGACAACCTCATCGTAAACACCACGGTACCCCAGGGCGAGTTCGCGAATCTCGGGTTCATCTTCCCCTCCGTCGGGGACAACACCAACCCCGCCGTGTTCGATGGGTCTTCCATCAACGTCACCGTCCTCTACACCCCCCCGGGCGGTGTCGAGACGTTCGTCTTTGGGCACGTTGTCGGTTCTGAATGTCTGATTCATGGTGCTGACGAGCGTACATATACAGCATTGATTCTGGCCCAGAGACCCCCCAGCCTGTCGGCGTCGGGTTTTGCGGCTTCTTCCCGGCATTCTTCGTCGAGGGTGTCCTGGATTCGTCAGTTCTCGGAACGTACGATTGCTGCTTTGTGTGATTTATGTCGTGCTATACTGACTGAGTTTTGTCGGCTAGGTACACGGGCAGATGGATTGTCGAGTTCGGGGAAAGCACACAGCCGGATGCGCCTGTCGATCCGAATTCGGGGTGCGGCCCCGAGCCGTTCAATATCACGACTGTGGAGTTCGTGAGGACGTGGGAGGTTGTGGAAGCGGCGTGAAGTCGTGGAAAGAAGGCTGTCTATGGTGGAAGACGGCCGAGTGCTCTTGGTGTACACAAACGGATTTATTGGGCTTTAGGCCGCCACGATCTTGTCTTTTAATCCCTCAATTTTCAATTTTTTGTCTGTGGTTCGTTTCGACAGACGCACTATGGTCCACAAGAGGAACACAGAAAACCGGGATATGTAGCGACAAGAGTCGAGCCCAACTTGAATTTAAGCGGTGATTTTCTGCGCGCCTGTCTTGGTATGAAGGTCATGACGGAGCCGGGGTGATGGACCAGAATTCATACCGTCTACTTTCGAGCTTTTACTTCTATGCACCGAGCTCCATGTGGCTGGGATCACGAAAGTCCCCGTGGCTCTTAGCATGTTATTCGAGTTGTATGGCACATATACTGTCCAAAGAGTATTTATTGGTTGCATCTGCCTCCACACAGGGTTGTTTTCTTGCATCTGCAGTTTTTTTTGAGTCGATCACAACCAGAGGACAGACTTCGGTTTTGTTTCGGCTTGGCAGATCTGGAATTGAGGAAAAAGCTCGGATAGGGTTCCAATCCGTCCGCCTAACGGAACGGCCGTTTTTTGGCTACGGAAGGGCCTACCCCGGTCCCGTACGTCTATGGCAATCCTTAGAATGGCAAACGGACGGGCTCCGTCCGTCGAACCCGTTACGGCCGTTTCGACGGACGCTTGATTTCCTTTTTGGGACTTTGCAATGGCAGTACTATAATTGATGCAACGACGATATAACAAGGTATTTAAACAATTTGGGACACCACTCTGACCTCTCGCACTTCTTTGATAGCTCCCTCTCAACACGAGAAGCGATTCCACTCGGATGATCGGCCTTCCGTTTAAGGACTCCGGCACAGGTCAACATCATTGCTCTGAGTCTTGGACTGGTTGGAACCCTCTAGAACATACATAGTCCCCCAAGTGTGTTGGACTAAATTGAATCATATTCTCTAATGGTGATACAATAAACCTGACTAAATAACATGGTTCAACTCAGCCTTTCAAGTGTGGCGCCATTTCCACGGGTTTGACTCAGAATCTGCACGAATAGCCTCAAAAATTTGCATTGAACATTTCAAACTGTATGATATACCAGCCGGCATCGTTGACGTTGCTGAGGATCAAATTCAAGGCGGAAACTACAACACCCCGTGCAAAGCCAATAGCCGACATGATCGGAGATCACGGCCATCAGATTGATGTGATGAGAATTTCGGGGATGCTACAACCCAATTGAAAGTGGAGACACGACCTGATATGTAGACGTGAAGGTGTCGCCCAATTTGCTTGCCAGCGACAACCCTGCGAAATTTCACTAATGTTTGGACAGTATATCGCGCAGAGTTGAGCCGGATACGCGAAAGTGTGATCTGTCGCATCATGTCACATCACACATCTCCTGTTTCTTTCCACCCACCCCCCCTTGTTGAGCCCGCTGAGATCAGGACGTGAAACCCTCGGCCGCAAATGCAGTCAGAAATAACCCTGTCTGCTCACTTTTCGGCTCTCATTTGACTGTTGACTCTTCAACGTCTTACTAACATCCGGTCTAAAATTTCTTCGCCCGCCGTCTGGGGACTGGTTACCAGTCTAAGCTCTGCGTCAACATGGTACGTCCGGACGAGATCAAAAACTTACTTTTTCTGCCGAATGCGTCGACCATCGAACCAGAATGCGAATTTGGCGACGAGTCGGAAGCAGCAGTCACTGCTGGACCGTATCTGTGGACTGGATGCTGCTCTGGGTGAGCAAATTTTCTCGCATATTGACACATACAGGTCGGTGATTCCTCGCTCTTGGAGTCTTATTACCGATTCCTTAGCGTTCCCTCTCGACCTCATCGAAGAGTTCTGTCGCGGGGGAGCAATATGGTAACAGTTGAAAGCAACGCGTGTCGTTTATTTGCTATCTGATTGATATCGGTTTCTTTTGCCTTTCTAGAAAGCTTTCCAGTCCGTCCAGCAGTTCGAACCTCGGCACTCAATGTATGGATGTCTGATCACCCTGCCAAGCTTGCAACATATACCTCTGTCTAGTGTCTATGTTCCCCGAAGATTATAACATGTCCAATCAGTCCTATTGCTCCTACTCGTCACTCGGGGGCTGTTCGTCCTCAGACGTGATCTGGTCCTGTTCTACCTCGACACTCTGATCCTGTTGCCCCTCGGCCGCGCTTTGGTTCTCGCTCCCGCCCGCATTAGCCTGTTGAGACTGCCGCAACCACGCTTGAAACATCTCGTCGCTCACGTTGGGCACCGCCGTCACAGGCAGTCCGAGCGCTTGTAACACCTGCGGGTTCTGGGCCGCCGCTGTGCGCATCTTCGGTGTCAGCGTGGCGGTGTTTGAGTCGAGGGCCATAATGCATGGGGGATCCCAAGATGCGGCTGCGCATGCGGTGTCGTCGCCGCGCTGAGGAAATGTTAGTTGCCTGCTGGATGTGGGTGGAGGAAGCAAATCTCACGGCACGAAGTTCAACGGGGGCGGCCCGCGTCAGAGCGAGCAGCGTCATGCACGACAGAGCGACGGTAGAGAGTCTCATTGTGTGTATGAGAATTGGTTTGTGGTGTAGTGTAGGAAGTGTGTGATTGGAGGCGTGAAGTCGAGGGGGGATGAAATGGAATGGGATGAGATTGAGTGGGCGAGGGTGCACACATTTATACGCAAATTATGCGATTCAGGGGGTCAGACATGGGCGGATCGCTGAACACATCCGCGCGGATAATTGGGCAGGGTCGGGGATTCCGGTCAGACCCACCGCCCCTCTGATCAGAATGTGAGACTAATACTCGATTGGATCCGCGGTATGTACCTGTAGGCTCCCGGCGGTTCGGTTGTGGTCTCTTCTGCGGCGGTAGTACTTTGCGCTACGCGATCCGCTTCATGGGCGAGGTGTTATCCAAAGCCAACTTGCCATCAACGGAACCTACGAACAATGATTCTGCGTATTTGTTCGCGCTCCCAGAAATAGTACCTCTACAAGCTGGACTGGAAAATGAATATTCAAAGCGCACTTGACTAGACCCTATCATGATCTTACGAACCTCGCTGGCATGCTAACACGGCCTGCGGAAGCCAAACACGGTCGTTTTTGTTGTTCACGTCAATCTCCTGACGCGGCGTTCAATGTGCGTTGACGAGACAGACATACCCCGCTCCGTGGCACTGTCAGTTATTGTAAGCGCGCAACTATTGTATTTTCTTGTTCAACCTCCCCAGAGACAGGCCAGATGTGTATTTCCCGCCCGATAGCGTAAATTTATAAAGCACGCAAAAAGTCTTCCACAGATAGCTGGTCGGGTCAACTGCTATCGAATTATTCCCGGGTTAATATACCGTTTCATTTCCTCGTATCGTTTGTTCGCCGTTGTCCTTTCGCGTCGCATTCTATCTATCCGGCTCTTCTTTCAGAGTGGTCTGTACAACGAAAATCCCGGTGATGATTCAGTGCCACAGGAAACATCTCCGGCAAAATGACGGCGGTGGATGATGTGAATGCCGAATTGTCCGGTGAGCACACCGGCAATCCGGCAGCGCCCGGACTCATAATGCCGATCTTCGGCCTCTGGAGCAGAGCTCTAGTTTTTGCGTGCGCACGATCCCCAACCGAATGTCGTGCCAACGGCGGTCGTTAACATGGATCCCGGTGACTGCGAATTTGCCTCAGAAAATATGGTGAAAGCAAGAAATATAGCTTGGTGGAGTTGGAAGATCAAAACCATTTTAACCATTTTACGCCCGTTTCGTTCATTTCTCTTCGGTCAGGGTATAGTTGAATCCAAGGGTGCTGAATCAACTTTGAATGCCAAATCAAGAAGGTAACGAAAAGCTGCTTCAGGCTCCTAGAAAGCTGAGGTTCACGCAACCATCGAGACAGGTACGGGGGTACACAGTGCGGGGAATGGCAACTGGCTTATGAGGGATGGTTCAACAGGATATAAGTATGGGCAGAGAGAGTATACAGGGCAGTCGAGCCAGGAAGAAACATGAGGCGGTGCACAACGTCGCCATAAACACAAAGCTCTTTATCTAGAATAGTCGGGAGGTGCCCCATCTGACAGTCGTTGCACCGACGATGACGAGTGCATCTGTGACTCCATGTCACGCATTCGGGCGGTCAACTCCCTCAGCTGAGAACGGACATCCGCGTCCGGAGATCGACGTCCTTCGCCATTCGGAATCACCGCCCCAACCGCGGCCTGGGATACGATTGTTGCCCGTCGCTCCAATTCCTGAACATTACCCGTCTTCTCCTGGGTGGCACTAAGCTCGTTCTCGAAGTCCCTCTGACGTCCCGTAGTGGTGCTCTGTGAGTCAGAATTGTTCGCGGCCGAGCTGGGTACGAGAAATCCGGGAGCTACGTTGGGCAAAGGAGTGACGCTGAGATCGGCGTGTGCAGTTCGGCGTTTTCGGTGTTTATGGCGTTGCAAAAGAAATATGGCAATTGAAATCATGGCGCACAGTGCGACCACGATGCCGATGATGGCTCCTGTCTGCATCTTGAGTCTGCAGAACACAAATATCAGACCAAAAGCTCGCTAGATATGTAAAATCCCTCCTCACCGGTGTGTAGTTACAACTTGAGCTTGGGGCGTGCCAGAAGGCGTTGACCCAGTGTCGCTCCCTGAACCAGAAGGTGTTCTAGTGCCACTCACACCTGTCGTTGACAATGGTGAAGTACCTCCCGTTGACAAATGTGAAGTTGTACTGGGAGAATTCGATGTAACTCTGGAGACCGGCGAATATCAGACCCCCACGTTTGACAAGTAGCTGGAATCCGTCCTCACGGGTGTGTGGATGGACCCTGAGAATTTTGGGACGAGCCAGAAGGTGTTGAGCCGGTACCGGTGCCACTTATATCCGTTGCTGACGGGGGTGAATGGGGGGATAATGAACTGGTTTGCTGGGGATCGGAGGTGGCGTGGGGGGGATTATCGGCCGTAGTGGAGGTGGTAGGAGTGCCTGTTGCAGCAGCAGCGAATGCTTGGGCCGCTTCGAGGTCAAAAGTAACAGGCTGCAATATTCATCAATTTCTCCACTGGGGTATATCGTGATCTGAACCACGTACTACAGGAGTCGCAGAAGCCATCGCCAAAGCCCAAGCGGGATATCCGGCTGGAGGTGGAATGTGAGAAAAGAAATCATGCAATCATGGAGGAACTGACGAGGTAACACTGGCGGAACCACACTGAGTGGGAGGTCAGATCATTGTCCGGGACTGCGTAAGTACGGTGAAAAATCAAGCGCACTGAAGAGGCGGCCCAGTGCCTTTACAGCCGATGTGGTTGATTCCTGAGACATACTCGTCCCAACTTAACGCCCTGGTCAGTCCGACATCAAAAAAAGAGGGAAAAAAGCCACCTTTCGGTTGCGTCAGCGCATGCCAGACAAGCAGCGGCCAGGTAATATGTAGCCGCAGTCATGCCGCAAGTGCATTCATCTTCCGTAGACCCTATGGTGGAGAATGAGCCTAGGAGATATTCGCCCGGGACATAAACGACGACAAACCTGGGCAAAACGAGTAGAGGGTGCATGGTGGGCTCTCGCCAACCTAGTTCCACAACTAAGCTAGTGCGGGAGGAAATCAAAGAAGTAACCACGCACCAGGGCGCAGGTAGGCATTCCCGTTTTATGTATGTGACTCGTAGATGGTTTGCGAGACCAGCGGGTTCGGGCGAGCACGGATGTATAGGCAGAAGTGATACGAGCTGTGCAATATCGCAGCTGCCACCAACCTGCACACCCGTATACTGCTCCCAGAAGCTTCAACGCTGTCAGCGGCTGCACAACGGAGCTAACATGGACGCACACACCTGATAGGTGTGAGCGATAAGACAATCTGCGAGCGTTACCTGGGGACTAAAACGAGAGTGAGAGGAGGAAGGAAGGAAGGAGATCCGCAGTGGACATCACCCTCTTTTTAAAATTACGGGTGTCCGAAGCCTTTTTAAACTCCGCCATCAGCTCTAACCTTTTTCGTCGAGCTCTCTGTTTCCACTCCTGCCGTGCCTGCCGCGGCCGCGTAAAATCCCATCATCACTCAATGTGTATGGCCTCGGCAAGTCCAGTAAAATGGGTCGTCTTGAATGCTCAGTCCCTGATTGAATTTATTTTGATTAGATTTTTCAGCGCGAAGCGGCCGAACAGCCGCTTGTAGGGTTTAGGGAATACCATCGTGAGAGTATCATGATACACTGATAGCGATGCGAGATTCCATCACGAACGTGAAGAGTCGTATAATCTAAAAATGCTATGTCAATTGAATTATTATTTCAAGTGAGGGAGAACGTGGATTAGCAAAGAAATCGCGCAAACAGCTCGGTAGTGAAGAGGGCGAGTCTGGGTACGAATACACCACCAAATCAACTTTCTCAGCCAGGGGAAAAGGTGGCTGGGCCGGCGAGATCCGAGATGTGTATGTACAGACTGCGATGATAGCTCGAGAATCAAAGTTGGGTGCAGGAGGAACAATTTGAATGGATGGCCGAGGCAAAGATCTAGAATGATGATAAGTGGAAACAGAACCATCTCGATTCGGAAACTTACCTTTGCCAATGATCTGTCCAGTCGGATGGTGTATCTCAGGCAAACCCGAATCCCAGCCCTGGAGACCCATGATGCATTGAACCTGGTTGACGGTGTGGCTCAAATTTCCGGCACAGCGGCCAGGACAGGCTCGGTGAGCTGATGCTAGGGAGCAGAATTTTGAAAGGAATAGAGCAGTTGAGATGCAGGCAAGTCAGTCGCGGTACATACCGCGAGGGGGACTGTGATGGGGACGGAATGGGGACGGAGTTGACGACGCTGAACCGACAGGAGAACTCCAAGTAATACAATCCGTGAGCGACGATAGTTGAGAACGAAAACGAAAGCGGGAGGAAAGAAAGAAGAAAGGAATCCGGCGGCGCGAGATTTGCGGTCCCGGGGACCAGGCACCATCGTGAGAGTATTATGAGAGCCTGACAGCGACACGATATTCCATCACGAGCGTGAAGACTATATTCAGTGAATTTTATGCGCCGAGGGAGCTCGAGTGACTCAGCAGCACCTTGAACGAGTCTAAGGAGGCACGATTCCAAAAGAAGTTTTTCAAATACACCTTGGTGTTCGAAGGAAACCAACGAAGAGGACGGGTTCTGGTGCGAGTAGATCTATTGCTGTACTAGTCTTGGCCCGCGCGATCCGAGATATCTGTATGGAAGTTAGTTGTCGGACTGCGATTGGACCTCGATAATCGATGAGTGGGCGGGAGAAGGAATGATTTGGATGGCCATTTGTCCGAGGTCTTCGGCAGAAGATTTACCTTTGCCAACTTCAATTTGAGCGATTCGACTCATGAGAGATGTACCCCAGGGCCGCAGGACAGTGACGACGTATGCTCCCCGCGGGGTGACAAGGAGGCTTGAGCGACCAGGGCGAGGCTTTGAGGCTTTGAGGATCCCTCGAATGTCAAGTTTCGGATGGGAGCGATGAGATGCGGGAAAGAGGCCTATCAGGACACAGGATCTAATCCCACCGGATGCTTCCATGTGTTTCCTGCAGCGTGGTGGACTGCGTGGTGGTCGGGAGTCGGGACGATGTGGTTTTGATGACATCATGATGATGATGCATTTGTCGAAAGCCGCCTTTCTTCTTCCGACTTGACTCTCACCAAGTAAAGTCTTTGCTCTCTCACGCCTTTTCTGAGAATTTCCTCCGCCCATCGTACAAAACTCGGCACGGGGGAAGGTGCGCTTCAAGTTTTTACCACTTCCATAAAGTTGAAGCCCGCATTGAGCCCTCAGGTCGTCCCCGTCTATATCCGTCCGTTCCGCGCTGACTGACACTGACTGACAATGCTCTTCCCTTCCCCTCGCAAAATGCGGATTCGGTCCAGTACGTCCTCTCCGATGCGCTCCCTCACACCACACCCTGCTAACTCTACTCACAGCATGATACACTGCTCCGAAACCTGCGCCGCGGCCAAGCTCTTCTCCAAGCTGTGCTAGGCTTACATCTCCTCCCACAGACGAAGGTGTGTCCTCTGCTTATCTGCTTTCCACCTCGGGGCCTGGGAACGCAGAAAACGATGGACGACAGAAGATACGATTCAACATCGATACAGTAGAACTGCGTATAATCTCGTTGGGGGGGAGCCCAGGCGTTGTGGCATCGGCTTGAATGCGTCAAACATCTCACTGGAATGCGCGTTCGACGACGAGCCGGACGAAGACGAAGAGACTTCTCCATCCGCATTTTAGGACTGAATTAGGACTGGAAAGCAATTTCCCTCCGAAACGAATGGATACTGAACAATCGCAGTAGGTCAGCGACAAGTCGTGATCATACATAATCATGTTTCCAATCTCTTTACTCTCCAGAGCCTCGTTACGGGGTCCATCGGCCTTGTTACACAATCCATCTCATTGCTCTCCTCAACCGCATCAGACTTCTTGTCGCGGACACGATTGTAAGCGCAACTTGTGATACCAGATATTCGTCGTTTATTTACTGTCTGCGTCGTTTATATCCGTTTTTATCTCCCTTTCCAGAGACAGCACGAATTTCCCGCCTCCTCAATCTCACCGAAGAATCGATCCGCAGCTCAGGGCTGAACACATATTTCGAATCCATGGGCAACGATCTTAGTTTTTCTTGTGGGCGGCTTCGAACAGTCGACGTTCATTTTTCTCATCATTTTTTACTCTTTGCCCGGTTCATATCAATTCCTGAGCTCACAAAGCTGAGTGCATCGTCTCCTCACCCTCGATCTGGTAGCTTAGGGCTGAAACTGTCCTAGGTACGCAATTCCCTCCGCGCAAAAACAACGATGGTTGACGAATCTTCAGAGTTGAATGATGACAGAAGCGAGGTCTTTACGGTTCCCTTACTCTCCCGTGGCTGTTGTTGCCGATATTCTATTCGCAGCGATCTTGGTTTTTCTGGTGGGCCACGTCGAATCGAACGCTCAGCGGTTTTTCTTCTCCCGTCTCGGTCTCTCTACGAATCGGGATTCTCCAGATGTACGGTCCTCCTCTCGCACCTCTTTCGCATCCGCATCCCAACTTGCTTGCTTATTGTGAGTGCTGTATGGATGAATACATGAATAATCCCCACGCTCAAACATCTCGTGGCTTTAATTTTTATGATGTCTGTGTCCCATTATTCTGCCGAATCTAAAACATGACCGTCTGCGCTCCCTGACGAATATAAAATTGACTCGAAGCATTAATCACTGTCGCTGTCCTTCCTTATCACATAATACTCCAACTTCAATCAATGCGGTTGGTCCGCGGGCGCCTTTGGTCCGTTTCTATCTCGCCCGTACCGAGGCACGAGCTTGAGAGCATTTGTCTACGAGAGAATATCTCGTCTGCGCTCTGGTGTTGTTGCGCGCGCTCTGTCCGGTCTTGTTGCCCCTCGCGCGCTGTTCGACGTCAGCACCACTCGGGTCCTGCTGCCCCACAGCCGCGGTTCTCGTCCTGTTGCGCCTAGACCTTAACGCGGGCTCCAGTGGCAGCTGCGTGATTGTCTAATCGCGGGTCTGCATCCTGAGTTACTCCCCTTACCATGTATTCTTGGATCTCGACATTGATTCACTCCATATTCCCTCGCAGATTGTTGCACACATTATATTACTTAGACGCTGTTGCCCCTTGCGTCGGTTGATTAATATCAGCAGTGGCTTCGCAGACTGTCGTGATTAAATCCGCACTGTATGACTGTCGGTTCATGACACGGTTCACGGCGCGATCTCGCATTCACCGTTATCCCATGCTGCCCGGTCCGCTCTCGAGACTTTCAATCCTGCGTACTTTCTCCAGTCTTTGGGTTGCAAATCCTACCACTAGTCCACAGTACACGTTCCACCATCGGCGAATCGCTAGCGCTGTTGCGGTTCCCGCGTCACGGCACGACATGATCATTTCGATCCCGTGTACAGAGACTGATGATAACCAGCAGATAAGAAGAATATGGGTATTTCTGTCCTCGGGGGCAGTCTATTTCGGCAAGGAACCCTTCAATTTTGCGCGCAGGTCAACATTTTTATTGCTGGGTGCATAGACAGCCTTCGCTGACAGCGGAAGGTGTGTTATCAGTAACGTTCCAAAGCAAAGTTGAAATGGCTCCGGACCAGGGGGAGAAGGATGACATCGAGATGGATAACTTTACGCGAAGAAAAGAGCGACCGTGAACATCGCCATCTCCACAGAAAGGTTAATATAACGAGGTACGAGTTCAGTAATATTGAAGTGTCTGGCTGCGAGAGACTAACGGAAAGGTTGCAATTGCCAGGAGAGGCTGCTATTTGTGAGTGGGCTAGGTCCATATTAGATCCCGCTTTTGGTTCCACGGCTGGCAGGTATATAATTGAGTAATGATCCTCCTTCTTTGCCGTCAATCCCTCAGGATGTCCACGTCATTCAAGTTCTTCGGATCCGTCAAGGGCGATGCGCGTTATGCGATCCTAATCGCTGGGTTGATTACCCTACTTGGCGTATATCGGAGCCTCCGTCGTAGTGCAATCCGCCAGATTAACGGTCCTCCGTCCCCATCGTGGCTTTTCGGTCGGCTTCATCGCATTTTTTTTTGAGCTCTTAATGTTTACGGCTGTACACATCTCCAGGGGATATGCAACAGCTGATGCCCCCTTACGGTCGGTATGAGTGGGACTGGCAGGAGACATAGGGGCCAGTCTACTGTGCCAAGGGTTGTTTTGGGGTAAGTGTTGTGAGTACATGTGGATGCACAGAAATTCTTATCAATACACTACAATGCAACCACACCACAGCATGATTCTACCGCGGCGAAGCACGCGATGACCGACAGCGAGATCGTTGCACACACCGTGATTATCATGATTGCGGGACAGGAAACGACTGCAAATACAACTTGCTTTACCTTGCTCGATCTACCAGAGCTCCAGATCTGCGGGAGAAGCTCCGGGCCGAGATCCATACCACCGTGGGGAATGCCTGTTTCAGGGGTGCTGTGTACGACAGCATGCCGTTGCTGAATGCATTTATCAAGGTACGTTCTCACTAATACTCCCAAGGCCTATGTTGATGCTTATACTTAAACGAGGTACGAGTTCAGTAATATTGAAGTGTTTGGCTGCGAGAGACTAAGATGCTTGAACGTAATGATTGAACAGGAAGCACTCAGACTCAGGTACCCCACGGAGGCGATCTCGGAGTGCATGGCCGTAAAAGATGTCTTCATTCCGCTAGCCGATGGTATTCGGACATCCAGGGGAGAACACATCTCGTGCCTGCCAATCCGCGAAGGCCAGATTGTGAACCTCGGGATCGCTTCATATCAGCGGTTTGTTTGTTCTCGTCGGTGTCTTGGTCACTCAGTTTTCGTTCATATTCGCAGGCTCGAATCGTGTTGGGGGGACGGCGCGCAGGCCAAAAAGCTTTTAGTTTGGGCCGCAACCAAATTCCGGCGTGATTGATACGACCATGTGGCCCTACCCAAAATGGACCACGCCACCCTCGCGTCCAATATTAACCATCCACTCTATTTTGATGTGCAACTGAAACTTGCAGTTTATATTCCAAAACTCCTTACTCTCGCACGAAGGCGGAACCGCTGCTGCATGACTTCTCCACATGCCTGAGGTCCTCCTCTCGACCCGAGGTCGGTTGCCGGCGGTGGAGATAATCAAGGAATACCACAAGCGATGACGTGTTGATTGATATTCGCGAATCGGAAGACGTCATCCGTTCATCTTGCGGCTCGTTGTTATTAAGACAGTATTAAGACAGGTTATGCAAAGCCGCGTGGAGCCGCATGCGGCTCTCGTGCATCGTGCAGAGCCGCACGGATTTCTTAATTGTCCTCGATTATTTTTGTGCTCAATGTGGGCCTCTGTAGAACTGCAATACAACAGCCCGAAGTTAGACGGGTTGGATGGGTAGGCATGAGAAGCCGTTATTTCCGCACATCACTCCGGTTGCTACCCGGCCTTTTTGGCATCTTGCGCGCGGCAGGTGAAATAAATGTCAATGAGGTTCCTTCACCTATATGTAAGTACCTCTGCTTCATATCCCGCAATATTTCAAATTTTAATAAAAGAAAATCGGACACATCCAAGGTTGGTTTTTTTTGCACAATGCCCAAAAGCCGCATGCGGTTCCATGCGGCTTTGCACAACCTGTCTATTCTGGCAGTCTACGTCAGCTCGAGGACGTCGAGTCCGTTGGGATCAAATCCTCTAGAGACAGATTTCAGCGTGGTAAACAGGCAGATATTGATGAAAAACCGACAGCCGCGTAGATACAGCACCTAACACTATCAAGGGGGCGCTGTACTCGCTTTTCTTTTTGTGTTTTGCTAACAGTTCTTGCAACCAAAAGGGAACTGTACAAGATGGCCTTGCGATAATTACCATTTTTGAACTGGACCAGTGCTGGCATTAAGTCAAATTGGCAGAGGATATACTCGTGAGCTATGAATCCCGTCCACAGTTAATTTGATTGTATTCACCTTCACTGTCTGCTATGCCAGCTGACTTATGCCAGCTGACGCATTTATCGGCACCTAAAATATGACGGCACCACCAGACGGCAGCAGATACAGGATCTCTGATCGGCAACACCTCTGGCCTAGCAGACTCGACCTTGGGATCAGATCGATGGTGCCAGTGGTTCGAATACTACAAGCGAAGACGTTTCAGGTTGCATCGCAATGCTACTACTATCTTAGGGTTTTCCACGCTAGGGCCACCAATGAGGAATGTTCTCCACTCACTGTCTCACGACTGGCGGCTATATAATGAGGTGGTGGGTCTCGTTCGTTCTTTGCCCTCACTCCCACATCTTTCAATTCCTTTATATCCACCATGAATGCTGCCCATTACGGGATCGCGATCTTTGGGTTGATCTCCTTACTGGTCGTGTATCGTGGCCTCCGTCGTAACAATGCAATCCGCGAGCTCAATGGTCCTCCGTCCCCATCTTGGCTGTTCGGTCAGTTCCAGTACTTCTATTGTCGAAATTCCCCGTGCTCACGAGAAACACGTCTGTAGGCAATATGGCACAGCTGATGCTGCCTCCTTACGGCCGGTACGAGTTTGACTGGCAGAAGATATACGGGCCAGTCTACCGCTTCAAGGGGTGTTTCGGGGTAAGTGATACTTTCCGTTCACGCTCTGAGGAAGATTCCTCGTCTCATGCTTTCACAGCAGGACCGCTTGATGATTTCCGATCCGGTCGCACTGCACTACATCCTGAATAGCCCGCAATTCAAGTTGGGCCCAGTCCCGGAAAATCTCGTCCACTTGCTGTACCCAAAGGGGAGTATTATGTCCGTTGACAGTGGTATGTGGTCTGGCACTCCCAAGAGATTATTCATTGATTCATGGCGTGGTCTTTAGAGGAAGATCATAAACGGATCCGCGCCGTCTTGGGTGTTGGTTTCACTGCGGCTGCGATTCGGAATTACATCCCTATTTTCGAGAGAGCAGCACAAATGGCAAACAACTCTATGCTCGCCGACACCACTTCTTACCTGATTCATTTTCTGCAGATCAGTGAACAGCTGGAGGACTCCTCGGTGGTCCCTACCAATATTGCGCCGATCCTTAATCATGCTACTCTTGGCACAACAAGCGAAGGTTGCGCCGTGTCTTCTCCTTCAATGCAGGTTCTAACGGTATTTCCAGCTACGCTAGGATATTCCGTCGACGATCTTGGGGAGGAATTCGTATCGAACAATATTGAGATATTGTGCGTCACCTTCCTCCGCGATTAATTGTTCCTGTTTCGAGCCAATTTCCTTAGAACCTTGGCATCAACTCAGTCGGCGGCGCACATTCTAGGGGAGGCCATCGGATCGCAACTACCTACGTTTTTGTGGAGAGCGGCTGAGTACTTGCCGACGGCGACATGCAAGGTCATTCGGAGGGCAAAATACCTTGCAGATGAACTCGGCATCCGCGTAGTCCAGGGCAAACGGTCTGGGGCACGACAGGGACTCGAGATCGATACGGATCTTTTTGGCAAGCTCTGTGAGTATACATGTATTCCGGCGCCCGAATTTCGTTGATGCGGACTTGCAGTGCAACAACACGATTCAACCTCGGCGAAGCATTCAATGACGGAGAAGGAGATCGTTGCACAGACCGGGATGATGATACTTGCGGTAGTCTCTCGGAGATATACATTATGTATACACTAACGCGTCCCTAGGGCCAGGAAACGACGTCCACGACACTTTCATTCGCGTTAATCGAGCTTGCAAAAGCTCCAGAATTGCAAGAGAAGCTCCGTGCCGAGATCCACGCAACAATGGGGAGTGCTCGCGCCAGCAGCGGCGCGTACAACAACATGCCTTTGCTGAATGCATTCATCAAGGTACGTTCTCACTCATGATTCCAAGGTCTAGATGGTTGAGACTGAGCGCGATTGCTGAACAGGAAGTACTCAGGATGTACCCCGCGGAGGCGATCGGGGAGCGCTTGGCCGTAGAGGATGCCGTTATTCCGTTAGGAGATGGTAGCATATCGCACCTGCCGGTTCGCAAGGGCCAGATTGTGAACCTCGGGTTCGCTTGCTATCAACGGTTTGTTTGTTCTCGGGAGTGTCTTGGTCACTGACTTCTCATCCATATTCGCAGACTCGAATCGCGCTGGGGGAAGGACGCGGACAAATTCAGGCCCTCTCGTTGGCTCGATGGTGGAGTATTCAAGGGAGAGGCCATTGGACCTTATGCGAATCTGTGAGTTAGATTTATTTGTTCACTTTCTTCTTCCATACTTTGCCGATGCCTGACTCATCCATCATTCGCAGACTTAGCTTTCTCGGTGGCCCCCGGACATGTCTAGGGTGCGATTCCAAATGAATTCTGAGAAACGGTACTCACCCAGAAACGTGATCTAGATGGCGTTTTGCGTCAGTGGTTTCTTCTGGAACTTGGAAGAATGCTGACATGTGAGAATGCAGGATATTGGAGATGCAGGTTATCCTCTGCGAGTTAGTAGGTAAATTTTCATTTGGATTGCCAGTGGAGGGCGCACCTCGCACCCGATTCGCCGGCACCTTGCAACCGATCATGCCCAATGGCCAGAAGGGCGCTCCGATCTTGATTAGACGACTTATGTAGGGGATGTTGATGATTGCACCATGTATTCTGTGCAGACAATTTGAAATTTGAATCTTGAATATAGCGCAAGAGCATAGACGCAAACGGCCGCAAATGATTTGCGGCCAGGTGCGAGATTGAACCTCCGGGCGAAGGTTGAACACATCGCATCGCAAGGGCGGTAGAAAATATATACGAGCCAACTACCGGGAAGGTGTCGCACTCTAGAGTCTTAGCAAGGCTCGGTGGTGCCTTTCTGTCCTTGTTCCTGGTTTCGAGTGGCCGCAGTAGGTACTAGGCAGGCGTCCGTTCGATTCGGACCAGAGCCATCCTCAATCCGGTATGTTTTTCTTTCGCTCGCGGATTTTCATCCATGACCTCGCTGCCCCTAATTCAATTCCCTCAAACTGCACTTTGTAACATTGGGGACCGGCACACGCGATCCCATCAGCGTGCTCATTGTCCTTGTATGTTCTCGATAACGGATCGGTTCCAAAAGTCACGATGAAGATTTGGTTTAAACGGCCTCCACACGTGCAGGATTTTTGATTATTAAGTACAGAATAGTAGTTTATATCAATGGTCAATACGTCCGCGTTGAAATTTTTTAACCCATCTTGATTCAAAAATGTGTGTGTATTCAAGGTGAAAAAGTCCTATAATTTTGAATTTCGAACGAATAAGACGATTTTAATCTGGACATACTGTAGCATTTCGTTCAATTCGCGTGTCACGCGTCACAGGCCCTCAAATTCGCGAAAATTTTCGCAAACGTCACGAGTCACCGAGACCAGTCGCGAACTTGCGAAAGAAGTCACAAAATCGCCAAAAAACCGCAAAAAATGTGATTTTTTCTCCAGTACCTCAGTGTTTGATTTGCTGCGGCGCTCGCACGATCTTCCCACACGACTGCCACATTTGACAGCAACTCTTCTCGATGTTCGTTGCTCGCACCATTGGGATCCGGACTGTATTCATTTACGAAGGTGAGAACTACAAGGAACTCGGGGAGACCACACATTGCGATGAGGACAACGGTGCGCCAAAAGAGTTATGGCGCACCATCTTTGATGCGGCTTTCTTGTTGGCGCCATAAACACATGCTGGTGCATGGGAGTGCTTATTTGTGAGAAATGAGCTCTGGTGCTTCAGGCAAAAACGCGAATTTTTTCTGTGTCACGGTCCCCCGAGCCAATTCGCGAAAACCAAAGTTCGCGAATGGGTGTCACGCGTCACAGGCCCCGCGAATTGAATGAAATGCTACAGTATTGTTTTCCAGGATACTAGCTGCAATTTACATCTGTGAAGCAAGTTGCAATGTACGTGGATTGACCATTCAACATCGGTTTTGGTGCCGAATCCATCGTGGGAATCCAAGTTATTTGCCGTTCGGTCGTGCTTGGTGAACCAGATTGCGGATGATTCTGACACAGAAACAGTCCAAATAGCAGCCAGTAGCTCATCAAAAGTCATTTACAAAAGATAAACTTCTCTGGGCCCAAAATCGAACGTAAACGGACACTATCGCGCGGTGACATATCGTGACTGTCTTGAAAATGGACCATTGGACAGCAGGAAAGGCTCACATAAATTAACTGAGCTGGCGAAGATGAGGATAAAGCATGTAGAAATATATGCTCCAGCAATATTTGACGAAAAATCGAATTGTCGTAACAGTACAGGTGAGGAACCAGTCTCGCAACTTATTTGGCAGAGAACGAACAAGGACAATGAGCACGCTGATGGGATCGCGTGCCTTGAACGCATCAACTTCCGATCACCGGACCAACCCGGGTCACGCCCGGCGCGACGTTGCGCCAAAAATAAGTCGGGACTCGGCTCGTTCTTCTTTCTTCCCCACAACACACGCAGACTCCGCAGAAAAGGAACAGAAGCCTGCCGCGTCCGAGCAGGCGTCCGCGAACGAGAGGGGCCCGAGGAGGCACCCAACGAGCCGGAGGAGGAGGAGGAGGAGGAGGAGCTTGAGGATGTGCGTGTCTCTCCCTTTCTCTTTTCGCGGCAGGGGGCAGAGGGAGCAGAGGGGGCAGAGCGCTGACTCTTCTCGACTTGGGAACACCCGAAGATCCGCGCAGAGTGCGAGGCGTCGCCCGCGTGCGTGCCACTGAAGCACCACTTTGAAAATGCCAGGAGAAGGTCAGCGCTGGCGAGGGCTTCAAGGGCGAGGATTGCGTTGATGAGATGTGCGTGTTCTCTCCCTCACTGTTGTTATTTCTGCCCCGACGATCGACTGACTGACTGACGCACTCGCAGGCGCACATCGCTTTGCTCGCCCGCTCTGCGCTGACTGACCCTGATCTTCCCTTCCCCTCCCCCGTGCGTGCGCCCAGTCCAGTACGTCCCCTCTGTCCCCGCTCCCCGTCTCGCACCCCACCCACTCTCCTCGTGTAGCATGATGCACTGCTCCGCAGCCTGCGCCGCGCCCAAGCTCTTCTCTAAGCTGCGCTAGGCTCCCTTTGCCTTGTCCTTCGTGGATCTTGGACGAAGGTATGGCGACCGCCCCTCTTCTTCCCACCTCTGGATGCGGGCTGATTGCGTTTTCTTTTAGACGGCAAGAAAGAAACAGCTGCGGTGAAAGATGACCATCCACCGTCGATACAGATGGGCCTGCGCAGAAACTCGCTGGGGAAGAGCCCGGGCGTCTCGATACTTGCTTCAATGCATCAAACATCTGCCTGGAGCGTGCGTTCGACGACGGGTAGGACGAACACGCAGACACTTCCAGCTACATTTTTACGACCGAACTTCGACTGGATGCCGCTGTAGACGACTTTCCTCCGGGCCAGATGGATGCTGGTAGGTCGACAAGTCGTGATCCATACATCTCTATGTTTTTTCGTTCCACAATTGATCGAGCAATCGACGTTCATCCCATTTTTTTCTTTGGCCGCATCCAAGTGTTGCTGTCGCGGGCATGCAAAATAAAGATAACGACTGTTTGCCGTTTCTTGACTCTCTGCTTCATTGATATCAATTTCTGATCTCGCGAGTGTACCGTCTTCTCAACCACCTCATCGAACCTCGATCCCGCGGCTCAGGGCAAGGTCTTTCTCTTGCTTGACGTCAAGGTGTTTTTCGTTCCCCAGAATCCCTTCCAATCCATCGGCAGCGATCTCGGTTTTTCTGGTGGGCTTCACGAACCATCACCGGGGTTTCTTGTTCGACTTGGTCTCTTGTGAATCGGGATCGTTCAGGTGTACAGTGCATCGCATGCAATGATGCATTCTCTCGCATCCGCGTTCCAATTTTCTCGTTGTATATCTAAGATGCACAATCCCAACGCTCAAACGCAGAATTTACACTCGTCGGTCTCGTGGATGCATGATGTGGGCGTCCCATTATTTACAAGCATGCGTCCCAAGAAAATAGAACCGACTCCATGTCCTGCTTCCATCCTTATCCAATACTCTCCAACTTCAATCAATCCTGTTGCCCCCCGGGCGCGCTCTGGTCCGGCTCTACCTCCGGACTCTGGGCTATGCCGCTCCTTGTTCTTGTCCCTCATGGATCTCGGCGAAGGTACGTCCATCCCCGGCTCCTGTCATACGCTTGTCCTCGACAGAGCTGATTGTGGGTTTGTAGACAGCAGAAAGCGATGGACGGCAGACGATACGATCCAACGTCGCTACAAAAGATTGGACTTGCGCAGAACTTCAGTGCGGAGGAGCCCGGACGTTTCGAGATTTGCTTGAATGCACATGCGTCCAACATCAGGCTGGAATGCGAGTCGGACGAGGACGCAGAACTTCCCCACCCGCATTTGTAGGACTGGACTTCGACTGTACGCTATTGAGCGCAATTTTCCTCCAGACCAATGGATCACGCCAACTACGACAGAATTGAAAAAGCGCAAGATAACTAATGTTTGCAATTTCTTGACTGTTTGTTTTGTTAATATCACAAAACTTGCGAATCTATCGGCTCCCGAAGCCTCGATCCAACAATTTAGGGCTGGCCACTGCCATCCGTACGCAATTCACTGAATCGTCGGAGTTGAGTGATGGTCGGGCAAAGGCCTTTGTTCCCGTGGTTGTCCTCCAGGTGTTTTTCTCTCCTCAGAATCCTTTCGAATCCATCGGCAGCGACCTTGGCCTTTGTCGTGGTCCTCGTCAAATCGAATGCTCGTGAAGCAGTCCAGTATACTCTTTTGTTGATTGTGAGTACTGTAAATTCATTTCTTATAGACCAATGCCTAAGTGTGTTTGAAGGAGAGGATTTTACAGTACACCGAATGCGGCACCGCTGCCGATTACTATCGGCAAATTTCTTCTGGCCGCAGGGAGTTCTGATGGCGGTATTTGAAAGTTTCAGAGACGTAATCTTATGAAGAGAGTGAAGTGAAGTGAAGTGATGAAAGCCAGAAATAGGAGCATTCATTTTCTCTAGTGGACAGAGAAGGCGAGTGGAAGCAGAGGGTGATCAGCTCTGCGGGTGGGCAGGTACTATGACTGCGCATTTCTTTTGAGTTGACGAGAAAATCTTCAGCCTCGCGTCGGCTCATCGGTCCGACTCGCGACACGTCGTGGCGGAGGCCCCGCATCCCACAACGCCTGTTGAAGAGCGAGCGACTCGGCGTGTCATCGGAGATCGTTATATTACGAGTACTTTACGTAGTAAAGTGATCGTTCTTTTCATAATCGAGACCAGGTTTTTGAGTTTGCGAAACTTTATCAGTGCGTTTTGACGATGTAAAGAAATAGTGGCTGTGTTCATTAGCTTTTTGAAGTCTTTTTAAGACCTCGAACTAATGAATTTAGTGGTGACGTAAACAAGGTGGACGGGGCTGGTTCGAATCTGCCGGTTCGATTAAATTTTTATTTTATTATCTATCCCTTCGACTTTTCCGCCTGGCATGGCTCGATAAGCGTGTATATTTTTCTTGTGTTATTCGATTCAGTATTCAAGTGCAAGGCGATTCAATAAGATTCTATAGCAGTATCAGGCGCGGATGATCGAAGCACCCACAATAATATTAATAAATAGTTCCATCTGAAAGTTAGCCTTACATACGTGTATGGCCGTCTAACGCTTGATATGATCCCACACCAGATACGGTGAACACATCGGCCTTGCGCTCAGTGACACCTGTCGTGCGCTTGATGCTGAGTGCACCGGCGGCATACACGAGAGCCTTGTAAACGTCAGTGCTCAGGTTTGGAACAGCTGCACGTGGTATATGCACTATGAAAGTTTAATGCTTGAGCATTGTGTTGCCTGTTACCTCGCATTTGAAGCCGGCCACTGCTCGATCAGGCGACAGTCATATTTCGTTTGACCCGGCTCCAACAAAATTAATTCTTAAAAGGGTATTAGCGCATGCACGTGGATGGTGCTACACACTGTGCATATTTCAGTCGGACTCCTTTGGGGGGGCGGGGGGGGTGGGGGGGGAGGTGGGTGGGTCGCTGCATGGAAGGCGTAAGGATTGGCAGACGTTCAATTTAACAGCTAGCTCACCTTAGCGGAAACAACAATGGTCCACGATTGTGGGTTGGCCAATTGGTCCGAGTTTCCGCGAAATTTACATGAACACGAGTATTTTATTAATGGACACGGTCCTCCAACTGTTCCCTGAGAAATCGTCAGCAATCTAAAGGGGGCTCTCGAGTAAATACACCTACCCCACGAACGGAACACCCAGATCGAGGATCACCTCCTCCACAAGCTTTTTAAACCCCTTCAAATCTCCCGCGTCGGCGAGCGAGTAAAACGCTCGGTGGTTTTTCTTGCATCCGTTACATGGCACAGGAGCGAGCGAAGCGCGCTTCGACTTCAACTTGAGGTGGATCAATCGCTCTGGCAGTAACCCTGTTAGGGACCGGTCCATGAATAGGAGTTTCATACCAGTGCGCTGTCTCTCGGGCGCATAACAGCACGCCCAGAAGATGACGGTGTGGTCGTGCGGTCCATTGCAGCTGCATGTGCGGTACTCGCCGAAACACCTTTCGAATTTCGCAGTACGCCCGGCTTTGATCTCCAGCGCGTCGAATTGCGCTTGAGTGAGCGGGGTGCCGTTGAGGAACGCGTCGATGTCGGAAGTTGCGGTGCCGCGAAGAGGGAAGTACAGGAAGCCCGGTCCTTCGAGTTTGTACGAACTGAATGGGAGAGCCACTAGTTCTGTGTAACTGTAGCTGCAGGGTGGGTGGCGGGCAGTGGGCATCGGGAGAATGATGGTCGAAGTCAAGAGATAAACTGGACCCGACAGAGCTCCAGTGTTATTAGATAGGCGGAGTTTTCGGATGGAAAACGCGCCTGATGTGCGGGTTATGGCAGTCTGGAGGTGAATGTCGAAAATTCCGGTGAGCTGCATGTAGTTTTAAAGCCCAATCAAATGCTTACCTTAGCTAACAGATTAAAGTCTTAGTGGTGTATATGGTGAAAGGCGAATGTAACGATGTACTTGTAGGGAGAGCAGTGCGCATTCTGGTACTGCTAAATCAACAGTCTAAATCAACGTCACAAAGAGGTAGCGTTTAAATCGGCGGGTCAGCTGCAGCCTAAAATGAATAAACAATATGCATCGTGCTGGTTTTCGTTTAGAATTCCGTAATTTTATCAGTCTAATTGGCTGGTTCTTTTCCAGGCCAAGACCAAGACAAGCGGCGAACAGGTAAGTTCGTTAGGCTCGAGATAACATCACTCTTACCTTCGGCAGGACGTTTTAAGGTCGTTGTATATATAAGCTATCACTCAATAACGATCGTTACTTTTCATGGAGCGCGTGCAACATACGGGAAGGGAGCGTACATCTATTGTCAATTCGTGGGCAGCGACACGGTCATACAGCGTTCTCGCCTATAGAAAGCATGTGCATCCTTTTCGATGCAGAGCCCTCTTCTTCATCGCTTTGAGCGCCCGAAACGATGCGCCTTTTCGGCAGATGGTTCATTGCGTACTCAATAGTGAGTGCCGCTCCACGCCTGGCATGTTCCGCGTTGTGTGCCTCTCTCGCAAAATGAGCCTCCTAGTACCGCTTGTTAGATCATGTGTCGGAGATTTTATGCAACAGCAGGTAAACTGACCTTTGTGAAGCGGCCATCAAGAAATGTCAAAGTCCTCAGCACCAGCATGCAACACCATTCTGGTCCCACGATTTTACCAGGTTTTTTCCAGGCTACAAATGTGAAACCCATCTCAACCAAATCACCGGTTTTAAAGGTGCTGGGGTCCTTCTCCGTATATCTGCCAGACGTCAGTGATAATCGGCACGTGTTTCGACGACTCACTCGTCTTCCTTGTACGCCATATACATGACATCGTTGTCCACACAGTGAGCGACGTGATCAGACACATACTTCGCCAATACGCCATGGGGGTCGGTCTTATGGTGAAAGGTCGTTTGGGAATGCTCAGGTATATTGCATCCAACGGTGAAATATCGGCAGTTACTACTGATCACAGCTTCACCTTCGTCTACCATCTCGGGTTGCCAAGGCTCGACCGCGTTTTCGGCGAATGCTGAGTACATCGTATACGCCACGTCTTGCATATTTTCGAGCGCTTTCTTGAAATAAGGAGCATTCCATCCACTCAGGGTGGCGTGTTGCCTGGCGAACTTAAGGTGGTCGTTCTTCATTCTACGATGAACATATGGTTAACGCAGTATCTCTTGAGGGCAGGTAACGATTCACTCACTTCATGCCCTTTACGGGGGGGCATATCCTTCGCCTTCAACGCACCGATTATGGTGAACACCACTTCCTGGCGGTGTGTCCCCTTGGTTGGAAACATCGCTTTAGCACTTTTGTCCACCATTGACCTGAGTGATAGTCACTAACTCGCACTATTGTTGCATAGGTCAGTCGATGCGATGGCCAGCTCGAATAGTGCTTACTTCTAACGCGGATGCGGGCCAGGCCCTAGCCATCTTGATGAGAGGCGCGCCCGGCTTGCTGAGTTTGTCGTTCCATTCGATTATCGCTTGGGTTGTGCCGAGTTGGAATGTGCATCAAACGATTGTTCATAACACTGACGAACCTGCAGCGTCTGCCGGGTAGAAAGAGTCCATTTGCACAGTGTAGCGTTGTTTAAGCACTGGGTATATGGCTTAACTTTATATCGCCTAGATGTTTGACCGGATCATTGTGATTGATGTGCAACCAAGGGCCGGTGGCTTGTGTTGGACTCCCGTTGCTTTCTACGTTGGGGTATGCATCACGGCCATCTTAGACGAATCTGGTGTTGTGTCGAGTAACTATGGTGCAATAAACTCCTTTGTTTCGTAGTTCCGGGAATCAGGTCCAAAAGTTCCCTAATCACCTTCAATTGGTTATAGGCCCTTATTTCCAATTACACCCGATATTAACGCCCGGTCGGAAAACGAGCAGTTTCAATGCAACAAACCTGCTCCTGTCCCGCTGATTGCACAGTCTAACAATGTTCCTCCCATGTGGACACAATGTGTTTGGTAGACTATAGCCTAGATCATTGCATATTGGATGCGTCTGTCGGACGTATGTTTCGTGAACCCAAATCTCTCCCTCGCCGATGCATCTGTTCGTGATGGCGATACTAACTGTTTGCTTAACGGGCGATCACACTTTTTACGGGCCCCTTTCTGCCAGCATTATGCAAATTCGCAACATGTAAGGATACATCATTTACACTCCTCCCATTGTAAAGGGCGTGGTTTGAAATGCGCATAAGTTCCGTTTTCCGCTCCATTGAGTCGGATGCTGATCGGGAAATTGGAAATTGGGTGCATGCTGGCCGTCAACGTAGTTCATTGACCTCGTTCGAGCATGTCAATAGCCTCATACATTGTTCTCTACTTTGACCGGCCGTTAGGGCATTTTCCGTTAGAAAAAGGGTCCGGCAGTATATAGTCAACAAAGGTTGGTCGTTTCTGTGAAGGCTGATGATTGTTAGTTGTCAGGGATGAGGACACGTCTGATCGTTTTATTTATATCGGTTTCAGTACCCCGAACGCGTTTGTTATTGCCGTCAGGCTGTTGTTGCACTTGACTTTATCGACAATGTCCTATGTGACACCTTCGTGTCCAAACGGCTCTATTATTTAAGATAAGCCTACCGAGTTTCTTATTCAATTGGAATGCCGAGTGGGCCTATGCTGCTAACCGAAGCAGACGCGTGCAAAAGCCTCACTCTCCTTGCAGTGCAATAATCGTTATTCTGATCAGCGATCAATCGTTTCGGGATCATCCGATGTCTTGCGCACGTAGGACAAGCACAGCCACTACATTCAACTGGATTGTTGCTTATCTACTACATTGGCGTTTTGCCCCCCCTATTGTGTGGAGAGACGTTCGAAAGATGTCCTGCAGCCTTCGGTTCCTCCGCACAGCCAGCATCTGCGCCCAATTCAGATGTGCGAAGATGAGCAAAGCCAAAACTCACTGGATGGATTGTGGTGGTCGAGACTTGAGAGCGAAGTTGTTAAGCGCCCATCAAGTCGACTTATTTATAGGGACTGTTTTATGAATATTTTGGCCAGATAATACGAGCCTGCTACCTACTCGGCGCATCTCGTATAGTGCGCTTTGACCACCTGATTCGGTTGTATCAGCAATCACCGATAATGAACTGATCCCATATATAAAATTATCTACGCTGGAAAACTACGAATAGACTGCACTCGATAACACCGTGATTATTTGATTTGAACAAAGGCCAAATTTTGCATTTGTAATTCTGCTAACCAAACACCGAAAACAAGAGTATAAGTAAAGAAAAAAAAGTACGAGTTATGCCGTGCGAAGCATCGGCCTCCCCCAAGTTCTTTTCATCAATCGGAACCAGACTTTCGAGTTGCCGATACGTTTATCAGTGCGTCCTGAGGATGTAATGAAATAGTGGCTGTGTTCATTGGATTTTTGAAGTCTTTTTAAGAGCCTAATCTAATAGATTTAGAGATTATGTCATCCACCAAGATGGCGTTCGTTCAAATCCACCTTGTCAATTTTTATTTATAAATTTCTTTCTTTCCCAATTTCCACCCGATCACTGCAGGTCGACTACTTCACTCTAGTACAACACTATAGGGTTTCTTTATATTCATACCATACTTTTCGTACATGTCAGATCCTTCGGATGTGGCCATCTAACACTGTTGTGCGTCTATTAGTATGTTTGGTTATCTCACCGAGCGCCTTGTGCTCAGTACACTGGCTAAAGCCGCACTATTGTGATACCGTTTTTCTAATACCCTTCCATTTTAAAGGAACCAGTGGGCCAACAGACCGGCTGTCTGTCAAAACAGGTCTCATAAAACTGAGGACGAAAAACTAGCTTCCCTGTGTACCTGGGCGCTGTGGAGTAGTGTGCGGGAGTCAGTGTCCACTAGGCTTCCTTCGGTGCCTCAGGGCGTTTTGGAGAAAGGCAGGCTCATATACAATGATCCGCTCATTGTTGAAGAGGTGAACGCCCCAGAGGTACATGACACTGATGAGAACTGGAGAGAGCGTGGGCTCATTGCTACTGGCGACAGTATCACGGAACACTTGTGTGTGAAGGAAAATCTAAAGCAGGTTGTTCAAGGCCGACAGATGGATTTTGTGGCTGTGCATATGCTTCGTACGAAGCACTTCGGAAATACCCGGTCAACCCGATCGCCGGGTCATGATCGGCAGGCTGATAACCGAGAAGCCCTGCGGGGGAGGCTTGAAGGATATTAGTTTTAAATATGATCAGGAGCGAATGTCGCCATGGGTCGGACCTCCGATGTTAGAAAGGAATTGATAGTTGCCAGCGATCGTAACTTGTACAGTGGAAATGCAAAATCCCCTGGCGATCCCGTGCGAGGGCTATATGAGATGCTAGGGTGAGATGACGGCCTAGATGCACAACGACCTCGATATTCTGACGGCCAACAACGTAAATATCGAGTGCGGAAGCTGCATATACGTCCTGCTAACCTAACTTGTTGTACTGCAGTGTTGACGAAACCCCCTTCGCGATAGAGATGCCCCCGGTGATTAAACGAAGCCCTACTAATGGTCGGCATATGCCTGTTACAAATCCAAGCACATTATTGTAAGTCTCGATTCTGAGACCGGACACTTGCACTAAACAATAAGTTCAGGCCGTTTTCGGGGACACCAACGGAGTTGGTCACAGAGATATTATTATGCTGCTGTGGAGACTACTTCAACGCCGATAACCCCTTTGCGAATGACGGCGTTCACAAGACTCTATTCATCAAACACCGCAGCACCTGCAGACAGGTCTTGACGTCGTGGTGCCAGATTATCGACCGTACCGCTGCATTCTGGATGTCACACGAGCTTACGCCGACTCAAGGGCATTCGGCTTTCCAGTTTATGACTGCGAAGTTTTCTGGAGCCGCGTTGCATATTTGTCTGGTGCTACGCGGGCCAGCTGCATGCGAGCCTGATCCGCTTATAGATGAAATCGGACTTCACGCCATAATCGATTTATTACAATCCAAATCAGAGTGATGTGCGACACTCGGCATATACTTTGAGAAGCGCACTGTATTCGCAATGGTCGCGGAAAAACTGGCCTCTTACCATTTTTCTCGCCTAACACAGTTGGCACTGATCAATATCGAACCCGTATGGACTGCGGGACGGTCCGATAAACTCCAACCGACGCCGCAATTTCTAAAACTCGGTGGGCCTGGAATGCTCCATCTCCGGCTCGTTGGATTCGGTTTGTCGATGCGGAACAATAGTACGTTTCGACATATCACCATTCTCGTGCTAGGCGACTTGGATAAAACAGCCACTCCAACCATAGACGAGCTTTACAAAGTTTTACGCGAAGCCACTTCGCTAGAGGCCCTGTCGATTGGGCAATGGATAGAGCGGGTGAGTGTTGCCGTAATATGGCTGCATGTAACTTACGATTAGCAGAACCTTTGTCTGAGCGGGGGCCGTTGAACCCGGACCGATTGCTCAAACTGCATTTTTCTCCGGGGGGAAATGATGCTTTTGAGCAACTTCTCCAACTAATGCGGGCGCCGGAGTTGAATCGCCTGGACATTAGACTCATGTGCGAACCGGACTGCACGGCACTGCTCAAGTGTGAAGAGCTTTTGCGCACAGTTACAGACCTGCGCATCTACGGCGTGTTCAAAGGCGAGCTGGGCTTCTTGGGCTTGTCAACCATTATGCCTGGAGTCACAATGTTGGACGTGACCACAGCGGACAGAGTGTTGGCTCGATGTGTTGGAATGACAGGATTCAAATGGACAAAAGTTAACTTGTTGCGGCTACGAATTCCGAGGATCGAATCCATCCAGAGTATTCTTTCTGCCGCCACCGTCGCTAACTTACACATTCACTACCCTTATCCTATGAAGGGGCTCAGTTACGCCGGAAAGCAATGGGTATCGAGTAGAGTCGAGCATATGGTACTTACGGTGGAAGGGGAGGAAGCGTGGTATGCGACAGCGCATTAACAGTGGGGGGTTTCGCAGTTAAAATTTGAGGTCCAACTTCTGCCTCAACTTCTGCCTCAACTCTGCCTCAACTTGAGCAAAGTTGGGGCAAAAGTTGGGGCTCTAACTGTGAACGACCCGGGCAGCTGTTTCGGCCTCAACTTCCAAGTTGAGGCAAGTCGAGGCCTCGCGTATCAGAAAAAGATCTGTTGCACGCCCGAATCCCCAAATCAGCCGAAGTTGAGGCATCAAGTTGGGGCAGAAGTTGGGGCAGAAGTTGGACGTCAAGTCGGGCTCTTGTGCCCGATTTCACGTCCGACCCCAAACTTCTGCCTCAACTCGTGCCTCAAACCTTACCCTCTTTAAAAAATTATGTCTGTCTGTCTGTCTGTCTGAAGCCTTTAAACTCCGCTTTTAATCTATCTTCGCGCCGGCGAGCGCTTGTAAGTAATAAAGGAAGTTCGCAACTGATCGATAACGAGAGACAAGTCGTGCCGCCGCTTCGCTCCGGCAACCGAAGACGAACAGACAATGGTGGATACATTACATGTAAGAAATACGATGCTGGAACGAAATACAATGTGAATGGAGAATTACCGGCGCCCGAAATGTGAACCTTGGATGAATCTTTTCCAGGGAGTTAGTTGCTAAAAGAAAACTAGAGCAAAGCTGCAGCACAGACGACGATTCGACCTGGTTGAGACACCGACCCAACAAAATCCTTGAATGAGGAAACCATAAAGATTGGGGCGGCACCAGAAGAGACTCGTGATTAGCAGCACCTCGGCAGCGACCTTCTGATTTGACCATGAAAACCGAGTCCAAAAGATAGCCAGCAGCACACAGAGGCGTTACAGATTTGGATGAAGTGTTTCCAGAGAAGAATATTGCTGGGTAGCAAATTGAAAGTGGAAGGAGGAGTCGCAATCGGACAAAAGTAAGCACTCACTTTACATGTCCCTGACCGGCAGAACTACGTGACCCACCGGCGCAGTGATAAGGATTGAATCGAGCTGCAATCGGACAAAAGTAAGCACTCACTTTACATGTCCCTGACCGGCAGGACTACGTGACCCACCGGCGTAGTGATAAGGATTGAATCGAGCTGCGCCGTAGGCAGCAGTAACTGCGTCCTGTCAAGAAGAGACTGTGCACAGGTCAGGTGGTCAAGGCCTTGTCGAACAGCAAAGAAAGCTAGAAGGGGTTAATCCAAGAGCAAGAGCAGAGGAAACACAAAAGGAGAAGGGATATATTGGGAACTAGCACAGCCGAACGAGCAAAATCTTAAAGAACGGCTAATAATATGTAACCCACACGTACGTACTGGCAATTCACATCAAGCGCCGGAAAATCCTCTTCCATGACGGGCAAAATCAGGCCATGAATTGTGCGAACACCTAAGCAAGAAGGGTCCGGGAGCAAAGCAGAAAATGGAAATCCGTGAGTAATCGAGTCAGTGAAAAGCAGCGTGAAGATGAGCATTTCCAAGGAGTGGTAGCGATGGGATCGACCTAGAAAATTCTCGGCCAATACATTGTGCCTCCGAGGATGTTCAACACGAATAACCGACGCCAGGAGAGGAGCGAGCCAAGATGGGCAATTTTTCAATCCATTTTACATAGCATCCGGTGAGATAGCATCGACCCAAGAGCCCCAGGATGCGCCGTAAATCCAGAAAGAAGGAATTTGTTTGTGCCTGTGGAGCGAATTGAATAAATTGTTGTCCAGGATGCTTGCGTGTAGATTGGGGATTACTGGGTGGGCAAAGATTTTGCATAATGTGGGAATTGCTTGAGCACAGAGCAAGCCGACAGTGGAAAGCTCATCCAGACGTTGCAACGGAACAACGCATGCAGAAACTGTTGAACCCAAGAGGGCAAGAGAAAAGTAGTCAAATTGGGACCGATGAACTGAGCCAGAACGTTGCAGGCCTGGGGCCGTCAAATCGAAAGGGGAGGGGGAAATGGCAGGGATAGGGAGCGAGGATGCTGTCCCTTCATTCATGCCACGGTGATTTGGCTGCAGTGAGAAGATTTTGCGGTGCAGTGGGGGAATAACCACGGCGCAGCGAGAGATGTGCTGCGAGTCTACTAAATGGAGTTGGGTATATTCAGCTGAGGAATCGTCACAAAGGGAGCGCCTGCTGGATAGCAGAGGCAAAACCAACGGAGATAGAGCCACATGGGGCAATTGCACCACCAAGCGAGCAAGAATGAATAATAATTAATGAGCTATGGCCCAGGCAGCAGTTGCTGCGATGAACTGCGACTTGCCAAAAGAGAACTTTGGGCTGGTCTGCTGAGTGAGTTTGGACTGTGCATACTGCGGCACAGTTCGGGCAGTGAACAGTTGAAGAAATGGGGAAGTTGAACGGACCTAATGGGGTCCAGAAACACGTTGGGGATGGAAATACAACAGTTGAGAACAGATGGAGCTAAGCAGAGACGAAGAACAGAGGAAGAGAGAAAGAGCATGGATATATGGGGAAAGAGCACAGCCGAGGAGCCATTTCGTTAAAGAACGGTTAATCAATTCTCGGTAAAGTCCGAAGTCCCTCGTACGTGGGCAGTGTACAGCCACCACGAGCAGATGATTAAAGACCAGAAGAAATTCGCCAATGACTGATATTGTTCAAGCTCGGTACTGTATTGGACCTACGTAATGAGAAAACAGTTTTGACTCATAAGTGGAAAGTGGGGTGTCCTTGCTCATCGAATGTATCGTTCAATACAGTAAAGCAACTCGGTATATTTTTTACCCAAAGTAGAGCAGTATCAATAGGAAAAAAAGTGTCTGCTCGAACACACGTAATAGTTAACCGAGTGAACTCAAAGTACGAGTTACGCCGTGCAAAGCATCGGCCTCCCCCCAAGTTTCTTTGATGGCAAGTTCGTAAACAACACAATCGTCGATTCGTCCTCGTTCTTCGAGTTGCCTCGTTCCTCTGCCCTTTCAAGCTTTCTCGTCGATGCCTCAAACTTGTCATTCCACTTTTCAAACCTGAGCTTTCCCGTCTTTTCCAGTGAATTTGCTCGGCTTGGTTCCCGAACAGCTTCTCGTGCCGGCCCGGTCTGCTCTCTCTGACTGGGACTCATGCTAAATGTCTCGTCGCACGTCTTTCCCAGTCTACGGCTGTCTTGCTTGAACTATAGATTTTGCCCTTCCTTATTTCTATTCTAGCTCAATCCAACTCAATGCGCCCTTCCAGTCGAACTCCTCCTCTCCGGAGAGTTTCCTGCTGTCTCACTCGCACCTGGACCGGCCTCTGCCATACCCAGTTTCCATTACCTCTAGACGACACCATACCCCTCTCGTTGACTTATGTTCCTTCGCATTCACAGAAAAGCGCGATGCCCTCCGCAAATACGATCCAGGAAGTTGGTACTACACACCTCAGTTCATCCGCCTCGGACGACTGGCCAACTTGTGGAATTTTACCTCGATCGACTCAAAGGGTTGTACAACAATCCGAACATGGTATGTGTGGCAAATAGTCGGACTTAGTCTTTGACGAGGCCAGAGAGGTAGCTGGCGATTCGGGGTTCAACTTCCGCGTTCGAATAATACGATAGTGAAGGTTCTCTTTACAAACACTTTTGAAGCGTTGAATTCTCAACTCATTTACAAGTATCAGGTTGTTGGTGTGCCGGTATATGTTCTGCGTTCCTACGTCTCGGTACGCACCCACCTTGTCTTGACGCAAGCTTAAGTGTCACCTAAGCCTCAAGAATGAATCAACAGAGCAGAGGAATCGCACATGGTGTACGGACACCGCCAGACTTGGGACGGCCATTGGCAAGTACGTGCAGCTGGCAATCCGGGTTCGACTCGCCGCGTTTGAATGAATGGTTGGCGGTGCCTCTTTTTCTGATCTTTTCATGCTCAGCTCGTCGCGTTGCTCTCAATGCCCCGGCCGCATGTCTCTTTCCCACTGTCCCTGCTGTCTTCTTTCGTCCAATGTCCATACTATTCGTTTGTTTTTTGAGTCCTGATTCGCATTCAAGATAGCGCGACCGCGCCGCCACAAAGCTTCACCCCTAGTAATCGCGCAGGCTCAATGCCTCAGGCGCACGTCCGATATCGATATGTATCTTCTTATTGACCTCTTACTTGTTTTTGATTTTCTCCTCCAGGCCTTCCTCCTCGGTTAGATTCCCTTGGAGGCCCGACCCAGGACCAAGGCCTCGAACGTGGCGTGCGACACGCAGCCAGGGTCTTTACCGTATAATTATTGGAATATACCTACGGTCTCCGTAAGGATCACGCACCCGCTAGCCGCCACGATGTGTGACCCTTTTTTGAAGTTCGACATTTTGACACCAGCCAAAATTTGGTGTGACACCCCTCAAAATTTCGACAAATCCCACGGAAATTTTCGCTTTTTTTTGCGTTTTTCAGGAGATTTTGGAAGCGCCATGACCAGCGACAGGTTTGACAAGGACCGCCGTGACCCGTGACCGCAACCGAAGTTCGACATCGACAGAGGGGTGCGTGACTCGTGACTGTTGATTTAAATGAAAAACCCTAGTACCCTCTTGCTCTCCTTTCAGCTATTTCATGCCGGCGGGACGCACAAATTGCAAGCTTCAGTTCTTGGCTCATTTGGCTACTGTGCTGGCTCATCCCTTCAATTCAATGCCAGCTATTTGTCAACACAACAAAAAATCACTGACAACCAACTCTCGCCAGCATGGGCTGACTTGCTACATATGCCTTTGAATTCGTTTCATTCCGTCTTATCTCATCTTCTGTATTCAAGGTTCAAGTCTTGGAATTTTTACGGCAATCTATACTGCATCAAACTACGACACTATGCTGCAGGTACAAAATTCCCATGTTATTTGCAAGCTGTTGTACTCTAAACTCAATAGCCACATAATTAGATGTGCAGTATCATATCCCATCTTTAAGTGAATTCGTTTGGAGGATTACGATAGGAACTGACCATTCTAATGTCCCTAATGGGTGGGGTGTCTCGGCATCGATGAAGCCGGTGATTGATGTGCTCAGAACCTATATAACCTATATAAGAAACACACAAATGACCCCACTTGACTCGCGATCGGCACAGAAACAGTCCAGAGACTGTTCCAACAACCAACAAACAAATCAAACGGCAATATCTGCACGTTTCCAGAGATCCCGACGAGTTACAGCCCCTAGTACAGGGCCTTGTAAAGGTTGTAGGGAGAGGTTTCGTATCTCAAGGAGACAATGAGCAAGCTGAGTAGAACGTGTTTCTAGACACGGTGGAAACATAGTTTCCAAGCAAGATAGATTTATAGCTTCGCAGTATGTGTGTGTGTGTGTCCAAGCGACAGAGAAACAAGTTTAAAGTAGTCCCATAGACTCAAGTAGGGCCCCTAGTTTATAGGCCAAGAGCGTTCACAGAGCTTTCCCTAAAAGGTATTTTCTGAGCGGCGCACAGCAGTCACGTTTCCAAAGTTTTCCCTAGATGGTACTTTCTGAAACCCGCTCCGCAAACAACAACGATAGTGTTTCTTTCAACAGAGTCCCAGTTCAAACAGATTCACAGAGTTCTTTCACAGTTTACAGGCAGAGCCCAAGTGCATTTCCAGAATAATATATGATTCAGAAACAAATAAGATTTCAACTAATAATGCTACTCTATGAGAGTGTGTTCGCTGAGGATCCCAGATCAACCCAATGTGCAAGCGTATAGCCTACTAGTTTGGGGGATGATGCTGTGCCCACTGTAGAAACACCCTCGGATACTTATACAACCGCCAAGACACAATTACAAAGCCCAAAACACAACCCCAATGAGTCAAAAGTCTGTTTATCCGCCTCCTTAACCGCGTTTCCATCGGTTGTTTTTCCAAGTGTTGCCTCCCATTGGTTCCTCACTGCAAGCACACCATGTTCCCTTGCCAATTACGAGGCAGGAACCCGTCAGCAGCACCCCTGGATTATTCAGAGGGTGTGTCAATCACCGATAGATTGGCACTGCACTCATTTGACCTGTTTCTGCTTCAACTCTGCTCTCCCCTCTGTTACAAGTGCGGAACTTGATAATACTCCTTTGTAGGTCTCGGGAGATACCCGTTTCTGTGGTGTTTCCCAGAAAGGGTTCTTGAGAAAGAACCTCAGAACGCCTTTAGAGTTGTGATCTGGATCCTCAGAATAGCTGACCACCTGTTTCGGTGTATCCGCATTTGATGGAAACCGGCAACTCTAGCAACCGAAACACTCGTGACCCAGCGTGTCTCCTTAGCGTCTCAACACAGCACAACACATTGCCCAACTCCTGTTCCTTTGACCCGTTTCCATTGCTTGAGTGGATGTTGGAAACAAGTCAAAAGAAGTTGCTTGACTTATCAATTGGCTGCACGTTTCCCTTACAGTTTTTCAGGGCGAGACTTGCCAATGGACATTATAATTCCTTAGAACACCCACCTGTTTCTCTGTGGTTCGCCCAACAGCTACCAGGAACCAGTACTGTTGCATAGAAACAACAGTTTCAGCAATGAGCACAATCAGAAACACGCAAAATCACGTGTATCTAACCATGGCCCAATTACTAGCTTATCACCGGTGTGTGCATGTTCCATGGCAGATGGGCCCATCCACACCTCTGATGCATTTGCGGCATTCCAGTTATTCAGGTAGTCAACCAGAATCGAAGGAATTTGGACGGGAACTGATGTTCGTAATGGTCCTTGCCCCGAGATGGATTCTGACAGTTTTGACCCATTGACAGGCTGGTCTTTTCTCCGCAAGCTTGACTGTTTTTCTCAGTGAAAGCTATCGGACCTTGACTCTGGATCCCGCAGATGTGACCGTTGTTCTCCTGCAGCAGATATCACACCAGCTGGCAGCTTCTGCCAATGGAACTCAATATGATATTCTGCCACCTGCATCCTTCACGCCCCCAACAGCCTCTTTGGCCTGTAATGTGCTGCAGTCTTCGACTGAGTCTTGGCTGTGCACGGTGCACCCACCACGACCCTCGTGGAAAATGGGCTCAGGATTTCCTCCATAGAGCCAACATGCACTCTGTGCACGGGTATTCTCATATCTCTACTATGGTCTAAAGCGTTTTGGGATGCACACCATGGTCGAGGTCATCCCACTGCCCTTGCATGCCTCGCTTATCTTCTTCTTTGCTGGACTGGTGGCATTCCTGATTCCCATCAATATTGCCATCACCGCAGTAGCTGCCACCCTGCTCAGGATGATCTTGATTGTCTACTCACTGTTGACCATCCTTCCATTGATCCGTCTTGACTGTCCTTATCGGACTCATATTTCCGCAGCCTTTTGGAATCTGAAACAGCATCTCATGCATTGGCTTTGTCAAATATATCCAGTGCCATTGGATGAAGCACAAATAACTTTTGTCAAGGATGACAACACAATGGTGGATTGCATACACACCAAATAAAGTAAAATTTCAGTCTGGGCTGATACCACATTTGATTTGCCAAGAATCTAGATCCAAATCAGTCATATAGAAATAGGGCAAATCAGTGATGGCAGATTCTCTTTCAGAAACTCAAAGACTTCAGCTGTGCTGAAACTCGCACTGAAATTCATGAGGTATTTTTGCCATTGGCTGATATAAATAGAAGGCCAGTAGCATAAATGGCTCAAGGGTTTCAGTGCAGCTGAAATGTACAATGATTCTTTAAGTTTCTTTATGAGCATCAGCCATCACTGATATTCTGCATTTCTGGTGGGACTGATTTGTAACTAGATTTGTGATAAATCACACCTCATTTCAGTCCAGACTGAAATTTTGCTTTTTTTGGTGTGATATTGGATTGAGTCACAGAATCCTCTCCAGAGCAGGCACATCGGGATGAAAGAGCACTTATTTGAAATCTCACCGATGATACAGAACTCGAACCGTTTGTGGAAGCCATTCCTGATGTTCTTGTGGGCCTCAAGGCTATGTGGTGATGAGCATTGCCCCATGCTGACCACGGAACCCGAGCCTCCAGAGGCTATGCACTGTTAATTTGAACTTACAGACAGCTTGCATTTCATTTACATGATCCGGTCTTATTATTGATTCTTACTTCATATTGTCTTTATTGTCTTTATGGTTGTACTCGCCTATAAAATGCACATAGTGTACATGAATAAAACACAATTAGTTTCCCCTTCAAATGATGCAAGATTTCTTGCTACAAGGCAACATGGGCATTGGAAGTTTAGCAGCTCCTGGCACATTCACAGAGGACTTGATTGACCCATCCCTTGATTTTGGAGCTGAGGATGTAGAGCATTATCGCATCTCGGCAGCTGCGGTGGGGGATTGGGCAAGGGCGAAATCAAAGAGACTTGGGAATCATCTCACCCTTTACCAATCTGATTTGATCGCTGGACGCAGCCCGGATGTGTTTTGTTTGCCTCAGTATATCGAGCATTGGGTGTTCCATTCAGGGAATATGAGTAAAATCTTCAGGCTCCAGCACACTAAAAGATATGACACCCCGGGCTCCCTGCTCTCACACACTAGTAATGCCATAGAAGAAATCTCAGTGTTCCCTGTGGCTGTCCCATTCTCAATCATCCTCGACTTTCTACTTGCATCTGCAAGGAGGAAGTCACTCCCTTATGAGTTTATTACCACCCAGAGCATCATATCTGGCTCATTTTCCACATACATGCCGCTCTCAAGATCTCTCCTCCAGAAACTTGAGTATCAATTCGAAATCATTGTCTATGATAATATAGACTGTTTCAAGAGAGAAGAACACTACCATTGGCTTGACGACATTGTGGCAATCATATGTGGTTACTTCAATCCTGCAGATCATGAGGACCCTTCACTGTGGTTGCCATTGGCCCTAATCGCATATTTGCACCAGTGCCAATCATGCAGTTCTATTCAGATTGTGGTTGGTTGGCTACTGCCCATCTCATGGAATGTTGTAGCCCAAACCATTCTCGATGGCCCATCCGAGATCCAAAGACATCCCACACCAATTGACCCAGTTGGTGGAGGGCCACTGCCACTTATGGTGGCTCTGTGGCATATGTACTACTATGATGGCAGTAATGGACACGTGAAACCATCTACCTGGCAGGCAATTCTGGATTCCATTTCAAAGCATGAATCCAAATACAACCTGTCTGTCATGGCAATGATCAAGTGGGCTGCATGGACTTGCCCCATTGCCGGAGAACAGGTGTTTCAATTCATGAGCATTAGGATGGTCGAAGCCAGGAAGACAGATAGCATACTGCGCAATTTCGTTCAATTCACAGCAACTGCAGTGTTCCAGTTCGAACTGTTACATTGCCAATGTGAAGATTGTTCGAACCAAACGGTTCGAACCATGCATAGTCTAGCAGCTATTAGAGGAGAAGGATGGTTCAAACTGAAATGGTTCGAACCAATAAAAACGGTTTGAACCGTTTTTGGTTTAAACCATTTTTTCCCGGCTCAAACTGTTTTTTTCCGTTTGAACCATTTTTTCCTGGTTCAAACCATTTTTTCCGTTCAAACCATTTTGTCCCAGTTGGAACCGTTTTTCCGCTCAAACCGTTTTTTCCGTTCAAACCATTTTGTCACAGTTCGAACTGTTTTTTCCGTTTGAACCATTTTTTCCCAGTTTGAACCATTTTTTTCCATTTGAACCATTTTTTCCCAGTTTGAACTGTTTTTTCTGTTTGAATTCTTTTTTCTGTTTGAACCATTTTTTCCTGGTTCGAACCATTTTTTCTATTTGAACCATTTTTTTTCGCCTGAACTGTTTTTCCCAATCCAAACTGTTTTTTCTGGTCGAACTGTTTTTTCTATCATGTATGGGTGAGATAGCAGACTGGTTGTCATTGTAGATGATCAAGGGGAATGTCACTGGCTCGAAGAGTTCAGCCAGGAAATATCTGATAACCTGTGAGAATATAGAATCCAAAAGAGTGGGGGGAAGCAAGAAATTCACTGGAAGTATGTAGGGCTTTTATACCCTGAGAACAATGGAACAAATAAACTACGCAGGACAATGAAGACCAAGAGACAAATAGTTTCAGTCCAGCTGAAACCATGCAACACCATACCAACGGGCTGTGTGTCTCCATACACAACATGTCCACATATGTGTCTGTGTATGTGTCAGCTTGCATCTTTCCAACATAACCCTCACTTCTACTGCCATCCCCCAGTTGATGCAGCTGATTTACATCCTCATTGCACTGCGAGCCAATTTATATTTTGAGCTACTAAAACTGACTTCTGTCTCTGATAAGTGCTTCAAATGAGCAAGATGAAGCTCTCAAGGTTCAACAAAAAATGGTTGAAACCAAAATGCTTTAGCAAACACGGTTCAAAGTGGGAAAACAGCAATTTGGATGAAAAAAATGGTTTGTACTGAAATGCCCCAACAAAAACAGTTTGAACCAGGAATTAATGGTTTGACAGAAAGAGCAGTTTGAATAGAGAAAACAGTTCAAACAGTACAAACAGTTCAAATTGGGAAAAACAGTTCAAATGGAAAAAACAGTTCAAACAAAAAAACAATTCAAACAGAAAAAACAGTTCAAACTGGGAAAAAATGGTTCGAACAGAAAAAACGGTTCGAACCAGGAAAAAACGGTTCGAACAGAAAAAATGGTTCAAACCGGGAAAAAATGGTTCAAACGGTTCAAACAGAAAAAATGGTTCGAACTGAAAAAAAATGGTTTGAACCGAAAAAAAATGGTTCAAACCATTTCAGTTTGAACCATCCTTCTCCTCTAATAGCTCCTAGACTATGCATGGTTCGAACCAAACGGTTCGAACCGTCTTCACATTGGCAATGTAACGGTTCGAACCCAAACACTGCTAGGGTACCAATTCGGCGGTCACACGTCATGCACCGCCTGTGCCGCGATGAATTTCGGTTTCGGTCACGGGTCACGGCACCCAGTGCCGAATGTAAAATGCGTGACATCCAGGCCAAATCTGCCTTGGAGGTGCAAAAAAGGCAGAATTTCGAAAATTTCCGTCTTGAATGCCGAATTTTTGGAGGTGTCACGCCAAACTTCATTAGTTGCCGAAGTGCTGAATCGGTATTTTGGATCACGGATCACAACCCGTGCCGAATTGAATGAAATTGTGCAGTATTTCAGGCACTCACCACATACATCGAGCACTGCTGCCTGCCATGTACTGGGGTTTTTCATTCAAATTGACAGGGGGGGGGGTGACGTGTGACCCTTTTTTCAAGTTCGACATTTCGACACCAGCCAAAATTTGGTGTGACACCCCCAAAATTGTCGACAAATCCCACGGAAATTTTCGCTTTTTTGTGTTTTTCAGGTGATTTTGGATGCGCCGTGGCCAACAGTAGGTTCAACAAGGACCGTGGTGACCTGTGACCCCAACCAAAGTTCGACATCAACAGAGTGTGTGACCTGTGACTGCCGATTTAAACGAAAAACCCCAGTATTCCCTTGCAAATTATACTCAAGGACATACTTTCCAATTACTCTGGCACAGTACATATGATCGGAAAGAACACAGACGATCTCCAGGTATTCCTTGGTTACCTGGACAAATAACCTCAATGCATTCACTGAAATACATCAACAAACGAACTTAGCATTTTAAAAAAACGCTTTTGTAATTGTCCTCAGTCTTTTTGTTGAGTATGAATGATTAAATTATCTGGCTGGGAACTCCTATATGTCATAGAACTTTGGCAGATCCTTGTACTGCTCTTCCCGAGCTACACTTGAGCTGTATCTATGAGCCACACCGGTAGAGGCACACTTTGTCTAGAACTGACCATACCTTCAGATCACTGTACCATTTCATTCAATTCTTACGTCACGCGTCACAGGGCACAAAATATAAGAAAATGTTCTTCCCTGTCACGGGTCACCGAGGGCATCTTCGAATGTGCCAAAGAAGTCACAAAATCACTCAAAAATGCACAAAAAATCCATTTTTTTTCGCTCACAATGCAGTTTCAGTGTGAAGTGGATGTAAATGCTTGCTTGTGCCTCATTTTTGCCTTATTTGTGTCAATTTGTGGCTCTTCAACATCCAAAAAGTGACTCTGTTCGGTGATTTATATGAACGCCCAAGCTGGACAAAACTGGTTTTGTGTTTTCGGACCCATTTTTTGACGTAAATCAGATGATATTTGCGAGCTTCTTTGATGAAGTTCCTAGAAAGGCTACTTTCTTTGAGGATCTCTGCCGACATGTTATTTTTTTTCCTTTTGCACAGCCAGCTGCATCGACATTCTTTCACAATCTTTCAAAGATCTGGAAATATGTGTTTCTTGATAGATCTTTGCCTCGGTTTTTTCTTCACCGACGGCGAAAGTTCTTTTTTCATCTGTTTTTTTCTTTCTTCATGCACCCACCCAAAGCAGCATCACGACTCCACGTTCCTGAAGACATGTCCTCTCTGATTTGTTTAACGGCCTGGCGGTTTTATGAGATGCGTAGAGACCGTTTTCCGTGACGAGTGGGTGATGGGTGGTGATGATAAGGCGAACACGACCTAAGCTCACAAGAGCGCGATCGGAAATATCGATGAGAAAGCCTAGCGCGTGTTCGCCGTATTGCCAATTCAGACTCGCGCTCGTATGGGGCAAGAGTTCAAGTTTCCACATCAGAAGGGCCTACTCTAGAGTGTGATATTCCGGGAAAAACGATTCACCAATATCTGAACAGCATGAAAGAGGCCAAGTTCAAGTTGCGATAGAACGCGTTCACCAGAAGATTACACGATGACGCCAACAATTGAATACGCGTCGCGTAAGTGGAACACGTTGAGTAGAGATACGCAATTGGGAGAGAACAGAACCGCGACATTTTCAGAGTCCAAAGATCACGGCTGTGCCATTCACAGAAAAATTCATCCGGACTTGGTCTTGTCAAGCCAACGCTAATGTGGATATCGCAGAGTGACAGAATCAACTTGAACTAAGTATTCTCCAACCGGTGTTAGAGTGAACATTTTCTTCCCTGGTCGGGCACCGGCGGAATCGAACTGTACAGCACTAAATTTTCTTCCCCTGATCAGGCACAGGCGGCGACGCTCCAGAGCCAACCATCACATGAGCCCCGACGCTCGTGATATCACCGGCAGTGAGGTAGATGTACCCTGTACAACGAACAATCAGCAACCCCTCCAGACTTCGAACGGGATTATTCCTGTACCTGGACCGGGCGGATACACCCTGTTATTAGGAGGGCTCGATATCTCGAGCGTCTTGCGATCCGAAGATAATTTGGCTTCAAGCCAAACGAGTCGGGAACTCGAGTGGAACGCATGCGAGGAATACCCTAGATCCATAAGCGCAACTTGATTCCCAATGTGTAAATTTGAGATTAATACTGAAAAAGTGCGAGATGAGGAAGTTAGAGTTACCTTTGACTACGGGGAATACGCCGACATATTCGGGAATTGTAACCTGTACAGTAAACTTGGAGTTGAACGCGATCTTGGTCGGCACGCCTGACAGCGTCGGTCTCGGTAGAGAAAAATAGGGCGGGTTCAAGTATTGCACGCGGAACTCTCTGAATGAAAAAACGATTAAGCATTTGAAGTCGCTGTAGAACGGCATTGCTGACGTGGGGAATTTTACAGTCTCGTTTACATTCTTGTTTGGATTCGACCCGGCAATAAGGATGTTCCTAGATAAAAGCATAAGAGCATGCAAAAAAGAAAGAAAGAAAAAGAAATGGTGACTTACCCTGAGGGCGTCAGGCTCACGGAAGAGTGATACATACGGGCAATGTCGGTGGTCGGCAGATCTTTGTTGCTGATGCGGTGACCGAGAGGAGCAATAGGGTCATATAGCGAAGGTGTAAAACTGAAGGAGAAAATTTATTAATGTCTTGAAGGGCATGAAACCACATACGCAGCATGGTCAGCATTAGAGTTGCCTTGGATGACACCCACGGATGCGGTTGCTGCGTATCCCGTCTGGGCGCCGTTGATAATGAGGACCTGCCCGGTTGGAAGGAGGATCATCTCAGGCATCATTCGACCTTCGAGCATCCTCTCCACCTCCCAACCCTTTTTAATCCCAGCAGGTGTGAGGGTGATGCGACTGCACTGGTCCGAGGCAGGATCCTGGCTGGACAGATTGAGGGAGGGAATGAGATCGCTTGTGTTTGTTCCGCCGCAAACCAAAACCTCGGGGATGTAGAGCGGTGGAGAGAGCGGGAGAAGTGTGATGGTTCCGTCGAAGGGATTAGTTACCCGGACGCCGTTGGGGATGTCGGGGAGGATGGTCTCGGTGTCGGCTTCAATGTCGTAGATAATGGACTGGAAGAAAGGAAGATTTATAAACCGTGGCGAGTTTCAGGAGCAACATACCTGGTTGTTTGCGACCATGAAGATTTTGCCATCAGGGAGAGCAAGTACACTGAAATGGAAAGTTTAAATCAATAAGTGAAGACGAATTTTGAAAGAAACTTGCCGAGGAAATAAATTCGCAGTGAGACTGCGTTCTAGAAATGCCGACGGTCGAGGAATTCCTCCGTCCTTCGAAGGGAAGAACTCAAAGCTGTTGACAGGGTCCGTGTTGTAGAAAGGCGTTAATTCATGAATACCTCCAACAATCATCTATAGTATTGAATGGTGAGCTATAAAAGACGTGGTTTGGTCAATCTCACTAATGAGCCATCGAATATTCGCAAAGACGAGGGATACCAGCGGGCTTCTGCCAGATGCACAAGATCAGGATTATCGAACAGCGTGCATTCCTCTCCATCAGGGCTGCTGCATGGCTCGAAGATTCGCAGCCCCATTCGTCCGTCAGTGGCTGTAGTACCAGCGAGTTCCATGCCGCCCACGCTGACCTGTAGTCAATTGAAAACTGTCACGCGGCCCAAAAAAAAGCACATTGAACCAAAAACAAACCATTGTCCCGTTGCTCAAGAGCCCTCCGGAGGCACAAAAAGTGTCCGAGACCACATCCAAGGCCGTCGCTTGGTTCGTATCGAGGTTCCACAATGCACCCCAAGCGGAATGGCCATTGATCTGAAGGGGACCGCCAGTTCCAGAAAAGTCAAAGAATATTGCCAGTGTAGGGGATACAATGATGGCCTCGAGGGCTAGAATTCCGGAGGTCCCGTTCGTAACAAAATCCCATCCTCCGCCAGCGACGAGAGGACTGCTGTATATGGCGACAAGTAGAGCGTGAAGGAGGAGATTCATGTGAGATGGAGTGCAGAGATGGATCAAGGAGGTATCCTTTTTATATGTAGAAGAGGTGAAGTAAGCCCGAGACGCCAAGGAGGAGTGGAAGCGTCCCGGTCAACAAATGGACTGACGAAGCGGAAGAGTGGGGGCTTAGAGCTGTCTAAAATCTCACACCGAGACACGAAGAAGCAGGTCAGTTCCTTCGGTATCTGCCGGGACACTCCGGGAAATTCTAAAATGCCCTGTGGCTGCCGTTCTTCGTCTACCTTGTGCGCCATGAACATGTCAGATGATAGGTGTCGGAAGTAAATGACGTCTTTACAAAGCGACCTTTTGGTAAACAAAATCTTGGCAACGCACGGAAAGTTGGCTGGGAAGTGGCAAGTTTCCTCAGGTCAAAGCGTCTAAAGAAGCCACTATCGGTGCGAGCATCTAATTACTTAGGGACAGCAGTTTTCGTCCCTTGGCTCGACGACATTGACGGAAGCATTCGATGTAGCGAATTAAGCGGAGGCATTTCTTCCTGAGCTTCTGGATATTACGGAAACGGAGTTCCGCAGAAATGAAACTTTCTTCTGAAACGGGATTCCAGTCCACATTCGGTCAACATGGAGGAAAACAGAATTCGACCCTCCGATCACGGAGAAAGACAACCAAGTGCTCTAATTGTTCGGATCAGAGCGGGATTAAGACAAATACCGCCAAATTCCTCCTTTTTTTCAACGTTCCTGTCGCCTGGGACCCGCACAGAATGCCTTGCATGTCTTATCACGGGTACTGCGACATTCACCGGTTCAGGAATATACGTATTATGGATGTCTCGTGAGGCTGCCCCGGGAAGATGTGGATCCAAAAGATTTGTGGCACTTTTTGGTGCTGGTTAGGGCTTGAACCCGTACGTCGAACGGGACGGCCGTCGAAAAAGACGCCCGTTTCTGGGTACGGACGGGTCAACCCATCCCATCTCCTGGATTCTGAAATCGAGAAATGTACGGGTCCCGTCCGTCCCGTCCATACCCTGCCGTTTCGACGGGTTATGATGGACCCCCACTGAATGTACGGGTCCCGTCCGTCCCGTCCATACCCGGCCGTTTCGACGGGTTATGATGGACCCCCAAATCATGCCGTGGACCTTGCATAGACCAGCGTACATTAAGTATCTAATGACTACTAATAAATCTTGCCTTCAGCCTGCTTACTAAGTGCCTCTCACGCGACGCGCAGCCTGGCCTTGACAAACATCAAAGTTTGGATTGTTTCAGCCTTCAAACTCGCCCTACGAAGTCCGATTGCGTCGTGCCCTCCAGAGAAAATTTGTTCGACCACCACAGCGGAACCTGAAAGGACCCCGATAAGTTAAGAGGGAATAAGAACCAGAATATAATGCGTACCAGGGACGCAGAGGATATTCCAGACCAACAGGTACAAGTTCGGAAACTGCTTCCGACGACTATACCACCGGCTCGGGGACAGTGGTGAGGCGGAAATATTCTGCAAGCTCATTCTCAGTTGATGCAGATCCCCGACTGTAGTGGCTGTTGAAGTCGAGTTTTTGAGGTGACCAGGCGTGGCTTGATCAGCGTCGTCTGAGTCACGGGAAGTTTACGAGTACTCTATGTACTCGTTCTTTTCATCAACGGAACCAGGTTTTTGAGTTGGTGAAACTTTTATCAGTGCGTCCTGAGGATGTAATGGAATAGTGGCTGTGTTCATTAGATTTTTGTAGTCTTTTTAAGAGCCTAAACTAATAGATTTGGTGATTATATAATCCACCAAGATGATGCTCGTTCGAATCCGGCTAGTCTATTTATATCTTGTTCTCTTTGTTTCTTAACCTCCACCGGGTCACACCTTCTGGTACTCATAAGTATCATACACATACCGATCCATTTAATATTGCTTTGTGTAGCTCTGTGTTGAGCATTGTGCCCTATTTGTAGGGTGAGTATTGTGTATTTTTTAAATTCAAGCTCGTGGTTTCTACCATTCAACAACGGCTCTCATAAAATATTTGAGAGTAGTAGATCCACTCAATAGGTTTGGCACTACATTTGAGTTAGACTGCTGTTACAGAAATACGCGATACATCTCAAAGAGTTCAACTTCAGTACGTGGCGGTGCAGGCGAGACGTACGCAAGACTTCGGAAGATCCTGAACACGTCAGATGGTCGGCTTCAACGGCGGAACAATTTTCACCGAGTCGCTTCTAGTAGGGTGTAAGCGGTTACATTCCATACGATTAGTACTACATTCGAGTTAGTTTCGGTTTACATACTGTTACTTCTGCCTTCCGTCTCTGTACCTATAAATAGTTAGAATTGCATCTGTTATCTTATTATTCAAGCCATTGTATCAACACCATTGCCCGGCCAAAATCCCGTTACTTGTGCCTTCCCTCTCCGTTCCGGTGAATATGTACTGTGGCTGACTTACTGACTTTATGTTCGGTTTTGTAAAGGATCACAGTGCTTGAACCTCAGCTTACTAACAGTATTAGATAGTGGTGAAAGCCATAAATTTGAGTAGTATGTTTGCAGCGATTGTCCTCCAACATTTTTGTACTAAACAAGATAAGCCGTCGCCAAGCGTGGATGGTTGAATTTATGGCATGTGTGGAAGTTGAAGAAAGGATGGTGTATTTTGGAGCTCGATGTCTTTAGACAAACTAAAGGATAAATACAGTAAGGCCTCCGCTTCGCTCCGACAGTCCAGTGATCATTTAACATCTAAGTTCCCATTTCTCGGGGCATAGTTCACACGGATTCCCCGGCAGTATTGTCATGATTTCGAGCCAAGCTTAAACCGTTCCTTTTGATAGTAATTGATGAGAGTGGCCAGTCTCATGTGTCATGCATGTACATCGCTGACATGAAGTAAATTAGTTATCTTGGGTACCTTGGAGCCACAGAGTTATTCGGTATAGAAAAAAGGGTGATCAAAACTCTCTCGTCTATGCGCTTGGCGTATGTACGTGACAGAGTTCGCTAGCTATATTATTTTCTTGCCTGTCCGGGACCAAACGAAGCAGAGTTCAG